>JALJVW010000398.1:0-600000 GCA_024865655.1 Emberiza elegans
CCAGTCCCAGACTTCTTCCAAAATGATGACACCTCCAGACCCAGTGATTTCAGCTCTTTCAGCTCTTGACCCACAAGCTTTATTTTACCGCCTCTGTGCCAGCCCCATGGTCTCGACGGCCTGTTCAGCCCCGATCCCAGACCCACAATGATGACAACTCTAGACCCAGTGATTTCAGCTCCTTCAGCTCTTGACCCACAAGCTTTATTTCACTGCCAGATCTCTTCTTCCCGCTCCTTCTCTGTGTGTCTGAGCTTCAAAGGACAGCATGTTTGTCTTGGCTCCAACTCGGCAACAATTCAGCTCCCGCCCGAGCCTCCCGAAGCCCACCCCACCAGCAATATTGCAGCCCTGCATGATTTTAGCCCCCAGCCAACAATCCCCAGTCACTGACCCATCCTTTGCATAAACTCACGTGGAGGCCCACAGCCCCATTCACGGGTCTGGTACCTTTTTCCACTTTCATTCAAATCCCAGCCTGACAGGCAGCCACTTCCCAGCCCCACACGGATTACAGCTCCACCCCAAGAGGTGCCAAGAGAGGCGCAGGCAATGCATTCTCAGGCAAGGTTGCCATTGACAGGATTTTCAGGCGCACAGGTTGAACCCTACAGCTCCCACTATTTCCATTTAGACCCGACCCCACACACATCCTGTCCTACTTCTTCAGCTCTTGGTCACTTTAACCGCCTCTGTGCCAGCCCAGCCCCTGCATCCATGTCACAGGCCTACAGCGATTTTTGGCCAGCCCAAGAGCCCCAGTCCCAGACACAAACAGATGACAACTCTCTGTGACCCCAGCACTATGGTTGATATGCTTCCGTTTGTTGAGCCCCCTCCGCCTCGATCCCAGACACCAAAATGATGACAACTCCAGTCACCCAGTGATTTCAGCTCTTTCAGCTCTTGACCCACAAGGCTTTATTTCCACACATCCTGTCCTCTGTGCCAGCCCCATGGCCCACAGCGATTTTGGCGCAAGAACCCTATGCCTGTGGTTGAGCCCCGATCCCAGACACAAAATGATGACAACTCCAGGCCCAGTGATTTCAGCTCCTTCAGCTCTTCACCCACAAGTCTTTATTTTACCGCTCTGTGAGCCCCATGGTCCCATGTCCTGTTCAGCCCGATCCCAGACCCAAAATGATTGGCTCCAGACCCAGTGATTTCAGCTCCTTCTTCTTGACCCCAAGCTTTATTTTCTGCCAGATCTCTTCTTCCCGCTCCTTCTCTGTGTGTCTGAGCTTCAAAGGACAGCATGTTTGTCTTGGCTCCAACTCAGCAACAATTCAGCTCCCGCCCGAGCCTCCCGAAGCCCACCCCACCAGCAATATTGCAGCCCTGCATGATTTTAGCTCCCAGCCAACAATCCCCAGTCACTGTCGCATCCTTTGCATAAACTCACGTGGAGGCCTACAGCCCCATTCACGGGTCTGGTACCTTTTTCCACTTTCATTCAAATCCCAGCCTGACAGGCAGCCACTTCCCAGCCCCACACGGATTACAGCTCCACCCCAAGAGCTGCCAAGAGAGGCGCAGGCAATATTCTACCATTGACGGGGTTTTCAGGCGCAAGGTTGCAGCTCCCTTTTCCATTCCACACATCCTGTCCTACTTTGGGTCACAATACCCAGCCCCTGCATCCATGTCACAGGCCTACAGCGATTTTGGCGCAAGAACCCTACAGTCTCTGCTCCAGCACTATGGTTGATATGCCGTGTTTAGCCCCGATCCCAGACACAAAATGATGACAACTCCAGACCCAGTGATTTCAGCTCTTTCAGCTCTTGACCCACAAGCTTTATTTTACCGCCTCTCTGCCAGCCCCATGGTCTCGACGGTGTGTTCAGCCCCAATCCCAGACACAAAATGATGACACCTCCAGACCCAGTGATTTCAGCTCTTTCAGCTCTTGACCCACAAGCTTTATTTTACCGCCTCTGTGCCAGCCCCATGGTCCCTATGGCGTGTTGAGCCCCAGTCCCAGACACAAAATGATGACAACTCCAGGCCCAGTGATTTCAGCTCCTTCAGCTCTTGACCCACAAGCTTTATTTCACTGCCAGATCTCTTCTTCCCGCTCCTTCTCTGTGTGTCTGAGCTTCAAAGGACAGCATGTTTGTCTTGGCTCCAACTCGGCAACAATTCAGCTCCCGCCCGAGCCTCCCGAAGCCCACCCCACCAGCAATATTGCAGCCCTGCATGATTTTAGCTCCCGGCCAACAATCCTCAGTCACTGACCCACCCTTTGCATAAACTCACAAGGAGACCCACTGCCCCATTCCTGGGTCTGGTACCTTTTTCCACTTTCATTCAAATCCCAGCCTGACAGGCAGCCACTTCCCAGCCCCACACGGATTACAGCTCCACCTCTAGAGGTGCCATGAGAGGCGCAGGCAATATTCTACCATCGACGGGGATTTCAGGCGCAAGGTTGCAGCTCCCTTTTCCATTCCACACATCCTGTCCTACTTTGGGTCACAATACCCAGCCCCTGCATCCATGTCACAGGCCTACAGCGATTTTGGCGTAAGAACCTTACAGTCTCTGCTCCAGCACTATGGTTGATATGCCGTGTTTAGCCCCGATCCCACACACAAAATGATGACAACTCCAGACCCAGTGATTTCAGCTCTTTCAGCTCTTGACCCACAAGCTTTATTTTACCGCCTCTGTGCCAGCCCCATGGTCCCTATGCCGTGTTGAGCCCCGACCCCAGACACACAATGATGACAGCTCCAGGCCCAGTGATTTCAGCTCTTTCAGCTCTTGACCCACAAGCTTTATTTCTCTGCCAGCTCTCTTCTTCCCGCTCCAGCTCTGTGTGTCTGAGCTTCAAAGGACAGCATGTTTGTCTTGGCTCCAGCTCGGCAACAATTCCGCTCACCCCACCAGCAATATTGCAGCTCTGCAGTTATTTTATATCCCACCCTACAATCTCCAAGTCACTTTGCCAGCCCCTGCAGAAGCTCACCTCGATGTCCACAGCCCCATTCACAGGTCTACTAACTTTTCCATGTTCATTCAAGTCCCAGCCCCACTCTCCACTTCCCAGCCTTACAGCGATTTTCACTCCAACCTAATAGGTGCAGCCACAGGCAATATTCTACCATTGACGGGGTTTTCAGGCGCAAGGTTGCAGCCCCCTTCTCCACTCCACACATCCTGTCCTACTTTCGGTCACAATACCCAGCCCCCTGCATCCCTTTCACAGGCATGACAATACAAGAACACTACAGTCACTGTGCCAACTTCTGCATAAGTTCTCCTCCATGCCCATTGCCCCATTCTCAGTCCTACAGTTTTTATCCATTTTCAACCACAATCCCAGCCCCACAATGATTTCAGCTCGACCTCTAGTGATGGTATTTCAGATCTAGGCAGTATTATGGCATCAATGGGGTTTCACGCACAAGGCTGCAGCTCTGCTTGCCACTCCACACATCCTGTTCTAGTTTCACTCACAATACCCAGCTCCAGCATCCATGTCACAGGCCTGCAGTGAGTTTAGCACATAAATCATACAGTCTCTATGTCAGCCCTTCAGTTTCTACCCCATGTGCAGTCTCAATCCCAACCCCACAGTCCCCTTTCCCAGCCCCAGTGATTTCAGCTGTTGACACAGAAGTTTTATTTCACTGTCAGCTCTCTGCTTCCATCTCCTGCTGCACTCTTCTCCAGCTCTGCCAGGCAAAGCTGCTCCCTGGTTGACACA
Source organism: Emberiza elegans (assembly GCA_024865655.1). Classification (NCBI taxonomy): domain Eukaryota; kingdom Metazoa; phylum Chordata; class Aves; order Passeriformes; family Fringillidae; genus Emberiza; species Emberiza elegans. The sequence continues at coordinate 3,716 of JALJVW010000398.1, forward strand.
ACAGGGTTTTGGCATTGGCTGCAGTTGTGAGGTTTCACCTCCACGTTCAGTATCACCATTCTCACCCCATTCTGGCAGTAGTTATCTATTTCCAGCTTTTTCATTTTGTGTCCCATTTTATGGTTACTCTTTAGATCTACCACAAGTATCCCTTTGAGCAGTGATTGATGCTGCAGCATTGCAGTCCCCCACCCTGGCCCCAGTGATTTCAGCTCCAGTCCCACAAGCTTTATTTATTTCACTGCCAACTCTTCTGTTCCAATTCTGCTGAACATCTTTGCAGCAGTGCCACATAATGCTATTTCTACTTCTCAGGGGAGGATCTTTGTTTTAGCTCCAGCTCTGTGTGGTTTGAGCTCAGATCGCAGCCCTTACAGCAATTTCAGCACCAACCGTGCAGTTCACCTCCCAGCTCTGCATTCCCTATCCCAGCCCCACAGGGGTTTTACCCCAAACCCTACCATATTTCTGTCTCCTCCAGCTCTGCTGCCTCAGCTCCAGCTCCTCAGCTTCCTACTGGCTGTAGCTAAAAGCTGCTCCTGCTTCTCACTGCAGCTTGGGGCTGTTGATAAAGTCTCAAATCAGTTACTACAATCATTTCAATGTCTGTAGAAGCTGTCCCACCCACCTTAATGGGATCCCAACTTTGGGGACATTTGAGGCCTGAAGCTCAACATCTACCTTCCCCCTCGCCCTGAGTCTCAGCCCAGCACCTGCACAAAGGCCCCCCCACCTCCCCCCAGGCAGCTCCAGGGGCTGGGAAGAGCCAGCGGGCTCCTGCTCCCCCATCCCAAAAGGCACCCTTGGGCTGATTCTTGGGCCCTGGAATCCGAGGAGCCCCCATACCCTCAGCCTCTACTTGGTACCACGGGGCAGGGGCTGGGAACCCCCAGGCATGCCCTGCGCTGCAGCTCCGTGCCCTTCTCCCATGGCATTTATCTAGCCCCAGCATTTCCACAGCTCCACATTGTTTTGGGCCTGACTCATGCCAAAGTCGTTATTCCACACCCTGGGGTTTTATGTCCCCACTGATCTCACAACTGGTGTTTCAGCCCCAGTCCCACAACCCTTACTGAATTAACATCAATTATCTAGTAAACAAATCAGACCTAAAAAATTTAATAAAACAAGCAATAATAAAATAACACAATATAGAAAAAAAATCATTATTACTAAATATAAAAATAAAATAAAATAAAGCATTAAAAATGCAAAAAAAGCCAGCTTTATTCCCCGCATTCTGAACATTACTTTAAATACAGAAACCGCGAAACGGCTCCTTCCCGGCCCCCAGTAACAGCAGCCGGTCCCCCCAACACCGCTCCAGGCCCCACACCAGCCGCCAGCTACCCGAGCCGCGCAGGGCGCGGCGGAAAGACCTGGACACCGCCGGCCCCCAGGTGCTGCCACAGGCGTCGCATCCGTGCTCACCGGCGCTCCCCGGATCAGCTGCCGCGGGGGTCCCGTCCTGGCGCAGCGCCGCTCCTCGGATCGCGTATCCGCAGCTCCGGTCACTCCCAGCTTCACCGCCAAACTGACACCTGCGCCCCCAACGCACGCTATTTATCCCCCAGGGCCGGACCAGGCAGCCAATCACAACCCGAGGCAGCGCCTGCCGGCTCCACCAATCCCAGCCCGCCCATTCCCGCCGCGCTCGACTCCCTGACCCCCCGCGGTTCCCTCAAGCGCTGCTCCCGCCGCCGCCATTGCAGGGACCGCGTCCGCCCGCTCCCCGCCGCCTGCCCATTTCCCTGGATCAGACCCTGATCCCGGCCAGGACCTGAACTGGAAGCTCGCTCCCGCCCGCCCTTCCCGGCCCCAACAGCGCCTGCCGAGGCTGCGGCAGCGGGGACACAGCTCCGCCGGCTCCCAAAGCGGCGGTGGCGGGAGCGGCGCCTCAGGTGTACGGGGGAGTGGGGCCAGGCTGAGGGGCCGGGCCGCGACTGAGCGGGCTGATTGGCGGGATAGCGCCCGGATTGAAAGGGCGGCTGTGATTGGACAGAATGGACGGAGAAAGGCGGGCCGTGATTGGCAGGCTTGGGAGCCGTGAGGCTGCGGCTCGTGGGAGCGTGGGGCGGAGCCCGGACTGCCCGAAGGGCCCGCGGGCGCCGTGGGTCCCGCTCGTGATACTCTCCCGTCCCCTCCTCCGGCCCTCTCTCGTGCCCAGGTCCCGGCGAAAAGGCCCCCGCAGAGCCCCTACCGGAGCGCCCCATCGGCACTCGGGGCAGGGGCGGAGGGAAGTGTAGCCCAGGAGTGGTTCCGGGTCGCAAAGGCGGACTCTGCGACAGCAGCGCGGACCAGGGAGCGGCGGCGACATGGTGAGGAGGGGGCTCGGCAGCGGGGGGTGGGGGCGTGCAGAGCCCGCTGCGGGCTCTGGGCGCCTCTTCCCCCGCAGTGCTTCCGCTTCTGCGGGGACTTGGCCTGCCCCGACCGAGATCAGCAGCCTGGCCAAAGTTAAGTGCCCGCGTCCCCCTGCCCGCCCTCCGCCTGCTGCGGGCCCGCTGCTCACCCTCCTTCTCCCCCACAGTGGTCGGATGTTATAGATGATAAAACAATATTGGCTTTCCATTCATAGATTAGCTTTTTGCATCACAGGTATTTTGATATGGTACAACTTATACTTACTTTTAACTGCTTTGTATAGTGTAATATGCCAGTTTATGTAGGCACTGTATATTTCATATGAATAGTAGTGTGATAAATATATCGTAGGTTTTAGCAAAATGTTAAAATAGAAACTAAAATACTTCTATGTAACTAACTCAGAGAATGGTGTAAAGCAATTATTCTGTTTCTTTTATCTGCAGACTGGCCCTACCAAGTGATAACAGTGACAAAAACAGAGCTTAAGCATCCAGGAAGGATTTATCGACTCTTATCGGTGTTATCAGGGAGTGTGAAGCAACAGGATAAAACTACAGGAAGAAATAAAATATGTAGACCTAATTTACAGAATGTTCTGCAGACAAGTCAGAGGTTAAAACCGAACAAGAGAGTTCCTGAAACATCAAAAACTCAAAGGAATGTTTGAATAATGTATAAACTAATGAATATGCATGTAACCCCAGCAATGTAACCTTATATAGTGAACATGATTTTAAGCTGCCTCTGTGCTCTTTGGCTGTGTGCCAAAAGCACCCCATTGCTGGATTATTTTGTCCTTTTATCCTTTATTAAACTTTTAAAAATTTTAAAGAGTGAACTCTGTTTATCACATCAGTGAAGCTGAAGCTGATCTGCATCCAGGTGCTTCAGGACCTGCTGGGGGAGGCCACTGAGGTAAGTGTGGGGCTACAGCCATGGAGGCCAAGTATTTCAACACCACAATAGCATAATCAGCAAAATTAATTAATTTTGTTTTCTTCATGCAAGCCTCAGCATTAAGAACACTACCGGCCTCTACTAGCATTAATAATATTCATAGTAAGTGTTATTAGTATTAATATTTAGGTAAGAATTGTTAGTGTTAAGACTGCTAGTGAGTGTGTTAGCTGGTGTTTACTGTGAAGCTCTGCTCTCCCACAGTATGACAAGATCCTGAAGCTGACCTCAGGTGCAAAGTTAGGTGAGCACTGCTGTCCTTACCACGATCCCCCGATGGAGACATGCTCCAGAGATGGGCAGCAATGAATCTGCAGATGCCTTCCCAAGGTGACAGAGCTTGCCCTCCCTCCCATCTGCAATCAGGGGATGTGAAGGCAACCATTGCTGTCCTTGGCTTCATCATCTTCAGTACAGCCAAGCACAGTATACACAGTGAGTCTCTGTGAAGTGAGCTGCAGCAACTGGGACTGCCCAGCAAAGGTAGGGGAAACCCTCAGGGTAGCACCATGAGCCAGATCTGGTGGGATGTTGCTGACAGTTCTCAGCCCTGCCTTCTTCACACCCAGATGGAGGGCAGACTGCCTGCTGTGCTGTCCTCCATCACCTGCCTTCTGTGCCATCAATCCCTGGGGCTCCTCAGGTGCTTTGGTGAGGTTTGGCAGCTGCAGGTCTGGTGTGAGCAGAGGGATTCTTCTCTTGTCTCCCCTCATGAGCAGAGCATGCCATCCAGTTGTGCTGTTTTACATGTGACTGACCCACAAAATTGCAGGAGACTGAGGACTTGTAACAGGTGCAGGACAGGTTCTAAAGGAACTTGGGAAAAAAACTCTGTCTTTCTCAATCCAAAGGGACAGCAGAGCTCACATCTGCTCACAATAATCCTCTAGAGAGTGGAGCAATGTTTGTATGGAAAGATGACTGGGTGTAAAATCAGAGGAAACAGAGAAGTTACATTTGTATCCTAACAGGAGCTATAACGGGACAGAAATTTTAGGGTGAAATACAGGTGCTGTTCCCAGGATAGAACTGGGTTGGCATGCTCCACGATGATTCCCCATACAACCATAAGCACCTGCTAAGGGGGGTGGAGTGCAATGTGGCACTACAACCAGGCTCTGCCAAAATCTTTGCAGGGGCAGCAACTCCATGGTACTTTGAAGCTTATTAACTGCATAGCAAGGGCTATTCGGCATATGTAGGAACACTTTCCAACCTAGTGTCTGAAGACCAATTTAGAGGAGGCACCTCAAAGTCCAAAGCCAGCTAGACCTTATGTTCTTAGCACCATTCACTTAGAAGAAATCCTGTGACACTTGCAAATTTAAGTGGTGACACCCCCATTCAGACCGTGGCTCCTGGGTGCAAACAATAGCTCTTTTCAACAGCAAGGAATTCTGCATGCCCTGTTGTCTCAAGGTCACTTCACTTGAGAGTCCCAAGACCCAAATCCAGCCAGAGTCCTAGTTCCCAGAAAACTTCTGCTATAAGAAATCCTTCAAAGTGTGCAATTCTAGGAGTGGAAATCCTACAGGATTTGGGCTCCAAGTGGGATCTGTTTTCCACACAATGGGAAACTCAGCAAGCCCTTCTGGCAAGACCAGTTCACAGGAGGACCACAATTCTCAAGGGCCAGGCTTGAGAGATCCGACTCCATGGAAGCTTTAATTTGAGAAAAATCCTGTGATGTTGGTACTTTTAAAAGCCAGAATTGCACATTTAGACCCTGGCTGATGCTTTGGAGAGTGATTCTTTTACACAGTAAATAAAGACTTCATTCCAATGTCTGTAGGTCACTTTGGAAACAGCCCCTGAAACCCAAGACCAAGAAGAGCCATAGTTCCTGGCAGCTGCCATGTGGGAGGAATCCTATGACATTTGTGATTCAAGGAACTGAACCCAAAATTTCAACAGCTGATATGCAGATGCAAAAGACTGCTGTTTTCCTGAGATAAGAAATAATTCAAACCTAACATTCTGAAGGAGTTCAGAATACACACCCAGGACTGCCATGCCCCCCAAAGTGCTACCTCCTGGCAGATTGTCTCTATGGTAAACCCTGTCACACTAGAAATGTTAGGAAGCAGAATCCAAACTACAGCACAAGCACCTGTAAGGAAAAGGTACCTCTGTTCATGAGATAGAATAACTTCCACCCTAATGTTTCAGAGTAAGTTGACATGAGGGCCTAAGGGAGGCCAAGGCCACCTACACCTCTACTTCCTAGAACCGCTGGTGTCAGAGGAATACTGCGATGTTTGCAGTTTCACAACTGGAAGGAAAAGTGGCGCTGGGTCGGGGGGCGACAGTACCGCTCTCTGTCCACAAGGCGGCAGCAGTGCCGCCGAGCTCAGGCCGGGACTGCGACGTACACTGGGGGCAGGCAGAGAACTGAGGCAAAAGTTGCCAGAGAACCCTTTCTATTCCCTTCAGCCCCTGCAGCTGTTCTTATGGTTTCAGAGCACTTGATTGGTTCATTCCTAGATGAAAACGTTATGTCTTTATTTTCAAAATATTACCCATCTCCAGCCAGAGTTTCCTACATTCCTGTATACAAATGAGTGGATAGAGAGAGGGTTTTTCTTTCCAAATGAATTTAGAGATAAATTCCTTTTCTTTGCCAATACCTATAAAAATGAAAAACTTGACAGGTTTTAGTATTCTGCACCGACCCCTCCCTGTGAAATTTCTGGCAGCTTTGGGTCCCTCTTGGGACGGCCCCCAGCGTGACCTCCCCTCATTCACCACCCCCCTGCTCCTCCACCACAGTATGGTTCCTTCTCCCAGGGGCCTTGGGGTGCCCCAAATGACATCAGAGTCCTGAGTCTTCACCCCTTTTCCTCACCCCCAAAGAAGGTACAGAATGAGTCAAACTGACCTGAACAGCAGTGTGGCACTTTAGTCAAGCCCTTTCCACGTGTACATCCCCCCAGAAAGAGACTGCTCCACCAAGAAAGGAGGGCAGCCCGCAGCAGGGTTGAAGTTCCTCCCCAGCCTGGCTGTCACAGGCAAGAGGCAGAAACAGGGAGTGACAGCAGAGAGGACACAGGAAGAAAAGGAAGAACGGGGTGCATGATGAAATTGACCAAACCCCCCAAAAAACCAAAACAACAAAACCAAAACAAAAACCAACAAAACAAAACAAAACAAAAACTAACAGAAAAAAGCCAAACAAAACCCCTGGGATGGGTAGGTACCATGACAGAGACAGATTAAAAAGGAGCAGGGACAGCAAACGAGGCACAAGGATTCTGTGAGGAACAATGGCACAAGGAGCACCACAGAGCCACAGAGAATAGAAAGGAACACAAGTGAGGCATGGAGGAGGACAGAGAAAAAGACAGAGTGCTACACACATGGCAAGGACAGGGTTACAGAGACAAAGAGGGAAACAAGGACTGAGAGAGGAAGTGACCATGGAACGTGCAGGTGAGGGGGGGAAGGTGGGCAAGGTGCAGCAGAGGAATGGAGAGAGAGGCATGGCCAGCAGGTCAGAGGCTTACCAAGAGAAGGGTACAATGAAGGAGGAGGGCTGGGCCGCAGCTGCAAACAGGTACAGGCCAAAAGGACAGTGAGAGGGACAAAAAATACAGTCACATCCAGGACAAAGGAAAAAGAAGAGGAAGAAAGGAGGAGAAATAAAGAGGCGGGCAGGGAGGGAGAGAGACAAAAAGTAGAGGAGAGGGATTGAGTAATATTTACTAAATAAATATTGAGTATTTGTTTCTTGAAAAAAAAACAAGAACAAGAGAGATTGAAGTAGTGAAAGGGAATGGGAGGGGGAGCACACAGGACAAGAAAGAAACACTAAAGACACACCAGACAAAGAGAAGGGGTGGAAAGTTGGATATAAGGCTGAAAAAAACCAGGAACAAACCCCAGGACTTATTAGAGAGTGTGGCTGATGAATGTGTCAATAAACCATGAACAGAACTGGTTACTGTCCCAGCTTGGCCTGGAACTCACTAATTATCATCTGTCTCTCGGCAGGGCCATAAACTCCCTGATAAAACATGAGGTGAAAGCTAAATGGTTGATGTGCTCCATCTTTCTTGGGCTTGGTAAGCAGTTTTTGTTATCGGGTTAGACCACACATACACCAACACTAGAATATGTTTAAATACAGTCTAAACACCAGCAAGTTTACTTATTTCCTTCCAAGAGAACTACAGAAAAGTTTTACTCAGTGGCACAGACATTCCAAATACTAGGAGTGTCTTTCATGAGAAAAAAAGACATAAGCTGAAAGAACTTGCCTCAGAGTAGATCAAAAAGTTCATTTAAACTCTGTACAGTAACCTGAAGAAGCAGGCCAACTTGAAATTTGCAGGAGATATGTCTGTTAAAAAAAACTGAACGAAAAAAACTGGGGAACAGCTGAAGCAAATTAATTTAAAGGTCAATTATATTTTGTAAGAGTCTCTGCATTTTTATTGGATATAACAGAACAGCCAGCACCACCACCACTGTGAAAAAGCGCAGACAAAACCCCCATGAAATAATAAAAGATAAAAGAATTTGAGTGTAGGAGTGTAGCTAGAAAAAATTAACTTTTTAAAAGCTAATCTATTTGAGATAGGCTCTACCTACAGACTTGTCCAAGGAAGAAAACTAACATTTATTGCATCAGACAGAGATATATAGAACATTGCTCTAAACTGGGGAAAAAAATGAATTTTACATTTCAAATGCTTTGCAAGCAACATTAAAAGTTAACGTGTCACAAGAAATTGTTTCAGCTACCCTCCCCTTCCACAAAAATATTTTTATCTATAAGCCCTAGTAAATACATTCCATGGTCCCTCCATTGAAGGAGGCACCTGTAAATTACTACAGTGTGATAAACAGAAGCAAATGGAGAAAAATGAGACACTTAAGCTGCTATATGTGGCTGTACTACATAATCACAAATAGCTCAGTAACTTTTTATGATGCTTACTGATTACCCTGACCGCAGTTGTTCTAATCTTGGCAACTGGCCACTGCCACCTCTACCAATGCAAGCTTGCAAACAAACGGATAACCTGGACCTTAACCATGTTTTCTATTGGTCGTCTTTGCTTGAGAATAACTGGAGTCCAAATACCACCTGCAACCCTTTTTTGGCTCTCAGGAAGAGGCTAATAGACCTCCATATAGTGCCAGCTTTCTCTTTGCATAGGCAACAAGAACTCAAGCCTCATAAAGCACATGGTTAGGCAAATTAAGCATTCAGATGGCCTAAGTATACTCTAATATTAGTTGAATTGCCAAACCCATGTAAAAATACATTCTAAAATAACCTCTTTAAAGGGGATCTTCAAAGTTGAAATACTATAAATAAACAAGAAACCAACTCCCTGCAGACTCAGTCAGGGTTGTCAATTCCCAAGAGGTTCTTAGTCCTCCTTCATGATACATTTGATACAATTAGTACACGGTGGGAATATACTGATACATCACCACGTTATTAAAACTTGTATGCGCAGGTTTCTATCCATCTCCCCTTTCACAGACTTGCTGGCAGAGGTCAGTTACTTCCCATAAAATTTTTTATTCAGAAGAAAGATCAGAAGATTGACGTTCACTTTTGCTCTGTCGAACAACTTCATGACAGCAACACCTTCATACTGCAGCTGCAAGAGATCCTGCCAAAGAGAGTATCTTAATGAGTGAAGAATCCTCAAGAGCTGACAGAGAATATAAAAGACCCTATAGTACAGTAGATCTTAAGGAATATCAACAAAAAAGTACCTGGCATAAGATAGAAAAGCAAAAGACTTTAATTAAAAAGAGCCACTTTTACTGTGTAAAAAATAGTCATTCTAAGGCATTAAAGGGTCTTAATTATTTTAAGCAGTGGGTTTAAAAAAATTTACAGAAGAGAACAGAAATAGAAGACCATTCTAAGTAACCCAAATTTCAGATCTAGCCATTTCAGCCTTGTCATTTGCACAGTATCCATAAAGTTGCTGTAACATTTAGAACATTTAGGTTTCCTATGTGCCTAATTCTGTCATGTACCCATGAAACATTACAACATTCCACAGTGTCCCTTTCTGAAAGCTTTAGTGGCCACAGATCTCAGGGAAGTGGTTTACAGCACTTCAATCTATGGCACAAAAAGAAATGGCACCTCAGTCAGTATGCATATGATGTCGATTCAATCTCTCAGGTGTTTACATAGGCAGTATTTCTAGTTATACTTTGCTTTGTCAGCAATGCACCTTCACTGATTTTATCTCACCGATTAAATTCTTTCCGCAATCCCACTCCTGCAGGTAACACGGTGGGCAGGTGTGGGCATATGGGTGGACATGTGTGATGTTGTATCCTTTGTTGCTGTCCTCTGACAACATCTGCTTTATCTGCAAGGCAGTGCTACAAAGGCATAGTGGTATAGTAAACCATGTGCCTGAGAAGCAAGTGACCTTGGTAGCCCCACAAACCAACAAGTTAATGACCAGCCCTGACAGATTAGGACCGGAACATACTAGGGGAGCCCTCAAAGCAAACGAAAGGTGTGAGGCAGGTGTCCATCCCAGAAGCCAAACTGGCATGGACTAACTGCAATGCATGGTGCTACTACACACAATCTGTTTTGAAAGGCCTGAGACTTCCACAACTAACAAACCTAAAGAAGACCAAGATGGACAGGGGGTGGGGAAAGAAAGGGACAGAGACACCAGGTGTGAAAATACTGGCATGAGAAAAAGAACAGCATGCTTGTTCTGGTGGCCTAAGTAAAGGCTGACACCTAAGGAGGACACTTAAGAGCTGGAAACAATGGGTAAGTGTAGGGTAGCAGAAAGAATACCAATACACAATGACTGGCTGAAGCCATCACACACAAGCCTAGGTAACTGCTGCCACAGACTCCAAAGCTCTCCACTGTAGCAGGAAATTGTTGAAAACGCAAGTTTTTGTTTTGTGTGCATATGTGTACACATAATTAAGAACACAAACAGACATCAGGCTTTCATCAGCAAATAAACAAAAAGCAGATTGGATCCCCTGTATGTGTTGCATCTGTTTCACCTGCAACAAATGGGTTATTTTTGAGAGCATTATTCAGACCATTTAGGCAAAAAATGTGTCATTGCTATTTTGATGAAGAGACTGGCATGGGAACTTACACAACGCTATTAAATAGGGCAGTTCTTACCTGATAATGTAACATAAATGTTTCCATCTGTACACCCATGAATTTTGCTTTAACCTCAAAATCTCCTACTTCTTCTGTTGGACTGATTTCAAAAATCACGTTTTTAAACCTATGAAATTGAGAAATGAAAAATCACAGGGAGGGAATATATGAGATGAAACCTGAAGATAAATTTTAAAATTTTCTTCTTAACTCTTCATTCTATTATCCCCATTTGAAATGAGCCCATACAAGCCAAAGAGACTCAATACAACAATGAACAGAAGCCTAACAGATTCTATCTCCGGTAAATCCTATCTTCACACAAGCATAGCAGGAAACAGGGTCATTTAATTTAGTTTGCACAATCAGTCTACTTTAGTGCCGCACATTTATGCCTCATTTAGTACACCGAGTACAAAGTATGACTCAGAGTTGAAAAAATTCTAGTAACAGCCAGATCCTCTATATTCCACACAAGACATGCCAGCTTCTCAAGGCTAGTAAACTACAGCTGGAAAAACTCAAGCTAGCATAAAGCTGACTTTTCAACTATGGAAGCTGTTAGCCATAATAACAATTCACCCAAGGAGGTACCCTTCCATAACTCTGGAGGTGAGAGAGAAGTGGCTGGGGGAAAGATGATGTCATGTTTAAATCACATTACGCTTCTCAATCAAAGAATTGCTTTGCTCCAACCAGAAAAACAGAACTGAAGAGTGATCACTATGCAAGGTGTCTTGGCCCTAGGGATGCCAGCCTAGGTCATCAAAGCAACGTTTCCAGCTTTAATAACTAAGTCTACCAATAACACTAAAATTCAAATAACAAAATTGCAAGACAATGTCACACAGCCTCAAATAGATCTCAAAATTTCTGGTCCTCAACTATCAGCACCTAGACTAGTTCTAAGAAAAATACAGGAATTCAGCATACCTATTTTCCTTTTCCTCCAAAAAGGTCATTTAGCTCTAAAGAGTTTTAAATAATAGATACTCACTGGTTACCTTGCAGGTCCTCAATCTCTAAAAGCACTCCCTTCTCATGAAGTCGAGCTGCTGTGTATTTCAGAAAAATCTTTTTACTGTTTTTGCCTTTCATCTCTCGAGGTTTCTTGGAGACTCTGGGGAAAAAAGACAAACCAAACAAATCAGAAGGTCACAAGTAAAGACATTGCAGTAAATTTTCAATCCTATTTGAAAGAGGGGATAGAATCAGTGCAGCTAAAGAACTGTGACTAATGATAGATAATTATGTACTTCTACTAGTCAGTTTACCTACAAAGCATTTGTAGCCCAGATCAGATCCTTAATTTTCTACTGTTTACAAATAACATTTAAGCAGAATAATAATAATAATACCAAAGTAAACAAAAACCAACCAAAAAAACAAAACCAAAAAAATCTCACCTAAAACATAAGGATATGGTACTTCATAAAAAGCAATACCATCTCTCATTAGGCAAAATGGGGTCTAATGACAACTGACAATGGAGAAAAGCTAAGACTACTCAGAAACTTGCTTGTATTTCCATCCTGCAAACAAAAAGGGGTCACATTCTCACATCTGACTGGAGAAGACAACAACTTCTTTTTCCCCCCCAGAAAATCTGATTTGTCTAGCACTATAACAGCTGACTTCATTTGGCATAGAAATGGGACAATTTGTGATCAAGGGTTTCCTTGTAGGTAACTATGTTATTTTCATTCTAATAAGGATAACAGGACAGACTGACTGAGCAGCAAGTGCCTATGTGGACAACAACCTTCGTACCACTGGACTCTCTGCACTCTCTTCTCCCAAAGGGACCAAAAAGTCTTTCAAGATTGTCTTTTTGACACCATTCATGGCAAGGACCTCACCCTGTTTTTTCTTACTGCTGCTGAGACCCTTTTGCTAAGACTATTGCTGCGGGAAAGAGCTTGGACAAGGAGCTTTGAGCAGATAGCATTATGGTTCTTCTTAGCAGCACATGCTTTCTTCTAAGAAGCACCTCTAGGGCCGTGGAACCACCTGCTGCAGGTCATGAGGTTCAAAGACCATCTAAGGAATCTGAAGGTGTGGAAGTCCATGGACCCTGATGAGATGTGTCTGATGAGATGGGTCCTCAGGGAACCAGTGGAAGAAGTGGCTAAGCCACTATCCATCATGTATGAGAAAACGTGGCATTCTAGTCAAGCCTCTATCAACTGGAGAAGGAAAATAAGGAAGACACAATCTGTCTCACTTTTGTGACTGGAAAGGTCCTCCTGGAAACTGTGCTAAGATACATGAAAAACAAGGAGGTAATTTGTGACAGCCAATATACCTTCACTCAGATGCCTGGCCAATTTGGTGATCTGCTACAACGGGGTTAATACACCATTTCTGGATGAGGTTTCTAACTTCTTCTCCATTTCTGACTGACAATCATCTACCTGTATTTGTGGAAAAGCATTCAACAATGTTCCACACAACATCCTCTAAAGTGAAGAAAAAGGGATTTGATAGATGGACCACTTGATGGATAAGGATCAACCGGATGGTCGCACTCAAAGAATTGCAGTCAACAGCTTCCTGTGAGGGTGGTATGGCCCCGGGACAAGTTGCCCTGGGAAGCTGTGGCTACCCCATCCCAGAACTGTTCCAGCCCAGGCTGGATGGGGCTTGGAGCAACCTGGCCTAGTGCAAGGTGTCCCTGCCCATGGCAGGGTGGTGGGAACCAATTTGTCTTTAAAGGTCCCCTCAAAACCAAACCATTTTATGGTTCTACGGTTCCAAGATACTTACTTGCCCTTGCTGGCCAAGTTATCCAAGCAGGTCTTTATATAACTTTTGTAATAATCTACTTGTTCTCCATAAAAAGTAGCTTTGGAGTTCAAGGCACTGTATGTCTGCTGCAGCTTCACTAGCTCCGCCTTTCTTCTCTGACGGTATCTACGCTGATTTCTGATATCCTACAGCACAAAGAAAGACAGGCAGAGACTTAACAGTCCTTTGAGCTCTCCAGGTGCTCAGTCCCAGAGCCCCTGAGTACTTGAAACACACAATTTGATTTTGCTTCAATGCAAAGCTTGAGGAAATCATTTGCACTTGCCCCAGTTTAAGTGTCACAGCTTTTCCTCTGTTATGACTATTTGTGGAACTAACCAACTCTACAAGTTGCACCTTCTGTGGCTTTCTCAAACTTCAGTTCTGTTCTAGTTGCGATGACTAGAGTGGGCACTGAAAGCCCATGATATAAAAGCAGCAATTCTGCCAGCACTGGAAAGTATCTTACAAATCGAGCGCAACAACCATAGCAGCACACAGACTTCATTATTTTTCTTTGTTATTCAGCCTTTAAGCATCACTTGCCTTAATATCTCAACAAGAAAACACTACATTCATTGACTGATACTTTAATTTGTGACACGTATTATCTATAGTACAATTAATTCTTATCAAATCCCTAAAGGTGATTATTTAGTTGGTTTTACTTACGTAACATTTCCCAAATAGTTTTCAGTAAACAATGTGATGTAGAATATATTGTCATTGTAGAAATATACAACAGTACTGGATCTCTCTTTTAAGTTTTTCATAGCAACCCCCCTTATCATTTAGGGATTCTTTAACAGGCACATTTAAATCAAAATAACAAATTAGGATGTCTTAGAGTTATGAGCAAAACTTCTTTGTGTGACTAAGTTGTGGAGGCACTACTTGAATTAGTGAAATGGAGCAGAAAAACACATCACACGTCAGGACCTCCCTTCCAAGCTATTAAGTTTTTTCTTAAAGTACCTGAGAACCAGGCAATGCAGTCATTTGAGAGAACAGAAACACTGTATAAAAGTAAAGGACTTTCCACATGCCAAGAAGTGGAAATGCTGCAACAAAAGGCATGATTTTTCTCTATAAATTAGCTACTAAAAACCTTACTCTCCTTCTGAAAACTCATGCCAGTTTCACAAAGCTGGAAACTGGGAAAACTATCATTACTAGGAAACCATCAAATGGTATATACCTTTGCAATGTCATTGATTAGTTCTTGGTATTTATTTTTGGCATTCACTGGCCCCAGTTCTGTCAACTTCTTCAGGCCTGCCTTGATTTTTTCTTTTTTTTCTTGGAGATTCAAGTTGCCATCTTCCTTTACAGAGACAGATTTTTTCATCTTATCAGGAGTTTTAGCATCACGAATGGCCCGTTTCTGCATAGCTCTATGATGCTCTGCTTCCTAGAAGAAAACAAAAACCTTCAAGTTCATAAACAGGTCAATTACAAGAAGACAAAAAGAAGCAGAAACAGATTGTCTGATGTCTGGCATAACACAGGATAAAGAGTTTTGCTTGGCGATTCCCGTACTGATTTGAATGAACACATTTTGATGAACACATTCTACACGTGGGGAGCAGGAGAAGCCTACCTATCATCTAAAGTGGTCTTCTACATAAACAGTTTCTAGCAACTGCTGCAGGAGTAAGATTCACACGTTCAATTTACTTCCACTATACACTCTCCTGATTATCATACCACCCTGCTCAATCATCAATGGAGACAGTGTCACTGCAATACCTAAACGGAGAATCACACATATGTCTAGACAGATGATGATTTCCAAGTCTAAAACCAGCACAGACAAACAGCATCATACTTGCTCTGAGGTGGCTGAAGTTTCCAAAATTTCAGTCAGCGTCTCCCCTGGCTGGAAGCGGATTACATCAACAATTAAACGTTTTGTGCTGCAAAGAGATCAAGGATAATAGGAGAAAAAAATTTTAAACAAAAGACCTTTAATACTTTTCTGTTCTGCAACAATACCAATGCTACTGATTTATTTAAAGTTGGATTATTACTGGATAAGCACTCAGGTAGGCATAGGCTAAACTAGACCAGAACCCTGACAAGCACTTTACTTTTGGACAGTGCATTATTGGAAACTGGTTCCTCGAAAGGTTCCTCTCTGTAATATGTAAAATTTGCTCCCCAAAACTTCTTCAAACAGCAAGGAGGCTACCCCATATATTAGAAGGTAGCCCCAGTACTGCCAGGTGGACCACAGAAACTGCATTCAAAGTGAACTATAACACTGGTAGCAGCCACAGCCCCTTTGTGCAACCAGAAAAGCTCTATAATATTATCCATCCATAAGCATGCTTCAGTGATCTATAACAGGTATCAAAAAACTCAGAAGGATTATTTTCTTATGTGGATGGGAGACAGGTAGATCTCAAGTCCAGCCTGGCAATAAACACGGGTCATTTCCTTGATTTGAGCTGCGATTTAATCACAGTCTGGGTCCACTCTGAAGCACTTCTGTCCTTAAGCCACACAATAAAACCAAATAGCATCTCTGCAGTCCAGCTGGAATTATTTTTGGAATCACACAAACTGCATCACATATGCACCTTCCTCATCATCCACAACTTAAATGACTACCAGTGCAGCTGGTAAATCTTTACTTTTGAAATCAATGTGAACTTTGTCTGGTGGGTAGGAAAATATTGATGCATCTTTTAAGAAGTCCGGTTAAAGTTATTTTTGGAGACAAAATCTTCTCGTGGGAGATCATTTGTCTGCCTACACCAAGTACATGCTGAGCAAAGATTTTTCAAACTGCCATCTGAGCAGGAATGCATAAGAGGAGGTAAGCATGCATTTGAATGTCAGGTCACTGCTTTGTACATCTCAGCAATATGGATTTGCTTAAAACCAGCCAAGAGTCACTGTTAGTTAAAGGTTTTCTAGAATAAAGATTCTGGCAATAATAAAATTATTATTGCAGAAAGAATTTAATCAGTGAGATAAAATGACAGTCCATTGCTCTCTTTCCTTTAGGTTATAAGACCTATGCTTCTCAAAAAGGCTATTAGTCTTCATCAATTAAAAGTCATGCCACAGCATGGAAAAGGACATGACTACAATCTCAGTGTATTTGGAGTAACAGTCCCCCCACCTTTCCTTAAATTATGCCTCAATTCTCTCATTTTAACATGCTGATTAACTGGTAAAATTCCAGTTGCTCCTTCTTTTGAGTAATATACCAGGCAGTTACCTCCTACTTACTTCAAAAGAATTGTCCTTGCATCCATCTCTGCATTCTCATCACCAGGAACGTCAAATTTATTAGTGAGTGTGAGAGAAACCTCAGTCTTTGCTAGCATTTCCCTGTTGGGGTCATTAACATTGCCAGAACCTTCCCCTGCCAAGCAGAGAGAGTTTATAGATTAAATCACATTCTTTACCTTGTTGACTGTTAGGACTTCGTGATTTTTCCCTACATAACAGACAGAGAGAAACTAGACTGTTTCCTATACTGTCCAAAGGACACTTCAAAACCCACATCAACTTTTAAAGACATCATCTTGAATATATCAGACTTTCTTGAATATATCAGACTATATCCTGAATATCAGACTTTTTCATAACAAATCTGAGAGAATGCACCAACCAGAAAAGCACCAAAAAGTCACCACTTTGAATGCCTTAAAGATTTACATGCATTCCACACTCTTATCTCAGTATCTCACTGAAAAGAGTGGCTGAACTGCCAGAAGTAGAAAACAAAAATGTGATGATGCCCATATGTCCATGTCCTCATCAAAATGCATGTTTCAAGCTAAGAGCAAAGAGCTTGTTAGCAACTGAGCCTGTCATCTCTTGAACAAAGTAGGCTACCCCATCAAAAAGAAATTTTCTTGCTCTAACTGCATATGAACTTTCACCAGAACAATAGTTGATACCTTTCCCCCCATTTTTTAAAGGGTTGCACAAAGATCTGACATATTAGCCACAGTGAAACAATGCACACAGGAGAAATGAAATGGGGATGGAGGGCGAGTTCTAGCTAAACCCATGGTCTCTGCTTGTTCAGATAATGCCTCTTACAGTTCTTTGCCAGCGCTTGGAAGAAAATGTGCTTGCAATCACTCCTTTAGAAGATTCTAACCTTTCTGATCAAGCAACTTCAAGGTTAGTGTTTGCTGTCAGAGCATCCTCTCCAAAATCTGTGCCTGGTTTGCCTCTCTCACCTCTGCTAGACTAGAAACTTCAAATAACTGCAACAAAAAAACCAACGAAGGAGAAAAACTTGTGCATCCTTCCAGTATGTGTTACATCCTGAAGCAGTACACTGTGTCTCAGGTTTCCAGAACAGTTTCACAGATTAGTAGTGTTAGTTCTTTCTTCCCCAAACCAGAAGAGGATAAAATTCTATTTTCCTTATGGAAAATAATTCTAAAGAAGGGGGAAAATGTTACCTGTCTGTTGGGGAAGATCACCTGTCCACATGCCAAAGACTCTTAAAGGAACACATGCTATTTAATACATTTATTACTGCACTCTGAAAGGAATACCTACAGATCTCCAGTAAGGACAGATCCTTGCTAACAAGCTGGAACAGGGACATAAGCATAGAGAAATGGCTCCAGTGTAATGGAACAAAGAAAATATGTCAATATCCATCTGTCTTCTAGAAACTTCTAGAGTGGGATGAGGTGAGGTGGGTGGGGAGAAGAGAAAGAACCCCTGTTCTGTCCAGGGCAGTAAATTATGCAGACAAAATATAATGCAACAAATCTTCGGCTGCTTTTTAGAGCACGTCCTCCCGAAGGACCTGTGATGATTTCTTATTGTTTCTTTACTGCACTTTAAGTAATTTCAGGTAATATCACATATTATTTTAGCAGAATAAACTAGACCACCTATTAAGGACTCAATTGTAGGAACCTCTCCGAGATCATCCAGCAGCTCGTGAATTGGATCATTGTGCTCAGGAGCAATTGCATCTTGATGGTCTAAGAGCAACTAGATGAATAGAAAAAACAATTATGTTTTAACAATATAACCTTGTCTAGACAGTAGAATTTCATTACTTTAGGCTGGTATCTTTTAGGAAAAAATCACTGAACTCCAAAGCAGCAATGTCAATATTCAGAGCTGTGTCAATATCACAATATTGACAATACTCAAATGCTTTCCAAAGAAACTTAGTGAAGCCATACCTAAACTACTGTATTCGATAAACCAACAAGCTCTCACAAACTACAATCATGACAACTTTCGGCCTTGTATTTGGTACCTTTGTGTTTCAGACAGAAGAAGCATTTTCTTCACAAACACTGCTTATAAGGAGCAACTGTGACTAATGCATACTTACAGTGTGTGTATTGATGATTTCACCGATAGAAATATAAATTACTGGTTTAGTGAGAGTCACCAAGTCTGAATATTCATCAATATTAAATTTATCCTGCAATTCAGGAACCTCACAGGCAGCCTGAAAAAAACGTCTTCAGAACAAAGAAGGAGAGAACACTCAGTATGACTCAGAGATATGTCAAGAGTATTACCTCCCTATGACAATTTCAAGCATAGACTCTCCCCTTTAAACCATGGTACACTATGGAATACTACAGTTTGCAGCTTTAGTTTAACACATCAGAAGCAACCTAGTAAATTCAATCATTGATACTGGCCATGTTGACATTTGCTCATTTTCAAAATTGACAGAAGTGCCTTCAGTGACCTCATTCTCCTGCCTCCACTGCATTATCATCCTTTGCCCCCAACTACCTCTGGTTACCCTTTTTCCTAAAGACAGGAGATATGACAATTCTTGAACAAAAGCTTACTACAACTACATGAATAGCTAAATGCCAACCTGCTTTATTCCTGATCACCACTAGATTTTCATGTGCAACCAGGGTTCACATAGGACAGAAGAATGTATGTCCCGTCCACAGTACTGTAATAAGTACGTGCAAAAGCAACCTTTATTTTGGACACTTGAAACACTTGACTTTGCAATCTCATGAACATACAATCCATTGTTCATAAATCCCAGGTACATATTTTATCTGCCATTTTCACTGATGCTTGTGGCAGTCTGGACTGAAATCTCTTTTATTTTAAATAGACTGCATATTTGACAGAGACAGAATTTTCCATATTCTAAACTTACTGTTTTCCCTTTTTACTTGCAATGTTACCCTTCGACAAACTTCCCAACTTAATTAGCTACGGTCTTCTACCTGAATTTCTGGTATGACTGCAACAGGTATTCATTAATGATGCTTAGATGAGCATTGTCTCCCATGAACATCTTATTGGATGCAGCATGCTGTAACATCTTTGCAATGGAACCGAGGTTTCTGCGTTGATCTGTCGTCAGCTGACCTCCAGCTGAAAGGTCGATGATGTCAAATGCATCTGGTGCAACAATGGCTGGATTCATGTAGCGATAATAGAGTAAGTTGCCAACAATCTGGGAAAGAAAGAAGAAATGTATCAATAAACAGAAGTACAGGACCCAACCAAATTTTATTGAAACTACTCTGTGTTTAGATAAATTATTTTCTTGTAAGCCTCTTTCCAACACAAAGGTTCTGCTGTACAGAAGCACACACCATCCCAAAAGATCTACAGTGTTAAAAAAACCCAATATCATAAAGATGCAATAGGGCAGTCAACACAGAGGAAAGCCTGAGCACCATCAGTCACAGGACAATACAACAGCAGATATTCCTATGTGTGTAGATTTAGAACTCCAACTTACAAAAATGTACAAATAGGAGATACTATAAGTTACCAATGAACTACTGATATGAGCATGAGAGAGTCTGTCAGGAGAATTAAATGCAACTGAATTAGCCTAACAGAGGGCAGAATGACCACGATATAGAGGAATCTGATAATGAAGTTTCAGTGTGGAACAAGAGCCAATTTTTAAAGAAGCATAAAGCACAGGCTGCCATCTCTGACAAAGAAAAAATAGGGAGGAAGAATGGCACACCAAGAAGGTAAATTGAGGAAATGATTTTCCATTTCTTGTCCAAAGCCCTTCTCTCTTTCAGAATAAAAGCCTTCTTCTATTACCAAGCAAGATATTCAGGCACAGACCCCTAGTTAGTGAGAAACCATTTAATCCAGAAGCAAGAAAATCAGAAGTACAGAAAACAAATGGCATTGGATGCTTCAAAACGCCAATCTACCTAGTTTTCAAATGTGAGCAGCAGTACGTTTCAAAGAACTACAAATAGAGATTATCACATTATCCATATGCTCACAATACTCTTCTACCCTGTGCTGGATATTTTGCCAAAAGTAATTCTAGCAAGGAAAGGTATTAACTCACTGTGCTGATTTAAAGCAAAAGCTCTCTCACCACATGCTCATTTGCAGAAGGCCAGGTCACTGAACCTTGGCTTCACCTGCTTTTCATGTGACTAAAATGCATGGAAGAGATTGGGGTCTGAACAAACAGGTGAAAACACAGAGAAAAAACCTAGCCATTGCTAAGTCCCAGAAATTAACAGCTGGTTTCAGTCAGGCCATGTTTGGACAAGTGTTTTATGCAAGCCTCTGCTGTACTCTCACAAATTATGCTGTGGGATGTTAACAGTCTGCTGACCATTAACAGTCTGTTTACTGCCAGTAAAAAAAAAAAACATCTATGAAAGAAATTGAATTAATGACATTTGAACTTGTGGGGCAAAAAGAACAGTATATTATATGAGTATCTTCAGTTGCTAAAAAAAAATCTACAGGTAGGTATTGCATGCAACTGCAGTTTTGACTTTCATGTGGACAGTTACATTATTTCCATGAGGATTAACAAAACCTGCAGTTTTCCACCTAAATTTACAGATGGAAGAAATTAATTCACCTGCATAGAAAGAACCGATGTCTCAGAATGGGAAAGCACAGAACTAGAAGAGAGAAGAAAACAGCATTCAGATTGGTAATTATTTTGTAATGAAGCAGAGGCAGAGAAGCTTAAAGAGATGTTGTCAAGTATTCTAATAACCAAAGTATATTGTATTAAAAAGTAAAGCATTCATGGGCATAAATTCAGAATTTCCCAGAAGCCACAAAACCAAAGAAATTTCAATGAAGACCCCGATGCTGTAAGTCATCTAAGAGCAACTAATATTAGGATCCTTTCAGTTCTCCAAACCAACTGAAATGCAAAATACAAAACTGACCAGGCATCATGGCAAGCGATTCTACATATTGCCATCAAAATATCCCAGTGTGTTCCAGATGGGGCATTAGGAATTTGGGACACAGATTTTTTAACTTGTCTCTTTAAGGAAGGAGCAGCAGGCAATGACCACACTAGTTAACAAAAGGTTTATTTTCTAGGAGCAACAGTAAACCCCAGGTAAAGAAACCTAAAGGTCCAAATGCCCAAGATACTAAAAACAGAACAGAAGCATCAGGATACTTCCTTCTAAACAATGTATTACATCTCAAGCGATGTGTATGAAGCTGACGTCAATAGCCTGATGTGAAATATTTTCTATCCGTAGAGGTAAATTAATAGATTTACATGTGCTCCTCTCCACACATACACCTAACAAGAGAGAAGAATGAGATGAGCTCACCACAGCCAATTAGGCTGACAATTATTCACAAAGGTGTACAGATCCTCACCTTCAGAAGCTCATCCTCACCAGCATCAGGAAACTTCTCATGCAAGGAGTCTTTTAGGACTTTGGCAATGAAACGCATTCCATACCTGAGCGAAAGAAAAGGTCAAATAAGACTGCTGCAAGCATGAAGACACCAGCAACTTCTCAGGGATAACACTGGTGCATCAGACTCACGGGATTTTGTCCACTGAACTAATAATGGCAGATAGGAACTTGTCTGTCACTGTCCTCATGTTTCTGATTGAGGCATCCAGGCGCATCCTCACCTCTTCATGACTTAGGGCTTGCTCAGGAGTAACATCATACGGCAGTTTGCTATTTGAAAAAGTCAGAGATATAAAGGAGACAGAAACATATTCACTGCCAAAACCAGAAACTTATATTCACTTCGCTACAAAAAACTAAGCACTGCTTTTAATTAACCTGTTTGTCACCGTCAGAACTGAAATTCTTTTGCTTTTACTTCCTTTACTTTCCCTTGCACTGGCCACTGAGAGAAAGACCCAGCTAACTCAAAATTGAATCTTTTTTACAGCATGCACACCAGACAAAAAAAGCACCATCCATTATACATCGTGGTACTTCAGACTGTGAATTGGTGAAAATGAAAGCTACACATTTGAGTATTAAGATGATGAAAACCTGGACACAAGCAGAGCAGCATCCATAAAATCAATATAACATGCTGTTGAAGGAATAGTTATCCTTTTTTCAACCAGCTGAAACTATTGCATAGTATTCCAGTGAACACAGACAAATGAAGCTGGTAATTCATAAAGGTGCATCCTAAACCTCATGTATAGAGAAGAATCTGAATACACATCATCACTTCCATTTTTACCATATCCAGAATTTTGCATAAAGTGTGCAAAGGTATACAACTGCTTTAGAGATGGAGGAAGTCATTCATCTGTATGGCTTTTGCTTTTCTTTTTTTAATATGTTAAAAACCCCAATAACACAACAAAATCCTCAAGTTATAGCAAATCACAACCACTGAAGAAAAAGAAACCAGAATGACACAAAATCACATAGCTGAATAAACTGTCATCAATGGCTGATATTAATTAGAAAGATGTTAGGACCAAGGAGAATTAAACGCAATGTGATGCTTCCTGCCAGCAAGAGCGGCTTTGTGTGCTTGAGAACAGTACGTGTTTGCACAGTCCAAGCATGATATGAACAGGGACTGACATGGAAACAATTCCCAAATACATTTCTTACAATACATTATTTTAGGTTAGAGGGCATTTCATAGCTAACTATCAAGTTAACATAGGAAAATACCAAAGAGCATTTATTTTTCCATAATTTAATGACATTCCTGTTCAATACTCTCAGCACCATAACCAGAGTAAGAACTTTAGAACTCTCAGATGAAAGCTGTCTTGACAAGACAGTTGGACAGATGCATGCAGTGGAGCCAAAGATGCAAGTTTTGAATGACCAACGGAGCAACGCAAAGCAGCTAAGCAATGTTCAGAAAAATACAGTATTAACAGGTCCCATACCTGGCCTCTCCAGTTTGAGATTCCATTTGGTTAACCCAAGACTTGTAAATATCCACAGGATCAGTTTTGATATTAAGTGACTTGTCATCGATGATTTCCTTCACAACTGGTGCAAGGATCTGCCTCAGGGCATTCTGACCACGGGCACCACGATTGAAACTTACCACCATTTTAATAACAGTAGGATTCCCAGTCACAATTTCATGTATCTGGTCTACTTTTGATCTGAAGAAGAAAGAATCCATATGAAATTTTAGGTATGCATAACTCTGTCACTGCCTATGCTTCCCTGGACTACTGTTCCAAGCATAACTTTGGGGGTGGGGTGGTGGGGGGAGACACACATGTTTTTTAGACATTATTTGTTTCAGGGCATCTTCATGCTTAAAAAGCATTCCCAAAAATGCTTGAGGGTAGTTCCTCAAAAAGTTTATTGCATATTCTTCCTCACAGCAAGTTGTGCCACTCTGCATTGTAAAGTCATGTAACTCAAACTCACACTTTGAGTTACAGTCAGGTAAGTCATGTAACACTGAGCTCCTAAGGCCTAACCAATCCAACAAAACATGTCTGAGGACAGCCAGAGCTTCTAACACTGACAGGAAATAGAAATGCTGAACAACAGAGATTTCAGACTCATTAGTTTTTGGAAATCCAGAAAGCTTAGATTTAGCTCTCTTCCTGGCTCCTAAAGCCTGAGTTTGGACTTTGTTGGACATATTTATAATCAGAAACTGGAGAATTGAGATTAGACTGAATTTTAGAATGACTTTGCATCAGATCAGAAGTAGCTGCCATGTTGAGCAGTGAAATCTTGATTGAAGGGAAAAGCCTACATCTTCTATCAACATACTTGATTCTTCTTTGATAGACTACATTAATAGACATGAAATGGGAAAAGGACAATGAAGGGACAGATTAGCATTATCTGCATGTAAGCACTAGACTTCCCATGAAAATGTGCCTCATTTTCAGGAACTGCCAAAACTGATTCAACAGCAAGAATGTGCCGTATGCTACCACATACTTGATCTCTTCCTGCAGTGCTGTTTGGAAAAGTCGCAACAACAGGTATTCCTCTCTTTGATTGGATGCATAGTTATACAGCGTGAAGATGACAGAATCCATGAATTTTGTGGATTTGTTTTGAGGCATCTGAAAAATCAGCTTGGCCAAGTAGGTTGGGTTAGTCTACAACAACAAGAAAAATTACTTAGTGTACATGTCCTCACTGGTGTTGCTAAAAAACTAAGGTGGCTCAAAACAGTTGCTAGCTGGACTTGATTTTAAAGGTCTTTTCCAACCTTACGGCTTCTATGACAACTACAGTGCACAAGCAAAGACTGTGCTAAGACATATCACCTTCTATGACAAAAGGTTACCGAGCAGTATAAGAAGTTGCTTACCTGAAGTAGATAGAACAAATGCTGATAGGCTTCCAACTTTTCTCTCTTTTCTTTGCTCAATGCTTTCAAACCTCCCCTTTGTTTGTTCAGCATCATCATGTCAGAGAGCTGTTCCTTGTTCTTCTTGGTAAGTTTTTTGCTATGAGAAACAACATCCTGGAAAGAAAGGAAAGGTACAGATTTCACTCTGAGAAGTTTCAAACAAGAAATACTGGAAAACAGTTGCATCTGAGAGCTAGTTCTCTTGGATGTGGAAATGCAGGGTCAAGGAATGCCTGGGGCTATAAAAGTGGAGCATTGTTTGCTATGGCAGCAGTTTCTCCAACTGGAATTATATGTTCTGCTTTGTTCCTGACTTTGTGAATTTGTCTGAAACCCTAGAAGGGTTAGACACTCTTGGCAGCAATTACAATCAGAGCTGGTAGCATTCTGAAGACATTTGGAAATGTTTTCCTTTTTTAAACTGGGCTTACAGTTTACAAATACTGTTCCACATTCACCTAGCTCACTACCTCCACATACTCTGACAGCAATGGCACTTTTCACTGCAATCATCAGCCCAACCACTGCAGCTTCCTTCTAAGATAAATTTCACTACACCAATTGAGATTTTGCGCTCAGAGAAGCCTAGTGTAATGAATTCAGGACCACATTGAAAAGTTGACCAGTACTTCAGCTTGAAGAAAAGACAATGTCGTATCAGCAAGAGCCCTTTTTTTTTTCTTTTTTGGAAATGAATCACACCAGCCAAGCTTAGATAGAGGGCACTTCCTTAAACCAACAAGCAACCAAGCCGCACAAGTGTGTCTTCTGCCTCCAAAATTACAAAATCACCCCCTTGGCTGAAAGCTTGTGGCATGTGACTTGTTTAACCCCAAAGCAGCCACAAAAAAGAGTCTCAAAGCCTTTCAATACAAAACCTGTTGCATTTGTTAGCTCAAGATAGTCTTGTTGCTTTTTTTAGCTTCAGGACTTGTTTCTTCTCCTTCTACAGCTTTCTTTCTAGGGATACATACTAAATTAGTGGAATTAACTACGAACATACTGGGAGTAAAAACTAAGTCAGGAGAAATGTTTTCCACTGGGTCTGAGCAACCAACATCTGAGGCCAGGAGCTCTCCATGCTAACTACCACTGGGCTCAATTCCATGTGTCACTGGTCTTCCAACAACACGTTTCTTACCTGCAATGTTATTTTGTTTTTCACTAGCAAACCAATTTTGATGTCCATGAGATTGAGGTCATTTTCGAGTTGCTGATTGGATCGGATCAAGGTTACAACTTCTTCACGGAGTTTCATTAGCTCAAGCTCCTCCTGAAAATCTTGGTCACTCTGATCAAGCAAGTGGACAAATTTCCGAACCACAGCCATAGGTGGATTTTCAGCATTAACTAAAAACAGGAAAGAAAACAGACAACACTAGGGGATGGCAAACAGAAGTAAATATATGCCTTATCTATGTCTAAACAGCACATCAAGGAGCACCCAGAGTCAAATTAGTACCATCTTGTCTAACCAGCTTCAGACATTTTGATTCTCCTGTTTTGATAAAATTGTAAGAGAACTAAATCAAGAACAAAGTCAATATTAGCATAGGGTTGTATACACTGTCAGAGCTAACGGAAAAGTTACAGTTCTATTTTTCAGCAGAAAAAAAAAAAAAAGGCAGCTAGAATCAACTTCTCCTTCAGCCTCAAGAACTACCTACACCCTCGACTTCCCTATCAACTTCATCCCGACTGTTCCTCAAAACTGTCTTGATGTTATAGATCACACAGCCAATATCATATTGGTTGACAAGAAGCTTGACGTGACCCAGCAATGTGCACTTGCAGCACAGAAAGCCAACTGCATCCTGGGCTGCATCAAAAGCAGTGTGGTCAGGAGGTCAAGGCAGGTGATTCTCCTCCTCTACTCTACTCTAATGAGACCCCACCTGAATTACTGTGTTCAGCTCTGGGGCCCCCAATATAGTAAGAAGGATGTGGAGCTGCAGGATCCGAGTCCAGAGGAGGGCTACAAAAATGATCAGGGGCTAAAGCATCTCTCCTATGGAGACAGGCAGAGAGAGTTGGGGAATCTCTTCTATGAATCTATGATCCCTCACAAACAGAGATTCGAGCCACGGCAGTTTTATCCTCTTGGCAATACTTACTGAGGGTTTTGTAGTCTTCTCGGGCTTTGTTTGCTCGAATAAAGGCTTGAATTTTTACAACATCATTTATCTAGGATTTAAGAAACAAAAAAGCACTTGACATCATTCTGGAAAGAGTACCAAAGTCAGGTACAGAATATATTTAACAAGATAGCCTCTTACGTGGTTTCTGAAATACTGCAGACGATCTCTGTAACGTCTTCTGGCTTGATACATCCTGGTCATTGACTGAATCTATTGAAGGGTAACCAAAACACTCAGATCGAAAACTTACCTATGAAGTTCACTACCCCAAAGGCTTACCAAAACAGTAAGCAGAGAACCTGCCCTACCTTTACTACTTGGTCCTTTTGTGCGCGTAGGTAATCCAAACGGGTTTGATATGCCTTCCTTTGCTTGTAGCCACGCCATTGAGACTGAAAACAAAACACACACATTCACTTTACTTTTTTAATTGAACAGAATTACAAATCTGAGCTTCTTTGGGTTCCTCAGCTTCCAACTGCCCTTTTGGCTAAATGAAACATGAAGGAGACATGCTTATCCTATCAAGAGATACTGTGTGACGCATTAACTATTTTCCAAATGTAATCATGAGAGACTTGAAATTACACCATGAAGAGCCTGGGCCTTCTGAAGCACAATTAGGGGTCAAGAATACAGTGAAACAGTCAAGTCGACAGAACATGAGGATCATGTGTTAGCTGCTGCTGCTGAGAACAATGATGTAACAGTTTAAGCTTTCTCAGCAGACCCACTGCCATTCACACTTGGGAAGAGAAGTCAGGCAAGGGGTTGGACCACACTTAAAGGGAGAGTGTGTTATTTTAATGAGCTGGAAGTGGGTGTGGAGGTTTTGTTAAATATACAGGCAGAGTATCTGCTACTTAGGCAGAAAAAATTGGATATATGCTGCTGCAATAATAAAATGGTAATAGGGTGCAAAGCAACTGTTGCATTTGCACATAATTCAGTTACAACATCATAGAAGAATTTTTTGTGACTGTCCTGTAAATGCACCTGATTTCATGCTGAATTATCCAACTATCCTCCAAATTCCTGGACAAATTTGAAGAGAAGCAAGATTACTGAAGACCATGTTGTTTCTCTTTAATTTATGATGAAACACAGCAGCAATGCATCTCATGGTACTATCACCTTCAACAAATACAACACACTTCATATTTCCTTACTCCCAAAACATTGAAATGTGTAAAAAAATAACTGTTAAAGCTTCCTCAAGTAACTTTTTCTCTCTCCAATTCTATGTGATTACTGGATTGATTATATATGACACCTGAAAGCAAATAATATACCAAAACTCACTGGAGAAGGAAATGTTTTTAGATAAGTTACAATATGAGGCAAAGACAATTGTGTGCTGTAACTACTTGAATTGAACAAAAACTGTTAATGAGCTTGTGTACAGAAAACAACTGCAGAGTACAAGTTCCAAACAGAATTAAAGGGTATCACTACCTGAATGCAAGTGATTGCTGGGACTTGCTTCTTCAAAAAATTCATTCTTGAGTTGAATTCCTGGCGAACAAGATACCCTCGACAGCAAGCCTGAAGTTTCATGATCAGGTTCTCATTTGCAAGCCACAACTGTTCTCGGTTGTATGCTGCAGTGACTCCAGATATGGTGCTCTGATTCAATGTTATGATAGGAAGAGAAGCCAGAAAAAGAAAATGGAAATACAAGAAAAAGGATGTTACATCAGCTTTCCACATTGTGCTTACAAGAAACTCCAAAGTTGTCTTTCAAAAAACAGCGATATCACTGTACTCTCTTAGTGACAGGATAAATTTTCATTAAATAAGACAAGGAGTTGTGACACACACAAACTGATGATGCCTAGCAAATCAAATGAGTTACTAAGCATGTTAACATGACTATGGCATTGAAGCATTCTACCTTAGAGCTGCATTAAGGGTGGGAATGGTGAGAACGTCAACTTTTGAGAGAAGGAGCATGTGTTAATCTATTACTCTACCTGTATCTCTTCCCGTGACAGCTGAGTGTCATTTTGCACAAATTCTGGTGGTTCATCCCATCCTCCCTCTTTGGTCCGCAGGTTATGATAATAATGATAGCCTCCTCTCACCCAGTGTTTCACCCACTCGCTGCCATTGCCCCCTAAGAGCAGAAACTGCAATTAGGTCTGAAACACTGACAAGTGTCTTACCTTTCATACATGCAAATTTTACAACCAGGAAATTTCCTTTACAGATTATTCTTTCTCCAAACAAGGAAAGGAATGTTTCTGAGTCCCTAATGACCTCATATGAGAGCTACCTAAACACAAGACATTGTATAAGTGGAGAACATTATACTACTCATATTCTTTTTTTAAAAAAAAAAACTCATTTCACAAAGCATCCACAACTGCTATCTACAACACAGGATTTTTTCCCAGGGGCTTTTTTACCTCTAGTTCCAATTCCATGTACAATAATCTTCTGAATCTTCTGTTTATTTCACTAATAGTTAGCTACTTAAGGCGTACCTGCTGCCCTTTTCTTAACTTCTGACAATTCTTGCTGGTATGTCTCAGCACATTCTGGAGTGACTCCGTACAGCCCAACATCAGGTGAACGCAAGGCACTCAGGGTCTGGCTAACGTCACCATGATCTACTGCTTCATTAATGGCCAGAATTCCTAATGAGACTTGGATAAAACCAGAAAGCAAGTTAGTGCAGGGGCTCAGTAGCTCACAGCAGAGCAAGGCAACATGAACACACCCTCGTAGCTGGGTTGTATGTAAGATACGCAAATTTTAAGTGCACATAAACATGAAACATAAATAAAAAAAAAACTAGACAACTTGCAGTATAGAGGCTTCTTCAGTACAGAGTATCCAACCATGTGTGGAACTGCACCTGACAGCATGTCATGGTGTGCCTAAAGTCCCAGAATGGTGCTGATTTACCACCAGAACTTTTCAACACACACAGTTACAGCTCTCCTCTGATGTCTGTTTCAGTTAACACAGTTTCTTCTGGCAGAGCCAGTCACAACTCAAAAGAGGCCTTTTCAACAACCAGAGCAGTAATTACTTAATTGTTTCTGCAGACAGAAACAACATTGTTATAAAGACTGGGATGCAACAATGGGTGGACCAGTCCACCTGCCAGCTGTGTTAAGGAGCAAAAGTGAGTATCACTGATGTGTAGTACTCTCTGTATCCGAAAAACATGTGAGTGTTTGTCTGGTAATACCTAAGAGAACCAAGACAAGACAACAGTACCTCACACAAATAAAAGGTAATGCTCACCAGAAAACATCATTTCAATAGTGCATGTGAACACTCTCACTTCTAACCAATCACCCACAGACACACACAATTAGTCACAAATGACAAACAATTTGAAAAAGATTAGTCCAACAAGGTAATGTAGTCTAATGGTCACATGCAAAACAGGAAAAAAATGCATATCCCCCCACAACAGAAGAAATTTAGTATTTGAAGAATCTGACATTCACTCCTCAAAAACCACACCTGCACCAGAAGCCTGTAGGCTCTTCTGGTTTCCTTTGTCACATGTATATGACATTTCTAGCCCCCAACTTTTCCTTAAATAACTGGTATTTGGCTGGTAGTGGGGATTAATTGCAATACTGTGCTATAATACTCACATCTTTGGGACTCCTCGGTGTCCTTGTTAGCCTTATGAATCCCATCCTGAATTTCATCTAGCCAAAGTACAGCTGTTTCATCCTGTGTGTCCTAAAGAGAATACAACAAGAAAAATATACAATATCAGGAGAAAAGTATCACTATTTTTGCCAAGTAAGATAACCTATATTCAGAAACAGCCAATAGAGTGGTTTTCCATAACAGAGGGAAAAATAAGTATTTCAGTCTTCCTAACTGACTCCAGCACGAGGACATCATGTGCATTTGTGACTGGCAGAGACTACTATGGCATTACCAAACTCAACACTTTCCCCAGACAAAAGAAATTCTCAGGAAACAGAACAAACAAGAAATTCTATCAGTAAGAATCACTCTAATAAGATGAGCAAACACAAGGCCAGGGACTTAGTATCAGCTGGTCCTAAAGCCATACTAGCTAAGAGTATACGATTTTCCAGGAAGTTAGTCCTCCAACAGAAGGACTACAGAGAGCTGCTGATGCACATATGTGTGCAGAAACTAATAAACCTTTGGGTAACGTCACATCAGGCTGTTCATTTCCCTGCCCACAAAACTTCACAAACCTGTACAAACTAACAAAGCAAAAAGCATCGTATGTGTTGTGGATGGGTGTACACACACAGCAGTCAAAGCCATGTTTTAAATCTTTATTTTAACAGACTGCCTGTCAAGGAGCAGTGATCACACAGTATCCTGTATTTTGGCTGGGAAATCTAGCGAAATGAGCTAATGCTACATGCAGAAATTTGAGAGGAGGAAAGGGACAAGTGTTTTGAAAGTCCCAAAATATACATAGAGAACAATGACCCAGCAGTTGCCAAGCATAAGCTTCTCTCCACCCACTGGTCCTTCCTGTAGGTAACTACCAAAAGAAATGCTAAGATGCAACTACCATCCCTCTGACAACCTTCTCATACAAACAGAACACAGGAAACCTTTAGTTCTGGAAGGGAATAATAATCACAGTGCACAAAAGAACCATTATTTACAACATTCAAGGGCTTTAAGGCCAGACCCAAAGTGAACATTTCCTTACGTACTTTCCGTATTTTAACCACTGTTTTGGCAGATCTGAAACTAACTGGCTAAATGATACTTCATTCAAGAGCTTAACATGACCTTC
This sequence comes from Emberiza elegans, assembly GCA_024865655.1. Classification (NCBI taxonomy): domain Eukaryota; kingdom Metazoa; phylum Chordata; class Aves; order Passeriformes; family Fringillidae; genus Emberiza; species Emberiza elegans. The sequence continues at coordinate 35,418 of JALJVW010000398.1, forward strand.
ACAGGCAGATTTCACCTGAAAGCCAGACAGTCCCACAAAAGTACCAGCAAGAGCAAAATTCATGTCCAGGATATGGGGGAGAATCATCACTGTAACTCTACTGTACTATCTATCCACAGAAGTCAAAACCATGTTGTTTGTGCTTCTCTACAGTTTTACTGCTGCAAAGCTTTCTGCAAGATACACACAGTGTAACATACTACGGAGTCTACTGGTTTTATCTCTCTCACCTCACCACATCAGAAACATGCATGATACAGCACTCCCCAATCAAGTAAGCAACTGAACAACATCTTCAGGTGAACATTAATCCTTCTCAGCCCCAAGGTACAGAAATCACTTGTTCATAACAGTTGACTTCAGATTGTGCTTATTTTCCCCACATTGTTACTGTATAATATGATCTTTCTATTTCTGGAATTATTCCCATGCTGCTGGGAGAAGCCCTCTATTTATCTTATGTCTAAATAAGGTAATTTCATACCAACCCAGAAGCTACCAGCACAGTCTGGCACAAGTTTAAGTACAGGATAAAAAGATTTCATTGTTTCATTCTGACTCAGTGAGAGGAAATGCTTCAGCACAAAATGAATCCTGAGGAACATTAACCCTGTCAAGACCCTTGGGAAAGGTGTTTAATGATTTTCATCAGAATTGCATACAGTTTTCTATTGTCATCACACTGGTTTACCTTTAGTCAAAAACAAAATGTTCAACACAATCTAGACCTTAGCCTCTATACAAAATTGTGCATTGCTACTTGAGCAATGAGCTCCACAGCAGAAAAAAGAAAACAAAACACTCCCAAGTCACTGAAAGCAGTAAATATCTGTAAATCTCTGTAAATAGATAGGCAAAAAAAATCAGTGTCCCCTCCCTACTACCCAAAAATCACTTGCATACACACATGTGCACTCATCATCCTTTCTCATACCTTGATGAAAGGTGTAAGATGAAACTTGCTCTTCCTCTCTTCACCTTTCAATTAGTGAAAACTGCAACTATGTACAAGTAGGTAGAAGTCCTTGGATAATGACAACTTCTGCTCAAAAAAGTCATAAGCTATGGAAGTGTCATCAGGTGAACAACAGCATATATATTTTGCTGGTAGCATGTATGTTGTTTCACATCTTTTCAGGAAACAGAACAAACAAGAAATTCTATCAGTAAGAATCACTCTAATAAGATGAGCAAACACAAGGCCAGGGACTTAGTATCAGCTGGTCCTAAAGCCATACTAGCTAAGAGTATACGATTTTCCAGGAAGTTAGTCCTTCAACAGAAGGACTACAGAGAGCTGCTGATGCACATATGTGTGCAGAAACTAATAAACCTTTGGGTAACGTCACATCAGGCTGTTCATTTCCCTGCCCACAAAACTTCACAAACCTGTACAAACTAACAAAGCAAAAAGCATCGTATGTGTTGTGGATGGGTGTACACACACACAGCAGTCAAAGCCATGTTTTAAATCTTTATTTTAACAGACTGCCTGTCAAGGAGCAGTGATCACACAGTATCCTGTATTTTGGCTGGGAAATCTAGCGAAATGAGCTAATGCTACATGCAGAAATTTGAGAGGAAAGGGACAAGTGTTTTGCAAGTCCCAAAATATACATAGAGAACAATGACCCAGCAGTTGCCAAGCATAAGCTTCTCTCCACCCACTGGTCCTTCCTGTAGGTAACTACCAAAAGAAATGCTAAGATGCAACTACCATCCCTCTGACAACCTTCTCATACAAACAGAACACAGGAAACCTTTAGTTCTGGAAGGGAATAATAATCACAGTGCACAAAAGAACCATTATTTACAACATTCAAGGGCTTTAAGGCCAGACCCAAAGTGAACATTTCCTTACGTACTTTCCGTGTATTTTAACCACTGTTTTGGCAGATCTGAAACTAACTGGCTAAATGATACTTCATTCAAGAGCTTAACATGACCTTCACAGGCAGATTTCACCTGAAAGCCAGACAGTCCCACAAAAGTACCAGCAAGAGCAAAATTCATGTCCAGGATATGGGGGAGAATCATCACTGTAACTCTACTGTACTATCTATCCACAGAAGTCAAAACCATGTTGTTTGTGCTTCTCTACAGTTTTACTGCTGCAAAGCTTTCTGCAAGATACACACAGTGTAACATACTACGGAGTCTACTGGTTTTATCTCTCACCTCACCACATCAGAAACATGCATGATACAGCACTCCCCAATCAAGTAAGCAACTGAACAACATCTTCAGGTGAACATTAATCCTTCTCAGCCCCAAGGTACAGAAATCACTTGTTCATAACAGTTGACTTCAGATTGTGCTTATTTTCCCCACATTGTTACTGTATAATATGATCTTTCTATTTCTGGAATTATTCCCATGCTGCTGGGAGAAGCCCTCTATTTATCTTATGTCTAAATAAGGTAATTTCATACCAACCCAGAAGCTACCAGCACAGTCTGGCACAAGTTTAAGTACAGGATAAAAAGATTTCATTGTTTCATTCTGACTCAGTGAGAGGAAATGCTTCAGCACAAAATGAATCCTGAGGAACATTAACCCTGTCAAGACCCTTGGGAAAGGTGTTTAATGATTTTCATCAGAATTGCATACAGTTTTCTATTGTCATCACACTGGTTTACCTTTAGTCAAAAAAAACAAAATGTTCAACACAATCTAGACCTTAGCCTCTATACAAAATTGTGCATTGCTACTTGAGCAATGAGCTCCACAGCAGAAAAAAAGAAAACAAAACACTCCCAAGTCACTGAAAGCAGTAAATATCTGTAAATCTCTGTAAATAGATAGGCAAAAAAAATCAGTGTCCCCTCCCTACTACCCAAAAATCACTTGCATACACACATGTGCACTCATCATCCCTTCTCATACCTTGATGAAAGGTGTAAGATGAAACTTGCTCTTCCTCTCTTCACCTTTCAATTAGTGAAAACTGCAACTATGTACAAGTAGGTAGAAGTCCTTGGATAATGACAACTTCTGCTCAAAAAAGTCATAAGCTATGGAAGTGTCATCAGGTGAACAACAGCATATATATTTTGCTGGTAGCATGTATGTTGTTTCACATCTTTTTTCTAATTTATCACTTTACAGATTTTTCCACTTCCAGAAACTTTCTTTTTTGCCATATATAACTATACCTAAGAGTACATTTAACATAGAACATTAGAATAAAGTACTTAAGCTTGCAGAAAACCTGCAAGCAGAAGTTCAGTACTCCTGGAATGAACATGGTCTCCTCACAAAAACAGACAATGAATATTATTTTTTCACAAAAAAGATACGTACCTCACTTGGGACCCGAGTTTAGCTATAGCAAGCCACCATGTGCACTTAATATCCTTATACCCATCTCCACAGTTCACAGATTCACACTGCTAGCTGAAATCTCTTTCTGATTGGTTAAGATCGGTTGAAGGTATGCAGAATGCCCACCTCTCCATTGCCAATTTTGATTCCAGACTTCCAAGACCAGTAACATTACAGTAACACTAATGCAAAGGTCTTTCAAGAGGTGCATTTAACTGCACTCACCTGCGCTTTCTCTCTCTTGGCTCGAAGTAGTGTATCTTGGTAATGCTGTGCTACCTTTGGGGCTACACCCTCCAATTTTGCTGCAGGAGTCTGTAAGGCTTGAAGAGTCTTCTTGGTGTCCCCTTCATCCAGAGCTTCATTAATAAGACCAATTGCCAAAATCCCTAGCAAGGAATGCAAAGGGGGAGGAGAAAGACAAAGTTCCATTCTTGGTTAACTATAATCACAAGCATCACTTCAGAAGAAAAGTGCAGTTAGTCCTTCCTAAATCAAGTAACAGCTCAGAACCACAGTATTTTTTCAACAGAAAACATTATTTACTAGCAAAGAAACCAAAGCTATTTCTCCCCTCCAAAGCAGTCCTAATTCTTGAGTGCTGCAATCAAAAAAACAAAGTTTCAAAGGGAAAAAAAAAAACACCTCAGGGAGACCACATGCAGGGACAAAACTGAATCCTCACACACCCAGCTCAGAGCTTCTAGAAAGCCCAAATGGCCAGAGTTCACAATATTCCAAGGTTATGGCTTCTCTAGAAAAAATCTTCACATGAAACTAAGGCCCTGCATGGAATTCCATTAAAAACTACAGTAACGTTGTATTTTAGAACACTCTTGTATTAAGGACATATGTAGTATCAGCTGTACTATCAGAGAAGTAGATGCTATTCAAGTACAGTAAAATTTACTGTTCAGCAAAATAAAGACCTTACAGTTAGCTAAATGCAAACAGAATCTACATCTATAGCAACTGATCCTGAAAATCATGAAATAACTCAGGTTGATATGAATCCCAGAGTTCATCCGATTCAATTCTTTACTTAAAGAGGGATCCAGCCATGGTTTGGTTCAGTGCAGAACAAAGAACTCTTTTAGATGAAAGAAAGGAGATCAGTGTGGGAATCTCCAACTTTGGTTGTATTCAAAGACTGTGACTCTTCAACACAAGACTCACAAAACAGAAGTTCATAAAAAAGTAGAACATCTTGGGGAAGAGATTACATTAGGATAGAGTAGAGATCAGGGAAAAAAATATACGCTGAGGACATTGCAAGAACTGCATCACTAAAACAATGGCATGGTTTCTATCAAAAACCAGATAGAACACAAAGCTCGAGGACCTTCTCTGACTAATTTAAGCTATTCATAGAGGGAAGATAAACGTATCTTTGTATAAGGGCATATACGAAGCAGAGCAAAGAATTAGGAAATTCCCCAGGAGAACAATTTACGTCATTATAGGACTTTCTGCAGCTTTTCTTACAGGACAAGGCGTGTTAAAAGAAACAGGATGTTGGGACTACACAGACTTTTAGAATTCCACTGTAACCTCTTACACAGAAAAGAGACTATAAAACTAGCACCGGTATGTGCACCCCCAGTGCGGCACCCCATTTGTGTGGTTTTAACAAATCTACCTATGTGACCCAAATAGGAAACACAGTGTCTATTTGGAGATGCAGAAAACAAGTTAACCAAGATAGCAAGCTTTTAATTTAAAAGCTAACCCTCTCTAGAGTATAATCTTTGCAAGGTGAAACACAACACACTAAGTAGAGAAAAAGGAGTGGCAAAAGACACCAGCTTGTCTCAGTGTACAACATGAACTTCATCATCACCTCTACATGTGTGACAAATCTCTCCCACTTTATGATGCAAAGCTCCAAGCCTTGCTGAGATACTAAATAGCATAAAATTATAAATATTACAAATATAGCTTCAAAGTTAGTGTCAAACCCAGGAGGTTTTCAGTATTGGTCATAAACAAAAATTAAGAACCCTTAATGAAAACAAGAAAAAAAAAACCAAATTAAACCATATGAAACAGAACATCACAAGGGTCTACTGAAGAATAAGTTTGTTTAACAGTACTATTTTCAAGGACTCCTCTTATCTCCACTCTGGATTTTACGTCAACTAATACTGTCTTAGCACAAGAAGAATTACTCCAGTTTTCTTTTCTGATGAAGTTTTCATAATTACACTCAGACCCAGTCTTTTATAACTACTAAAAGACCTTTATTAACATAAATACTACTGAGAAATAGAAAGTAAAAAACTTGCTGGGCTAGAAGCATAGAACTGTAATTTTTTTCCTTCGTGAGTATATAATTTTCAGTACTCACACTTGCTGCATAGAGTGGTTTGGGTTGGAAGGGACATTAAAGACCACCTAGCTTCAAGGCCCCTTGTCACGGGCAAGGCACACCTTCCACTAGGCCAAGAAGACTATAGACCAGGCTGCTCCAAGTCCCCTTGAACCTCGCACTTCATATGTATGTATATACTACACCTCTTCCTTTCTCTTCAATATAGGACTACTGACCAAATGCCTGTAAGTGAGTGCAATGCATTAGTGGTGATTCCTCGAGCACACATCTTATATGAATGCAAAGAAACAGGCTTCCATGCTCCAGGTCAATAAGCCATCTAGGGAAACACTGAGCAGTGCGATTGCAGGGCGTAAGACACATAGTACAGTTGAAGGATTAACTTCAGAAGCATGGTCACCATGAGAGCTCAAATATCAGTGTCCCTGCACCCAGGGAACAGGAGTATCACCAGTGATCTGTGTTAGACACTTGCAACTTCAGAGAGTTTTTGCACATCTTCTGATTACAGAGCTAAATTACTGGCAACTAAACCAGGGAATGAAATACTGGGAAGGTAAAAAGACCAATGCAGATTAAATAAAAAAAAAAATAAAAGGAAGAAGAGGAAAACCTGAACAGTGAAAAAGTAGCCATCAAATAAAAGGATAAGATTTCAAGAAAAATATCTTCTACTGAACGCAGCAAATTAGAAAGAAGGATGGAACATTCCAAGACAAGGCTACAACTAATTGAGAGATTTTGGTAATACTAGCTTAAAATTGGGGGATTGAAGCAAAATGAGAAGATTCTAGACTAATCCTAGATGCTGACACCAGACAATGCATTTCCAATCCAAAAAAGGGTTGAAATTTACACTGGAAGTATTAATAAACAGCTTTGAAATACTGACGTTATTACCACAGACACAACAGACTGCCTGATCTCTCCATCAACAAAAAGTCCTGCAATCAAGACTTTCATATTACAGAACACCAAGTCTTGTTCACAACTAAGATCTTCCTAGATATCTAATGCACAACACAACTACAAGTCAATCAATAACTTTTTGGACTGACATCTAATTTTAGCACTCCTTACAAGCTACAATCAGTCTACCATGAATTGAACAGAAAAACCTACTTTCATGTTCTTCATGCACAACTTTATTCACATGATCAACACATGATTGGATATCATTCCATGTGATAAATTCACGTCCTTTTGCACTTCTTTCAGCTTTCAGCTTCACCAAATCATCAATGTATCTGTCAGAAAACAAAACCCAAATCCAGTAAACATGACATTGCAACAAGCTGCTCAGGGAGCACACAACCCAGCACTGAGAGCTGCACAGTGGGAGAGGTAACATGAGAGTTGAAACTGAAAATGGGGAGAAAGAGAAATGCTGGCGTGTGTGAAGGATATCAGCACAAATGTGAAGCAGGTTCAGACAAAACTGCCAAACAGAAAAAAGCACTGAAACACTCAGTATGAGTCCAGGGCAAAGAAAATGGGTGAGCTGGCATAAGTACTAGTGACAACCTAATGGTATTACAGCATGATTTTAATGTGAAATCCACGAGAAAGCACTGAAAGACAGCACAGGAATCAGACCAATAAGAAACAGTAATCGCAAAAACAAAATGCAAGAGATAGCAGAGATTAAACCCATACTGTAACAAATAATGCAGAAATCATGTAAAATTTAAGAGAAGGAACAGAAAATTCATGAAGCCACAGAACAGATGCACCATCAAGGACAGCTACAATTCTTTGAATTACTCACCTCTGTGAGTTCTCATCCTCAATGTTTGTAAGGCCTGTGACAGGACTGCTCAATTGTTTCCACACTGTGTTCATATCCCCTGAATCCAAAGCCCTGTTAATCAGGGCCACAGAAGACAGCATCTCTACAGCAACAGATAGTTCTGGATGGGTGAGGTGACCCTGCATACAAAGAGGATGACAAATTAATTCTATTCACTCTATACAAACTATTGCTGCACACAGAGGACAATGGAGTAGCTGTCAGAAGAGACATGTAACAAGGCAAAGAGACATCCTTTAAGACAACAAAGTAGAAAGGTGAGTATCATAAACAAAGCTAGATCACTAAGTAAAAGACTGAGGTAAAGTCTTACAAGGCCGATCAGATCAAGATTAAAGGATCAAACCACATCAGAACAGACTGAACACCAAAGCAGTTCTGTGAAGACTCAGGACAGGTTTGTTCCAGAGAACGCATTTAGGAAAACAGACAAGGTAGACCCAGTGACCCATGCCAGCTTTCAGAAATAACAGAGAAGGTGATACTTACTTCAGGGCTCTGCTGCTGTAAGGTGGCCAGCTCCCTTTGGTAAAGATCTGCGGCAAATGTATAAACCTCTGGTAACTGGGCCTCTGGATTCATCATTTCTGCCACAGTCTTCTCAGCATCACCCATTTGAATTGCTGAATTAATTTTGGCTACTGCTGCCAGTTCTAGAAATTCAAAGAGCATAAAAAATGAGGAAGGCAGACAGCTGAGACTCCCATAATAACAGCACTTTCATTTTACTCAAATACTTAACTAGAGAAAGAATAATACCTAAACTGCAGGGAAAGAGCCAAACTCTCAGATCCATACACCCCCTACGCTAGTTAGCTGGTCTTCCATTACTGAAGACCATTAAAACACACAATGTTCATATTTAATACTAGTTCTCCTTTTTGTCTTGGTTATCAAGGGACTGTTTTACCATTTCAGTATTCTGATAGTAAGAAGCCTCATTGCAAATTTTTGGATGGGTGAATCATACTGATTTTCTCTTCCTTTCTACCTCTATCCTGCTCAAGGCAGTAACACAGGCACTCCATCGTGGGTACATGCTGGCTAACTTAAAACACCACAAAAAGGTAAACAAATGTGGACTTCCATGCAACAAATAAGGTACTTCAAAGGTAGCTGCCTACTTAATTCAGCATTCGCTATTTTCCTCTTGTAATATAAATCCTCTCTCCTCCAATCTCTGTCACTCTCCTTTCTACCTATCACAAAGTAAATTGCTCCTGGACAGTAAGAGAGCTCTGTGTGGTCTCAGAAGCATCTATCAAAAAACAATCAGCAAATTATTATTATTTTATTTGCTACCTGATATGCGGAAACAGTAATGGTTCTATAGCTCAGTGTGAATGATCAGCAGATAAACCTATCTTTCACATCTCTTGGAGCAATCGAGATTTTCTTCACAGATCCACAGCATAAAAATTCATAAAAGTATTCTATAAAAAGAGGTTATTTATAATGGATACAAAAATTCAATGTTTTAATGCTGTTATCTCCAGCCACGTTGTAAGAGCCGGATAAAAGACACCACAAATAATTAGGGCAACTAGCTCTCTTTCATGTTCTTAGCAGCTGTGAAGTACTTAAAGAACATTCACAATGACCATTCATAATAGACCCAAATACTGTGCTGCCTCATTTTCTTGATCACATCCACAGTGACTTTCCTACAATAATTTCTGCTGATTCTTACTTTGCTGGTACTGTTGTGCTGCCCTGTTAGCAGCATCCACTCCCAACTGCAACTCTTCCTTCTGCAGAGGACCTGTAAGGCCAGCCTAAAGAAAAAACAGAAACTGTAAGGGTGAAACAATGCCAAGTTAATTTCAATTACCTCCATAAAAATACTCCACTTGAACTTAAACCAGAAAGAATATACATAAGGAAATCAGAAATTACTCACCAGATTCTTAGTTCAGGTGCTGAAAGATTGTATGTGTACAACCTGATCTTTTTTATATCAGAACTGCAGTCTCATGGACATAGCAATAAAAGGCAAGATTGCTTCCAAAGTGATAACATACTTAAGACAAGGCACAACTTTGAGGGAAAAGGCTCCCTGTACACGAGCTGCATGCTGGTGTGAGAGTAGCAATTGTGCAGTTTGGCTTTACCTCTGAGCAACTACAGAGTTAGCAGAACATCAAAATGGAGAACATGCAGCTTTGGCTTATACACACACGCTTCTTGGACTATTATGATACTACACAAATACAAATAGAAAAGAAGTAGGAGGACTTTAATAACTTGGGTAGCATCACAGAATCATTGAAGCTGAAATAGACCCTTAGGAGCATGAGTCCAACTGTACACCTAATACTGCCAAATAGACCACTAAACCATGTCCCTAAGCACCATGCCTTCAAGCTGTCTATGATAGTATTCTCCACAGTGAAAGTAGTTCAGGCTTATCTGATAGGTGTTTATAAAACACACATATTCACATTATTTGGGCACTGACAATAGCAAAATGAGGGAGGACGCACCTTAATTTTAATAGTTCTATACACAGACAAGTTGGCAGTTTAAGGTTTGGTCTGCTATATGTACACCTACATACAAACATTATACTGGCCTTTCACATGCAGAGATAAAGCCTAAATAATAGGCTTACTCAATGCTTCCATATCTTAACACTGACTTTTTCTAGACAGCACTAAACCGTAATGCAGGTATATACCAAGTGATTAGTACAGAGTTGTATGGTGAAAGGCAGGGAAAAACCTCACAAATCAGGGTAATCTATACTTTTCCATACCTCCTGTTTCTGTTGTCTATCACTCAAGAACTGCTTGAAATACCAGTCGCAATTTTCTCGTAGCAATCCTCGAAGTCCCAGGGCTGGTGTTGCCAAAGCTTCATACAGTGCTAATGCATCTCCTCGTTCCAAAGCCAGGTCAATCTTTGATATGGCTGCATGTGCTAGCAACAGTAAAACAGAATCTTGAGAAAGTGCCATGGTTTACACAACCTACCACTCAGAAAGAAATACTCTTAGACCTGACAGACAGCAAGTTAGGTATGTAATCCAAAAGGAACACTTCCAGAATCAATTATTAAGTCAATTATGAATTATTAACCTGAAAAACAGGCTATTAAATGGCATGCACTGTTCAGGATGAAGAATTTAAGGGCTCAGCAACATGGACAATCCATTTCCAAAAGGAAGGGTAACAGAAGTCGTAGTGAATTAAGCTTACAACTATGTACTAATAATGACTAAAAAAAAACCCCAAAACAATACCAAAACCAGCTAACAACAACAAAACCACACAACTGAAGAAAACCAAAACACCACACTGCTAAAACAACCCACAAAAACAAGTGAGCTGCCTTGAAATTCTGCCAGCATTACAGAAAAAGAGGAGCACAGGTATCATTTTGAAGTATTCTTTTAATTAAACCATTAGTATAACATCACACTTACTGTTCACTTTATTGATGTTTCCCTGAATCTCAGCTTGAGTCAGAAGCTCTTCATATACATCTCTCTCTCTATCTGAACTTTCTGAGGCAATCTGAAGATGAAATAAAAACTAATCAGGGTTTCTACAGCTTCCTTCTCCCTTACAGACCTTCTAACAGAAAAGGTCAGGAAGGGTAAATGTTAATCCATGTAGAGCTGTGACAGGCCATACATACACTACCTCTACACATGCAAAAAGAAGCCCTAGACATAAATACATTTGGAGTAACTATAGTCAAACTCTGATACAGACAGCTTAGAACCATCTTATTTCAATCTAATGGCTCTACTGAACACACAGTAGAGCTCCAGAACACAGAAAGCAGTACACAGAGTTAGGAATGTGTTATACAGTGTTCAAAAGCAACATGGACCACTTCCAGCATCAGTCAGTTTTGCTCATCATTTCATTGTTAGAAAAATATATCTTTGAAAACAGAAGGATGCATTCCCAACATAAAAACACTGACAGGAATTCTGTATCTATGTGGCCTGTATTTCAGCCAGCTAAACAGACTAACGCAGTTAACTCTTGCCTGTTTTCTGCAAGAAGATAAGTTACTGGGGAACATAACAGAATGCCAGGAGGAGTAAATCTACCTAAGACCACATATACACAACCTTAACACACATTCAGCGAATTCCCCACAGTTTACACTGCAATACGACATAGCAATGCATGCAAATGGTTTGAAAGAAGAACTGAGCTACCCTATTTTTAGCATTGTCCATCTTGTCTTGCTTTGCTCTGTAGAGTGTGGCTTGGTAAGTGGATTCCAGTTGATCATCCAGATTTATTAGCATAGCATTAGGGTTCTTCATTGCTGTAAGAGTGTCAGCTGGAACCTGATGGTCAATTGCTTCATTAATGGCAATGACAGCAGCATGCACTGAAAAACAAGCCACAGTCTGCCAGTTAGTCCCAAATAAAACAGCACTGTTAAAAATCAAGAAATCCAGAATCTCTTATTTGAAAAGAGCAGAAAAATAATCTGAAAATTAACTGGAAAGCAAAAGAATTATCAAAGTATCTCTCATTTCATTATGGCTTTGTGTTTTGAAAAAAATAGCAGCCTAATTTCTAATTACAATATTTTAAGTAGACAAATTATCATGCTCCAGGAAGAAGAAAAATACACAAGGGAAAGAATAAAAACATCTTCCCAGTTTTCGAAAAGGCCTATCAGAAAGACTGTACTAGCCTTAAAATCTGCAGAATTAAAACCAACACTTAAATGATCTGCTGATTTGAATAAGCAAACAAAATGCCGTTTTTCCTTACATGCAGCTTCATCCACAGAAAGTTCATTTGCAAGAATTCCTCCAATCTTGCTGAAGGCAGGCATCTGAATGCCATACTTCTCCAGTTCAAGCCTCATATTACTGATTTCCTCCTCTGAAACATATGTTAAAATAGTGTTACATGGCATTATCATTAACAATCCATTAGCACTGCTGTACTAACTGCTGCTAAAAAAAAAATAGGACAGCTACAATAGATGACAATTATTATTTCAATAATACTTTGAATGTAACTCAGTAAGTGAAACAAAATAAATGAAAATGCTAAGACATTTTGCACACTCTCCTAAAATCTACATTTCTCCCAGAAACTCGTACGGGAGTATTCTGTAGTTTTTCTTATTAGAAAACAATGCAAGAACTCTCATGAGGAGCTGGAAACTGACTCCATTCTGAGGTACCTCAACTGTGGTTGCCAATGGGTCAGGAAAACACACGGGCAGTAGTTTAAGATTTTCTTTTTCCCCACAAACAGGCTACACTGAGAGAAGCGAAAGCAGTGCGTCAACACATGCGGTTGCTAAACATCATACAACTCTAAAAGACAGTTAAGAGTTTAGGATTTTATAAGTATAATCAACAACCAATTTGCAGGGAAATAAAGTTTATACACCTTTTAAACCAGATACATGCCCCCAGACAAGAGCCTCACTAATGCAAAACAGAGAGTTTGACATTTTCATAAACTTAAGGAAATGAAACTTTGAGGAGGTGTGTGGACACACAACTTTGCGTTGGCATCTCCTGCAGCAGATCAGCTGTCCAACACTTCTTCAGCTGATGGCACCTCTAAACTGTCACAGGAGGTCAGAACCATGTACTAAGTTCCAAACTGAAAACTCTCCCAAGGAGATGGATGCAAGGCTTAAGCATCTTACAACAGTGACAAAAGAGTTAAGACATTGTTATTTGTGAAATCAATGTTTACAGTACAATAAATGAACCAATGACTGTCTAACTGCCTGTCTTGGAAGCTGGCAAATGAAGTTCTTTTTCTTAAATTACTAAAACTCCTCACAGCCATTAATTTATAATTTTATTTACATTAAGGATATCAACAGCAACAATCCTTTAATTGACTTAAACAAGCATTCAATAACTGATCTAGAGGGGTATGAGATGAAGGCAGCATACATAAGTGCTAGGGTTTTTTTACCTGTGAAGTCTACCTTGCCATACAAATCCTGAATCTGAGGGGCAAGACCCAGTTTAAAAAGGTACAGGCTAGAAAATAAAAGAAGCAAATAATTAGAACTAGGCATTTTTCCTTGTGGTTCTGGCAATGATAGAGTTTTAGGAGATACAGATTCAAGGAGAGGTAAGCCAATATAATAGCTCATAATCACCAAGAGAGTGAGCTGACTCTTCTCTTCCCCCCTTAGTGGAACGTAACTGGGCCACCACTATGAATCTTCACAGAATAACAGAATGATTGAGGCTAGAAGGGCACTCTCAAGTTTGTCTTATTCAAGCTCCCTTTTCAAACCAGGTCACATAGGATCAAGTTCCCCAGGATCATTTCAGATGGTTTTTGAGGATCAAAACAGTGGAGACCTCACATTTCAGAGCAACTTGTGCCACTCTTTGGTCAATCTCACAGATAAATGAAGCAGGATCTCACAGATAAATTTCCTGATGTTAAGAGGGACTCTCTTGTGGTTCACATTATGCCATTTGCCTCTTATCACGTCATGGGACATCACAGAGAAGAGCCTGGCTTCTCCTTTGCATCCTCCCTTTGGATAGCTGCACACATTGTTGAGATTCCCATGGCACTCTGTGTTATATAGGCTGAATAGTCCCAACTGTCTCAGCCTGTCCTGATAGGAGAGATCCTCTAGTCCATTAAGCATCTTAGTGACCTTTCCTTCAACTCTCTCCAGCTTGTTTGTGTCTCTCTAATGCTGGACACAGGACTGCAGGTGTCCTGTGTCCTGTCCTACTTCTCTAATAGCGAAGTATTCACTAGGCTGATTTGGCTCACTAAAATGGGGTTAAGTTATTCACCTGTGGCCTGATGAGAAATGAAATCGCTATAAAGGAGGGATGAACCCATACAGCTGCAGAAACATGGGTCTGGAAAAAGAAAACCAACTCCTACTTTCTGCCTGTCATGCTAGCTCAACACAGATCACAGAATCACAGAAAGGCTTGGGTTGGAAGGGACCTTAAAGATCATCTACTTTCAACTCATCCCACTGCCCCAGGCAGGGACACCTTCCACTATCCCAGGTTGTTCCAAGCCCCGTCCAACCTGGCCTTGAACACTTCCAGGGATGGGACAGCCAAAGCTTCTCTGGGTAATCTGCGCCAGTGCCTTACTATCTTCTTGGTTAAACAATGTCTAGCTCTGCCTCAGACAGCAGAGAGGGTGGGAACCAGAATGAAAAGGTAGTAAACTCAACATACTTGACTGGCTTTTTTCCTTCAGAATCTGATCTGGCCACTGCCCTAGGCAAAATATTGGCTTAATGGATCTTTGCTGACCTGATGAGATTGTTCTGCTAGAAGATTTGCCCTCATCCAGCCTTCAGTTCAGCTCTCTCTCCTGTCACCTTTCAGCTTTGCAGAAAGATTTCAGAAGGAATCAGATTTCTGTCTAGTATTCCTTACCTGAGTGCATGAATACAATAGATACAGCGTGGCATGTTCTTGCGATCATAGATATCTGTTGTTTCTGGGTAGAATATCTAAAGATAAAACAAAGGTAGCAGTCTGAATTATATTCACTCTATACAGCCAAATCACATCAGCTCAATTCTTCCACATTACACTAGAGAAACAGCTCATGGAACACAACTCTTCAAGCTTCTCTGCCCTGGACCAATGTTTCTTCTAATGAAGTGGCAATGCTTCCTTTTGTTTCCAATACCCAAATCAGAGCTGCCCTTTTCCTGCCAAGTTCTACATATGTGAATGGGCAGAACCTTTCTTTTGTGTGTACACCAAGATACTGACTGGGTCACGAGGTGTTAGCAAAGACTTCAGTGAAAGCCAAAGGATGAAAAAAAAGACTTGCAGGAGAAGAGAGAAAACAGAATTTTGTTTGGATTAAATGTGGTTGAGAAACAAGAGGAGAGACAGTTTCAAAGGCAAACTGGAAACCCAGACCAGCACTCAGTTTTCCAGAATTTTCTGGAAACCCAGACCAGCACTGAGGTGCTCTGCATACTGTATTTTCAGTTAGCTGGACCCAAAAGCTTTCAAACACAAAACCTTCAAAGTTTAACAAATGACATTTCAACTATTTCAGAAGTCCTGATTTATTGTAACATAATAAAGTATGTTATTTTCCAGCTATTTGAAGGTTCCTTGCTGTTGCCTATGAGAACAAAATAGCACTGCTCTTTCTGTAAAGGCAAGAGCAACTGAATGACCCTTAATTCCACAGCATCAGTTCCCTGGCTGTTCTGCATGGTAAAATACTTAAAGCACCAGTATCTCATGTAAATGTACTGAACCCCAACCTAGCTTCTTCAACATCTTTTCACACATTTACTTCCACCCAAAGCCTAATGCATCTGAAAAATCTTACCTCGTACCTGGCACTTAATGCCTCTCTGTCTAAATCCCTCCTTTCTTTTCACCTAACCGCCCTAACAGCATATTTCAGTATTTTCTAATACTAAATGTGTTTCTGTAAGATCATCATAGATCCCAGGAAAGCTCAACTAGTAAATCACAACAAGTTATTTAAAAATCTTTGCCACAACCAAAGTGTTCAATTTGCAAGTACATATGTAAAGAAAACATGCATCAACTTAAACTACACAATGCCAGTTTTGGTGAGACTATGCATAAGGTGGCTACAAAAAAACTTGACTATCAGCCCAATGCTACCACAGTTCCATACATTTTCAGCCAACTGTGTTTATTAGCTCTGAAAAGTTTATCTGGCCATTTCTCTAGTCGAGTCAATAATTTATACTTGATTAAGCCACACCAGGAACATTCTCAACCTGACGTGAAAATTTAACAGGAAAGTCTGAGGAAACAGAGAACAGGCTATTTTCTGTTGTGCTGCTACATTTAGCATTGATTTCTAAGAAAACTTTCACAATCAAACTGTCGCCTGGATACTGCTCAAAAGAATGCATGGCAAGAATGACATATTGCAGATATTATGCAAGATAAGTAGTATCAGGGATATGGTACACAGGGATAAATTATTTTGCTCCTAGTCATTCTCACACATGTAGCAGAATGCAATCTTTCAGCAAGTTTTAGGAGAGCGTTTCTATAGGGACACAAATCTAGAAATTTAAGAATTAACTAGAGTAAGTGCGCTGATTTTTTTTGTAACAGGAAATGCTTCCACAGAATGCAAAGCTTTTCTGAGATTATTTATTTATTCATATGTACAAGACAGAAGTTACCTTGGGGAGACCAATCTCAGACATGGCATTCAGCCACTGGATCACATTATCTGTGTGTCGGAAGTGGAGACCAGTTGCCTGAAATAAAAATCGGCAGAAACAAGAGGGAGGGCACTTAGAAACAAAGTATCACAGCTATCAAGAACAGCAATGAATTTCATTAACACAGATCGTGAAAACAGCAGTTTTGCAGGAAAGAAGTCTGAAGTCTTCTATAAACACTTATATTGACCGTTTACAAGAAATCATTTTACCTAAGTGCAAGCTTAGATATAAAGCTGAGAGTCCACCCACCCCCTAATTTAACCATTGTTCGAGAATGAAGGCAGAGTTTCTCAGGTAAGACTAATACAAATTAACTTTAGGCTTATTTTCTCACAGTATTTCCATGCATACATATTCCCATTTTAGATGTCTACCTAAAGAAGTATCCATGGTCAACAGCACTCACCTTATACCTAGTCTGTTCCCTGTCATAGATTTTCTTCAAAGAAACCACTTTAGGGGAGAAAAAGTTTCCAAGTTTTGCCAGGTAGACTCCATTTCTCAATCCTTCTTCCAGCTCTGTTGTGGCAGGAAGCTCCTCATTCAAACAAGCCTCCATCCATCTGGAAGTGCAAAAACAACAAAGTTGGTCATATTAATACATTTCTAATTTGTGAACACAATCCCATGCCAAACAAGTCTCATGCTGCTGCTGCTGTCATACTCAAGCATACTATTCACTTAGCACTAGGGGTTAAAAATGGATATAACACTAACACAGAGTGGCATCATTAAAATGCTAGTCGGTAACACTTCAGAGAAAATATTAAGGAGAAGAGTTCAGAGTTCATCAGCCAGAGTTTCAAAAGTAATTAAGACACCATCTCATCTTCATGTTTCTCCTTCAGTCCACGACTTAGTTTGTACTGGTCTACAGATAGTGTGGCCATCCTGTCCTTTTAACTAACTTAACTTAAATCTTCTCCTTGTACCGGTTTATCTCACAAGCATTTCTTTACTCTCATTAAGTATTTGCTAGTTATTTCAGGACTTTGTCCCACTCACTCAAGCTCTTTTAAATGATCTTACAGAGAGGCCCTACAATGTTCACAGAATCATAGAACGGTTTGAGTCAGAAAGGACCTCAAGGCCTTTTTCATTCCAGCCCTCTCCTATAAGCAGGGACACCTTCCACTAGACAAAGTTGCTCAGACCATCCAAGAATGGTCCTGAACACTGACAGGGATAGGGCAAGCCACAATTTCCTGGGCAAACTGCTCCAGGTGCCTCAACATCCACACAGTAAAGAATTTTTCCCCTTACGTCAAATCTAAACCTACCCTCTTTCAGTTCAATGATGATGTTCTCAAGTCTATCTTCCTATGTATCTTCTCCCATCCTACTATTACATTTCAAGAACAGGGGAAAAAACATGGAACAGGCATTCTTCTCCTCATAACTCATTTTCCCTTATATTGTTGCCTTCCATCTCATCGAATGGTATCACAGATCTCATGACAAAAATAAAGACTACAGTAAAATATTTCTTTTAAAAATCACTGTTCTCAAAACAGAGGTGCATCTTGATATTTTTTCTGTACAAGCTACTGGAGGCTGTAAACTGCAAGCTCAGCTACAGTTCCACCTGCAGATGACCTGCTACCTGACTGCTCTGGTCTCTAAAAAAGGGACCTGCACAACCACAGGCCACTTTCTCAAGTGTCTTACTCAGACCATGCCTCACTTGCAGCTGAACTCTAAAGCTCTTACAGGACTTGGACCAATTAAAATCACAGAAAGGTGACTTTCAAGACAACAGGGGTCTAAAATAGCAACAGTCCATACTACAAAACGGAGCTGACAGTATAACGTAAACAAAGTTAATTTGGCTTACAGGGATTATAAACCCACATTACTGGCACTGATCTGAAACACAAGCAAGTAATTGATCCTGCTGCAACCCAGTGCACTTTAAATCCCAAATGAGACACCATTGCACTGTGGACTGCAGCCTGAGCCCAGGAAAAAGGTGGGGCTTGCAACCTAAAGCAGGACCTGGAAAGTAGTGTTTACCAGGAAGAAAAGGTTTCTGGAAACACCTGGAAAATATCTATACATAAACTACAAAAAGAAACTCAGTTCTTCTTAAAACTACTGTTTTTCCAGGTTTTGCCACTTTCCTCTCAAAACTGAGTCGCTCTTGAATATTAAGTTCTAGAAAAATGCACCTACTAACTGAATATGTGATAAACATTGACATAAGTTTAAAAAATCTGGACCATTATCAAAAAGATACTGTCACTGATGCATGCCACAGACCATTAGAACCAAAGATTCCTGAGAGGACACAGAGCTACTCAGATGCTGATAGAGACCAAATCATAGCAACAGTTTTCACAACACCTTCTCAACTACCTTATCGGGAAAACAAAAAAAAAACACCAAAAACCACCCACTTTCTTCACACTAGAAGACCTAAAGTAAGTAGAAGGGACATGTGACCAAACAATTTAATTAGTACCTTATGGAAGGACACAGAGGCTGTGAGTTTTGTCTGTCTCCATAACGAAAGATAAACGGCCCATAATTAGAACATAAGCTATCTCAATGCACTCATACCTGTTTCAACAGGTTCTTAGGTGGGTGTTATTGTAACTACAAAACTAGAGCAATTTACATACAGTAATGTTCCTGCTTGGTGTAGCATTGCTTAACCATTTGCTAAGCCAGAGGACAAAGATATGTTTTCAGAAAATATCATTCAGTACCTTTTATATTTAAAAGCTCACATACTTGTATTAAAATTAACACCTGTCATCCATAAAAGGCAGAAATACACATGGAATTTCCAGATGAACAAGAAAAATATATTTCTCAATGAGCGGGGAACCCGCTTGATGGGCAACAACCTCTACACCTGTTCGACATTAGGCATTAGAACAATATGCCATCAATAAGCTTTTTGCAGAAACTTTCTATTATTTTCTGCTACTTCTGCTACTTGTTTCCACTGTGCTCCCTCCCTCTCACCACTACAGAAAACAATGTTTAACCCAGAATTATTTTTTCAATCAAGTTTCATCACATGACTGCATAGATAATACTGGACTTTACAATTTTACTGAAGCTAGCTCTAATTAAAGTAGTAAGTGCACCTTTCCAATCAGTTAGTCATACTGTTACAAAATCCCCCTCCTAGAAAAAGATTCTTGAATACCTACATGCAGCTACTACCATCAAGTGCAATTTAGAGCCAGGCTTTCCTGACAAGACATGACAATAAAAAGGTAACATCAGGTATTGTTGGGCAGCCAGTCTCTCAAGTAACATCATCTTCAAGCTTTCAAAGGAAACACTGCTTCATTACCAAGGACTGGAAAAAAATAACAGCATCATCTCAACTAGCAACTTTTTTATTCTCCCACAATATGGCGTTATTGAGAGTTATGACAAATTTACACAAATGTGTCCTTATGTTTGAAAAGTATCATAGGTGTAATTCAACCAGAACTGGAGTTCAGACACAGCAAAAACTTAACACTGATCATGTGGCATACCTTTTGCTCTTTCACTTGTGAAAATGTTGAGTCTGGCTAAACCTGAGACAATTGAAATAGGGTGGAAAATAAATAAAAAGCCACTCTTTTCCTCTCAGATTGATTATAGACAAGCCTGAGGAAGTAGAACTAGCAAACCATCTCTCCAGAAACTGCTGCAAATTGAATAAACAGAAATACTAGAGCAGAAAATTTTAAAAATGGAAAAAGCCTCTAAGGAAGGCTGCTTATTTCATGACAGGACTACCATGCAGTATGTTCCAGACAAAAAGAAAACAGAACATGGCATACAAAATACAGAAGGCATCAATAGTTGAAAAAAGTGATTTTATCCACCAATGAGGAAAGCTCACTTCTTGGTCACCATTAAGTAGCAATAATTTTCAAGCAAAACTAATTATTTGAAGGGGCCAGAAATAAAAATAACATTTTCTAAGCTTCCATTCTCCTACCATTCCAAAACACAGACCTAGCCAGGGACGTTTTTCAACTCTGAGATGACACAGTGGTCCAACACACCACCTAAGTCTGCACCTGGTGGTCAGTTCCAGGTTGCAGGCCTCAAGAGTGACATTATATCACTTCTAGCAAGTAAGAACTCTAAGAAGATAAAGTATGTAACCTTGACACATCATGCTGAAGAATAACTGGTACGATTTGTATCAATACCAACACTGTTGGTTGAAGCTCAGTTCCACATCACATTCTGCTTACTGAATACCTCACCAGTTTCATTAGCAGGAAAGCTGCAAACAGAACCTCCATGTAAACTTCTGAGTCACTAGTTTGAGAGCACTGGCCACAGAGTTCCTGATCACAGGTCAGAATCATGTGAGTCTTCTCTTTGTAAGCATGTCAGTGCCACAGCAGCGCTCCTTTGCTTCCAGCGTTCCCCTACCAACTACGTTTCAAAAGGTCGTTGTCTTCCTCTTTAAGAAGCCTATGCTCCATTTCCCCCGAATGAGGAAACGGAGGGAGACTGGATGGGCACAGAGCTTAACTCTCTTTCCAAGTGTATATATGACTGTTATTCTCCGATCTTCATAAGACTGTCTGTATACCATACCAATATACTTTAATTAGGAAAACAAGCCTACCTAACCTTGTGCTTTACCAACATAGTTAGACTGCCTTAAACATCTCCTTCTCACAACCATGAAACAGGCAGGCTATTTGCCCAAAATCACATTCTTCAAAGACATTTTCAACACGTGATTTCCATGCATGTGCTCAGACTGTGAGTACAAATTCTTGAAATGAGGTCATTTTTATACACTTTTGAAGTGCCTGGAGCATCAATAAAATCAACACTGGATATCTTTGTGGTATAACTGCCAAATATCACAGTGCTAATGCAAAAGTTCCTAACGCTGTCTAGTCTGGGCTAAAAAAAAAAAAGCATAAAACATATATTAATAGTTTTGCTCACAAGAAAATATATGAAAAATTTGTTCTTGATCTGCCAGAGTTGGTATGAAAACCTGCAGCAGTAAAGACCCAAACATATTCACACACTTCAGTTTTTGGTAGTTACTTAGCTAGATTCACAATTCCAGGACAGCTACATTTTGAGCAAAAAGGACCTGTAACATGATCAACCTGTTCCTGTGTGGAAAACTACATTTATTTATGTGGAAAGTAGTTTGTTTCACAGGATTTCTGACATACAGTAAATAATATAAACCTCCTTAAGTAATAGTTTGTGATAGCATCTTATTCTTCATGTGGCTGTTGTAATGGGAGAATTTGGCAAAAATCTTAGAGATGGCAGAAAACACACAAGAGGCCAGAACTCTGACAAATGGAGTTTCAGTGATCACAGTATAACCATCAGTCAGAAGCTGGATATGAGATAGTGAATAATGCTAGCCTGCCATTTAATTCCTACTACAAAATGATAAATTATGTCACGCAATGACTTACAGCATACTAAGCATTCCATTCAGAACAACAAAACCTCAATAAAGAAAAACTGTCTCCCTTTCCCTAACTCCCCAATGGATTTGCTCACCCTCAGGGTCCATATTTGTATAATACATCAATTTTTTTTGCCCAACTTGTCTAGCACCCAGCACTGACACCATTTAAAGCCTTATCATCTTTTGCCTGAGAACTCATCCTACAGAAACAAGGCTCACAAAAGAAGACTAAGGGACACCAGCACGTTCCAGACAGCAGGTGTCCCATCTAAAGGAAGGTACCAACAATACTTATTTAGAATTCCACTCCTCAAAGATCATAATCACATCCCAGGGAAGGGCGGAGGGAAGAGGAGCACAGGAAGGCTTTCACAGTGGTGCAACAATCAACATCCTGGGAAACAAGATCATCATCAAGAGATACAATGTTCAAGATCAGTCCTTTAAAGTCTTCCAAAGCACGTAAATCCGAAATCACACTTGTTAACTCAGAGGACTTTGCTCATATCAGTATGACACACTGTCAGGTACCTTTACAGCCATTAAAATTACACCAGTAATTACTATAAAACTATCAGGATTATAAATTGACTTATTCTATTGAGCAAGATGTGTTTACTAAAACACATTTGACTGCTGATTGGTCTATTTCTAACCCTCTATTTCTCTACCAAAAGCATAATTCTTAATTTCACTTTCAACTCAAATAGCTTTGAAAAATCTAACAAGCCGAAATAGAAATTTAGATTTTTGTTACTTGTCCCAGGAAAGGAAAAAGCTCTTGCTCAAGCAGGAAAAGGATGTTCAAGCTATCCACCCAGGAGAGGGCCATTACACCTGGCCCAACAAGGATCAGGAGGCCCAGGACCTGTTGCCCTGACATAGAGGGTGACCAGTCATCAAGTTCTCCTCACTTTCTCAGTTGGCAACCAGATGGAGAATTTGCAGGTTACAGATAAGGATAAGCCTTTCCATACCCTTTGACAGTAAACAGCGATGACTACCTCTGTCCAGTACCACCTGCATGATTCACCAGCATTTGTTCACTATGCTCTGTCTTCAAAGGGGGTCTAGCGAAACCAAATGCAAACATGCTGGGATCTGGATGAGTAGCAGCTAATCCAGGCATTGTTAAAGACAATTCATTCCAACTGTTGCAAATGGTGCCTTCACATCTAGATGCTTCTGTTTGTGATCGTTTAGCCCTTCTTCTAATGCAATTCCCCAGAAATGTACCAAGGAAAAGATGCATGGCCTCTGTAGCACCACAGCAGAGAAAAAAGTGGTGAGAGCAAAAGGGCAGCGCCTTTTTTTTTTTCCCAAACAGTATCTGCATTAACCACACAAAAGAATGTACAAAACTATGGCTTAAAAACTTTTTCACTGCTCACTACTGCAACACCACAGGTATGGCATTTTTTGACTAACCATACTATTCATTTTATTGAAAGATGAGGATTCCCATACTCCAGCAGATCATTCATATGTAGAGGCAATCTCAAATATTTTTAGTGCAGTTAAAAATGTAGACTTGGCAGGCATTCTCACAGATGGTTAAGAAGAGAAAACTTGGAAGACAGCCTCAGCTCTTCATCCAGCTCACCTGAACAAGGGCATTAGACAGCCAGGGAAAAAACCCCTACAAAAACTTCTCCTCAAAATAACTCATTCTACCAGCTCTGAACAAATCAAGGAATCACCTCAAAAGATGAAAGAAAGATCTCCCAGAGAGTTAACAACGGCGAAGTAGAATAAATTTATCACATCAGGAGTGTTATCCTCCAGAAAAGTAGGTGGATATTTACCTTTCAATAAGGTTTGTACAGAGGGACAGCTAGGAAAGCAAGTACTAGCCACAGCTAAAAGAACATTCTCATTATCCGCACAGGCATTTTCAGTTCAAAGATACAAGAGAGCAAGAAATTAATGACTAACATACGTCAGATTTTTCCCAGTGATTGATGTACTCTTCCTGGCAACATGCAGCTGAACCAAAGACAATACTGACACTCTCTCATTAAAATCTTTCCCTCTACTACTCCCCATCTCCTCAAAAGTAAATATGAGGTTCCTCTTTGCCCCCTTGCAAACACTGCCATAAACTTGTAAAAATTCTCTTAGCTGCTCTTGCTGATGAGGATACTACTGCACTTGCCATGTCTGCCAAAAAATATTGGTCATTTGTTCTGGAGAGCTTTCAGATGAGTACCAAGCCCACAGTCAAGAGGAATGTAATTATCAATCACACAGAAATCTTTTTCAAGATAATTGCCTTGATCATTTAGCATTAGAAACTAAATAGGCCTAAATGCCTGGATGCTACAACATCACTGAAGTTATCACTCCTCAAGACCAACTTGATTTCTTGTAAATAAGGGTTATTAGGAAGCAGTCCACAGTACTTAATAGCTGAGAACTGTTAGTAACATCTGTTTGCTTTGGTTTTTGGGCTGCTTTCTCCTTACGTTATACACAGTGCTCCTTCAGAAAGCACTGTCCAAAAAGAAAAATCCTGGTCTCTGAACAAACAGTTGTTTGTTTTCCTCCTGGCCTGCTGTTCATTACCATTTCCAGTGAGTCATAAAAGAAGTATCTGAAGTGAGGCAAAGATGGTGGTGCTCCACCACAGTCCTTTCTGTACTTCTCTCCACCCACTTCTCAGAAAAAATAGTCCTGAATGTGCATTCCAAGTCACTTCCAGTCCAGACAGCCACTCCCTGCAACTGCATGAGGTCACACGAAACAGAACAGGATCTGTAGAGAAATACCTCAAGTCCAAACACGAGCTGATAAAAGCCCAAATAAAGCAGTAAGAGCTAAGTAGAAGTTATTTCAACTTATAACTAGTGATTATAAAATATTGTCTATGAATACTCCTGGATTACAATCTAACACGACACTTGCACTGTGTCTGAGAGAAGCAGAAAACAAACAAAAAAAACCACCACAAAACAACACATATGAAAAACCAATCCAAACAACCAATTCAAAACCAGTATCTGACCCAATCACCTAGTGGAAACATTGATGAAGGATATTATAGTAAAACACCCTGACTTCTAGAAAAGGAACACAAAAATCAGGTCTCAGGCTGCTTCTATTCAAGACAAATATACCCTTACCCTTCTGTGAGAATGAGCTGGCAACAGAACAGAGTATATTTTTGCAGTTTTATCTGCACTGCCACAGCTTTTCTATTGGATTACTGTGATTTGGAGATACGGAAAAACAAAAAGCAAAAACAAAACAAAACAAAAAAAGTAAAGCAATCCAAACAAACAAACAAGAGAACATGGAAAAGAAAATTTGAAGTATTAAACAACACTTATTAATAAAGCCATTTTTCTTCAAGAACGAGGCACCTGGCCCACACATAGTAGAGGAATCCCTCTATTCACAATCTTCATTTTAACTCCAAATTTCATTTCAGTCTTTCACAATCTTGAGCAACTTAGGGAAGCAGAGTGTAACTTTCTCCAACTAGCAAGAATTAATTCCTGTTTCACAAGACTGTTGCACATTATTAACTGAAATAAAAAACTACTAAATAACAATAGAAAACAGTGACAGTCGAAAAAGACCCATCAAACAACTCTAATAATACTTCTGATGTACGCTCACTAGCAGACAGGTCTTGCAAACAGCTATAAATTGCCCTAAATAGAGTAGAGAAGTGCCCAGAGTTACACTGCACATGGGCCATCACAACAGACAGATCAAAAATTCAAACTTTTCTAAATTTTTTACTTCAGTATGAAATTAGGTGCTAGCCAATTATTATCTTACTGTGTTCTAACATTTAAAAAAACAACACTTTGCTTCTAGATTCCATATCTGCTGTTCGGTTAAAGGGCTAGCAAGCCTCTAACAGTGCTAATCAGCATGTTGATTTTACATGTCTTTATGTTGTAGAAGAAAAAATAAATACAAACTACAGTGTTTGAATGCAATACTATACTGTAATAATATAACATGATTACAGGAAAGAGGAGAAGAGTCACCAACTGCTGTTCTTCAGCTGCCTCCCACCCTGCCTTGGCTATGATCACCTTTACAACATCCACCTTCCCAGCTTCTGAGTGTGACACAGAGTACATCAGCTACCCTCCTTGGCTCTTAGGTCCTCCTCTTCTCCTTAGAGATATAATTTCCAATCTGACATTCTCTCACCATGAAGAAAGATTATTAGCCCTCTCACAGCTCAGAGGGACTGTAATCAATAGTACAAGAAAAAGGCCACAGTATCTAATTCAGATGCTACGTCTCACTTACACTACTGGCAAAGAACTCAAATATAGAAAATCTCAGATCAAGGGCATTAATTTCAAACACACTGATCTCTTATAGTTCTTGTTTAATTGCTACTGCTAAATAAACTCCTTACCAACAAAGCAGCCAAGAGCCCTCTTCTAGACTGCACTAGTAGCAATAAATAAAACTCGAAGGGTAATTTACAAAATAACTTCTCAAGAAGGAAAAAAAATTCCTGGAAGTAGACAGTGAACTCAAGCCTTTGCTATCCCTTGTATATCTTTAATAATTAAACTGAAAAGTCTGCTCCCCTCCTGGAGCAGATTTAATCTTTAACTCTTACGTTAAGTGATTCGGCCTTCTCTATAGGAATCAGGAGCTCCCACTCACATATACATGAATAACCTGTATGCCACTCAGCAAACATGAGTTATGGGTTGGATAAGGGTTGAGGTTCTCCAAGCAGACCTTCCACTTAAAAAATATGTGCTCCTACTGCCAAGGTGAATACAAGGAGGGCTGTACACCACCATTTGCATTTAGACCAGCACAGCTGTTTCTTCATTCTTTACAAAACATACTGGCTACAACTAGGCATTATTTGAAACATCTCAATGCTCACCCTGAGACAAGAGTGAAAACTTCTTTTTTCTGACAAGGTGTGGCAAAAATCAAATGCCCAGTTGCTCATCAACATCAAGACAACACTCAGAAGCTGAGACAAGATCACTAAGAACTTCGGAGTCAAAGCTGATTTATTTAAAGAGTAAGTACCCATGATTAAGCAAGAGCTAGACGAAAATATTAAAGCTGTTACAGTAAAATGTATTTTTGCCTGAGGTGGTTTTTGGTTTTTTTTGCAGACCTGAGCATGGAATTCAAGTGAGAATCAGCACCTCCTCTAGCATTTACTCCAAGGTTGAATGCAGGAAGAACCCACAAGTGAAGGATCTGGGGCTCCTTCAAGCTTGGACAGTTACTACAGTGCAACTCATCTCTTCCTGTTTGCCCCACATTTGCTGCTAGACTTTGGATTCAAAGGGAAGGAGTTATTTTGAAACACAGTCAGATCTTGCTTACTACTTCAAACTTCATTCAAGTCTGTATGGAAGGAAAATTATTATCTACTAGTAACTAAGCAGTCTCTGCGAACTTACAACAGTGATAACGCTCATAAAGCACCTAAAGGACTACAGCACAAACTGTGTGCTCCCTGTCCCTTCAAAAATATACTATAAATTCTTGGTAAAATTAAAGTCCTGGAATTCAGTCCTTTATATTCTGCCAGCAGAACTGAGTTTGAACTTGTACAAACTCAGTACTTCCTCCTCAGCAAAGTCACTACAGCTGAACATGCCTGCCTTGCTAAGGAAGAATGACACAGATTTATACAAAATTCATCACTCAGGGAAAATAAGAATAAGAATAAAAGTTATTTCAATATTTTAAACAAAAATCAAGAAAAATCCAATTCAGCAGGATTGAGTGAAGGGTAATACTCGGGAAAACACAACAGACCATATAAAGAAAAGATGAGAAACAAATGTCAGCAGCACAACTTCAAGGTGACAACTCAGAAAAACTCTACTATACCATAACACCATGAAAAAGCAGATACCATGCAATAATGTATGATACTACCAAATCCGCTGGAGTATACAAAATAATCATTGCACTTTTTGTAAGTATGCCCACTAAGGCCCTGTTGGAAAAGTTTTCTCTCTTTTTTTTTTGGCAGTGAACTTCCAGAAAGACACTGAGTGCTCAGAAAGCAGTCCAAGTAACCCAGGGAAAAGTACTACAGATCTATTAAATAGATGGATGCATGGAGAAATATGCAAGAATTGAGGTCTCAGTGTGCAAGGAATATACACTGTTACAATTTAAATTTGCAAAAGGTTTCAGTTAAGAGGAAGGGAATAACTGTTTTCATGTGCACTGCTAAGCCAGGAAGCAATATTGCACCAGACATATACAAGTCAGACAACAGGACGTGATGCCTTTGGGTTTAGAATTAAGAGTTAGACAGGGTTAGGGATAAAGGGCTTTTTGATCTTGATATTTAATAAGGATTTTTATGGTGCAATAATTCCCCAAGGTGGAATAGACCAAAATGTATGCACACAGTAGATCATGTATACAATTTTACGGACTTTGTAAATTAGTATATTTAAAAACGATACTCCACTGAGAGAGAGGTTTAAATGAACAGTGTGACATTTTCTTATCTTCAAGTATTTTCACGCAGATGGACTTAATTTTAGTTTACAGGACATGTTTTAGAGGGAGTCTTGGTTTTTCAAGATACCATAA
Organism: Emberiza elegans; assembly: GCA_024865655.1. NCBI lineage: Eukaryota > Metazoa > Chordata > Aves > Passeriformes > Fringillidae > Emberiza > Emberiza elegans. Next base: position 64,050 of record JALJVW010000398.1, read on the forward strand.
GGTTTTTTGGCCTCCAAGTGCAAGGCCCTTCAGTATGTTTGGTGTTCTGGCTTAATAGAATACCAGGACTATGCTAAGATATTAAAGAATTACAAGTATGCATGTTAAGAGTATTGAGAATATATAAGTGCTATATAAAAAGAAAAGGTAAAAAATCATCTTAACATCAGGCGAACCTATCCAATGCTGGGAATAACAGAACAAACAGCTATAGTGCCCTTGTCATGAAGTCTTTGAGAACCTTAGAAATACACATCAGAGGTTGGCTGTTTTTTTCGGGGAGGAAGGGAGTTTCTTTGATTTTTTTGATTGGTTGGTCTTTCTAGCAAAACTATATAGCCACTAAGAAACAGAGACATGAGGTAAGATGCATCCAAATCATTCCCCGTAGCAAAGGTCACATCTTCTTTTAAAGCACCAGCAGTTTCAAAATCAATTATTCTCACCTCTTTGCTTCCTCCAGATGACAAAGGTATTCATAGGCTACATTCTGGCGTCGCCTTTCATCCATTTCCTCTGCTGTTAACCTCTCATTATCCAAGACGGCTGAAAATAAACAAACCACAGCCCTCAAATGGTTGAAGATTGAATGTAATGGAACAGGCACATCAAAAATCAGATCCAACCTCTCCCACAGGAACTCATCACACAGTTTTTTTTTAATTCAGAAAACTAAGGGTCTAATGACTTGCTCTTTACTAGCAAGAGAAAACTCTCCATTTCCTTATCCTTGTCACACAAATTTGCTAGATTTCTTCTTCCTGATTTCTCAAATTGACTGCATCCCTCTTACAATTTCTTAGAAACAATCCTTTATTTTCTTATTTTTTCTAGCTTTGCCTTTGTCTTCCTCAAAAGCACATCAGTGACCACTTGTCTCCTCACCTATCCTCCAATTTTGATAGCAAAAGATTAAGGAAGGACACAAATACATATTCACATCATATAATCCCTTCTATATCTTTATAGTCCACCTCTAAAACAAGGTGGAAATGCTACTCACACTCCCTATATGGAAGGGAATCATTCAGATTCCCAACCTGCATGCCATGTTCAGATCATGCTAAAGATCTACATAGGGGTAATATGCCTTAATCTTCTAGATTCTGTGGGTTCAAAGCCTCAGTGAAAAAGTCTTCTCTTCCCATACTTACATCTCATGTCAAAAAAAGAAGAAAAACCCACAGATTTTAGGTTTTATGAACCAATTTGACAAATAGGAAATGTCTCATACCTACTTACTCATGTTATTAAGCAAAGGTTAGCTTTATACCTAAAATAACAACAATCTGCAGTGCACTTGTGAGACCCCAGCAGGAACACTGCATCCAGGTCTGGCGTCCTCAGCACAAAACCTGCTACAGCACATCCAGAGGGCAACAAAGATGCTCCGGGGGCTGAAACCCCTCTCCCAAAAGGGCAGGCTGATACAGCAGGGGTTGCTTAGCCTGGAGAAGGCTCCAGGGATACTTCACTGTGGCCTTTCAGTACCTAAAAGGAGGCTTATAAAAGGAAGAGGGCAATACTGATGGGACAAGGGGGAACAGTTTTAAACTAGAAGTGGAGAGATTTAGATGAGATGACAGGGAGAAATTCTTGAACCAAGAAGATAGTGAGGCATTGGCACGGGGTGCTCAGAGCTGTGGCGACCCCACCCCTGGAAGTATTAAAAGACGAAGTTCCACTGACTGCCGCCTACAACATCGCCCCTATACAGCACCACGTTTTCCTCCGCCGTTGATAATTTTTGACGCAGTTTCGTAGCCCACGCGTCGGACGCCAAGATCCCGCCTCTCCACAGCAAGCCCACGACAAGGCAGTCGCGGGACAAGGCAAGTCCGATGGGAGCGGTGTTTCGCCCGGCAAATGGGGTGTGGTCGCCAAAATCGGCGGGAAGGCGGAAGGCAGGGCCGCCCCCGCCCCGCCCGCGGCGGACATCTTGGGCGAGGCGCAGGGCTCGCTCGCGGCAGACGACGGCGGCACAGCCGTGGGACGCCCCGTCGCTGCTCATCCCCTGCTTTCTTCCAGCACTCCTCTCCAGCACTCAGGAGAACCGTCGAGCTTTGACGATCTCCCGCGTGGCACAGCGCCCATCTCGGGGGAGGCGCAGCTCGCCGGGGCCCGCGAGGAGGGCCGGCGGGGCGCACCGCGCCCGCGGGGCAGTCCCGGAGCCCGGACCCCGCGGCTGCCCCCATGCCTGCGGTGACCAAGCCTCTCCTCCCAGCGCTGGAAGGCACGGACAGCTCGGGCTGGGCGTCGCTTGGCGGCCACGCGGATTCCCAGACCCCCGGGGTCCCGGTACTCACAGCCATAGTGGGGCCGGGACACGACCAGCCCGTCCACGTCCTCCGCCGCCATGGCGCTGCGCTGGGCCGGGGCTAGCGGGAGCAGGGCGCGGCTGTTCCTCTTCCTGCCGCACCGGGTGTGGCGGAGGAGGAGTCGGCCCTCCGCGGTCTCTCTCTCTCTCCCCGCCCCGGCCGCACCTTAGACGCCCCCGCCACCTTCGGCCGCCGCTGGAGAGAAACGACGAGTTGCGCAGTCCCCCTCCGGCCGGACCCAGACCCCAGTCTAGCTCGGCCCACCCCGTAAACCTGAACGACCCGGCTTGGCCGCCTTGTCTCTCCCCGGAGTCCCTCCCTCTCACAGGGCCAGCGCCCTGACCCTGAATCTTCCTGTTAGCCTCATTCCTAACACCTAGCTAAGCTCTCAAACTCTGCCAGCATATGCAGGACAACCCAGGTCAACCTGGTCATGACCCACGTCTTACCCTCTCAACCCTCTCAGCCCTCCCAGCCCAGCCATGTGCGCCCAGCCCATGTGAGCCCCACTGTGTGCAGTGCAGCTTCATCAGCTCAGCCTCCATGGCCTGGCTGCTTCCCACATGCTGCTTTGCCTAAGCCCTCTTGTCCTGCCAGGTTCCCCAGCTGCATTGCCCTTCACAGTAGCAAAACCTGGCCTTGCTGGAAGCAGCCATGCCTTTCCATCTAAACATCTCTACTGACCAAACTGTGGTAACTCACCTGAAATGTCAGCCACAAGTGGAAGCAGGGTGCCCAAAACCAATAGCAATATCCAGAAGCACTGCCACAGGAGAATCATGCCCTGAAAATTTCTTTCCCCTCAGTACATATTACTGTTGCTTTGTCTATTTCTTGTTCAAGGGTCAGAGCGCTGACAATGCCAACCACCATGTATCCATTTTAATTAGTTCCATGAATTTCAGTTCCAGGGCATACATTTACTGCCTAAGCCCATATTAAGTAATTTAGAAGACCAATAGCTTCTGTTAGGAAAAGCATCACCAGCAGGTAAGGGAGTCATCCTTCCAGCTGTGGATTCAGTTTCAGCTTCCCCAGTACAAGGAAGACATGGACATAATAGAACAAGTACAGTGAAATTGATTAAGGGCTTGGAGCATCTGGCATATGAGGAGAGCACAAGAGAACATGCCAGGAATCAGTGGGCAATGGACTGAAAAACATAAAAAGTCCCATTTCAACAAAATAAAAAATATTTGTATTCTCAAGGTGATCCAACACTGGAACAAGTTACCTGGAGAAGTTGTGGAGTCCCTGCCCTTGGAGATAGTTCAAGCCTAACTAGGCATAGTCCTGGACAAACCCACTCGAGTTCATCTGGTATTGAGGAAACAAGGTGGGACTAGAGACTTCTAGAGGTCACTTCCAAACTCAACGATTCCATGAGCCCATCAAAAAGTACATTTACTTACTATATATACTTAGGCAACAAGCAATAGGACAAGAAGACACAGTCTAAAGCTGTGCCAGGGCAGGTTTAGGTTGGACATTATGAAGAATTTCTTCACAGGAAGGGTGATTAGAGATTGGAATGGGCTGCCAAGGAACGTGGTAGAGACATCATCCCTGGAAGTGTTAGAAGAAAGACTGGACATGGCACTTAGTGCCTCGGTCTAGTTGATGAGGTGGTGTTCGATTATTGGTTGGACTCAACAATCTTAGAGAACCTAATTGATTAAAGGAAGACATAATTCAATGGTTACAGAAAAAAACTACACTGGGGAATGCCAGACATAAATTACAAAACAAAAGGTTTCATAATACAGTTAGGGTTCTATTTATTAACATTTGCATTACTTCACGTATGGCCACTTGGAAGTTATGCAATGAGAAGACATTTAAAATAATGTTTATATGTGGACTGTGGAATGCAGAATTCATTTTGTTCCCCCTAAAAATCTCATAACATTTTTTGCACAGTGCCACAATCCTCCCTCAAAAACATCTTACTGTGATAAGAAAAATAAAACACAATTATTACATGTCATCAAAGAACCTTTCTGAACCTCTTCAAGGTTGTAGTCAATGGTACCTCTAACAGCTCCCCTGATTTAAGATTTCTGGTGTTTGTTATTGACTCTGCAAAATGTTTTTATTAGGAGCTGTGTATTTATGTCTAATTTATTGCCTTTCCTGTTCCTTGGGGGTTTTTTTCCCCTTAATATTGAATGAGCACTAGTCAGATGGCACTGCAAGTATTATAGAGATACCTATTTTTCTCTCATTTCAAAATCTGAGCAACCAAATTCTGTAAAAAAAAAGTTTTTGGCCTTAATGACTAATTACTAGGCTTCCCAGAGAAAACTAAAATCCTTTAAATAAACTACTGTTATCTGTTCTTTTACAGGGGTTTCTGGACCAAATGTTTACTGTAATATTTATGTCAAGGATGCATAACAAATGTCTAGCCCAACCCCTTAGTCTTTATTATGACGCTAGAAGGTTTGTCAACAGAAAGACGATAGTTTTATTATACTCATACATGATAAACAATAATGTTGGGGCTCCCAGTTTACACATAAAGCTGTACAGCATTAGATAGTACATGCCCATATTCTTGTTACATTTCAGACCTTATTGTGGCAAGCTGAACCGAATAGAAATTAGATGACCCTTAAGACTAAACAATCATTTCTCCTAAATGAAGAAGAGTGAAAATGCACATAGAGAAAAACACTGTCAAAAATTGGGGGGGGGGAATGAAAAAGAGGCTGCTAAAAACTACTTTATTAAATAACTTCATAGTTTTCAAACTAGACCGTTTTGAAGTTTTGAAAAGACTACCCGGAATGCGACCTGAAGTGAAGAAAAGCAATATATAATAAAGGGAGAAAAGTAAAACTGACATTGATAAAACACTGACAGATAACCTGTGAAACCGATAAAGAAACCTACTGAGGCATACCGAAACCAAGTCTACATAGAAGGCTGCGCATTTGCTGTTGTCCTGGATTGGGACCTCTCGAACAGGCACTTGCCATCACAGCCACTCACGTTACTGCCCCGTCCTCCTATCGCGAGCGAAAGCCAACGCGCCTCTGGAGTGGTCGGGACGTGAGCAGCGCGGCCCCTCCCGCGGCGCGGCTCCCGCGGCGCGCGGCCCCCCCCGCGGCGCGGCCCTCCCGCGGCGCGGCCCCTCCCCGCGGCGCGGGCCCCCCCCCGGCGGCGCGGCCCCTCCCCGCGGCGCGGCCCCCTCCCGGCGGCGCGGCCTCCCCGGCGGCGCGGCCCCCCCCGGCGGCGCGGCCCCCCGCGGCGCGGCCCCTCCCCGCGGCGCGGCCCCTCCCCGCGGCGCGGCGCCCCTCCCGCCACGCTCCGCCGTGCCGCTCTCCCCGCCGTCTCTTCTGCGCCCCTCCCCGCCGTTCCCGGCGGCCCCCGCGCTGCTCCCGGCAGCCCGCGCGGCCCCGCGCGGCAGGATGATCCACGAGCTGCTGCTGGCCCTGAGCGGGTACCCAGGGGCGATCTTCACCTGGAGCAAGCACGGCGGCCTTCAGGTGTGGCACGGCCGCGGCCACAGCCCACCCCGGCCCCCGCCCCTCACCCCCCACCCTGCGCGGCCCGTCCGTCCGTCACCGCTATTTCCCCTTCCAGGTGTCTCAGGAGCTGCCGTTTCTGCATCCCAGCGAGACCAGCGTCCTGAACCGGCTCTGCCGCCTCGGCACCGACTACATCCGCTTCGTCGAATTCGTGGAGCAGTACACGGGACACGTGCAGCAGCAGGTGGGGCCGCCGGGCTGAGGTATTTCCCGGGAAGAGCGCGGCAGGTGCTAGTAAGGCCAAGCTGCCCAAGACACAGGAGTGGCCCGTGGCCCATACGGGCGCTCGCACCGAGCAGAGCTCCAGAAATATCTCTGCGATGCTTGTAAGGGAGGGTAGAGAGCAATGAAGAATGAATCAAATGTAAAATCTTATTCTTGGGAACGTCTTGTAATAATTTCTGACCACAGCGGACTGGCCAGGGTTTGTCAATTGAGCAGGATGCTCATGACTATCTCCTCATGATTTGCGAAGACCCTTGAGATCCAGGAGGCACACCTAAGTGAAAAGAAGCACTGGTACCAGTGCCTCCCAGCACTTTCATAGGTTCACAAAAGAGCTAAATATAAGTCTGCTCAAGTAACTCAAATTGTGACGTTTAGTGCAATACAACATGACAAGGTTGTATTTGTTTTTCTGATCACTTTGTGGTGAGCTAAGGTGCATTTCAACATGTTCTGAGCACTGACTACTGCTGTGGTACTGCACAGATACTACATTACTCTTCAGACTTGTGCGAGGATGCTGATGCAGATTTTATTGTTTGGTTTCAGGATCACCATCCATCTCAGCAAAACCAGAGTGGATTGCATGGCATTTATTTGAGAGCCTTCTGTACAGGTCTTGATTCAGTGCTGCAACCTTATCGACAGGCACTACTTGACCTAGAACAAGAGGTAAAGGAAAGAGATACAGAACAAGAAGCTGTAGTACTGCTGACAGATTGGGGAAACTTGTCATTTCTGCAATTAATATATGAGTAGTAGTTTCTAAAATGAAACAAGGTATTTTCCTTTCCATGTTAGGGATGCCTTCCTGTGTGAATTATTCCTGTGAGATGCTGTGGGAATTCAGCACATCCCTCTGGGATGTTCAGAGTTACTGAGAACCCTGGGTGGGGGGGGGCTCGGAGGTCCTGGAGTGTTGCCAAAAGCACCTGGTGGCTTGACTTTGACCCTTTTAGAGATCTGCCACCTGTTTGTGGAGACATGGGAATCACTTGGGTTTGAATGGTTTGTTCACAGGGTAAAAAATGCAGATTTTAGGATTTTGGTACAGGGGGGTTTGGGAGACAAGATGGAGGATTCAGGCCCCGACCTCGTGGTCTTTTCTCCTTCTTCTTGTCATCCATTTTCTGTGTGATGTTGGCACTTGGGGATTGGTTTAGAGTAGAAGATCACTGTCTAACATAGTTGATGGGCATTGGAAGGTAATTGTAAATATGTTATATGTAGTTTGTACTATAAAAGACACGGCCGCCCCGTGGGCGGTCAGAATGCCTCAGACGATCCTGCTAAGCTGACCTTGTCAGGGCAGGAGAAAGAATTTTGTAGATAAGAAATTGTAAACGACCTTGAAGAGCTCAGACTCCTTCTTTAAGCACCGGGCTGGGAACAGAGACTTTCCAACCATTCTCGGGGTCACTCAGACAAACTAACGTTCCCACAAGATGCCATTGTATATTACTTTTCATCCTATTAAGTGTTGTCCCCTCTTCCTTCAGTTCAGTAAGGGCTCCATCTTTGTCAGAGCTCAGTGCTGTCTCAGACTATTGTGGCTTCTGTTTTCAGTTTTAGAGGTTTTAATTAATCTCTGCTAGACTAGTAGCTGTCATACCTTGGGTAGTGTCACTATCCAGTGGTTGTGATAATTAATCTTAATTGCTTTATCTTTATAGTTTCTGGCTGACCCACATCTTTCCATCTCACATGTTAATTACTCCTTGGACCAGGTATGTCATGTTATTAAAGAGGTAGTGTTCTTTGCTTGCTCTTATCCCTCATTGAGTCTAGTAAGAAAGTGGGTGGGATAAACAAGGCTTATTCCATCATGTCATGCCATTTCTATCTAATGCCTCTACATCTGTAGTTCCTTAATCATGCTCAGAGGATCACCTGCACTTCAAACACAAAGCTAAGGTCCTCCACCTTGACCCTCACACATTCCTCACTGACTGTGTTTAGCCTTAACTACTGCTGGAATATAGTAACTTTGTGCATCTTGGTCCAGTGAAGGGAAGACATACTTCCTGGAGATTTGCATGCCATGTTTCTAATTTGTGAGGAAACACAAATAATAGTTTTATTAAATTATTGTGTTCAGCTGCTGTCCACAGTTACTCAAGTACAGTTTTTTCTCTCTTCCTTACATAACAACCTAAATCAATATTTCACTTCTTATTCTGCAGTTTCACTTACTCTTCCCCTCTGTGATGGTCATGGTGGAACAGATCAAAACTCAGAAGGTACAGTAAAATCGCAGCTAGTTTCTCTTAACAGATTTTCTCTTTAACTGACAAAGTAATTTCTGCCCCCATCCCAGACTTCTAATACTAGAAAATAATGTAGTTCCAGTAAGGAAGCCCTGTTACCTGTTTTACTGTAACTAGTGAGACTATTTTACAAATTAATTTACATTGTATTTAAATTTTTTCCTTATCCCATAGTCTTTGATGTCTTGAATTTTATAGGACAGTATGCTGGTGGTTGGAATTTTTCTTTTCTGAGTCTGTTTTTTCTGGGTGTTGCCTGAAATAAAAAAGGCAGAGGCTAATGTTGTAAGAATCCAGAGATGCTTACATTTTTTAAGGGAAAATATTGAGAGACGCTTGAGTGTAAAGCCACACATAGAAGGCCTTTTTCATCACTACATGCAGCATGTTACACCTTTCTTTCTGCAAGATTTGTTCAGTCTGTGAAGGCATTTTTTTGTTAGCTGAAAGTGTAATGTTTAAATGTATAAAAAGGTCAATAGATATCCAAATAACAGACATAGTCTAACCTTTTCTTTCTGCAGATTCATGGGTGCCAGATATTGGAGACAGTCCACAAACATAGCTGTGGGGGGTTGCCTCCTGTTCGCAGTGCTCTTGAAAAGTATGTAGATCCAGTAAAACTATTACTTCATTTTTCTGGAGTTAGTGTCAAAGTGTTTCTTACTTGTTGAAACAAAGTATGTAGATCCAGTAAAACTATTACTTCATTCTTCTGGAGTTAGTGTCAAAGTGTTTCTTACTTGTTGAAACAGTACATGCAAAACAGCCTTGGTATGAAAATAGGAATAGCATGCAGGGGAAAACTGTCACCATCCCCATTATTTATCTAAAGAGGTGAGAATTAAGGCTAAGGGCTTAGAAAACTTCAGACCCAGGTTTTTCTTCTTTGCTGTGCATATAAATGATCTTCGATCTTTGATCCTTCAAAATTATAAATGTGACTCTGTGAGTGTTCTGATATTTGTATGTCCTTGTGGAGAAAGTCAAACCACTTAAAATGTCCTGTGAGTAGAAACAGCAACCACTGCAGACTTATACCTCTGGTATACTAGCAGATTTTCATGGAGAAGCCACATATTCAGAGGATATGTTAGCTTAGTTTTGCACCTTCTAGTTTTGTCCACCTTTCTCTGTTAAAAAAAAATAAAATACCACATTAGGTATTTAGTACTTGCCATACTCCTTGGCTGACCAACTGGACTTTCTGGAACAACATACAATGAGGTTTTGATTATTGCGTGCAAAGGCCTGACTGAGTGTTTCACGTGACCTCAGGATTCTGGCTGTGTGTCATGGAGTCATGTATAAGCAGCTCTCTGCCTGGATGCTGCATGGATTGCTACTAGACCAACATGAAGAGTTCTTTATCAAACAAGGCCCCTCTTCTGGAAATATCCCTAGCCAACCTGAAGAAGATGATGATGACTTAGGAATTGGGGGCCTTACAGGAAAACAGCTACGAGAACTGCAGGACCTGGTAAGATCTATGAGTCATAACTTGGCATCTTTGGTTCTTAGTGAGCTAAAGATGTGTATTGTATTCTACTTTGGTGTGAGCTATGCTAGACTATACTGAAACCTTCTAGGATGGTAAAGTGAAATAATACTGTAATAGGTTGCTGCTAGGCCTAAGGGACAGAGACCTATTGTTTGGCACAGCTGGATAACCCCACTGCAGAAAACCCTATGGATGGAATAGATGCTGATGTCAAGTAATGGGAACTGCTGCATGCCCACTGCTCTTGACTGACTGGTTCCTCATTCCTCATGGTCAGCACTGTGATCTGTTTAGCATAGGCAATGGCGGTAGTGTGAGCAATTGCGAGAAACAGTTGGCTGTTGATTTGATTTGCACACTTTCTATGGGCAGCTGGGTCAGGTGCCTTTCTTGTACAACCATTAGTTGTGCAAATGTTACATAACAGGTTAATGCTACTGACATTACTGGTAGAAAATGTGTTATGTGAGAGTCAAGGGATTGCCAAGCAAGGGAGCAACCTGCCAGCACACTGGTGAAATGTGGTAACACTTCCTGTAGATGCTATACCATTAGAGTCCCCTTTTGCAAATCACCTTTCTCAATGGAGTAGTCTTCCACACTGAGCATTTGAGTTGTGTCTGAATAGAGAACACCATGAAGCAAGTTCAACTCTAAATTCACCCTCTAGTTTATGGTGAGAAAACATTTCATGGGCACTTACGGAGTTAGTGTGGTACATGCAGCTTTGCTGTGACTACACAGAAACTGTTGCATACTAATTAGGTGCCCTGTGCCAACAGTCTCTGCTGAAAATGGACTACACCCAGAGAAAAACAGGGAAAAACTTTAAAAGGCAGTTAGTGGAAAAATCTGTTGCTTCACTATATTGGATAAAGAAAGTGAAAATTGTTGAGTCTTCTAGGTCCATGGTGGAAACTGTAGACTAAGCAACTTCTTTCTTCAGTATTATCGACTAACAGCGTTGGCAATTCTTTAGTCAAAGAGCAAAATAGGAACTCTTGAGTTTTAGTAGACTAGATCGATAAAATAATTGAGTATTGCCTCATCCAGTGTTGCTAGAATCTTAAGAATTGCCAACCTGTTAACATCAGTATACAAATTATTACTGAATTCTCCTATTGAAATGAAGAATTTTGTAGATGGCAAACATTCTCAAAACCGTAGGTGATTTTTTTCTGGATTATGGACCACTGAAACTAATTCTCCAGTAACAAGAAAGCCAGATGAGATTATTAATATTGCATTCCTAAAGGAAGATCTTGCCTCCATACTTGGAGTTTCTTATTAACATTCAGAAAAAAATTAATACCTTACTGTATTGTTCTAAGACAGCTTTCACAGGAACTGAGAAAATTGCCTTATCTTTGCTAGTAAGCCTTTGGATCTTTATCCTATTTGCTCACTAACTGAAGTGTTTATATTTTTTTTTGGCCTGTACACAAGTGTTCTAACAGTGTTGAAACATAGGAATGGGTGTAGGGGAGGATTATTTTTGCTAATGCTCGTTAACATTTTTATGGCAACAAAAGACTGTTGTAATTCATTTGCAATAACACTCCTTTTTCTTATGTATCATAACCTTTTAATACAGCCAATTTGTTGCTGTTCCACAAAGTTTTAGCTTCTTTTTCCCCTCTTCTGCTGCACTCTGATAGAACCGATATCTCCAGGGAGATCTGCTAGCATACCAGAAGTATAAGGAAGATTACTGGCTTAGTTAAATGATACAAATCGGTTCTGCTACCTTTCTGCTTACTTCCAAAGCTCTTAAATGCCCCCCTCACACACACACCCCTTTATACACCTTTTCTGTCTGGTTTTCTGACACTGTTTTGCACTTGATTTTTGCTTTCCCTGGTGTCTCTGGCAGCGCTTGATTGAGGAGGAGAACATGTTAGCTCCATCTCTAAAGCAGTTTTCTTTGAGAGTAGAAATGCTGCCTTCATACATTCCTGTACGAGTTGCTGAGAAGATCCTCTTTGTGGGAGAATCTGTTCAGATGTTTGAGAATCAGAATGTTAACCTGACGAGAAAAGGTAAGGAACATCTTTCTTGCTACTTTTGCTCAGTTATGAGTGACTGACATGTCATTTCCAAAATGCCACATTAATGAATTCTCAACAGTCACTGACTATTGGCCATTGTTCTTCAGACTGTATGGATAGCTGTGCCAGGACAGAGCAGTAGTCCCAGTGTTCTGCTTCTGATTGATTCCAAGGGAGACGTGCAAGAACAGGATGAGTAGATAACACTTTCGAAACATGGTCTCCCAAGTTTCCAACAGCAAGTTACCATGTGATTTGCTCTGCATAAAGCAATTGCAAAGGCCTTGTTTTCTTTTCAGTTTGCATCCCTCTCCCTAAAGGCTGCAAACAGACACAAAGGCACATCTTGGTCTGAGTGTATATATTGCAGAATGGTGTCATGGGATTAACTTGCATCCACAAACATGAGAGATTCATTTGCAAGGTACTTCCAAAGTTTCTAGGAAAGACAAATTATATGGAGCCTTAAAGACAGCAAGGGAGAGAAATTTCTAGCTGATAGTTCACCTTGAGAGCTTGAAAAGTTTACATTGAGGGTGGTTTGGGAAATACATTTCTATGCCAGTGGGGGAGGACTGCTGTGGTGGCACTACCTTGGGCATGCCTATGCAAAAAGTACTTAAATTACTTGAGTGACATTACAGAGAACAAAGGACCAATTCAGGTGGACTGTTTTCTTGCAGTAGCAGAAGCAAGGGGGGAAAAAAATTGGTCTTCTAGTTCAGTTAGTTAAAAAAAACAGGAAGTCCCCAAGTTCAGGCAGTAAGATGGATTTGAAAGGGGCAGGGGTGTGGGGAGACCCAAACCAGCTGGTTAATGTTGCAGAAAAGTTTGTAGGTTTGAAGATCCAGCTCAGTCCTTGAAAAAGGGTTTTTAGCAGCAACCATTTATGTAGAAAATATTTGGGGGTTTTACTGATAACAGAGCACTGCCAAGGCAAGTAAATATACTGCAACTGTACACGCAATAGTAATGTTATACCTTCGTACTTGTACTTTGAAGCCTCCTCTTCACGTTCCTTGCCAGACCTGAAACAGTGCTGCTTGGACAGCCTTTCTGTTCCTCTGTTCTGTCTGCACGTCTCCAAATGGCATCTGTTTTTACTCTCTGAAATTCTTCTCATTGCTGCACAGGCTCCATCCTAAAAAATCAGGAGGACGCTTTTGCAGCAGAGCTACATCGACTCAAGCAGCAACCACTTTTTAGTTTGGTGGACTTTGAATCAGTGGTTGACTGGATACGGAGCACTGTTGCTGAGGTGAGCATCCTAGGAAGGGTAACTACTATGCACGCTGAGAAGCTCTTAAGTTTTGTGAAGGACTTGGAAGAAGAAGGCTCATCAGTGCCAGTGATTGAAAAAACATGTCAATGGTGCAGCTGTTCTAACTGGTCTCAGAGCTTCATGTAAACCAAACTTCTAGTGACAAAAGGACATTAACAAATACTATGCTCTTTCATGAGGGAAAGAAGGGAATTTTGTTTTTTTTTTTTTAATTTCACTTGAAATTATTTCAGAACTTTTCATTTGCTTTCAGCATAATAGATGGTATCTTGCTGTACACATGCTTTGGCAGTTTTTAATCTATTTTTCACTTGGGGCAGGGAGGAGAACGTAAGAAAAGGGGGAGGTTAGAGAATCAAGAACAAAGCTGGGGTAGAACTGGTTTCATAGAAATTTGCATTCTTTTGCTACAGGTCTTCCTGTTTCTTAGGCAGAGGTTTTTGCCAATATATATCAAGAATTTTAACTGGTAGCATGAGCTGCTACACAGGACTCTGACTGTGTTCTCTTGTACTTTATATAGTATTTTGCATAGGTGTCTGCTCTTTTTGTATGCATTGCAAGTGTTTTAAGACAGCAGCTAATCTTCTCTCTGAATGGCCAAGATAATTCTGAGGGGAGGTTTCTGTTGTTTGGTTTGATTTTTGTATCTTCACTAGCATCTTTGGAAACTGATGGTGGAGGAATCGGATCTACTAGGACAACTGAAGGTAATGCAACTGCTACTTTATTTTTGCTAAAGCAGCTCTCTCCTTTCTCTTTCCCTCTTTCTCTCTTTCCCTTCTCTCTTTCCTTTCTCTTTCTTTCTATACTTTACTGCCTTATACTCTGGGCTTTCTTCATTTAGGTAAAGCTGTTTTCACTTTCCAGTCTCAAGATTGGCCAAGTTCTATCAGTGCATGCTCAAAGACAGAGTTAGAGGGGTATGTGTACTTGGCATCTTGAAGCAAACACAGTGTAGACTTTTTGGTCAGTGAATGAAATTCAGAGCTGTGTTTAGAAACAGCACTTGTCCAAATAATAAAAATGGGTGCCATCAGCTAGGATGCTTAAAGTTTCTGCTCAGTTTTTACTAGGTTAGGTACAACAAATTTATCTCCACAGATTATAAAAGACTTTTACCTTTTGGGAAGAGGTGAGCTGTTTCAGGCTTTCATTGACACCGCACAGCACATGTTAAAGACACCACCTTCGGCTGTAACTGAACATGGTGAGTGTTGTTTATTTGCTTATCAAACTGGCCTTGTTGTGGTATAGCAGGAAAGTGGTAAGCCATGTCCAGTACAGAAGAGTTCTATCTTAACTCTCTAGTTTTGAAACTACAGCACTTGTGAATTAGAATGTCTCAGAAAGTCAGTGAAAACAATCTCTCAGAAACCTTCTGATGGCAGGTGTTTGAAACTGTAATTAAAAGAAAGGCGTGTCAATAGTGCATCAATTTTGTCTTTTAGGACCAAGAGTGAATAATTAATGGGTGCAGAATTAGAACTAGCTGCATCATCTTGTGCTGATACATGTTTTCTTGTTGTCAGATGTCAACATTGCATTTCAGCAGTCTGCTCATAAGGTACTGTTAGATGATGACAACCTTCTTCCTCTTCTTCACTTAACCATTGAGTATCATGGAAAGGAACATAAAGGTATCTACTTGCATTTTTAGATGTAAATTAGGAGGGGAGATGGTGACCTTGTTTTTAAATTGATTACTTACCCTTCTCTCAGGTTAAAGAAGTACTAATTTTTATCCTTTACTGCCCTATGTGATGGCCTAGACTACTTTGGCTCTTCTTAATTCTGTTCTTTCCCTTTTTCTTGCCATGGTTGCACTGACTGAGAAGATGACATAATTCAGCACCTTATTTGGTTTTAGATACTTCTCAGACTCGTGAAGGGCCTTCCCGGGAATTACCTCCACGTGAAGCCCCCACATCTGGATGGGCAGCTCTGGGCCTTTCTTACAAAGTTCAGTGGCCACTGCACATTCTTTTTACTCCTGCTGTTCTCGAGAAGTAAGTACTAGGTATGGTCTTTCTATATTCATCTGTATGTTCCCTGATGTGAGGCATTCACTAGTGTGTTTTATTTTATTCTCTATGGAGAGGGGATTTTATTCTTTATGGAGAGAAAGACGGAGCTATTGCTCCTTGAACCTTAAAATGGTTCATTCCACTTACCCATATTGAAAGTACTTGTAATGACAGTAAGACCTGCAAGATGCTGACAGATCTGCACTGATTTACAAACAGCACTACTTTGACAGTGTTTTCATTGACAGTTCCCATCCTTACACTGAAACTAACTTCATATTTATTTAGGTCAGTAATCAGTACAAGCAGAAATCTTACTCTGCAAGATCTGCCGTGGGGCACATGGGCCATGACCTGACTGGCCCTAACTATTGGCAGTCACCTCCTGTTTCTTTTTCCAGTCTTGCACTGTTACATGCTCCAGTAACTCCAGTAACACTTAACTCCAGTACTCCAGTAACTCCATTTTCCACAGAGGAAGATTTTAGTCTTAAACAACTTTGTACTTTTTGATTGTAGGTACAACGTTGTGTTCAAATACCTGCTGAGTGTGCGACGAGTTCAGGCTGAGCTGCAGCACTGCTGGGCTCTCCAGATGCAACGTAAACACCTAAAATCTAATAGAACTGATGCCATCAAGTGGCGTCTGAGGGATCACATGGCTTTCCTTGTGGATAATCTTCAGTATTATCTGCAGGTCAGTATTACAGAGAAAGATAACCTGTATCAGTTAATCAGAAACTGACAGAAATGCATGGAGGGGACACTGAAGACCAATCTCCGGTTTCCGATTCCTTGCACCTTAAGGAAATGGGGATTTCCTTCGCAAGTCTTGAGCTTCCTCGAAGTTCCCAGACTACTGCTCCAATTACGAAGTTTTTGGACTCGTGAATCAGTGAAATGGAGGAGTTCTTTAGTAGCTCTCTAATGCTACTAAACCACTCATCTCTGAAGGACCATCATTAAGATACCATCCTGGTTCCTTCTCTGGCCTGTTTAAGTAAACTCTACTTGGAGTTAAGTTTTGGTCTTTTTTGTTTGGTTGATTTGTAAAGAATTGAGAGGGAGCCTGGATTTCTAAATTCTCCACAGTAATCTGGCTGAGCTTTTTTACTGCAGCCTTTGCCCTAAGATTCCAAATAGTATCTCCCAGTATAAAATTCAGAAATTACTACAGTCAAATATCTTTGTGTACATGCTAGCTATATACCTTTCCTTAGTTAAAGAAAATTACAATTTCCCTTTCTACTTAGATATTACTTAGGCATCATAAATTGTTGCATACCCCACATTATGTACTGCTCTTGTATATAATTCCTTCATCAGCCAGAGAGAAGGGGATCCTCAGCATGTAACATAAGAGTAGCAATAAGGAAAGTAAATTTCTTACTCCAAACTTCTGGCTGGTCTGAAGCACTCCCAGTTCCTCAAACCACTAATGAGGTATCTTCACATACTCATCAGGTCGATGTACTGGAGTCTCAGTTCTCACAGCTTCTGCAGCAGATAAGTGCCACAAGAGATTTTGAGAGTATACGATTGGCTCATGATCATTTCCTAAGTAATTTGTTGGCTCAGTCTTTCATCCTTCTAAAGCCTGTAAGTAGGTCTTGTTTTCACCTTTTTCTAGCAATTATGCAAGTGCCCTAAGAAACACACCTTCTTGAACAGATATGACAAATCACATCTTTTAAAACAGATCAGTGATTATCTCCTGCAGACTACAATTCTAGGAGTTAGGCAGGTATAAACTGTAACTGATAATTGAATTAAGATATTCTAATTTACAGTTGGTGAGTGTGAATGCTGTATTCCTGGCAATTCTAAATCAAGCTTATTTCAGTGTTTAGTTAACCTTAATAATTTGTATTTTATCACTATGTTTTTATCACAGGCTATTTTATTAAAGAAGAACTAATGAGCATAGTGCTGGGAACTGTATTCCTGAGGGATTCATACAGATATACGTTAGACTAGGAAAAATTTCCTCTTCTTCTTAAGAGAAAAAAATAGTTGAGATGTTCCTGAGTGGACTTAGGGTCTTTTTAATTTCATTTAAAAAAAAAAAAGTTAGAAGTATTTTTATAAACAGCATCACAAAAACATTTGCAAAGAAGGTTAGTTTCAATGAAACACAATGTCTCTGTGCTCATCTATGAGGTTATAGAATAAAGGTGTCAGAATAGTAATTACCCAGTCAGATAACTGATACAGTGGAAATTCCTAGTTTAGCAAACAGTGAAACCAACGCCTTGAACCACAGGTCTTGTTGGTCTTTATCCTGCCTTCTTAATCCCAAAGCTGCAGTGATGACCTGCTGGTTGGATAGAGAAGCTAGTATTCAACTCCTGTGCCTGTCTGGATGGTTTGGATAGCAAAAAGCTTGTGGAGGGCCAGAGGGAGTATTCCACAGAAATCCTTTTTCCATTTTAAAAAATGCTGCATCAGTATCTTCCTGACTAAAAAGTACAGTATCAGAAACATCTTTGTTATGAATGCTGCAACTTTTCTGCTTTCTCTCTGTGTATGAACTCTGTTTCAACTATTAACTTGTACTTTTTATTCCATGTAGGTTTTCCACTGCTTAAATGAAATTCTGGATCTTTGTCATAGCTTTTGTTCTCTGGTCAGTCAGAATCTGGGTCCCTTAGATGAACAGGGAGCTGCACAACTCAGTATTTTGGTGAAGGTGAATTTATGTTTCTGTGGATCTGTTCTCCTCCCATGCAAACATTTTAACTAAGCAGTTATCTTGGCTGTAAAAGCTCTAGAACAACTGTGAGTGTAAGCCAAGACCTTCTATGTAAGTGCTTGTAATTATTTTACCTAATCAACTTTTCTTGAGTTGGAAATACTGTGTGCACAGAGAGGCAGAATGGGGGCAGATACTGGAATAGAAAGGAGGCAGAGGTTGGTACCTCTACCCCTCCTTTTGTAGAACTAACATCTAGGAGTTCTTGTGGCTCACAGCTTACCTTATCCTGGGACCACAAGCATCACATCTCTTGCAGTGATTCTCTTCTTCAGGCTGTTAAAGGACTGGGAAGACAGAAACAGAGATGAGATGCTTGTTTTCCTTCTCTTCTGAGAAGGCCCAGAACTGACATCTTCAAATTTGTAGGGATTCAATCGTCAGTCATCGCTTCTCTTCAAGATTCTCTCCAGTGTTCACAATCATCAGATAAACTCCGACTTAGCTCAATTGCTGCTACGCTTGGATTATAACAAATACTACACCCAGGCTGGAGGAACCTTGGGCAGGTAGGAATATCTTGAGGGTTGCTGGTAGCATTATCCTGAGGTATTTGAAGTACAAAGCCATTTTTTATTGATGGCTTCTAACAATTTTGACTTACACTAAGTGTTGATAAATAACAGAAAAATAACAAATCAGCATACGGTAATTTTTGGGTTTCATATGCTTTCTTCCCATTGAGTTTCTTTTGGCAGAAAGTTGAACAAGCTGCTAGCTCATACTGGCCAGAAAATGCTGGTGTGGGTTGGTAAAGGGAATTACTTTCAACATGTAGCTAATATTGTACCTTTCTCTTGCAGTTTTGGAGTTTAAGCACTAAAGGCCTTTGCTTCATGCTGTGACTAATGACGCATCAAGCACTGGAGACTGGCGCTCTTGGACAGTTGGAGAGTTTGCGCTCAAATTTTTCTTTGTAGCTGGCTTTTGCCTGATGAAATGCTGTTTCACAGGGAATTGGCAGCAATTGCCTCTTATCTGAGGCCGTGCAGCAATTACAGAAAGTTATTCCATTTCTTCTAAAATCATAAAAATATGCTTTCTGCAGCCCTGCATATACTTGTAAGTGCTTCCAGGGAGGCAGTCTGAACCTCTTCAGAAAGCGAAAAACCAGAATTAGATGTCTGGACTCTTCAGCTGGACTGTGTTCCACTTCAAGTTTGAGTATGGAGGAATTAATCCTCTTCTAAGTTTTGGCTGTATTCAGAAGTTCCACTTGTGTAGTAGTAAGCTGATTTACAGTACACAATGTCTTCTAGTCAAACACCACCAGATAAATGAAACAGCAGTAGCAATTTTCAATTGAGGTGAAGGGGGAGGGAAAAAGAACTATTTTTAAGTCTCTTCTCATGCAGTGCACTAGTCTAGTATATGTGCATAGGTCATGGAGACACTGTGGATATTACATGCTTTCTCTATACAATTTAATAGTTTATGTGCTAAAATTACGCTTGCCAAGACAGGAGCTTTGCCCTGTTTGGGTAGAAATGGCCCTCTGCCGGCAGGAAAATGCTAAGGAGATGCTTACCTAGGATGTTCACCTGTGCTATTCTCATTCCAGACGATTTAGAATGCTACTAGTGACTACCCTACTGACCCCAAATAAAAATATCTTGTCATACAATTATATGGAGTGTTGTCAATGTCTGCACCCCAGTGCAAAGGGAGTAGCATGGCATGGCCTTGTCTGTCACTGAAGAGCGCGATCTGGCAGGAACTCTTGCCTGTTACTAAGATTTCCTAGCCTTGCTATAACAAACAGACCCTTGATGCAAGTCCATTTGAATGACTGGCAAAAGAGAAGCCTCCAGTCCATCACTGGGGTGTTGTAGCAGGTTTCCCAATTTGAATACAAATGCTGCCAAGAAACCTGCCTTCCCGTTGCCTTCCCGTCAAAGGGCTGGTATTTGCTCACAGCTGCAGCTCACAATGAAGTTACGTGTCACTGGGGAAAAAAATCCTCTCTGCTCCTTCAGGAAGACACAGTAACCACAGTCAGCAAGTGTAAGACCTGGCACCTTCCAGGTATTATTAGTTGTTTATGGTAGGACTGCACCTGATGCAAGGTTTAAAAGCCCTTGACCATGGAAAAAGCTAGAAAGCCAGAGAAAGTGTTGAAGGTTGCATGTGGGATTTACAGACCAACAGAGCCAACTGTCTGAGCCATGAAATGACAGAGGAAGAAATACACATTGAGAAAAACTACACTTTTGAAGCAAGGGACTAAAGATTGTATGAAGATGGAGGGAGGGCTTCAACCTATAGCACTGTTTGTGTGAAGAGCTTTTGCCTTTATACCAGGTGACCACTAAGATGTGAATTCAGCTGCTCAAAAGCAGATGATTTATCCTGCTACCATTTAAAGATACACAGCGTTTACATACTCTTTGTACCTCAGTCTCCCTAGTCAGTTTAGTTGTCCAAGGTTCTTGTGTCTATCTCTAGCACTCACTTCAGCAGCACCTTAATGAAATTAATAGAAAATAACAACTGGAGCAAACTCGAGGAATACACAACATGGTATTCTTCCCAACAAGCAGAAATGCTACGGCCCTGAACTTCTGCTAATGGAAAACACTCTTTCTCTGTAATTGACTTTGTGTTAGCTCAGGCTTTACTCAAAGCAGAATATTAGTGATATTCAGCTCAGAGAAATGTAAGCATTTCTTTTTTCTCTGCACTCGTTTCCTGAAGGCATTGCCCTGAGTAAGTTTAGATAAATGAGGAGTACCAGCAGATACTACAAGAGATCAAACATTTATTTAATCATAAAAGTCCATCAGATAAAACTATATACAGTAATCCATGCATACTGCCCAATTCACAAACATTTAAAACCTGTTTAAAACACAGTCTGCACAACAGTTGGACAGCAGGGCAGAGTTTCACTCAGTGAGGGACATAGTCATGTTTATATTTTGGATGCTGCTTGTAGCCTACTCTCTCCCCAGCAATAAGACTCTGGATCACCCACTCTTGCGAGACAACAGGCAGCCGTAAAGCTTCTGCACACTTCAAGACACCAGCTGGGCAGGAAAAATCAGTCACCACCACATCATAAACACCCAAAGCAATATCTGTACAGGAGGAAAGACAGGCATCTGTCAGGTGAAGAAAGAGGATTTTGCTCTGCAGCAAAACATCACAGAAGCACAGAATGCTAAATTATTTTATTTGGGAGGGACCTTAAAGCTCATGTCATTCCACCCTTTGCCAAGAATGGGGACACCTTCCACTGGACCAGGTTGCTTCAAGCCCCATCCAACCTGGCAGCTCAGTGTGTTTTGCCACTATGAACCACTCTTATGTCTTCTCATTCTTAGGCAGTGAATTCTCTCTGTAAAAGTTAAGACACACCTACAGCAGCCCTGCACCTCACAAGAAAATATTCCTTTTAGTCCAGATAAAAATGAGGGGAAAACCAGTAGCCAGAAGTATTGGCATGACCCTGAGTCCTGACCTCAGGCTGTGAGTGCTAGGGCCTACGTCATATACGCAGAGGGAGAGACAGCCCAGTTCAGGAGGACAAGAGAAGCACAATTTGGGAGACCAATTTCCCCCTTTCAACATAGGCTGGAAGCTGATGTCTTTTGTCTGAATTGCTGCAGCTTCTCTGCAAGACAGGTGTCCTAGATGTAATCTATATACAGATTATATTAGAGTAGCAAGCATTCACCCTTTGCCTGCCTTTCTGCTTACAGACAACCTTGTAAACCATCCCACATCGTTTTAAACCATACTAAAGACCACAGTGGCATAGGATTCCCTGAGAAACTGGCCAGTGAGTACCTTTGTTGTGAGCACGTGAGTAATGCTGTTTAACAGATGCTGCTCCCCCTGTCATGAGAATTTCAGACCACAAATCCAGGAAGTTCTCTTGCTGGTCTGACACCAGGAGAACCTTCAGGTTATGGAATGGGTTTTCTCGTGGGTGCCTGCAGAGTGAAGAGAAATGCAGGCTGGTAAGAATATCCAGTAGCCTTGTCACCTGATTTGCTTCCATGTATGGTTTTTTAGTATCTTGCACACCATGACCCACTCTCTTACCACCCTTCCTGAAGTACTTGGACTGACTATCCTTTGTTTATAGAGACTAACACAGAGCTAGACAGCGTTGGTGGGGTATGTGCGCGGCAGCCTATATCCAAAGTTAAACTGAGCTCTTCCTAATTCTGAGCCACCTTTTTTGTGCGCATCCAAATTGCTTCCACTTTGATGGGGCTGAGCAGGAAGACCTACATCTCCTGCCCAAAAGTCTACAGCTATCTATAAATTTGTGTCTGCCCCTCAGCTTGCCTAAGGAGTCTGACTTCCTCTGTTATCTCAGAAGAGGCTTACTGGATTAGACTCCATAGAAAATGCAGAAGCTAGCTTCAAAATGTATCAAGGGAAAAGGAAATTAACATAGTATTGTTCTCCTTTATCCATTTCTGAGCAATTAGAGAAATTAGCCGAGGCTGTGGGAAGCCTTGTCTGAATTCTGCCTTCCTCATGAGAAAGACTGACACCTTCTTACTTCCAAAGAGACACTGTTTTTTGTGTATATGGCAACCAAATGTAGCTTGGCATTAGAGGTCATTGTAAGCCCAAAGAAAGAGATGGAAATGCTGTTCCTATATGGAAGGGAAAGTACAGGGAGCCAGTACTCAGGTCAGCTTCAGTATCTGTAGCTATTCAAGAGCCTCCCAAGTATAACAGGTCTCTCCAAGAGTCTGTAGATTCAGATCATGGTTATTTGGCACTCACCATTCTAGCAATTTTTGCTCCTGGAGGCTATATCCAGCTGGCAAAAGGTAATTCCGATAATTTTGAAGCTGATTAGCATGACAGCTATCATGGACCCAGATATGGGACACGCAAGGGATCCCTCTGGCAAGGCACAGCAAGTATTTCTGAGTTCGACAATGCTGGTCCGCAATTAAAAGACACTGGTATGCTGCATTACACTTCAGGGGAGAAAAGAAGGCATATAAACAGGAGGCAATGCTTGCAAAAAGTCCCCCCAAATTATCCTGATATTAAACAGGTTAAAGAAGAAAACAACTGAAACCTTGATTTTCACAGCCATATGATGTGAAAGGTGAATTAGATAAAGGTAGTACTGATTTCAGAATCTGTTTAATCATATCCTATTCCAAGCTCTGCAGTTGCTCTAGGCAAAAACTGCCTAGTAGTTTTTGTATCCTAGCTCTTTTCTAGTTCACACAAAAGAGATTATTTACCTTTTAGTCTGAGACTCAATAAGTCACTAGACAAGATTGCTTCCTCAAGCAAGATATTCCAAAAACAATTTACCCTCTTTATTAAAAAAAACAAAAAGTAAAAGCCACACTAAATTACAGTAGTTGTCCAAGTAGATCTGGTAAGTGAAGAGCTCTACCTTTAAGTGTTCTAAGGCACACACCTATGGTGAGACCACTCCAGATCTGGAGTACGTCATCCACTCCCAGGTTCTGCATTATACCAAAAACATCAGACATGCTGGAGCAGGTCCAGCCAAGGACTACTAAGAGGCCTGGGCATTGGAGCACCTGACATACCAGAAGAAGCTGAGAGCTGAGCTTGTTAAAGATCAAAAAGGGAAGGCTTGGGTGGCCTTTTTAATGCATATACGTGACTGATATGAGGGTATACAAAAGATGCAGACACACTCTTAGTGTTATCCACTCAAAAGGACAAGAAGCAACAGTTACAAACTGAAATACAAGAAATTCCTTTTTTTTTCCTAATCGGATCAAGCTGCCCAGAAAGGCTTTGTTGTTTCCATCCTTGACGATAGTCAAAACACAACTGGACAAGGACCTAAGCAATCTGCTCTATTTGAACCCACTTTCAGCAGAGCAGTTGCACAAGATAAGCTACAGAAATTCCTTCTAATTTCAACTATTCTGTGACTGTTGTTCTAGATTAGCAAGTGAACCCTTACCTGGGTTTCATTGAAGTCTTCCAGGATATAGCCAGCTCCTGCTCGCAGCTGTTGTGCTATGTAATGTTTATCATACGGAGTCATCTCTAAAAAATCTACAGCAGAAAGTTCAATTTTTGACTATAATCTACCTGCTTACATTCCTACATCTTAGTCTACAAAGCCTTCATCCATTCCAGTAAGGGATCCCAGCTACACTCCCAAGAATTTCTAGAGAAAACCATTAAAAGAGTCAGGGGGAAAAAAAAAGGGGGGGGGGGCAGCAGAAAGGGCAACAACACACCAGTAGCCAGGTGAGCACCTTTTCACTTCTTTGACTGCATGAAACATGGTACCAGCAAAGGCTAACTGGAGCAATCCATACATGCTTTCATGTTCTCTGCTTGCCAGCACTATCCTTTAGTTCTCAAAACCTTCCTTCTTACATTATACTATTCTGACACTGATGATCTCAATTTTCACACCATTCTTGGCTTGCTGAACAAGCCTATGACCATCATCGAGGTTTGTCACATCTTAGACCACAAGTTGGCTAAATCAGATACTGAGTCTTAGGTCCTTTCTGCAAAGGATTAAAGAGCAAATGTCTGATCAGACAGTATCCAGCATTTTTCCTAAAGACACAGCATCTCACTTGAAAATGCAATGGGTAAGATTTGCCTCACCTTCTTCCTCCTCGCTGCTCCCAGTGGGACCATCTGATGGCTTCTGGTGATTGACCAATCTGTCACTTGGTGTCGCCATGGTGAGAAGAAAGGCATAGCCCAAAAAGAGGGTCTTATTGTGGGGCAAGGGTCCATGGTCACTGTCCAGTACTGGGGGATCTGCAGCATCTACACCTTCACAGGTGCTTAAAACCTCTCCACCTCTCACAGCCCCTGCAGAGAGACAGAAGCACCATGAATCTTCAAAGATATGTCTTACCTGAGGAACCAGTTCAACTCAAATATTTTACTGCAGGAGACACAGAGAGGCAGGATTGGGCTACAATTACATTAAGCTAGGTAGGGATCTTTTATCCTTATGGATCTTCAAATCAAAACATGAAGGACTAATGGGACAAGTTTGCAAGTCTTAACAACATCCTGAAACAACACTGACTGCTATGAGGGGTCCCTTTAACAGCTTTCAGGACTGACTAAAGAAATAAGAGAGAAACCAACTACAACTTTAAAGTCAAAAGGCAGAACTCAAAAGACGGCAAGTAAATACTCATACTATGCTGAAAGCATCACTGGCTGCTGAAGGCATCCAGGGAGAATCAGCCTCAAACCATGCAGAAAAAAAAAGGCAATCTGATCTACTTTTTAGTTATGGAAAGTGGTAAGATAATTACAGAAAAAGCAGTGCTGAAAAAAATAGATTAATTCGAGTTCTCACCAGGCTTTATCATTGCTGACTTGCGGCCACGTTTAGCTGGGGATCGTTCATCTTCAGAAGCAAGAAGTTTCCTTTTCCCAGACAGTGAGACTGGTGGGACACGTGGACTCTCCTGCCCTTTACGAGTGGGAGTTGTGCTACTGCTGGAAGTGCTGGGAGAACCAAGGTTACTACGTCGCTTCCTCTTCCCCTCCACTAGATTATCTGCAATATAGTATGCAGGAATTAGTCATGGGCTGTCACCAAACTCCACAAGCTTTCACCCTACCTATCTGTACAGAAGTGGCAGAACTCAATAGCACCTCAAAGATACATGCCACCACCCTCTGATGGAGGAAAGCAAGAAAAAAAATATATCTTTCTTCTCAAGCCCTGTACCCTCCTTGTCTATTTTCCTCCCAGTACTGCTGGGACTTTATTATCAAAGCAGCCATCCACCAAGTTTATGTTAAATATGGCAAGCATCACTGTCCTTGAAGCAGACCACTTTCCACAAGCCAGTCAACACCACTAAGTCTCTGAGGCCAAACAAAAAAAGGATCTCAAAAATCTCACTATAAAGTACAAAAAGCATCACTGAATATCCAAAAACATTTAAATACTGGCAATTCAGATCAGGCACTAGAGTTACCTCAAAGGCACAAGACACAGAATAGCAGTCAGCAGCTCAACAGCACCTTTCCTTACCAAGACTGATGTCAGCTGCTTTGGTCACAGGGGTGACAGGTTCATAAGGACCTAGCCCAAACTGCTCCCGCAGCTTATTTCCTTGTTCCTGAGACAGGATAACAGCCATACGTTTATACCACTTCCTCTGGCCTTCCTTTTCAATGCAGTAGTACAGCTCTCCAGACTCCTTCCGGTGTCCCTTCACCACACCTGACAAGACAGCAACTAACACCTGTTAGCCAACCACACCCAGGCTTCTCAGCCTCCTGGAACAAGCACCCATTTCCCCACCACATTCAGCAACTCAAAAAACCAAGGATGAAACTCAAACACTGCTCTTACCTTCACTGAAGTACTCGTCCTCAGAGAGTGCAGTCACCTCTGTCTCCAGTGGGATAGGATCACAGAGCAAAATATCTTTTCCTAGCACATCACACTCATATCCGTCATCAAAGAGCAGCTTGTACTTTCCTGCTCCAACATCTCGTGTAATCATCCCCGAATAAAAGTACCCATTTGAGGACCACTTTGCTACAACCCTGAGGCCCACAAAGCTGCTCCCAGTGGATGAGTCTGCACAGTCCAAAGGAACAGTCACCACTTGAAATGGGATTTCTGGAGAGTCACTACGGCGTAAGGCACAGAAGCCAGAAGTGCCAGATTTCTCTCCTCCATCTGGCAGGCAGACTGAATGAGTAAATGATTTCTCCTCAGGTGATGCTGTAGTTGAGAGATCCTCCATACCTGGCAGTCCAGCTAAATCTCTGTAGAAAAAAACAGCCCCATATAAGAGAGGAAGAAAAAAAAAAGACAAAAAAATAAGACAAAAAGCATTCCCAGAAGGATCTGAAAAAACAATTACTAAGTATAAAATATCTGGAGGAGGTGCTTGCAGTTGCTATATGGTATCACCAGAAACTTCTGAAACACTCAGTACTCCTTTTCCTCTAGGACATTAAAACAGAAGTTCCCTATTCTCTTTCTTGCAATAAATTAAAGTTACAGTCTCCTTTTTCCAGGGTACCTTGTTCCTGTTGTTCGAGATGGTGGGCGTCCTCTTCTTCCTCGTCCACGAAGTGTCACAGGTGCTCTGCCAGCCTGACGAGTGCCAGGCATACAGTCCTCCTCTTCCTCACAATGCAGTGCTCCTGTCTGGCTAACTCTGAGTGGTGATGCAGGCTGACCAGCTCCTTTCCTAGGGCTAGAGAATTTATGAGTTAACTGTTTTGAGGAGAGAAGCCAGCTCACTAGGATCCTCCCATTTTCTTGATCATCTCACAACACATCCAGAATTTTGCCTCTTTGCTGCAAAGTAATGCCTCACAAGAAAACAAGCTACTCCTTCAGGAAGAACAGATGCAAAAGAAAATACTATCTCCTTAATTCTGTTCATCAAGCCAGATCTTTTTCAGAAAACCTTTGATTTAGGTCTACCCTGCTTCACACTCACAAGCCAGATGCTTTTTCTGCAAAACATCTCTTCCTCTTTTCCTAAGACTCTGCACTTACCTTAATTTTCCTAAGATGCCTCTGCCAATGGGTAAAGCAAATTCTCCACTTTCTGTCCCACACACTTTCCCTTTTACAGCTCCAGTTCCTCGCCCTGAGATGCTGCTGTGCGTGGCAGAGTGACCACTGCTTCCTCCACTGGATGTACGGTGGAGACTTGAGGCCTTAGACGAGAAAGAGCTGACATCACCAAGGTCCCCTGAGGTCAGCGACGAGCCCCCTGCAGTTCTTGAGGGGGACATGTCAGTCTCACATTCCTGGCACTCCACTACAGGCTCCTCAGTTTCCTTAAAATAAGCAAAAAAGAGGATTGTCTAAGATGATGCAAGTGCTAGATGCTTTACAATCACCAGTCCAAAGTGCAGACAAACTGATACCACATTCATGAAGCTGATGACAGCCACACAAACTTCAGTCTGGGCTAATCCACGGTAGACAGTGCATCTCTCACTACAGGCCTGCAGCTGCTCTGTATCAAGAAGTCACATTAAGACCTCAGTCAGCAGTGTTGAGGAATGCATTCAGTGCAGGTAGCACAGGGCTGCAAGTGCAAGCTGCATGTTGAGCTCTGGGGGGGTGAGAGCCCCAGGCAAAAGGTCATGGGACCTGGACACTTGGAGGCACAACAGGAACAGAAGACCCCCAGATCTTCCTGCATTTTTCCAGCTTAGACTGTAAGGGTATAAAAGCCCAGGGTGCCCATTGTTCGAGGTCTCTCCTTGGAGGCACCAGCTCAAGCTGTTATTTAGTTATTGCAACAAGATTAAATTATTTTAAGGATCCAGATGTCTGAGACTCTGCCATGGGAAACCTGGGGTCCAGTCCAGGGTGAGGAAACCTGATCTGACTGTGAGTGTGGAGCAAGTAGGGACTCAAGCAGGGCACCCATCGGCTCACTGGAGCTGTCCACTGTGAAGAGGCCTCAGTCCCAGCTCACGTGGTACAGCTGTGGCTGCCAGAGTGGCTGGACAGGGAAGTTTCCTTATCAACAGGGCAGACCTCAGCTTGGTATCCAATTGGTCTGGCTTTGAATAATTCCCATCCCTCTAGAGTGTGAGACTGCAACAAATACACGAGACACTAGGAGCTTTGCATTGCTTATAATCCAAGAGCAGTTTCAGACAGCTTGTCATCTGGAGTTACTAAAGCTTTATGGATATAAAAACATGCATCTACAGAACAGTGATATCAAGTGTTGGTAGGTAAAGCAGAAATGGTTATATGATTGTGATTACACAAACTATGTAAGCATATTTCAGGACACTTAATTCTCCATTTTTATGTTACAATAAAGAATTCCATGTGTAGTATCAGTTATAAAAGTTTATCAGTTGAACTAGTTTATCCTTTTGTTTCATTACTCACTGTGACTACACAGCACAAGACTCTCAGATTATTTACCTTTATAGAATAGCAGTAACATTTTATTGCTAGCAGGCTGATGTGATTATTGTGTTCCATCAAATCAGCATTTCTCAGCTATCTTTCATGATTCTCTAAAGACTTTCCAATTAATTAATTGACATAACACAAGTGTACTAATAAAAGTCTGGTTTGTTCCTCAGTTTTAAATTGACTTTTGAAGACCTCTTACAGAATCTGGCAGACAGGACCCAAAAGACTGTGGTTAAAAATGACACTGAACTGCAAAACAGACTAAACTATCTTACATAGTTCAATTTTACAGGCAGAAGTGATTTTTGTTTACTAACAGAATTTCCGCTCATTCTGAAATATCTCTATTCTGTCAAAACCCCAAGACTTTTAAAATAAATTGGATGCATACAGTTAACTCTTTTGTTGAGTTCTTTGGGACTTGAATGTGTCTTGAGAACACGTGGCATGAAGCATACCACAAAACCACAGCTTTTGCCGCTCACTAAATGGCCTGCAAATCTGCTCATGAAGAAAGCCTTGCCATCACAGCACACAGATTTGTTCATTCAACTTGTTTCCTGCAGCCATAACGTGTTGTCACTTTAACTACTTCTACTTTTCAGCCAGTATCTCATCCCATTTAGCCACGAAAACAAGAACTTACCTCAACTACCTTTCGTTCCACCTCTGCACCATTGATGTAGTAGACATCTGTTATAACACGTGTAACAACAGTGCGCACTTCTCGAATGGTTCGCACGTGGCGACGCTGAACTTGGCCTTTGGGTGTGTGAAGAAGGTTAAATTCCTCCTCTCCCTGTAATAAAAAGGATACAGTAAAATCAAAACAGACCACAACAAAAAGCAAACTATTTCTGAGTAGAGCTACCTCTGCAGTACAGTTTCTTCATACCATGTTAAAGCACAGGAGTAGGGAACCTTTAAGCATCTTGTTACAAATTAATATAACACAGGAGACCCTAAACAAAGGACAACTGAACACATTCTGCTGACAAGTAGAGGAAGGGAAATCACAACAGTCCAAGAAGGAAACAGCAAACTTGTTTAGCATGGCATCTGATACTCTTTGATTCAGTAGACTCCCACATGTATCACATCAATCTTGCACTGTCTTTTTATGGCTCTGTTTATCTCCTATTTCCCATAGGACACATTACTCTTAAATCACATTTAGTAAAAAATCATTTTTCTAGTCTTTCTGTTGATAAAAAACCCAATCCCAAACAAAAACAATCAACCAACAAATCAAAACTTGTCACATTTTTCCAGAAAATACATATGGAGACATTTACTTCCCAAATTCATGCTGTCCAGTGAGTATTGCTACCTTAACAGTTGATTCAGGACAGCTTGTGACTTTAACATTTTAAAGTGGTCCTTGGCCTTTTTTCAATAGAGAACTAACTATTAATGAATCTACGAGCTGAAAGGATACTTTACAGTCCTAAAGCAGTTAAATACAGGCAGCCCTCATCCCACCTGACTGCGCAAAGAGTCCGTGTCATCTCCAGAGGTGTTGACAAGCTTTTCCCCACTCTCATCGGTTTGAATGTTCACATCTTGTTGCCCAGGTTTTTGCCCAGACATACTGGTTCCTGTTTCCACCTGTCTACAGATTTCTTCTGATGTTTGTGTTGCTGTTGTAACAGTTGTTGGGGTAAAAAGACAGTCTGCAGTAGTTTGGATCCCTTTATTATTGATGTTTTCCCACCTCTCTTGACTTTGATCAATTTGAACAGCCTTACTTTGTTTTCTCTGCATTCTTCTCCTATCTTCTGCCTGAGTGCTTACAACATCAGTCTCCATAGACTCTCCATCCTCTGCATCAGAAGACTGCTGATGGCAGTCCTGCTGCATCCTCTGAGGAATTAGGCTCTGTCCACCACTGCCGTCTGCCTTCTGTTGCTGGTACTGCCAATCACTAGGATTGGTATGTAATTCAGCATCTTCTTGTGTGCCAGGAAAAATTAACCGATCCCCCCTGCAAAAACCAGATCAAAACTACTGATTAAGAAAACAAGACAACCAATATGCTGCCACTCAAGTAAAAACAGTATTAAAAAACTCCCACCTTGGCAGTCACTCAATTGCTTCTTATAATTGCACAAAACTCAGAGTTCAAATAATAAAAAATCTTTCAACACTTCTCAAGTGATACATAGGGTGGTAAAACATATGGCTGACACTGTACAGAACTAAGTGCTTTTTGAAATACAGACTTTCTTGCTACACTTCACACATTAGGCACCAACTATGCAACTTCCCAGAAGCATGTCATCTTGAAGTTCCTTCAGGCTCCTCCAGTGCTTGATCGGCTTGAAACTGATAATCACAGGTAGCAAGAAGACTCAGCAGCATAAACACAAATGCTGTCTAATGTTTTCATTAGAATTTGTCTGCTCTGCCAAAAGTACTGCCTCTTCCAGATCCTATATGGGACACTATACTGACCCAAACTAGAAATACATATTTGGCTTCCCTTGGGTACTTGAGGATTTTGAGGAGTGACTGTTTTCCCTTCTGGCTGTGCCTTGCCCAGCGCTGGAACTCCCTATTCGTTATGGTCTTTAATGTAGCTGTTGGAACTCAGGTTACTCTTTCTACATAGACCAAGACCTCAGTGTCCCATCAAAAGATAGAATGGAAAACACTGAAGAAGCAGATTTCTACTTCTAGTTCTCCAGGCAGCACCCTCCTCACTGTAACATACTCAGCTGTACAGTCCTTTGGAAGGGGGACAATAGCAACAGCAACAACAAACAAACAAAACTGGTCAGGAGACCTTAGAGGAGACAGAAATATGATCTCAATTTTCTCAAACTCAAGACTTCACTGAAGCGTATCAGTCTTCTAGAATCACATGGCCACTCAATCAAAAGGTAAGCCTGACAACCACATGAGACACAAACACACAGATTTAGTATACTTACCCTGTTGGCCCCAACCTTCTAAGTCACCCAAAGAAAGTGGGTTAGCACAATTTCTTTGATGTAGAAAATGCACACCTGAATATAAACCCAACCAGGACTGGCAGGCAAAGACTGTGAGGAGTTACCTAAACGGAGAAGTGGAAAGACCATGACCTCTGGCCTCATCCTCTCGACGAACTTCACAGACACGACTAAACACAGATGACGCTTTCTGGGAGCTAGCAGTGCAGATTTAAGACAAACAAACAAACAAAAATGCATCAGGAAGTGAGAAAAACCCTCCTACAGCAAAACAAGAATTCTCTAGCTCCTTGTGATAACAACATAGTCTAGTGCTTGTTGACTTACACAGCCACAGAATGACTGATATGATGCATCTCAAAGATCAAGAATGAAGCTGCAATTGCACAAGCATTTCTGTCATTTCTGAAGACACCCTAACAGCCAAGAGCAATGGACCAGTTCCAGAAACCATTGTGTGGAAAACTGCAGCACCATCAAGAGTTTCAGCATCTAGTGCCTCTGGTACCCACCAGTTAGACCCTTTATGGCTTACTTCTCAGGAATTTCATGGCACTGCAAGAATACTGGGAATTACAGTCATAAAGCAGACCCTGAGAGTTCATATTCATCCCATACCTATAAACGTAACCCATCCTCAACCAGTGAGAAATTACTATCACCCATCCTCAGCATTGAGGCCTGATTACCATCTACCAAGCAATCCTGCAACGAGAGATACTGAGTTTGTTCCTACGTTTTCTCATTACTTCACTACTCTTCACTCTGATTACTACAGGTCACCATCTTCCTACTGAGATTCCTGTTAGTATTTACAAACATTACTTCCTGCAAGCTAAATCAAGCAATGCTAGACATTAAATTTGAGGTAAGATTGATACATTCAAATCAAAAGACCAAGGGAATAACTCAATGTTTTGGTCAAAATGTTAACCTGTGATTTCTGTATATCCATGAACTGATTATGTGTTTCTATCAGCTTTATACCAAAAAGACAATTCTCTTTCAAAACTTCTCAGATTCTTCGCAGAAAATTGCACCATGAAAGACAGCAGAAACCCATATATTTGGAATTTAAGAGATGGAGAAGGCAGACTTGCATTCTGGACTGCACAAGACATGAACTTCTGGCTTTGACTACAATCTAATGGAGGCAAAATGCTGACATTGGTAGGAACCACACAGCCCATAATGAACAAACAAGTGAGGTTCCCACTTTGCCTATGTAATTAAAACCTGCTGCAAGAGATATAGAGTTAATATCACATCTACTGCTAGAATGTTCCTTGCTTCTCTGTCTCCTTCTAATTTTTTTCCCCTACAGTTGATAATATGTGGAGAAAGGATCTACCCAGACCTTTGTATTAACTCTGCCCAGCAAGAAGCCCAGTTACCTAGCAGCAGCCTCAGCAGCAGCAGAGGATCCATCTTTCCTGTCACTGGCTGCAGGCTCTGAAACAAGAAGGAAGGGAAGGATGATTTTGGCATCATCTAAAAGGACTCTCCCAACTTTTCCTAGCTCCATACACTCAGTGAAGAGAGGCTGAGTAACACTGGACAAAGGATGCCCAGGCTTCCCCATCCAACGTCTCAGAACAGACCTAAGTTTCTAAAAGTTTTAGACTATGAGACTGAATGCCACTGCTCTGGTTAAAATCCTGTCAAACTTTTTTTTCCAGATTATGGACAGGTCCAGAGGAAGCAACAAATATGATGAGATGAACTGGAGAATGCCTCCCACAGAGACAGGCTGAGAAAGCTGGGCTTGTTCAGCCAGGAGAAGAGAAGGCTCCAGAGACACCTCCTTGTGGCCTTTCAGTACTTAAAAGGGGGCTTATTGAAAAAAAAAAAAAAAAAAAGGGAAAACAGTTTTAAATTAAGAGACAAGAGATTTAGATTAGATGTTAGGAAGAAATTCTTCCCTGTCAGGATGGTGATGCACTTTCACATGTTGCCTGGAGAAGCCATGGCTGCCCCACTCCTGGAAGTGTCCAAGGCCGGGCTGGATGGGGCTTGGAGCAACCTAGCCTAGTGGAAGGTGTCCCTCCTGCCCATGGCAGGGGGTGTTGGGACTATGTGATCTCTAAGGTCCCTTCCAATCCAAACCATTCTATGATTTTCTTATATATATTTTTTTTTCCCCACCCAACACAATCAAACTTCACTTCCTATCCTGTGTACCATTGCCACTATACATAACAATTTGTAGTCTGCTGGAAATACCTTTCCTCACAACAGAAGCCTCTCCTCTCACTTCATCGTTGCTTAGAGCATTGCAGAAACAGAGAAACAAATTTAAATGACACTGCCCAAAAAGAAAAATGAGAAAAATTACAGGGACTCAGAGACTGCCTTGGGGAATGCCATAGAGAGGTTCTGAGTTAGGGCTGAGATCCAGTAGGACTCATACACTTCAGGTTTCATCCTCTTACTTTCCAAGCTGAACGGCAAGGACTCCTCGCTCCCATCATTCACAGGGGTCACAAGGTTCATTCGCAGAGAAAGTTTTGCATCCAACTCAGGAACCACTCCAGACTCTCCTTTCTCATACACTTCTGACACATCTGCTGATACCACTGCACTTTCTACAGTGACATCGTTGGTCCCCATTGTGCCCTCTGCTGTAACATCACTGGTTGCTATAGTGCTGTCTGGGCAAGTATCATCCACTGAAAACAGAAAAACAAAAACAAGAAACAAGAAGTAGCTACTGTCATTCACATTGCTGGGGTTGAGGTCCTAGTTTTGGTTTGAAGACACTTCATGCATTATTAGTAATGCTACAGTAGTGGAAATTCCTTTCTAGAGATCTGAAGCATGAAAATTCTGTAGCAGAGGTATTATCCTTAGTTTATGACAGAATAGTTTACTACTACCCAAGCAGAACAGACTTCTTTTTATCTAGCACTTGCAGGGTGCTGTTTTGTGAACCTAGCAGAGAAAGTTCTGATAAAAGATGATGAATACTGGAAGCAATCTTCTTTTGGTCTAAGCTCTTTTGGTACTCAGAAGGCTCTTTGACATTCTTTAATGGAGTTGTTTTCAGGACCACAGTGAGTGCAAGGAAGACATGCTCCATACCACCCTGTACTCAAGGGAGCAAACACCTTCATGTCACTAGAGACTGAGAAAACATGACAAGGAAACTGTGGGGAAGGGATAAGCCCCCCCCATTGAAGGGGATTGTGGCAATTTTTTGCCAAGGCAGGTTTGAGTTATCCTAATGCATACTGCACCAAGAATCAAAAGCTTCCAGGCTTTCACTGCAGAACACAGCCATTTGGGTTGAACTCACCAATTGGTGTGCTGTGTCTCCTGGGTCCCATTTTGAGATGGCCAGTAAGAGGTGGTGTTATGCTAGTTAAGGACTGAATGACATCACCCTCCTTCGGCAAAGTAAAATGAAATGGGGTTCCTAAAAGACACAGAGCACCAGAATTAGTAATTCAGAGGATCTACTTTAGTTCAAGTATCAAAAGCACATATTCACTGTGCTGTGGAAATAGGAAAAAGCGTAACACTGGTGCTGTACAAACCCCCCCTGAACAGCTGCTCTAACTGAAAATCCTCACATTTTATGCGAAAAATCTCTCCCAGTGAAAATCTAGACTGTGGTCAACTGAATGCAGTTGCTCACAGGTGCTAGATAAAAGGGAGACTAAATATCCTGACATGAATAGGACTTTTACAGAATATAGCTTTGCCTCAGAGATGCTCAGGATTTTCCAAAGAAGATGAAAATGAGGTCAAAAACAGAAATGAAGATTAGGACAAAAATGAACTGGCAAAACTACATGTTGCATGAACTGGTAACCTAAAACTTACTCAGAATGATGGCTGAGGTGGCCTATCGCATCAGGGAAACCATGCCTTGGTGGATTTACTATGTGCAGATGTTGCAGCATTTAACAAATAAATCAAAAACCTAGTAAAATGCTCTTTTCTTTTGCCTCATTTCATGCATTTACTTGCAAACTTTCAATGTTATAGAGAAGTAGCTTGCTTAATCCTTTTATAGAAAAATGCCCCATCAGCAAACAATTATGTATCATCTGTTTGAAAACTCTGAAAACCATCACTTATCTGATTATCACAAGCTTTAAAGACATGGTTGAGCAACTGCAACATCCTGAAGACCAACCCAAGAACTTCACTGTATTTTTGCAGTGGGTAGGTACCTTCTAGCACAATGGTACTCACACATTGTACGGCAAACTGTCTCTCCTCATGAACAGTTTATGAATGCTTATCATATTATAGCCTAGAGCATGTCTCCATTTAAAAAGTCTTTTATCTAAAAACTGAAGCAACTCAATTGAATATTGATTTAGCTACCACAATCCCTTCTAACCTATAAATCCACATTTGGCAGGCTAGTAACAAATGATCAAAAGAATTTATGAAATGATCACCAGCACAGGTGATGACCAACAGCATATTCTAATTATTATACCAAGGGATACCATGAAAGAGAATACAAACAAGCTTTCACAAGAACTGAAAAAAATGTGAATGCCTCAACTAAAAGTTTAAATGCTTTCATTCACATTGAAGTCACAACTGTTCCATCAATGAAAAGAGTTAATCAAAACAGTTAAACTTTTCTTACGTTCTTATGACCATCAACCTGTAACAGATTTAGATCCATTTGGAATTGAATATGGCAAAGGGATGTCAAAGACAACAAGAAGGGTTTCTCCAAGAACATCAGTAGCAAAAAGAAACCCAAGGAAAGTGTGGGTTTGTATCATAGA
The DNA here is from genome assembly GCA_024865655.1 of Emberiza elegans. Lineage (NCBI taxonomy): Eukaryota > Metazoa > Chordata > Aves > Passeriformes > Fringillidae > Emberiza > Emberiza elegans. The sequence continues at coordinate 100,590 of JALJVW010000398.1, forward strand.
CATATTTTATGAAAAAATCCTTTTGCTAGGATCTTTTCTCCTGAGAAGCTGGGAAGCTTCAGCATCTCCATGTTTTGCTGCTTTGGAATGTGATTTGGAGAATTGTTTACCCAGCATGTTAAACTGTTTTTACTTGATGACCAATGACAACCCCCTGTATCGAGGCTGTGAGCAGTCACAAGATTTTATTATCATTCTTTTCTATTCCTTTGCTAGCTTTCTGATGAAATCCTTTAGTCTATTATTTTAGTATAGTTTTAGTATATAATTTTATTTTAATATAATATATATCATAAAATAATAAATCAGCCTTCTGAAACGTGGAGTCAAGATTCTCATCTCTTCCCTCATCCTGGGACCCCTGTGAACACCACCACAGGTTTCCAGCTCAGTGAGGTGGATGCCACGGTGATGAAGAACACAGAGAAGACAGAGTTACTGAATACCTGCTTTGCTTCAGTCTTTACTAATAAGCCCAGTGGCACAGAAACCCAGATCCTGGAGGCAAGAGAGAAAGTATAGAGAAAGGAAGGCTTCCCTCAGTCAAGGAGGATCAAGTTAGAGATCATTTAGACAAATCTGACACCACAACCACCCATATAGGCCCTGACAGGATGTGCCCATGAGTGCTATGGGAGCTGGCAGATGTTACTGCTAAGCCATGCTCCCTCATCTTTGAAAGGTCACGGGGTACAGGAAACACCTCAGGACAGAAAGCCAGTGTCACTCCAGTCTTCAAAAAGGGCATGAAGGAGGACTCAGTGAACCAAGCCACTGTTGCACCTCCGTCCATGGAAAGATGGAACAAATCATCCTGGTTGTCCCCATTAAGCACATGGAAGAGAAGATTATCAGGAGTAGTCAGCACGGATTGACCAAGGGGCAGTCGCACTTGACTAACAAGATTGCCTCCAGTGATGGAATGACTAGCTGGGTAGATGAGAAGAGAACAGTGCACGATGTCTACACTGCCTTTAGGAAGATTTTTTTAAATTGTCTCCTGAAACATCCATGTAGGTAATCCCAGAAGTATGGTTTGAATGAACAGACAGCAAAGTCACTAGAGAACTGGCTGAACAACAGAGCTCAGAGGGCTGTGATCAGCAGCACAGAATCTAGTTGGGAGGCCTGCAGCCAGTGGTGTCCCCAGGGGTCACTGCAGGGTCCACCCTCAATTTATTCGTCAGTGACCTGGATGACGGTACAGAGCGCCCCCCTAGCAAGCCTCCACCCAAAGTTTGTGCTTACTGATTTATGCTTCATAGTCTGTTGATAAGGGATTAGACTCCTAAAATATTTATTATGAAAATAATTATTACAAGAACAAAGCTGCTTTAAGAGTAGAGGGATGCTCTACAGCTCTTCATACCTTAAGGACTGAGTGATGTCAGGAGAGCAAATACCACTCTACATACTTTTCCACCATGCTTCATGAGTCTGAAGGCAACAGGTAGAGTAGGCCAAAAGCCTGAACTCTCTCCTAACACCAATTAGCCCTTCACCACAATACAAATGCATAAAACACAAACAAGCATAAATTTTGGAATTCATTTTCTTTAAAAAATTGCTTATAGTTCCCTTTTAAAAGTAAACACAGCCAACTGTGATGCACTTAAATTGCATTTAGATTTGTCTAAGAAAAAAACCAAAACATTTTCAGTACGGTATGAGAAGTGAAGTATTATCCAAAGTCAAACACAATTCTGTTTATTCCCTCTTAAAAATGAAGTTTTGGACTGTGAAAATTGTGAAAGACAATACTGAAGGTGGAACCTGACATTTAACCTTGTTATGTAACTGCAGCTATTTTTCTTTATCATCATTTCAGCAGTGTACTGCCAAACCTATTGTTGTATTTAATAAACCCCATACTCTTAAGTTTGAAGACCAGAACTGTTCTCCTGACTATGCTAAATTGTCTTTAAAAAACGGTGTTTAAAGATGAAGCCAGCTAAGAGGCACAAACAAAACAGGTGTAATATCCCACATCTTGTATAACAACACACAGCATGTTAAATTATTTTAACAGGTCACGACAATACCTGCTGAGCCAGAGCTTACATGCAAGTGAAAAACCATTCTACTTTTAAAAAAATCTCAAGAAAAAAATTGCTATATTAGCTTCTAGCTCAAAGTTGTTCTGTACACCCCCACAAAGAAAATTCTCCCCTGAGAATGAAGGAAAAAGAAAATAAGGAGACCTACAAAAGGGAAAATACTGACTATCACACACTCTATTCCTTTCAAGGGCCCTGCTGTTGTTGCTTCTGAGTGGGGGAGAAGTCAGAAAAATCCCTGAACATTGCCAAGGTCACAGCATTTTCAGTTCTTCAACCTGCCCTGTGTTTCTACCTTAAACTAGTGAGAGTCAGGAACAGCAATTACACCACAGGGGAAACCAGCAAAGTCATGTTCGGCATATGACACAGTAAGGTATAGTGCTGCTCAACTTGCATCCAATAGCAGTGCTCCCTGAAAACACTGAGGATTGTGTACAGCTGTCCTTGACATTACTCAAAATATACACCTGTGAACTACTAACCTATATTCACTTACCACTGGAAGGACTGGGGGACTTAGAAGTTGCCTTCTCCTGCAGCTGCATTTGCTCTTCTTGCTCCAGATTCCTTGTCGTAACAGTATCCTCCATATTCTTTGGTACCGGATTCTCATGCTGAACCATGTGTGTTTCAAACCCTCTCTCTTGAAGTGATGGCTGATTGCTTATTATCACTACCTGTCCCAGTTCTGAACAATCGGGATGGTTTTTGGCACACAATGCCACTTCTGACTGGACATCACTCTTCAACTTTGGAAGCAAATCATGTTGCTCCAGTAACTCCCCTACAGAAGGCTTAGCTAAAACTTCATTGAGCTTTGCCATGTTAGTAGCCATTGTATCCACGCTCTTTGCCTCTCCAGCATCAAAAGTACTACCTTTCAAAGCTTCTTTTCCCTGACATTCTGGTCGAACCCCTTCTAATTCCTGGGCTACATTTTTGCTATTTTTACAAGAATCATTCACTTCTTTATGGTCATGACACTGTCCTTCCCTTTCAAGAATAAACCTATGAGAAAGTGTTAGATCAACAAGAGACCTATCTTCCTTTATTTGCTTCTCTTTTATTTGCAGTTTTTCTTCTTGTTCTTCACACTGAGTCTCAGGAACTGCCTCAGGTTTGGAAGCCTCTTGAGCATATGACAAAATCTCAAGCAGACCAGACTGATCTGCAGCAGCCTGACTTCCAGAAATACACTCAATCTCCCGATGAACTGTAGAGGCTAATGGCCCATCTTCTCCAACACCTATACTAACAAACTGTCCTACAGGCATTCCTGCAGTCTCTACATCCTCCTTTTTTGCTTTTTCACAGTTTTCAGAGGGAGCCTGATCACCTACATTCACTTTTATTTTCTCATTCTCCACAGAACAGAGTCTTGAGTCTGAGGCCTTGCATTCAGAAATCCTCTCTACCTGTGTGATCTCACAGTCTTGGCCCATGTTCAGAGAGCCTGAACTGACGTCTGTATTTGTGGGCTGGCTACATGCACTTGCAGAAAGCATCAGTTTACAGGAATCAGGAGGCTGTAACACAGAGTCATCTGTAGACATCTTTGACAAAGCATCTGTAGATCCAGAGAGATCTCCTGGTAAGCATAAAGGGGTTAAACCAGCAGTTTTTTCTTCTCCATGCTTATTCTCTGGACTCTGAGTTGGAACAAAGATATCCTAAAATGAGAAAAGTGGGACATGGAGTATTAGGGCATCCCAAGTAGGACTGTTTATCATTCCTAAAAAATTACACTAGATTATGGATCAGAGCAAGTTTAGCACCAAACTACAGATTAAAAAACAACCAATGAAAACAAAAAACATCCAAAACTTTTTTCTCCACACATTTATGAGAGCCATGATTGATCTGGTTTTGCTGAGAAAAATTATCACCATGAATTACTATTTAGTGATCTTTGGCAAAGTCAGACACAATCCTCACTATCTTTCACTACCAAATCACAAAATACAGGGCCAATATGGCAAATTAGTAGCTATTTTTACTTGAACCACTAAGGGTTTTAGAAAGAGCCTCGGTGATATCTATATTATATTAACACGAATGCTGTTTTCAGCTGAGGAGAAGCACTGCTTTAACTAGTGAAGCTTCTAGCAAGTTCATGACATTCATAATATTTAGGTATAAACCCACAAACTGTCTGTTAAATCCTTTTGAATAGCTATAATTTCCAGAATCAAAATACACAAAGGAAACAACAGCAAGAATAAGAAACTTGAAAAACGCAGTAAATAAATTCTAGCCTTGTAGAATAAAAATACTTTATTATGGAACAGCTTCCCTTTCTCCACAAAAATTATGTTAAGGTCTTGCCCAATAAAAAACTAATTTATGATGCAGTTTGAGATGCAGGATGGCCAGTTCAGCAAAAGAAGGCAGCACAGTCTAAGTCAACAGCTTCTATGTTTTGTAACTCACTATGCCCTCTTAAGCTGTTCTGCATTTTCTCTGCAGGAAAATCTGCCACACAGTATGACTAATATATAATTGCAAATGGTGGGAACAGCTTAGTAGGGAAGCTCAACATAAAAGAACAGAGGTTGACTGAAACACATCTTCTGCCTCAGCCATATAAAAACCTCAGAAAAGCTATATGCATGAACCCTTACATGAGAGAACTCTGGTTGTGATGGCACAGCTAAAGATCCAGGAAAGAAGGTTGGGGCACTCTGAGACACTGGAGTTGAAGCCTGTGGCTGAGCAAGAGGTCTTGGAGGGATACAAGGGAAGGCCATCTCTCCCAGCCTATCTCCTTTCTGCTTTTGCATCAGTTCTCTTCCATCTGCAGGGATAGATACATCCATCTGTTCATCTGGTTTAAATGAGCAGAAAAGATGTTAGCACTAAATTCTTGTGTTATATCTAAGTTTTCAACATCCTATTAAAAGATTCGTCTTCAGTGGTGTATTCAACTTTGTAAAATCTTGTCTCCAGCAGCATTCTTTTTGAAAAGGGAAAAAAAATCAACAAAAATATCCATATTCTTACTTTCAAAGGGGGAAGCAAGTGTTTTGTTACAAATTCATATGACTATTTTGCTACAGGTCTAGAACTTCTACAATTAGAAAAAAGGGTCTGCAACTTATAAAAAGACCCCATTTTTCTGAGGTATTTATTTTCCTTTTGCTATCTTTAATAAAGCGCAACTAAATTCAGACCCCAGCTAACAAAATATCTGTTATAACAGTATTTCACATTCTGTGACAGGAATCTCTCAGAAAGGAATATTTGATTTTGTATCATCCTAAAAACCTGCAGGGATTGGTATCTTATCCTTGATGGTAAATGTGTGCTTAGAGAAAATATTTAACAACCAACGTATCATATAGAATAATTTCTCTTTAGGCAACACAATTTAGGATACACACTTGTAGCACATGAAAAGGTTTTACAAATATTGTGGAAGTTGTCTATATTAAGGTAAAATAACCTATTATGATGCGATTCTTATCTGTCCTTCCTACTGCCCTAACAGTATAGACTTAATACAGGTTTCTGCCTGTAGCAAGAATGGCTTGTTCCTAAAGAAGATAATTGCCAGAAGAAATCTGTATGCTATACAAAGCATTTCCTATCTTTCAAATGAAGGGTCACCAGTCAACAGTACTAATTTAATTATGACAGCTATGTAGGAAATATCAATAGCAGATAGAGAATCCTAAACAACAGAGTCAAAAATACAGATCTCCCTTCATCTACTCCTTCACTGTTCTCAGTTCTACTTTATTCTTTAAAGATAATTTTAACAGATTTTGAAAAGGCTGCAAGCGCTGACAAAAGCAGTGCACAAAAACACGACCACAGACAGTATGTAGAACAGCATTACCTTCTGCTTTCCCCTGTTCAGTAGGACTGCTGGGGACAAGGGCATTGGGTCCAAAGGAAACAGGAGGAGGAATAACTAGGCCTGAAGAGACACTGCAGACCAAAAGGAAACAGGAAAATGAAAACCACACCTCACTAAAAAATGCATTAAGCTCTCCTATCAAGCTCCAGCATGCTACAATACAATTCTTCTCATGAAAGGCAAGTGTCAGGTGTTCACCAGTAAGACTAGTGACAGTCAGGGATCAGATGGCCACCATTAGTTCATTTCGTTGCAAAATAAGGCCATGCTCCTCTCGTAGTGCAAAATTAAAACACTGATTGCTTAAAATCAAGCACAAGTCCTTGAATAATGAAGAGAGTAGGGGGAATGCACTACTGCAACAACATTCTTGAAAGAGCTTGGGGATTTTTCACTTACGTGGAATCACCCTCCTGTACAAGGAATGTCTGTCCAGAGAGCTGCAGGACTTGCAGACTGTGGGCAGGGGTGCACGCCAGAGAACTTCCCTCTTCCACCCTGGTTATCAGAGAGCCACTCCCTGCAGTTGCTTTGAACAAAAGAAAACAAAGACAGAAATACAGTCAACCACAGTGATTAGAAAATTCTGAGGAATTAAACTCATGTTATTGCACAGCTCCTTTTCAGATAGGCAACAACAAGCTGATTTTCAGAGCTGGTGAAGGACTGCACGTGACAGTTCAGTATGTGAAATGTGAGCACAAAACAGTTCAGATGAAAAAGAAAAATCTAAATAGATTTTAGACTGTACAAGTGTTTCTACCTGGGAATTAAAAAAAAAATCCCCAATGGCTCAAATATCAGCACACCTGATCCAGCACTAGAATACAAATATAGGCAAGGTTCTTGTAAGAAAGACACCGTGCACTGACCACTGACTTGGTGTGAGGAGAAGGTTGTTATTGAATCTTCTGGATATTGAATCTTCATTCACAAGATCAGGCCAGAACAGACACCACTGGGCAGAAGTTTGCCTATACTGCCTACACTACTTATCCACACTGGGGCATCATTAGTTTCAGAAGATGGTAAAAGTTGGGTTTTCAAGGGGCACAGAAATAAAGGAAATTACATGTATTTAACGAGCCAGTAGCCATTCTAACAGGAAGTGACATTTAGATATTGTTCCATACTATAGTGAATGAGGCTGTGGCCTTTTATTTCCAAAGTGTTCTCAATTTTAGCAGGAGGTACATGAAAAATACTCATGGTGCTCTACACCCTAAAACATTAAATGTCTGTGAAGATCAAGTAGGTATGATGTTTATAACTAGCTCTGGGATGGACATTTTGGTTCTGCTTGTCTGTTGTTACCTGTTGCATGATTCTCGGGAAACATCTCTTCCTGTGTTGACAAGATATCTGACTCCTCATGACCAGAACCAAGGGATTCCTCACTTTTACTGGCAACACTGACAGGCGTTTCCTTTCTGGTATGCTCTTCTGCTTCCTGCAGAGTTCTGAAAAAGCAAGACAGAGTCTTTGACCTGAGAAATTCAAAATATGAAGACTACAGCATTGTAAAGAAAATCTATTAGTAGCAGATAGAAGGTGTTCACTCATGTATAACACAGGGGAAAAAAGGAAAGAAGAAAGAAAACCAGCTTCTCCTGACAAAATAACATTTTCATCCCTGATAAGTTATACTTTCAGAATAGTTTTTCACATTTTCTACCAATCTAAGCAATGCTTAAATGGAATGCAGATGTTCTACTGACTTCTAGTCAATGCAGTCTAGGAATTTCACTTCACCTCTTGAACATTATTTTGCAGCAAAATACAATAATACATGATGAGCTAAATATTATCTAAATTTTATGCCAGAGAGAATCAATACTATTCAACAAACTGAAGTTTCACACTTAAAAACAGTTAAAACAAAGCTTAAAATAGCAAATATGCAAAAGCATCCTGGAATACCCACCACTCAGCCTCCATATTTCTCCTGTGCAGCGAAAGCCCATGCTACAGCAATTAAGTTATTTCATGATAACTTTTGTGACTCAAAATGAATTACTGCTTCTAGTATATTCCAGTCACACCATTTTAGGAAAATTACTGGCATATTTTATTATGCCATGAACTTGCCCTTAAAACAAACCTACCAATATCTTTGTGTTTAGGAGTTTGACATCATATCTTTTCTCACCAGGGAATACTAAGAGCACTCCTTAGTCAGCACTGCTACAAGAAGGCCTCAGCAGTATGTCATTTTCCCCTTTACCTTTCTCTTTTGCCTTGAACCCTCTTCCATATCTAAAAATCTAGTAAAAAAAATAAACAAATCACCTTCCAGAATGCCCACAAATTGCCACAGCATATGTCACAGTTGAGATGGCTACGCTACACAGCATATCCTCATACAATTTCAGAAAGCTTCTACCCATACAAAGCAACACCATACCACTTCAGAAGGCTTCAAGCATTTGCCCTTCTTATTCTTTAACCCAACCTTTTATACTCCCAATGTTCATGCATGGCACCTGTGTGCCCTCTGTTCCTTCTGGTGGTTGCTCAGCACAGCTGGGCACTCCATGGCTCACTGCTGTCAGTGCTGCTCACCTGCTTCTCACAGCTGCACCCACTGGGGATGAGGCTGGGCCACAGCCCCACTCCACTCCCAATCACCACAAACTGTGTGCCTACAGCAAACAACCTACAGACTGCTCTACCTTTCAGACTTCTCTGCCAGGCTTTCCAAAGCAGTATGTGCTTCTGTGCTGGAGTCAGTTTCTATGTTGTCCGCACAAAATTCTAGAAAGAGAGATAAAAGAAAAATACCTGGATTAATATACAAATTAGAACATGTAGGTCTGTAATTTACACAAATACCATGGCAAGCCTTATATTAAAAAAATTAATTTTGAACTATCTATGATAAAAAGAAGGAAAAAAAAACCCAAAACAGAATGAGGTTTTTACCAGGGAGGGAATTCAGTATCTGATTGTCTAAATATTTTGGAAATCAATTAGGAAAGAGAAGTGAAAGAATCAATTACAGCACTTGGGCAGGTACAAGAAAGTAAATTAATTAGTCCAAAGGAAAGAGGGGGCAAAATTCTTTGCAACTACCAGTGAGCTGTGAACTCCTTTTTGGAAACTACTAGTACCGTATTTCCTGTCAAAAAAACCATAACATTTATAACTTAAAGAAACTACATAGAATCTACATAGCAGCAAGAAGACATCTACGATCATTTTCACTTACCATATTTAGACTCATTCTTAACAAGTCTGGAAGAAACGACAGTGGGTCCAGAGCGGAGCTGATGCCTAGCATCTCCCTCACTGGGCACCAAGTCACCCTCAAAGTCCTGGCTCTGCGACAGCTCTAGAACTCCGAACTGGAGCTGTGACATGCCTGTATCTAATATCAGACATCCATTATAAACATACATATCAAAAAGAAAAAAATCAAGGCCCATCCATCACTTTTACAAGGACAAAAGATATACCCTCTAACATGCAAAGTATCTAGGCTATTGCTGAAACGCTGAATAACTGATCTGATCTCAGCTGTACTAATTAAAATATGGTATCACAACAGGGACAGTGGCCATTAACTCAAAAATCTGTATTAATCAGCAAGGGCTTATGTAATGCCATTAGAAGCTGCAGCAGACTTTAATTCCATGAATAGAAAATAATCTTGATAACACACAGCCTGTGTCTGAAAATCCTCTGATGACAACGACCATTATGCCAGTTCATAATAAGGCTCCATTTCCTAATGATCACAATGCATCCATGCTTCTTCTAAACCACCTTCAATCTTGAAGATCCATTCTAATAATAAATCAACCTTATTTTCGGTTTTTTTTTTTTCAAACACCAAAGCATACAAATAAACTTTCAGAAAAGGATGCCAATTTCTGACCTATTACTACCGGCACAATTACCCCTGGTGAGACAAGTGAGTCAGCTCAACTGAAAAACTGCACAGACGGTTGATCCAATTCCGAAAACCCAAAAAATCGACCTGAAATTGATTAGTTACCTTCTACACACGGCGAAGAAGCACAGTCCTCAACATCACCTTCACTTCGTTCCCCGGCCTTTCCAAGGGCACTGCAACAGAGAGACTCGCTAACGTCGCGCAGGGGTTCCTGCAGGCCGCCTCCCCGCGGCTCGTTCCGAGGGGTCCCTTGGCACCGACCAGGCGCTCCAAGCCCTCCGCACCGCAGGTCCTGGCCGGGGCCCAGCACGGCCGCTACAGCAGCGAGCCCGCCTTCTCGGCCTGTCCTCCACGAGAGAGATTCCAGCAGGCCAGAGAGGCGGCGGCCGAGAGCCGCCATCTGGCGCACCCCACGTACCTGCTCTGCCGGTCGGGCGCTGGAGACTCCTCCGCTGCGCAGCCCCGCGGTCCAGAGGCGCTCGGGCGGGCCGGGCTCTCCATGGGCTCTGCAAGCACAGCACCGTCAGTGCGACCGCGGTACCCGGACCCACCGTGACCCCGCGCCCCGCCCTTACCTGCGAGTCGCTCCCGCGGCGCCCGGCTGCCAGCAGGACCGCGGACGATGTCCTGCAAGAGAGAGGCGGGGGCCGCGTCAGAGCCGGACCGGGCAAGGCCGAGTGGTGCTGCCACCACGCCAGGCGCTCACCAGCACGGGGCTCGGGCTCCGCCGGGCCGGCAACCGGCGGGCCAGCACGCCGAGCCAAGCCCGCTCGGCGTCCGGCTCCGCGTCCGCCTCCGCGCCTTGGGGCTGCGAGTCCTCCACGATGAGGAGGGGCGTGCCCTGCTGCGAGAATCCAGGGTCCAGCTGGCTGCTCCCGCCGCGCTCCATGCAGGACGGCGCAGGCTGCGGAGCCGGGCCAGGCCCTGCGCCGCCCGCCCGTCCGCCGCCCAACCCAGCCGCACTTCCCGCCGCCGCCATCTTGCCGCGCGCCGATTGGTGCGTGCGACCCGTCCGCCCCGCCGTTACCGGGGAGACGGCGGGGGGGGAGCGGACCGGCGGGATGGCACCGAGAGCGCCCCGGAGGCCGCCGCTCGCTTGGCCTCGCCGCCAGGGCTCAGGAGACACAAAGAGCCTCGCGCCTTCCGTCCGCGGAGCTCGCTCGAGGGCGAATGCATCGACCTCTCGCACATGGCGGGCCAGGGGGCGGCGGAGGTCCGGACCGGGTGCCGGATTCGGGCCGGGAAGTGTCCGCACGGTGCCCTCCCGATCCCCTTTCTTCTCAGGTACAAAACAGCCCCGTGCTCGGGCTCCCGCACGGACCGAGCATCGCGTACCCCGAACAGCCACCATTGGGTACGTCCTTTCTTGGATATCACGGGAGAGTGAAATCCTGTTAATTTCCCTGTGTTTATATGAGTAAACGGTTATCGAAGAAGCCTTGTGCATAATTGTGACTGTATTGTTGTCTTTCCAGCATTCACCTTCTTGCCTAATAAACAGTGAGTTTGAATAGCGTAATTTAAATCTACTTTTGCAAGTTCTGTTTTTTATTCTGTTCCTCTCTATATTCTATAGATGAAAATTCTGTAAATTTTATTTTAAAATTTGTTGTAGAACCAAAACCACAGAATCGGAAAAAATGGTACCTGACCTGAAAGAAACTCTTATTAGGCAACGTTATAGATAAAAGGTTGTACATAGCGAAACACTGTAAATATGAGTATGTTACAAATTTTGTGTGTAATGTGAAATCCAAGGTTGCACATTTATGTTAAGAACATTAAAAAGACTAAAAATATTTGCAATTGCTACACAGGAGGGATGCTTTAGTGGCTGATTGTTCAAATCCCAGAAAATGCTCCTTTGTATATTAGAAGATACTCTAGCATGTATATTAAGCTGTATTATTGAAATGGGTTTTTTTTTTTTAGAAGTGTTAACAGTTACCTTACAAAATTCACAGTGGATAATGAAGACTAGAAACAGCAAACGTGCCAGTCACTTTCTCAAAATTCCTTTCAAATTCTTGAAAACTTTGATAAATCCTCAGACAAATTAGGTTTGTATCTGGAAGACAAGGAGAGGAGTTACCAGCCTACAGAGATCGCTAAAGACAAGGTGCATAACGTTGATCTGATACCTTATGTCAGAGCAACAGGACCTAAGTGGCAGAATAACAACTTTACTATAGTAAGTTGTATCTGTATGGGATTCTCATAGGCAAACTAGGGAAGCATAGAGGCAAGGAAGTTTCAATAAGGTAAGGAAAAAACTTGTTTGGTATTCATCCTCAGAAAGTAATAATCCTCAGTTCAAAACAAGTACATTTAAATGAGGATTCAAACATTAGCGTGCTGTTCCTAGTCTACTGTTTTCTTTAATCACTTTGGTCACAAAATAAGTACACTTATTAATCCACAAGCAATCTGAAATTGAGAGGTTCTAGAAGTACTAGAAGGAAGTTTTTTTTAAATGGTCTGGAAAATGGACAAAGTACAATGCAGGTAAGAACAATTTTATATAAAATTAAATAACTGCACAAATTCAGGAGGGGGCTGCTGGGCTGTATGGTATTTCTGCAAAATAAAGCAATGGGGGCTGCAGTGCCTCACAAACTGAGTCAGTATCATTCTGCTGCCACAAAAAAAAAAAAAAAAAAAAAGGAGCAAACAGTAAGCATTATACTTGTGTGTAGTATGCAGACCCTAGATGCGTGAAGTAATTCTTGTACTCTCCACTGGCATGGCCTAAGCTAAACCCTGCATCTAGTGAGAAGAGGCAAAAGAGCTGGCTATCATAATATTCTCCAGATAGAAAAAAAGTTGATGGCAAATAATTTCTTTCTTAATAATATTCACAGTTTAGAGGACAACTGAATTTGTGCCGCCCCAGGCACAGCTTTCATGAACTGCAAGTAGGTGTAAATTAAAGACTAAACAGAAATAAGCAAAAATATTTGAAAAGTCAGCCTAAAGTTCTAAAATTTATGCCATTTCTTACATTTAAGTTGGTGGTTTTTTTAAGTAAAACAAATGGGTATAGTTGATCTTGGTCTGAAATGGGAAGTTGAACTACATTATCTCCAGAATCTCCTTCCAGTCTTGGTTTTTTGCAATTCAGTACTTTTATATGAACCAGAATAGGACAAAATTGAAAACTCAGTCCAGGTAGACATATTTGTAAATGCTAAGTCTGTGTGTGTTTTAAAGCTGACTGCCCATTATTTGTGTCAAATTTGTAATCCCACTTTTCCCAGCTTTATTATGCTATGAAAATAAATGCTCTGCTTTCTTTATAATATACATGTCTTCATTTAAGTATTTTTCCTCAGCAGATTGCCTTTTTTCTGAGTCTAATCATAAACTATGAACAGGGCATGACTACCTTTGTCTAAGAAAGAATAAAAGAGCAAAATGAATCTTTGCTTCCTTTTGCTTCAAACAAAACATGTCCAACACTAGACTTCCAATTAATGAAGTTATGGTGACTGTCTGATTTTTCATATTTGGAGGATTTTTCCAAATTTCTTGTATCTTCCAGAATTTGCAATAGCAAGCTGATGCTGTAGTTGATTTTCATCCAAAAGCTCCTTTCCAATGCAAACCACTAACTATGGGAGCTAATAAGCAGGACTGCTATTCCTCATTCTCATTTCTTGCACTTTGAATCTGGCTCCCCATGTCCCAATGCAGCCCCAAGCCTCATCTTCAAAACTGGACAGTATTCCTAGAAAAAGGACCAAATTCCAGATCCTGATTTCAAATGAGAATTAGTTACAACAAACGAAGATACTCAGCAAGATAGCTAAGCTTGCTAAAATACTAAGGATGCTACTTGTATTTGCAAAACTAGCATTATGTTTTGTGCTGTGTATTGCAATTATTGTGATGCAGACGCATTTAAAAGCTACCCGGCCAATTTCTGTACGCACTGTTCTCTGCGCCATGACTTTAGGAAGAAATAGTGCCTGGCATTTACCGCTCTCGGGGGCCGTGAGTCCGGCCCGGCGTGCTACCGACGGGCGAGTCCCGAGCGCAGCGGCCGCGGCCGGGGCTGCCCAGACGGGGCCTGCGGCGCCCCAGCGGTCCCGGGCCACGCCGCGGGGCTGCTCGCTCTCCCTACGGCACTCCGCGGAGGAATCGCACTCGGGTGACGAAGACGGCGGCGGCCAGGCCCGGGCCGCTCCCTTTAGCTGCTCCGGGCCGACGAACAAGGGCGACGCTGCTCGGCTGAGACCAGGAGGGCGCCGCCGGCGGGACCGGCCCGCGGTCCGCCTCCCGCCTCGGTACCGCCCCACCCCTCCCCCGGCACCGCCCCGCTCCGCCCCGGGTACCGCCCCCGCACCGCCCTCCGCTCCGGGCACCGCCCCCCGCACCGCCCTCTGCTCCGCCCCGGGCACCGCCCTCCGCTCCGCCCCGGGCACCGCCCCCTCCTCCGCCCCGGGCACCGCCCCCCGCTCGGCCCCGGGCACCGCCCCCCGCTCCGCCCTCCGCTCTGGGTACCGCCCCCCGCTCCGCCCCGGGCACCGCCCCCCGCACCGCCCTCCGCTCCGCCCCCGCACCGCCCACTGCTCCGCCCTCCACTCCGCCCCGGGTACCGCTTCCGCTCCGCCCCGGGCACCGCCCCCGCACCGCCCCCCGCTCCGCCCCGGGTACCGCCCCCTGCTCCGCCCTGGGTACCGCCCCCCGCACCGCCCCTGCTCCACCTCGGGCACCGCCCCCCGCTCTGCCCCGGGCACCGCCCCCCGCTCCGCCTTGGGTACCGCCCCCCCGCACCGCCCTCTGCTCCGCCCCGGGTACCGCCCCCTGCTCCGCCCCGGGTACCGCCCCCCGCTCCGCCCTGGGTACCGCCCCCGCTCCGCCCTCCGCTCCGCCCCGCGTACCGCCCCCGCACCGCCCCGGGCACCGCCCCCGCACCGCCCTCCGCTCCGCCCCGGGCACCGCCCCCCGCTCCGCCTCGGGCACCGCCCCCCGCTCCGCCCCGGGTACCGCCCCCCGCTCCGCCCAGGGTACCGCCCCGGGCGTGGTCCTGCCACTCCGGCAACGGCTCTTACCCGTAACGCAAGGCGTGTGCTCCTTAATGTGTCGGAGGCTGACCACACGAAAGCCTTCACCACATGAATGCCACAACGAGAACGCTCAGATATTCGATCGTGCCAGGCGGGGCTGCGATTGCCAGACCAAATTAACTTCGCAAGCGTTCGCTTTATTTACATGCGCATCATTTTCTCTGAACACTAGCAACCTAGTCAATCGCACAAAATGCACCACAAAATACTGCAATTATTTCATTACAAGCTGGGATCATGCAGTTTGTCTGCACCTTTTTCTGGAGAAATGTTGAAATCAGTGCTTGACAATTATGGTGGAAAGTGTGGCATTATAATTTCTTTGCACAGTTCAGTAAGGCTGCAGGCAACCTACACGGACAGTTTAGTCTGCAAAAAATGTCAGTAATGTTCCATTTTTTACTTTGCCTGACCATTTCAGCTATATTATTTTGACTTTAGTTATGTGGAAAGATAAAGAGGTACGGATTCTCACCAGTTTGTATTCAATATTTAATTGATTAAAAATCACCTTGGCGTCAAAGAAGGACTGCCATAAAAGTACGAATTAGTACCTTTTAATGCCTGATAAACATGTCTTTTAATTCCAAAGCTCTGAGTCACTTGACACAATGACTATACCTGATAATTTCATCGGCCATTGTATCCTGGCCTTGATCAGAGCTTTGTTCCAAATTGCACAGGAGATAGTATCTTGCCACACTTTCTGTAAGACAAAAATGGGAGGAAAAGGAGTAGTACTCTGATTACCCACGGGATTAAATAGAAGCAAAATGTGGTTTGGTCAAACTGAAAGGCTTAGCCCTCTGTTTCTCTATCTTACAACACATTCTGGAAGTGTCAGTATAAACAACCATAAGACTCCATCTGTACATAAAAGCATTATCAGTGCTGGTTTCTTCTGCTCCACGTAGGGATGGCTGTGTTCACCACAGGAGAGATCAAGACCTGAACAAAGTCCCTTTAGGTAGTCACCCAATTTTTCTCTGCTTCTTAGAAATGTCACGGCCAAAATGATACTATATTTCATCACTGTTAAAGGCATTATCCCCACTTGGGTACTGTCACAGGTCTCTGATTCCCTGAAGTATTTTTATTCACTTGGAAATTTTTAGCTGGCAAGCACAGGAAGTAATCATTCCAGGCTGAAGGACTGAGGAATTGAAATAGTGTAGATTGTTCTTCTCACAATATTATGAAAATCCTTTTTGCACTATTTTGATCCTACTCTCTAAATCTCCTTTTATAAAGGTCATTTACCTGTGACTCATTGTCCTTCAGCTTGAAGTAATCCTTTAGTCTGATTTTGCCACTCTCCTTCTGTGGTGTTTGTCAGGACCTCTAATATCTGCATTCAGCACAGTCAGCTTTTGATTTTCATGGGG
This sequence comes from Emberiza elegans, assembly GCA_024865655.1. Taxonomy (NCBI): domain Eukaryota; kingdom Metazoa; phylum Chordata; class Aves; order Passeriformes; family Fringillidae; genus Emberiza; species Emberiza elegans. Next base: position 116,858 of record JALJVW010000398.1, read on the forward strand.
GTGCCAGCTACTGCTGCAGTGCATAAAAGCAGAAGCTTACACCATAATTTCTATACAGGTCTATTATATGCTTCTGGAGTGTGAATTTACAGGGGAAAGGAGGAACTCAGTAAACTGAAAATACCCAATTTGACTGTCTCGTGCGCACACACTTAGGACACAAGCCTTTTCTACTGCAATTCTATCATGACCACAGATATCTCTGATTCACACTAGAAAGCAACAGAAATACCATCATTGTATTAACTCATGGTACAGTAGAAGAATGCAAATGGATCACATCGCCAGAATTAGTGTTTTAATTGTAAAGTCTTCCCCAAATAGTCTCTGTGTTTGGATATTCTTTTTAAGCTTTCACTCCAGTTTGCATGTCTCCTGTTTCATTTCTCCTTGGCAGAAAGCCAGCTGGAAGAGCATCTCTGCACTGCAGTGAAAAGCTGCAGCTCTGGAAAGCTACCATGTCAAAAACAAGCAGCAAGTACTAAGACTGAATCACCAGAAAACACAAGGTACTTCTATCAGCTGGTATGAAAATATCTGAATATTTTTCACCTTCATGTGTTGTTGTCATGTTTTCTCTCCATGATCTACAATCCTACTTTCATGATAGAATTCAAAGGACTAGCACTAGAATTTATTTTCAGGTTTACTATTTTATTCACTTATTTACCTGTTCAGTGCAGTCCTCTAAAACTAAATTATTGCTGCTATGCAGGTTACAACACACAGAAATTAATGAAACCCTTTTGATAAACTAATTCTCCCTGTTTACAAGGTTTAGTTCATAAAATTCATAGCCTGTGGTGTCACCATAGTTTAATGTGAAAAAGACCTATTGCATCATCTCCTAATTTATCTAAAATATTTTGATTTAAAATTTTAATTTCAGAAAACTCCATAAGCTAGTAACATCAGCTGTAGCCTGCAGAGATAATTGTTTTATATTTTTCTCACTTTCTGTGGTTCTTTTTTTTCCTGACTATCTTTTGTCAGAGTCCTGTGACACTATAGGTTCATATATGATTGCCAAAGTGCCAACTTTCTGAACCTTATGAGGTTTCAACTGCAGTCTTGGTGGGCACAAAAGAATGAAAGAGGGCAGGATGCTGACTTCTCTGCCCATCAAGTTTATAAACTATACCTCACCTGTGGAAATCCTGCACACTGTAGGGTGGAACCTGACACTGGTTTAGGAAACACTGTATATTATTGCTGACTTTGTCATTTAATAATCGCTGGGTTGCTTTTCCAGCCAACCACATCGGCACAGGGGGGTCCTTCCATTTTTGTCAGAAAAGATATGGATTTTTCTACCTGAAACTACTTTTTGGTGGCTCTCCCTTCAGCCTGTAGAAGTCTCATACATTGGGGTTGTTCAGTTTTTGCACATAACATCATAGGATCACCAAGGTTAGAAGAGACCTTCAAGATCACCCAGTCCAACCATCCATGCAGCACTACCACTGTAACCCCTAAACCACATCTTGCAGATACAGATCCAGACACCTCTTGAACACCACCAGGGTGGTTACTTCACCACTTCCCTGGGCAACCTGTTCCAACGCCTGGCCACTCTGACAGTGGAAACAATTTTTCTAATATCTAATCCAGATCTCTTATGTCTCAGCTTAAGGCCATCTGCATTGAACTTCTTTTCAGCAGTGGCTGGCCAGAACTGTGAGCAACAAGGACTTGTGCCCAAAGATATGGCCTCTCCGGTCACCCCAGATAGTGAGAACTCCTGCATACACCATGGCCTGCCAGTACAGCCATGGACAGCTCACATCAGCTTTGCACTGGCAGCTAGCAAAGCTCAGATTGTTCTTGTAGCTCATGGGTCTGGAATCCGGGAAATCCCACGATTTATCCTTGGAGATACACTTGCTTTTAATTGAACAGAAGGTTCTTCTTAGAAGGAAGAACCACCAGGAAGGGACCTGCTTATGGCCAAGCAATGGAGAAGAGGTAAGGAAGGTGAATGATAATACCAAGCCTTGAGTCTTTAGAACTGCTATCTTCTATGGCTTTATTGTGGGTATTGGAACAACTCAACACCAGGCATTTAAAAATCTCCGTGGATTTCTGTATTTAAGTGACTAAATTCTAAACTAAACTATAAGCCAACATCCCTTCGCCCCTGATTTGTTCTTTCAAAGGTCTGAGCCCCGCTCACGGTTTTGAGCATCCGAGCTGGTCGCTGTACCGCTCTGTCCATCTTGACGGAAGGAACTAAGACCCCGCGCCGTAGCGCCGGCGAGAGCTCACCGGCAATCGCCGTGCCGGCACGACCTGCGTTGGGCGGGCAGCGCGGGTGCGGCAGGTCCGGATAAAGACAGCGGCAGCGGCAGGCTCCCGCAGCCGGGGCAGCCGGGGCCGAGCGGGGCCGAGCGGGAGCGCCCCAGGGCGGGGCGGGGCGCGAGCTGGGGCGGGGCCCAGAGGGGCAGGTCACGCCCCCTCCCGCCGTAGTGCAGGACCACGTGCCAGCTCGGCCAATCAGGGTGGGATTCGGGGCGCTTTAAGAGCCGCGCGCCAGTGACCGCGCGCTGCAGCAGCGGCCGCGGCGTTGCCATGGAGACGGCGGCGGGGCCGGTCGCCATGGTCACGGCGGCGCCGCCGGGCGGTGGGCGGCACGCGCTGCTCGCCGTGGTCGGGGAGATCGGGACGGAGCCGGAGCGGGGCGCGCTGCGCGGCGCCCTGGAGCGCGGTGAGCACTGCGAGCACTGCGGCTGCGGCCGAGGGGCCGGGGCCGGGCGGACGCGATTCCTGCCCCCGAGAGCCGCGGAACTGCGCGCCTGCCGCGTCGTCCTCTGCCGCCGCCCGGGACGAGGCGGAGCTGCTGGTGCCCTCCCCGCCCTGCGGCACTGCTGTCTGGCCGCAGGGCTTCATCCGACTCCTCCCGGAGGGACGGCGGCGGAGGCCCGCGGGCGGTGGCTGCGGGAAGGGTCGAGGCGCAGTCGGGACCGCGGGGCGGAGGCCGAGGCTGAAGCTGTGGGGCCCGGAGGGGCCTGGGCGGAGGGCGAGGCCGGGCGGGGCTCGGATCCCCGGCGCAGTGCGGGGCCGGTCTCTGCGGCGTCAGACGGCATTCAGGTTTTTTTTTCTCCCCTGATCATTGCTTTATATGCATTAGTGACATGGAGCTAACGCAGTTTTCGAATGTCTTAAAGCCATTTCATGGTTCTCTTTCCCCTCAGTCTTTATTTTATTAGTACTTTGGAAGATTGCATCTTATTTCCATCTTACCCCAAAATTCTGTCTTGTTGGAGGAATTGTCTTGCTGGACTGTTCCCTGTGGTCCCAGGGACGGCTGTGAACAGGGGTGCCTTGTGGTATGACCTCTCCCTGTCTATGGAGCAGCTGCATGGACCAGAGTGAGGGAGGACTAGACGCACGGTGAACTGCTTCAGGAATTACACAATTCAGGATAGGTCTGCCATAACATTTTTCTCCTCTGTTATCCATATTTTAGTAAAATTCAGAGGTCTTGGCAATGAATTAATTTTTGTATATTAGACGCAGTGTTGTTTAAAAGTAAGGGGGAAGAAGGTGCTGAGATGATAGTTCTTCCCTTGTGGCAGTTTCTGATCGTTTCTGACCAAAAGACAAAGGAGAGCTGATCAACCACATAAGGACCTTAAGGGAACCCTTGTTCTAATAAGCAGTTAGTACACCTTTGAGAAATAAAGTAACAACTTTCTGACTCTCCTTCTCTCTTCCCCTCAGCTCCCCACTTCAAGGCTCTTTGGTTTGAAATAACATTCATAACTGTTGACCAAACTGTGTTATTCAGAGATAATTCTGTGACTGTTTTCTTCCCAAGCATCAGCATTACTGAAGAACAGATGGACAGTGCAATTTAAGAAAAGGGTGGGTGTAAAAATGTCAAATATTGTCCAATTTCTTCACTTCCTGATTCACTTTTCCAGCTATCTCTGTTGGCAGGCCACTTTGTTAATGAGGAATATTTCATTCCCTTTTTCAAGGGATGGCTTCAGGAGTGGTAAATCGGATTATGACCATCTGGCCTCTGAAAGACCTTCTTTGAAGGGGCCACTCTTGCTTCCTGCACAGCAGGATGATCATCTTCACTTGGCACTTCACTGAACTGGCGTGCCAACCTGCATCCTTATGCATTGTCTGAATCTTTGAAATGGTGACGGATCAGACTGTGAACTAAAGGATTTCACTCTAATTCTGCAGTCACATGCCAGTAACCTGAGAATTCCCACTGCAGAGGAAAAACATGCTGTTTGCAACATAAATTGTAACTGCCACAGTAGAAATAAGTTTTACAGTTGGTCTTGTCTGACTAGAAACCTGCTGAAATTCTGCCATATCTAGACACTTATTTCATTTGCATCGGAGGGAGCCATTGCAGCGGTATTTTAAGTTACTGGCAGTAGAAGTGAATCACTCAGAGCTGGAAACCTGGATTTCAGTCTCCATTCTTACATGGAATAGGACCTCCAGCAAGTTAGAGCTTTCCCCACTGTGAAATGGGAGAATGACCTCTAGTTAAAATGGACCAATATTTGCAAATTGAGAGATATGAAAAATGAGAATAGTTAAAATGACAGCAATCTTGAGACCTGTCAAGAGTCAGCACATTATGATGTTGTAGACAGCTGCACTCTTGATTGAGGGAGCTCAAGCAATGTGGAAATGATGATTCCTGCTGAAGTGTTAGCTGCTGTAGAGGGCTCATGTGAAGGTAGTACAGGCTGCTGAGCAGTGAATATAAAATGCATGAAAAAGCTAGGGTTTGTTTTGTGTCTGTTCTGTTGGCCATGGCACCCTGTCTGCATAAAACAAACAAACAAAAAAAAAAAAAACCCAAGCAAGAACAAAATCAACAAAAACCCAACAAAAAAAAGCCACAAACAAACAAAAAAAAATTTTTTTTCAGTTGATAAATCTCTTGCCCTGACTGATATAAAAAGTATGTTTTTCCAGGCTTCTTTCTATATCTTGGTTCAGAAGAATGCAATAGTGGCTACAGGGCATTGTAGGAAACTGCTTGTTTCCGGGTGTAGGGCTTTGTAGGCTGTGATATTGTGAATCTGTGGGATATCTGAACAACACTTTCCCCAAAATACTGTCTAATAAATATTAGTTTTATTTTATTGTTACTGTGTTACTTTTGTCCAATTTTGAAACAATATCCAGAAGACTAGGTCTGGTATTGGGGAGAAAGGCCAAATCTTTTAAGCAAATTACCTCAGCAGGAAATAAAACATTCACAAGGGCATAAAGAATGAGATTGAAAACTGATGACTCACATGGTCCCTTATCTAGGCTTTGCATTTGCAAAGAGCTTGAATATTTACCCTTATTGTGGTATAGTCTGCATTCTCATGGTAGAGGATTCTAATCAGCAAGGCTCATGTGCCATGGAGTGACATTGTGACAAATTTGTAGAGATTTAAGTAAATTCAGACTACCTGTAGGGAAGAAAATGTTGAATAAATTGTTGCAAGTGAGAACAGGTGAGATAATTCCACTCTTCCCTTTCTTGCTCTGAAAGAGCACCTATTCCTTCTGCAACCTAGAGATGTAGCAGTACCTCAAATAGCACTTACTGCTGCAGTAGGACACAATGACCATGACACAGCAGCTAGTCAGCATGATTTGCCCTGCAGAGTGCCACCTTGTTCCTGTCCAGGTCAGAATGCTCATAAGTACTGCATTAAGTTTCTCTTACACTGGATATTTGGTTAAACAATTATGCTCTCTTGGAGTGTAGGATAGGAAAACACTTTGTCCATCTTCTTGCTCTATGTGTTTTGTTTATTTGTATCCCATGTCCAAATTGAAAGGCTCAGTGCTGGTAAGTTGTTTGGTTTTCTGGGTTTTTTTTTATTTCCTTTTTTTTTTCCTGGAAGGTCAGATGATTTAATGAGGAGGGTTTTGTGCAGTCTGAAGTGAATACTGTCAGTAAATAAGCATAAATAAGCTTTGTTACTCCACTGTGTCAGCTGTCACCAGAAAAAGAAACTAAGCTCAAAGTTTTTTTAGCTGCTGTAGATTCTACAGGCCTTGAGACTACTGACCTGTGTGATGCAATGCTTACTGTGTCTTGGTATGTGTAGAAAGCTGGAGTGTGTATCCTTGAGGATCCTCTCCCACCAGTGGCCAGCAAAAGCTGTTGCACAACATGGAGAGCTAGAACTGCAGTAAATGGGAATGATATCTCCGTGGAAAATTAACGTGGTTACTTTGAAAGAAAGTAGATAATAGAGACAATAAAACTTTGTATTTTATGCAAGAGAGATGGTGAAAGAACTCTCACTGAGGACTCCATTAATAAATACTGGAGCTGAAATTCTTGTTTCAGTTAACCTTAGAAGTCTGTGGCATTGGCCTTCAACATCTGAACATCAGCAGGCATCAGCACCAGATGCTGGAGTAGGGGTTTGTAGTGATATCCTGCTTTTGTTCATTGTGGCACAGTGTAGAAGAGTCACACCATCTAGGAAAGGTTGCTCCCTACTGGGATGTGAAAATCTGTGGTCTGTAGTGTTTGGTGTCCTCCAGAATGTGCACCTGCTCACATTGAGGTCTGAAGGTGACTTCCCCAGTATGGCTTGGTGCCACTTGCTCTGGGAGCAGAAGCATCTTCCTGCTGTGATATGAAGGCATCTACCTGGCAAAGATTGTAAAGATTAAAGAACAGACTCAAATGGTCTTAGTGGGATCGCTGTCTTTGAAGGAGTGATTAGGCAGTGAGAGTTGGAGGAGTGGGAGGCTTTTGTGGCTTGGAGAATGCATAGGCTGTAAGGGAAAAGAAGCTGATGTCTCTGAGCTTTTCAGTAGCATAAGATGCAGTAGCCCATCTCTGCTGGTGACCAGTGCTGGAGAGTGCAGATGTAAAACTAACATACTGTATTTGTTTGGTTAAGCGGTAGCGTGATTCATTTGGCCTCATCTCTTGTTGGTTTCCCTTGCATGAAGTACAAGTTGAATGGAGACTTGCTCACTGCATGTCCTTCATGGAACACTTCATTTCTTCAGGAAGAAATGTCTTATGCAAAGTAAGTATCTTATGGTCCTCTGCTTCTGAAGACCTTTTCCATCCTAAGTATGCTCATCTAGTAGAGCATCCCTGGTCTTTGTGTGTCCTGCTCACCTTTCTTTCTCCACTTCTGTTTCTGGAGTAGATGTAATGACAAGGACAGCTTACTTTTTCCTTTTTTTTTTTTTTTTACAGGAATTCGTTCCTGGAACATTAATACTCTATACTGTGATCTGAATCATCAACTGCGGCTCTTTGTAAATCGACATCTGGCTCAGTTTTCTTCTGAAGTTAAAGGTCAGCTTTTTGGTTTATATGCATTAACTTTTAACTCTTGTTTTGAGTCTGGGAAAAAACCCAAAAACAACAACAAAGATTAAAACTGTTGTGATTCAATTAGCAACTTGTTTGCCCAGGATTCTGCAGGGCAGAATGTGAAAGATAAACAATCTTAACAGTATGTTGGATGCAATGAATTTACCTTAAAATTACAGACCTTAAAATGAGAATAGAGTTGAATAGAAAAGTGTGCTGCTTTAAAGCCTATTAAACTAATTAGAAGTTAGAATCTATCTATCTATCTATTTATCTATCTTCTGTATCTTATTCAGATGGCACAAAGTAGTTTACTTCATAAGCTATTTATTATCAGCCCCTTCCTCTGAGGTTTTAGAATATGTTTTCATATGCACAAAAGGTGTTGCAAGTAGTGTGACCTTTTGGATTTGTCTTTTTGAAGCTCCCTTTCCTGAGAAAAATTAATAAGAGCATTATAAAAATGGCACCAACCATTAGAAATTGGGCTTTGCTTAGCTTGTGAAAAGCTTGAACTCTGTTTATAATACTTTTATGTAACATATGTTAAGTTACTATAAGAAGCACAGATGACACTTGCAAAACTTAGTTTACATAAGACCATCTTACAGTTCACTGTATGTTTTACACTCTTGTCAAAGCTTCTGAGCTTTTTCCACTGGGAAAACTGTTCTCCTAATGGACAGCTGTGAAGGAAAGTATCTGGACTATTCTCAAATGTGCCACTGACTGAGAGGTCTCACCTTCTCTGTGACTTTTTAACATGGAGATGGAATTTCTCTCTACTTGCAAGATGGTGTGTGCGTGTGTGTACATTTATGGGATTAAAAAAATGTGTATGAAGCATATAATTTGAAACACTCAGCAGATCTGTCTCAATTTGAAGTAGCTGTAACAGGGCCTACAATATAAATAGACTAGAGCACTAATAAATCACCATGAGTATAACATTTGACCAAGAATTTTTCTAAGTCAGAGTTGAAACATCTGGATTAATGTTAGCAAAATGTATCCTACTCACTTCCCTAGTGTAGTCCCTGAGGAGCAAGGGGTGATAAATGCGCCCTAGCTTTGTTCCTGAGGAGCAAAAGGTGATGAATGTGTTGGCAGTCTATGAAGAGGTTTCTGTGGTGGAACTGCAAGTCTGTTAACCAACTGTCAGACTTTTTGAGCAAAACAGCAACAACTAAGACTCACCATTGGTTCTGCAAAGGGAAGTTCTGCTTTTCAAATGTCTTGTAGTTCTTCAAAGAGACCAGCAAACATGTACATGAGTGATTTAGTCCACCAAGCAAAAATATTTGGGGAATCTAAGTTTATGAATTCTGTTTAAGAAAGCCTATTGGCCACAGAATTAGGGGTCAGGCTTTGGCATGCAGAAGTTATGACAGAAGGATGGGTAAACAGAAGCTTTTCTTGATATACACTGTGTATAGAGACTCGGTCTCTATACTGAAAACTTGAAGCTTAACCTGGTGTTAGTCATGCTGCCACTCTTCTTTAGAGCCTTTATTTACATGCCTACAGAATTTCCTGTGGGACTATACATTCCAACTAGCACTACATAGTATCTGTTTTCTCTAGTACATTTTTGAGAAAGGAAAAGCATAGCTACCTCTCAGCTGCTTCTGCTTCTGATGTACTTAGCAGTAGAGATGTGAGAGATTCTGGTCTGGGTATCTTAGTAGACATGGACTGACCTTAGGACCAGAGGTATTACTATAGGGGCTCCTTGGTTTGAGGCAAGTGTGTACATCTGGCACACACAATTTCTCTAATAAATCTCCCTGGCAGCCCTTAAGGCCAGAACAGTGAGACAGAGAAAGGTTTTGGGATTATGGGGGTCTAGAAAGAAGCTTTGCCTCAAGTTAGATATTTGCACATTTCCTGTCTGGATCCATGTTTATTCAGTAAGCATAGATCTTGAAATGCAGCAAGATGATCTGTCAGAGACAAAAGGAGTGTGTGTGAGAATAATAGATACAATTTAAAATGTGTTAAGCAGCTATATGGGACTGTGGAAAATAATGACAGTCTGTACAGGAAGATTGTGTAGGAGATAGTGTATCTTGAATGCTGAAAAGCTTAAGTTGAGGAGTTAGTTATGCTATAGTCCCAGGATTTACTTGATGGTGGTAGATCTTGAATGCAGACATGTTTCTCTCAGTGACAGCAGTAAGCTATGGGTATGGCATGGTTTGTGGGGAGGAAGTGGGAAGGACTGCTACAAGAGAAATTTCAGGTCACAGCTGATAATACAATCTAGTAGAAGGTCAAACTGTGAACTGGGAACAGTCTTGTCTGCATTCCATATGTATTATCAGATAATACCTTTTGGAATATAGCTACAGTTTTAAATGCTCTTTTAGTTTTGCAGTTTCTGCTTGAGCAGCTATTTTTAACTGACTATTTTGATGGTAAAGAATCTTTATAAATTTAATTTATTTTTTAAACTTTTGCTGCAGCCTGCTACAAATTCATTGCTATGTATCCTGTAACAGCCCTGTGAAGGTGTTGTTCATCACTATTCTCCAGATGAACATACAGAAAACTAGAGCTTTTTTATTGTTGTTTGGCTTTATACTTTATTTACCCTCTTGTTCCTACTGTGGAAGGGAAGAGTGTACACAACTGATTTTCCTCTTAGCATTCATAGCTTGGTGCTAGCTTCTCTGAGCAGACAGCTGTCCTAGAGCTCTCCTGAAATCTCTCCCAGCTAATGTTGTTTTGATTCCATACTACTGGAAAGATCCCAGTCTAACTTGTGTGGGGAACATGTACCTCCACACTGGTATGCTGAGTAGGATATCTGAAGGATAAAACTATTTTTTTCAGAGGTGCATTAATTGGAGAACATAATTCCCTTAAAGGCTGATGCTTGCAGTCTGATTAGGGAGAAGTCAGCTGCAGCACAACAGTAAAGCCAGAGCAGTTGTTTGAGTTTCTCACTTGACAGATTTGTAGTAACCAGTAAATATTTGACACCACTGGCAAGAAACAAAATATAGAGACTGGTAACACAATATGACTAAGTAAAGCAGTCTACCTGAATATTCCAAGACTTTCCTGTTTGCAATTTCTCACTTGGTTACAATAGTTATTTCCAACCTGTATTTGTAGGATGTTGATGCATAGTGTTTGCAGCTGAAATTAAAATGTAACTGCAGTGTTCTGTGGGAATGGACATGGCACAGTTATGCCTCAGACAAGATTTTAGTCTGCTTAAAGATGATGAGGAACAAGTGAGTCTCAAATGCAGAACAATCAAGAAGAGAAAAGCTCATGGCAGAGCTTGTAATAGTAAAGTGAGACTGAATGCATCTTATGCAAGTTGATTTGTTGGTAGGCTTTTGAGTTTTTTTCCCCCCACTGACTTGCTGGCTGTCCTCTGAGTACCACAGACAACATGGCCCTTGCTGTAGGGGTAATCTCACAGCATGGAAGGCACAGCAAGAAATCAAGTGTGGATATATTTGGAGATTCTGGAAGCTAGTAAATTGTCTGAAGGAAGGAGAGTGACATAGGGAGAAAAAATGAACAAAAGTGTGCCCTCCTGTATGCTAAGGGCAGCCCCAGGTGTACTTCTGCACAGCTCTTCCTTTTGCATTAATATCCCATAGGTCAATGTTTTTACTTGTGCAAGCGATTCAATTTCTTCATGGAACTTGGAATGGCTTGGAGTGTCAGCTTGTGCCATATGCTTTTTCTAACTGCACTGCTTAGTTGGTCATCTGTGGTGAGTCTCAAGTGCGTGACAGTAAAAAAAGCTGCCTTGTTTATTCAAATTATGGCTTCTAGATAGTACAGATGATAAATTTGTGTGTTCAAGCAAAAGCTGTTCTAGACAGGAGGCAAAAGACCAATTGCTTGTGAAAATTAGATTACAGTGAAAGCGTATATTCCCCACAGCTGTGGCCTCTTGCTAGAGAGATTTCTGTAACATAGGTCATTGAGTGATGGATTTTGTTCAGGTCTTGGCTGTTTTAATGAAAGTACTGCTATATCCTAAATTTGCATGTTCAGGTAGCAGAAGAGTCAGTGGCTAACACTACTGGGTTTTCTTTTTGGTTTTTTTTCCCCACAGATGCAGCAATGATTATTTGGACTTTTGATGCAAATTCTAGTGCTTGAGCAATTAATTGACCTATACCATTTGTCTGCCAACATTCTTTTGACCAGAGAAATACCAAGCAAGCACTTGCCAGCTTCTGTGCTTCCTCCTTGTGTGCTTGAGGGCTGTATTTACTTTCATAGTAACCACACAGAGCATGACCTCAAAGATCCCATGAGCTGCAGTCTACTACAGTAGCTTCCCAGGCTGTAAGCACAGCCTGTGTTTCTTGTTGGTACATGTGGCTGCAATAATCCCAAGCATCGCTCTTTCCAGCTGATTCCTGTCACAAACACCATTAGATTTTTCTCCCAGATAACTGGTAAAGAATATCTCTGTGGGACTTGCAAGGATCTACTAGTTAGACATACTTTAAGCAGTTACTCATGTGTTCTGTAGGAATACATCTTCTCTAAGGCTGATGTATGTTAGGGTGGGTATTGGTCCTGGTTCAAGCCAAAGGTACATGCAGCACAGCAACAAAAAATGGATGCATGGGCAGGAGTGTAAGATGAGTACATAAAATACTTCTTCCTTGCACTATCCTATCTCATATCTCTTTCCAGGTCATGGAGAGGTGTTTTCTACTTGTTTAGTAACAGCACTTTTCAATTCCCACAAAGTATGTTTTCAGTTTTTCCCTGCAAGGAGGGGAAGGAAGGAATAGAACGGTTCATTGACCTGCAACCGTATCTTATTTGCTTGGACTCTTATTCCTGCCTGGTGTCATTTGGATATACCTTCCTATATTGGACAATCCTGTCCAATCTGATTGTGTTATAGGCCTGGCATATTTGCCTTCTCATGATTTCTCCAGATTGCAGAGGCCAGACTTATCTAAGAGATAAGTCTGGGAATCTATCCCAGATATTTCGGTTTATATTTTATATTAATGCCTTTCAGATCTACCTCTTTGGGATGCTGGGAACAGAAGTGTGTAGTGTTCAAAGTGGGGTAGAGCTATGCATTTACACAGGGGCCCAAGGGCTTTTTTCTTCCTTTCCCTATTTCTGACATATCTGTTGCTTTCTGATTGCTGCTGAGCAGGGAGCTGACTCACGAACAGAACTGAGCTGATCATAACCTCAAGATACCCCAGTGGTACAAGTTAGCTCTGGTTAGCAATAGTTAGTGTAACTATATATGTGATTCATACTGATAATAAAGGGGCAAATGAAACTCAGCATTGTGAAGTTTCCGTGGCAGTTCATCTGCAGCCATACTTGGTACTACCATAAGCTTTGCCACCAGCCTGCTTTCCTCCTTTTCAGGTAGTCTACAGTGAGCAGCACAAGTCACAGTGTAGGTTTATATGACATGACTTATAAAATAATGGTTGCACTATATCAATACAACCTTTGAGATTTTGACAAGTTTATTTGGTTTTTATTAAGAAGGAAGGTCATTATTTTTTGTAAAGCCATGCTGATTGACATTAATTTAGTATTCTATTTGAATCTTTACCGCTGATGGGTTTTCCAGTCTCCTAGGACTTAAATGCCAGAGTAGTGGAGCTCATATTGGAAGCTGAGAGCTTCTTAGTCAATCTTAGATCTTGTACAAGAAATTATATTTTGCATAGGCTTGGTCTGAATGCTGCAGTCTCCCACCATTGTTACTGTTAAAAGTTCATTGTCTCTAAAATATATTTTAATTTCTTTCAACTACAGAAAAGAAATATTTACTGAATGTTTCTGGCTCTATTTGACCTGCAGAGCTTAGTTTTAAAATGAGATAGTGTTAAAACATCTGCTAAAGTTGGTAAAAGCAGTGGTTTTATATATGGTCTTACATGGTTTTGCTAAGAGAGCTCCTCTGGGCATTACACATCCTCAGAGTTCTCTTTTCTTTTAAGAAGCTGAACAGAATTTTCCCCTCAATATTCAGCAGAGGAGCTAACAGAACCAGAGCAGCTGTAAAAAATTGATTCCTTCATAGGAATGATGCTTCCCATGGGTAGATGGAAGATGGGCTTCATATCATGCATGTGATGCCAGTATACTGATGCTGCTTTGGCAGGCCAGGGAGTTGTCAGTCTTCATCTCAGTTTGCCTGTTGTATTTCAAACTGTTCCTTTGTTCCTACCATGTCTTTTGAGGTTCTCACTGTGACACCCAAAAGGCTATGGTGTGAAAATAAGAAACCAAAGCCCCAGTGAGCTGTTTTGAACTTCAGCTCAGCATAGGCCCAGCAAACACCAGTTTCTTTCTTTTGTGCTGTTCTGCCCAAACATTGTTACTGACTGAAGGGGGGGGAAGCTAAAATTAGTGTAAGTTTGGAAAGGTTTTCCCTGTGTTTTCTGCATTTTATCTCCACAGATAGATAACATTCCAATTTTGAGAGTTTCTTAGCTCAAAACTCCTAGAGTTGAAAGCACCCCAATTGTGAATTCTGGTTGCATTTCTAAAGTTAGAACTTGGCTTACTAAATTGTTAGTCTTGCTTCTGAAACCAGATGCTGTGGTTAAATGTTGCTGGCAGTTCATGGAATTCAAAATGTTGAAATGCATATGGAGGGAAAAAATAACTGTGTTTAACCTGGAACAATCTTTCTTATCCTTCGAGGACAGAGGAGGGAGTGCATTGAGCTGAGCCGCTCCTGCTGTGCTGTCATATAGAATGTTTGACGGGTCGAGATCTGTTTCAATGAACCTTGAGAGAAGATTAGCCCTTGAATTTGATGGAAAAGGAAAATAATGATGAGATCTTTGGGAAAGGGTTGGGCCTTTCTTCAGGACACAATATAAAACAAGCATATTTTGTTGGGTTTTTTTTTCCTTTAGTATTTTGTGTCTTGTAGATGTGATTGGTTTTTAAGTCTGGGAATCTATCCCAGATATTTCATTTTATATTTTATATTAATGCCTTTCAGATCTACCTCTTTGGGATGCTGGGAACAGAAGTGTGTAGTGTTCAAAGTGGGGTAGAGCTATGCATTTACAGGGGGCCCAAGGGCTTTTTTCTTCCTTTCCTATTTCTGACATATCTGTTGCTTTCTGATTGCTGCTGAGCAGGGAGCTGACTCACGAACAGAACTGAGCTGATCATAACCTCAAGATACCCCAGTGGTACAAGTTAGCTCTGGTTAGCAATAGTTAGTGTAACTATATATGTGATTCATACTGATAATAAAGGGGCAAATGAAACTCAGCATTGTGAAGTTTCCGTGGCAGTTCATCTGCAGCCATACTTGGTACTACCATAAGCTTTGCCACCAGCCTGCTTTCCTCCTTTTCAGGTAGTCTACAGTGAGCAGCACAAGTCACAGTGTAGGTTTATATGACATGACTTATAAAATAATGGTTGCACTATATCAATACAACCTTTGAGATTTTGACAAGCTTATTTGGTTTTTATTAAGAAGGAAGGTCATTATTTTTTGTAAAGCCATGCTGATTGACATTAATTTAGTATTCTATTTGAATCTTTACCGCTGATGGGTTTTCCAGTCTCCTAGGACTTAAATGCCAGAGTAGTGGAGCTCATATTGGAAGCTGAGAGCTTCTTAGTCAATCTTAGATCTTGTACAAGAAATTATATTTTGCATAGGCTTGGTCTGAATGCTGCAGTCTCCCACCATTGTTACTGTTAAAAGTTCATTGTCTCTAAAATATATTTTAATTTCTTTCAACTACAGAAAAGAAATATTTACTGAATGTTTCTGGCTCTATTTGACCTGCAGAGCTTAGTTTTAAAATGAGATAGTGTTAAAACATCTGCTAAAGTTGGTAAAAGCAGTGGTTTTATATATGGTCTTACATGGTTTTGCTAAGAGAGCTCCTCTGGGCATTACACATCCTCAGAGTTCTCTTTTCTTTTAAGAAGCTGAACAGAATTTTCCCTCAATATTCAGCAGAGGAGCTAACAGAACCAGAGCAGCTGTAAAAAATTGATTCCTTCATAGGAATGATGCTTCCCATGGGTAGATGGAAGATGGGCTTCATATCATGCATGTGATGCCAGTATACTGATGCTGCTTTGGCAGGCCAGGGAGTTGTCAGTCTTCATCTCAGTTTGCCTGTTGTATTTCAAACTGTTCCTTTGTTCCTACCATGTCTTTTGAGGTTCTCACTGTGACACCCAAAAGGCTATGGTGTGAAAATAAGAAACCAAAGCCCCAGTGAGCTGTTTTGAACTTCAGCTCAGCATAGGCCCAGCAAACACCAGTTTCTTTCTTTTGTGCTGTTCTGCCCAAACATTGTTACTGACTGAAGGGGGGGGAAGCTAAAATTAGTGTAAGTTTTGAAAAGGTTTTCCTGTGTTTTCTGCATTTTATCTCCACAGATAGATAACATTCCAATTTTGAGAGTTTCTTAGCTCAAAACTCCTAGAGTTGAAAGCACCCCAATTGTGAATTCTGGTTGCATTTCTAAAGTTAGAACTTGGCTTACTAAATTGTTAGTCTTGCTTCTGAAACCAGATGCTGTGGTTAAATGTTGCTGGCAGTTCATGGAATTCAAAATGTTGAAATGCATATGGAGGGAAAAAATAACTGTGTTTAACCTGGAACAATCTTTCTTATCCTTCGAGGACAGAGGAGGGAGTGCATTGAGCTGAGCCGCTCCTGCTGTGCTGTCATATAGAATGTTTGACGGGTTGAGATCTGTTTCAGTGAACCTTGAGGGAAGATTAGCCCTTGAATTTGATGGAAAAGGAAAATAATGATGAGATCTTTGGGAAAGGGTTGGGCCTTTCTTCAGGACACAATATAAAACAAGCATATTTTGTTGGGTTTTTTTCCTTTAGTATTTTGTGTCTTGTAGATGTGATTGGTTTTTCCCTTGTTACCTTTTAAAATTTACCTTTTCTTTGTTACCTTTTAAAAAAAGAAATGTTGAGCCTGGGCTGTGCTTAAGGTAGTAGCTTGGAAATAACAGTTTTGATTTCCCAGGCCCTTTTTAAATGGCTGTGGTGGAATACATTCTGAATTGATTTCAAACAGTGGAGTTTGCTCCAGTGATGTTGGTCCTCATCTACAGAACTTTTTAGGATGGTCAAGTTGGATGACACCTAAATTTCTGATAGTTAAATAAAAAAAGGAAAAAGATCTCTGAACAGCACAATAGGACAAGGACATATATTTCTTTCAGATTACCTGATCTCAGTGTTTCCTTCATATTTTTGTAAACTAAGGCTTACTCTGGATTTTGTCTGCCTTCGCTTTGACAGTAGCTAATGTGGAAATTGACAATGACTATTTACAATGTTATGTGTCTTCAGGTAAGTGAATGGTTTGTGTTTGACTTAATCATACTTCTTTGCCTCTGAAATTTTAGTGAGTACTAATGATTCTGTCGAAAAATCTGCAGTAGACAGACTTCTATAAAGAAAATTCTCCTGGGATCACTGTTATAAAGATGGCATTTGCTTGCATTTTTATTCCTATTTCATGGAGATGAATAATTCAAAGTAATTATTGATTTCCCTTCCTCCCCTCACCACATCCCTACCCCCTATTTGTTTTCCCTCTCTGGTTTCATCTGAGCTAGATCTTTGCAGGAAAGCATGTGCTGCAGTGCTGATCTTATCATACAGGAGAGCATAAACCCAGGAGGGAATAGTGCCTGAAATGGATGTCCTGTTTGATCCATGTCTGAAGAATATTTGCATATTTCTCAAATTTTCCTTTTTTCTTGACTAAGCAGATTACAAGCAGAAAGTGTCTAGAAACCATGACATCCTAAACATGCACACAATTTACTAGCATCAGTTTGGAGGGACTAACATTTTATCTCTTTAAATTTAAAATATGCCTGAAAGAGCAATATCTGTTCTGTAGTAATAGCATATGGTTATTTCTGTGGTGTCTTTGCATTTAGTAGCAACTAGATCCTGTCACTGTTAGTTTTTTTCCTAGAATTTTCAGCTTGTCTTCAAACCTGGATTCATTTTGAGAGAAGCCTCCAAACAATGCCTGTTAAAACTGCCTGAACCTGACAGGTAATGGGTTCTACTGCCTCACAAAATGTGTCAGAGCTGTTTTGTATTGCTTACATAAAAATGTCTGCATGTCTACATCTTGGTTTCCAATTCTAAATGTTACACAAAAAATGAAGCACCTCTGGTGGTTTTATGAACCTGTGGTATGGGTTAATAAATATACCTCTTTTTAGGCAAGTCATGTCTAGTCAATGTCACAGCCATGTAAACATGGAATTATATACAGAGTGTTGTCAACCTTCCCAACTGTATGTTGTCTTGGCAATTTTACTTGTGCCACTGCCAGTTCTAAATTCTACTCTACCCTCTCCACAGCTTTCCTTTTGGTTTCACTGCCAGGCTTAGCTCCTGCCTGCCATTTGCAACACCTTCATTGTGATGCCTGATGCCTGTTGCCTTTCTCTTAAGATCCTGCTGTGATTTTTTTATCAGAGCTGTCCTACCAGCTCCTTGTCTGTAGAGCATTGCGGCATTTGCTACCCAAATAACAGGCAGGGCACCTGCTGTTATTGGTGCCTCTGGAACGATACTGCTCTCCATAAGGGTGTTAGCAGCCTTTGCACCCCTGTTCACACAGGCCTTGAAGACAGAGTTAAAAGAGCAGGTTCCCAGGAATCCATTTTTGGGGCAGCTGGTACCTTTTACAACAGGTTACTGTCTGGTTCAGGGCAAGAATGGGATCTGAGGCAGCTAAGCATGTCTGGAAGGAGAAAATACCCTCTGCACAAAGAGAAATCTTGCACTAGGGTTTGGCTCATGTAGCTCATACTGCCTTGGTTGCATTTCTTTCTTACTTTCAGTGACAGACCTGGCTTGTCCCTTCTCCTTTGCTCTCTGTGTCTGACGGGCAGTGTGGGAAGCTTTGTTGTGTCCAGGGGTGCCTTCATGTTGGCTGAGAAGTACAGCCAACTCCAGCGCTGGCAGAAGGCATGATAGATGTATGTTGCTTCTTGGAAATGCTCTGGGAGAAGTCTATTCTTTGAGCTCAGTGTAATTAGGAAAACACTAGGATTTTATCCCAGCATCACTAAGAAATCACTGGGATTTGATCCTGGTCCCCCTCCCTCTTCTGCCACGCTCTGGGTGCTAAGGAGCTGTGCTGCACTTGTACAGGAACACACTGTTGTTCTCACTGTGCTCTGGTATTTGCCTCAGTCCCTCTTCTATTCCTTCTGGCCTTTCAGAACTGCTTGTGTTTGTTCCAGTTTTACAGCCTTGATTTATAAACCTCTTTATCCTTTCCACCGAGAGCTCTAGACAGGTCATCTTCCATTGTTTTCCCTAAAGGTTTGCAGTTGCTGAGTTAAATTAGGATCACCATTTTCAAACCTTATTTTCTGGGGCAAGGACCAGAATGTTGCCACTGAAAACTCACAGGGTTCATGAATTTGTTTAAAGTAGGAATTGGAAAAGAGGTTGGTAGCAGGTACACAGAGTCTCTCTGGGCCTGCATTAGGGATGCTATTACCGCAACAGTAAAACCTTACTTGAAGAAGAAAATGATACAAAACTAAATGGAATGGATGACTTGGGATTCACACCTTTAAACTTTTAAAATTCCACATTAGGGCTGTTAATTCTCAATAGCTCAAATAATAAACACTTCTTGGGCCCTGAAGCATCAGAAAGATGAAAACATCATTCTCAAATTAAGGAAGAAAAGCCTAAATATGTAACTGTATTGTAATAGATAACAACAACAACAATAATATACAACTCTACCTGCAAAGCTACCTAAAAGAATAAAATACTTTAGGGATTAAAGGTTACTTTAAACAGAACTATTGACAATCAAAGGGTTGTCACTACATTTCAAAAATGGTTATTTAAAAATAAGAAAACTTGACAAAGTGGGAAACACCTTTTTGGTCAGAATTTAAGCTAACATACAGATTAAAAAGATAGATATACCTGTAAATAAGAAAGGAGATAGGAAGACTCATTGAACAGTTGCAGAGAAAGATACAGTATTCAACAAAAATGAGTCCTCTACATACATCCTAGTACAGCCTGTAGAAAAGAGTAAAAATTGCTGTAAAAATCGCTGTAAAAATTGCAGAAATTAAGATAGCCAAGAGGATTTGGGAGTGATTTGCCAAAGACGTGAACAAGTCATCGGTTCATTTGTTTGATTGAAAGCAGATAGTGTGTGGAAGTCAGTAACTGGATAGTCTAAGCAAAGAAATCTTCCAAATGCAAACAAATCCTTGTGCTTCTTGGCAGTTTTTTCTGTCCTGTGTGCTGTGGTGAGAGCTTAATGCCTCTGCTCTTGGATGTGCTGTGATAGCCTTGTGCAGTGAGAGCTTGAAAGCTGGCATGCAGACTAATGGAGAGGTCAGTACAACTCTGCATTTCACACAAAGGTGTGGGGAAATAAATATATTTTACTCAAAATAATATCTGGGCTATGTCTGGGTCAGGCCACGGTTATTCTTTGTCCCAAGGTTTCAGAAGATAGTATATTCTTGGTTAGAATATATTTTCTTATTAAAGCCTTTTGCCTATAGTTTTTAAGAAAATCAAATGTTTTTGAGCTTGAGATGGTAGACAGCTTGGAGTTTTTGTTCTGAGAAGCATGATCTTTAGACTCATTTTAAGACCTAATGCTT
Source organism: Emberiza elegans (assembly GCA_024865655.1). NCBI lineage: Eukaryota > Metazoa > Chordata > Aves > Passeriformes > Fringillidae > Emberiza > Emberiza elegans. The sequence continues at coordinate 136,841 of JALJVW010000398.1, forward strand.
TAGCTGTAGTTCTTGATATCTCGTATGTCAAAAAACATACAGCCTTCATTTATATAACACTGTTTTAAACATCATAGTAGAGAAAAACATGGAGATATGACCATGGCGTTTGAAAATAACAGAAAAACATTTCAAGAACTGACTTTTTATATTTTTATATTTATGCTGGCCTAGGGAAAGACCGTGTCTATAGTTTATTATTTATGATCCAGGATATTCCTGTCAGTGTGATACTGGCTAAGGTGTGTTGTCATGAAATAAGTGTTCACATTTTTAACAGTTTAATTCCATGTTTAATTCCATATCCTAGTCAGAAAGGAACTACACCTAACATCACAGGAAGCTTTGTGGCAGGATCTTTATTTCAAACCATAGTTGTCAGTTTGACAAAATGGAAAAAAGTGGTTTGAGGTTTTTTAGCATAAATAGGGAAAACCTCCCTGTCTCTTTTCTAATTCAATATGTAAAATAAATCTATCCTTGCATCAGAGAATAAGAGTGTCTTTCACCTTTCACGTTTGAGTGGTTGTTGGAATTGAACCTCAAAGAGCCTCATCTTAGTAGTGGTCCTGGTGCCTGGTCTGTGAGGTTCCATAACTGTCAGATGAATCTCCTGATCTCCTAAAGGACTGAAGAAATGGAAATTACCTTATCATAACTCTAGGTCTTCCTGGTAGAAGCTCAGTGCCCTTTTCTTAGGAACTGGAAGAGCCTTGAAGATAGATGAGTGCTTCCCTTACTAGTTCCCTTTTGCTTTTGATGACTATTTTTAGGTTTATTGCTAAATGTTGTTTTCTTTAAAAGCTAAAAAGAAGTGATTATCTGCTGCTGCTGTCTTATCATATGAAGGCAGGGGGGCTGCCTCAGAGAACATGTGTGCAGGAGGCTTCTTAGGCCACTTAAATAACAGGTTCATGGTAAAAGCAGCAGCTACTTTAAGAACCTCTTCAGTTTGGAGAAGTGTTTTGCTGGTCAAACAGTACACATGTGCCAAGACCTGTGCTTTGTGAAAACCACCATACCTTGTAAATTACTTTTGCTTTGTAAACATCTACTTGCAAAGTATAAAAATATGCATTCCAGTTTGCTGGGGCGTGAACATGTAACTAAGAGTGGAAAGTGAGAGGGAAAGTAGAGACAGTAGATGCACCTACCTTCAGACATTAATTTCATAGAGATAGCTGTGTCTGATGTAAATTCTCAATAGCAACTGGAAGATGCAAAATTTTTGTGACATAAAGAAGTATTTTAAAGCAAAAGAGAAAAGAGCACAACATATTGTTGAAAAAATATTATTTCCTTGTAAAATAAGATCATGGATGGAAGATAACAAATTGGTCTGTTTATTTATATTAAAAAGGTTTTAATGCATTTAAGGATATCCAGCTAGTTTATGCTTTAAGTTGTACTTTCCTGAGTGTTAATAGGAAGGGATTTTGAAACAATTACTAATATCAGGAAATGTCCTGATTAGACAGTAAAATCTAATTTTGCTGCTTGAAATAGAATATAGCAATATTAAAAAAAAAATCAATGCAGAAGGAGATCATGCTATTCCAAATATCCTGCTAGGGGCTACATTTGATCACTGTTGTAGTGGGTGTAGAAAAGGAAAAGGCTTGTAGAGTTGTGTGTCATTGTATGAAATGGCCTGGGGTATATGCCCTTCCTGGGTGTGCAATGGGAGCTGCCATTCTGGAGTGCTCTGAAAAAATCTGCTGATGGCAGTGCAGTTTGCAGTGTGGGTCAGTTCTAGAGCCAGACTATGTAATCCCCTCCCTTCCCTCCTGCACTGTTGGCACTGCTCTCTCAAGTGACAGACATATCTCAGTGTTGTGGGTTTATTAGAAAAGACCCCAAGAACTGCCTAAGGGATGAAATTGTCCCTGGACTACCCATCTGGGGCAGTTCTTACACTGAAGTGGATGATATTAACTCAAATATTAAGAAGTCTAGCTTATATGAAGCAGTAATAGCAAATACATCCTCCTGCTTTGTCTTCAGCACTCCTACATAGCAGCACCTTTAAGGTAATATCCTTTGCTCACCTGGTGCATCTTTAAACTTAAAAAGGGGACTGCACATTTGGTTTGCAGTCATCTGCATCCCCACCTGTTTACTTGGCTCTTTACTTCTGACTCCTTTTTCACTTTGACTATGCAAAACTCTTCAACTTGTGTTATACTGGTTATAGTGGGATGACAGGTACAATGGGTAGTGATAATGACCCTCTCTGTTTCAAAGAATGTCCATTGTAGTGCACAGGGGACCTATAGCATGGAGCTATTTTCTTCATAGTTTGTCCTTTGAGACTATTTTAACCTTTGGTCTTTTTAAAATATGATGCAATGTTACCTGTTCAAAACATACAGGAATTTCAGATGTTTGATCCAGTGCATTGATTTTTCCTCAGGTTTACAGGTATTTGGCACTAACTGATGTCATCTGAAAGCTACAGAAAGGAAGGTTCCAATTTGGGGTTTTTTAACTTTTAAAACTTAAATTTCTGTGATATTTTTATTTCTGAGCATTGCATCGTGTCTGACAGTCCTTCTAAAATCACTGAGGGAGACCTGCTGTGGAGCTGACAGGACATCTCCAGCTTTCACAATTAATTCTGGAATTTAGAAGTAAGCCAGCATCATGTGTAAAGCAAGCAGGGCAGTGAGAGTGGTTTCAGTTTTTGCTGTGGGGAAAAAATAAAAAAAAATCACTATTGCCAACTAGCACACCATGAAGTAATCTGTATATTCCAATGCTGGACTGGGATGCCTGAGACCAGCAAAGCAGAAACAAGGAGGTACAATTATTTGCAAGTGCCTTGGAGCTGATGCTGATTATGAAACAAGTTGCAAGGTTCTCAGAAAACAATGTAAACATTTATCTAAAAATATGCTGGAAATAGATCTCCAGAGGTCGAATATCTGGTATTCTTGCCTCACTTATTTGCGTTCATTGTCTGTCCAGTGTGGTCCAAGCTCACCACTGGCCCGTGTCCGTGCATGAGCAGCCAGGTGCTGGTGTGTGGTGTCAGGCACATCTGTCCCCGACTGGCTAGCAGGGGTGGTTCGTGTCACTCGTTTTTAACTGGAGGAGCAGCTCTGCAGCTGGAGTCCGACGTGAGGTTCCAGTTTGAGACAATTAAGCCGAAGGCGCCCAAGGTGGGATGGAGAGCACCCCTCCGGGAGACCATGAGGAGAGAGAGGCCCGTGAGGCCTAAGAGCGATGTGAAAAGTGTTCAGCCAGTACCGGAACCCGTGTTGTCTGGGCTCTGACCTGTGTCGGGTATTTCGGAGCGCGGGCCGCGGTTTGACCCTTGTCGGGTGTCTCGCAGCGCGGGACAGGACCTCGGTCCACGCCGTTGCCCGGAGATCGAGAGCCGGAGCCTCTCTGGACGGGCCGCGGAGCACCGGAGCAGGCAAGGCCGCCCGTGGGGGTGCCCGGGGCCGGCGGGGCGGGCGCTCCGCGGCGCGCAGAGGGTTAAAGCGCTGCGCTCGGGTGGGGCCGCGGCGGCGCCTCCCCGCCTCCGTGACACGGCAGCCGCTCGCCGCAGCCCGGGCCGTGCCGTGCCGTGCCGTGCCGGCGCATCCTCCGCGCTCAGCGCAGCCGATCGGCGTCGCTTCCCGGCCAGGATGGTAGGTGCATCTTCCTTCCCCGCCGGCCTGGGGCGATCAGCGAAAGGTGCCGGGGCGGTCGGGAGTGAGGAGCCCCGGTATCGTGGAGGTTGCGGGATGGAGGCGGCGGCGCTTTGTTCGCGCTCGGATGCTGCTCGTTGCTTTGGAAAACGTTGGTCGGCCGGGGAGGACGGGCCCTTCTGGGGAGGTAACGGGGGATATCGGTGACAGCAAGCGGACCTGTCCGGGCTCTGCGCTCCTGTGCGCGGTCCCGGTGAGCTGCTAGGGCTGCGCAGCCCTGGCAGAGTGGCAGGTGAGGAAACGCACCTGCGCGGAGCGCTCATAGCGGGTGCGGGTTTATTTCCTTGGAATCTGGGGGGTTGAGGGGAATTAGTAACAAGAGGAGAAGGTGACTGCGGATGGAGCTTGGGGTTTCTATGATCTGCGGACCTTCCCCCTTCTCAGCTGTTTGTGCTCGAGTATAGGAACAAAACCCAAATTCCCCAGCTGCTCAGCTGTTTGCTGCACTTGTGTCCTTAGCTCAAACACAGAGAAGAATGTATGAAGATGGGTTTGGAGAAGAATCTGGAGAAAGTATTCTGCCTGTCCCTGCATCATTATGTTTTATCCCAGTATAGTCTTCTGACCCTGAAGATGGTGTGCTGCTGGAGAACGGAGGAGGTGGTACAAGGCATCTCACAGATGCTGCCTTTGGGCAAGGCTTGGTAAAAGACAGCATTAGCGTCTGTATCACCGTTCAGCTGATGCTGGAATGAGGCTAATACCAGGCAGGAGGGGGGAGGGTTGTTAAGGTGGACTGTCGTGCTATTGATTTGATGGAAGAGAGATACAAGGCCTGTCTTCTTTTGCAATTTCTCTGTCCTTTGGTGCTGCACACCCGCATATGAATAGTCTTGAAGTAGCCGAAGTCTGACTTCAAGCTTCACAACACTACATTCTTCCAGTACAGGAAACCAAAAAGCATCCAAATGCATCCAGTAGGTGGGAGAGGAGAAAGGGAAGGTTCCCCTAAAAAGTGAATGATGCAGCCTTTTTGTGGCAGCAGAGGGAGAAGATGTGGCCAATCTTGGAGCTGATTTTCATCCTAGTAGGCTATAAGCAGGGACTTTGTGCTTAAGAAATGAGAATAACAAAATGCTTTCTTTTTCCTAGCAGTAGTCCTTTGTCATCCTTCACCTTGCTGGACTGCCCTTGTAACACAGAGGGATAAGGGGCCAGCTATCTCTTTATCATTAACTCTCCTGCATTACCAGTGGTACTGTGTGATGATGACACTGCTGCAGTCACAGACACATGAGGTTCCATTTTAATAGGGTATCTCTGGCATTCGTTAATGTTGCCATCAGCAAGCTTCTTGTTAAAAGTGTTAAATTATCTGTATGCTAGAGCTGAAATGTGTTGAAGTATTTCAAAATATGGCCTTTTATCTCCAGGGTTCAGAACTAGAGGAGCAAGAGTGTGGTTTGGCACTTTGCACAGACTTGGGTATGTGACCATGAATATCTGTCAGACACTGTTGTTTTGGCTAAGAGGGAAAAAGAGAACAAGCAAAACCTTGTAAATCAGGGAGGGAGCAATGAAAAGAAGTCAGTAGAGATACCAACAAAAGCTTTCTTAATATAGAAGAGAGGGGGCTGCGAGTGATCAGACTGGGACTGTCAGTGGTTAGGGAGGGGAAGAAGGAGGGAGCTTTAATCACTGTGTCATTGATCATACAGTGAGCTTGGAGGGGAGGAGCATGGCTGCTGCACACTCACACACGCAGAGACACACGCGCACACACACTGCGGCAAATTCTGCAGCTGGTGCCTGCTGGCTTGTGACTGCAGAAAAAACAAGCTCCGGTTTAAATTCTCTGATCTCAGAGACGAGGCTGTTTCTATTCCAAGTTGTTCTGTTTCCGCTGTGAAAAGCCCTGCAGGCTGGGCATTGTTCCAGAATGACAGGGATTCCTCTTTCTTCTGATGGGGTAGGGGCCCTTTTGCTGTGTCAGGTCAGTACCCTCTCTGTCTCCTTGATGGCTTCATACTGGTTGGCTGCATCCAGCCTCTGTTTCTGTCCTTACAGTTTCTCCAGCAAGTAGTTACTGAGTTGGGACACATTTTTTTTCCTCCCCTCCTTTCCTTTCCTGTGATCTGACAAGGCCAGGCTGTGAGACCTTCTGCCTTACTCCCATTCTGCAGATAGAGAGATGTGTAGCTTTGCAGTAGTTTCTTTCCTGACAAAACAATCTACCTCCTGTCATGTCCTTTTGCCACTCTTCCTCATTGTCTATCATGCTGGCATACCTGAGTCACATCTTCAGCAGGTGTGGTGGTAAATGGATGGTAGACTGGATCACAGGAGCATGGTGAGCAATTGCCAGCTTTTTGGTGAAAGCAAGGAAGCTGCATGTGTATGAACAAGAGGTGCAATATGTCTCCAAGGGGCATGGCTGGACACCAGAACAAGTGCAGAAGAGTAGTTCCTCAGCATGAGTTTCTGTGGCATGTGGCTTGTGCTCGTTGTACATGGTCAGACAGAGACCTTCCTAGGTAACTTCTGGGATGCATCTTGCAAAGGAAGAAGAAACTCAGAAGCAGATAAAGATGCAGTAATACATTCTTGTGATAGGCGTCTGAGTACAGAGATCTTGGTGGATGCTGCTTCTAGCAGAGCCCAGGGTGCTTGCGACAGGCATTATCACAGACTTTCTGCTGCTCCTTGATGGGCAGAAGAGAGAGGCCTCCAGACCTTGAGAGGAGATGCTATGGGAGCAGTTCAGGTAGTCTGGTTAGTACACGGAGACCTGACAGTAGCAGCTAGTTTAAAGCACAGGGAGTATCTTCCAGCCTGTTTGTTAGGCAAAAGTACCTGGGGAAGAAGGGCAGCTGATAGAGACCCTCCATCAGCCCAGAAACTGTGTATGGAAGGAAGGAGAGCAAGCTACGTGTAAATGAATGCCTGAAATTAATTCTGGGGGGAATTTACTGAGATGGAAAAAAGATTTATTTTTCTTTCCCCCTCAAAAATCATGAAATTTCTGGACTCCAACACCAGCACAGTAGCTGTTGACAGGAAAGATTAGAGAAAGTATTGAGCTAGTTTGGTTGTAATTTCTTAGTTTGTATTATTTTTTTTCTCCATTCTCTTACAAATACACCTTCTGTATTTGCTGTAAACACTTTCCTTCTAAAACATTGAAAATGTTTCAATTAAACATTGGAATTAACAAGCTTCTACCAGTTTTTTGCAAGTTGGTGGAGCAGGCAAGGGATCAGAGTCAGTGTCTTCTTGGGAGCAGTGTGCATCTGTTTGTCCTGCACTCCCCGCTCGCACGCCAGCTGTCAGCACGTGGCTGTCTCTGAGCATGCTGCCACTTGCACAGTTGGTAGTTTTGGCTCACAAGTGGAGCTGAGAGTATGGCAGTGGACAGCAGGGAATGTGGAGGAAGCTGGGATTATGGTGGTGGAACAGAGCAGAGTGGACACACAAAAAGCAGTCTTCATTAATTCATGCTTTGCTGTGCCTAAGCTCTGTCGCTTGTTTTTACCTTTGCTTCACACTAAAGAAATGGAGATAAATTTCTACATGTGGTGACTTTAGATCAGTTTTCTTCCTCTCATATCTTCCTCTCCAGGATCTCAAATGTTAGTATTGATGGCACAGTTAGGTATGTATCCAGCTCTTCAGGAAGTTTCTGTCCTTCTGATGCTTTATTCACAGATGAACATGAGCACTAATCTCCTTGGCCAGCAGGTTCTTGGTTCTCCTGAGACAGCCCTTGAAGTCTTGCTCGACCGATTTCTCAAATGCATAGAATATTACTGGGTTGACTTGGTTTTTTGGTTTTATTTTTTAATGAGGAATACAATTTTGATTAATTTCTGCTTTTCTGAAATGCAGCATTATCTCAATGTCAGTATTTGGAAAGGTATTTGTGAGCCCTTTCTTTCTTTGCTTTCGAAAGTAAAGGCTTGAATATTTCCTCCAAGAAGTTGAAGGCTGAGAATAACCAGCTAAAGGAGACTTGCAAATCACAGAGGGGCAGGATTCAATATGCATGTCCATTATCAATACATAGCTACTGAATAACATTTGTCTCTCTTTGCACGTGTTACTGTCACTCATGTACCTTCTTGTGAGGCACTGAAGTCTTTGGCAATGTGCTAGAACCTACCTCGGAGCTGTAAAATTTCAGTGCTGTTTTTCACAACGTGCTATAGCTAGAAACAAACTGTGTTGAAAAAGTATGGCAGCATAACTGGCTTCCTCTATTGACTTTGAAGTTGAGAATTCAGTTAATTGCTTTTGCACTTTGCTAACCTTTTATTTCACTGATATCATCTGTCCATTCTCTATTAAGCTCCAGTGTCAAAATTTTAAGTAATTGAAGAGAAAAACTAGAAGGAAAAGGCCATTAAGCTCCCTGTTGAAAATTGTCTGAGGAATGTCGGTCTGCCATCAGGCATTCCAGATGTTCTTAGAAGAGGAATGGGCAAGAAGGCAGTGATTTTTCTTCTGGGTGACTAGATTTATGTTCTGAAAGCTTGCTAAAAATGGACTAAGAGGGGTAAGTTAAGTTGCAGTACTTAGACAGAAATGCAGACACTACCCAAGCCATGTAAGAAGTCAATGGCCATCAAAAATTGCTCCTTTGCACAAGGGTAAAGCATTGAATAGGGTGGCTCTCTGCGCCTTTGACCCACGTAGCATCTTTCTGAAGAATCAGCTTGCAGGCTGATAGGTATCAGTATAATATGTGTTTTGGCCCAGTTCTTAGTTGCTAGATTTATGTGTGAGTTTCATTTGTTACAGCTTTTCTTTCTTGCTGTTGGTCCACACTCAAAGGCAAAGACCATTGCTGAGGAAGAGGGAGACATGGGAGCAAGCAAGGCTTCCATGCCTGCGTGGATGTGAGGGAACTGAACAAGTAAGAGGCCCTGAGAGAAGCATTTGTGGTGATGGAAGCCTCTCCTGGTCCTTTTTATTCTCCCTGGTTAGTAAGTTCAGTTCCTGATTCCACTGTGTAATCTGCAAGCTGAAAGGGACCTGTCTAGATGGGGTGGCATTGGGAAGCAGAGGCTCCTGAGATGGAATAAGACTTAAGTGAGCTTGTTCCAAGCAGACTGGTGAGAGGCAGTGGCTGAGAGGACATAACGAGGGGAAGATGGCATGGACTACTCTGCTAGAAACCTCCTTGGCTGCTTGCAAAGCCCTCTCCCTTCACTTCTACATGGACAGGCCCTGTGTTTGCTGGCAGAATGGAGAGGAGACCTTGAAGTTCTCAACTTTGAAATAACTTTTTGTATCATATTCATTATTGTTGTACTCCACCACAAATCATATCCCAGGAACACAGACCACGCAGAGGATCTATCAAGGGTCAACTAGATCCAAGAGAGCAAAGTCAAGATGCAACAAAGAAAGCTGTTGGCAGAGGAGAGCTGCTTTTTCTCAAGGGCTAGCAGAATGCAGTCCTGTGCTTCACCAACCACCTCAGCCACTCAGAGTTCACAGCTGGTTTAATATCTGTATCTTCATGAGGGCTGACATTCAGCAGGTCATCCTAAAAACAAGCAAGGGAGAGAAGAAAAGCTACTTGGAATGAGACTGTTAATAGTATGCAATAGGAATGAAGTTTAAAGAGTCCAAACAGTTGCTGTAAGTCAGAGGCAGGACTCTCTTACAAAAATTTGCCGTCTCAATAAGCAAACAGGAGGAAATCTCGGAGTTATTTTCCTGTGTGTGCAGTCATCCCCTCTTTTATACAATTAAGTTCTTCCTACCTCAGGCAGTTTATTTGTCATATTGATCAGTTGAGGGAAAAAAAAAAAGAGAAATAGAACAGATCATCATGAGCTGCTGTGCCTCCAAGTCAGTCAGAGTCAGTATTACCCAGATACTTCTCAACTAAGAGAAACATGCCGTTTTCTTCAGTCTGTGCTATGTTCTTGTTGTAAGAGCATGTGTTCTGGGATGCATATTCTTATAAAAATTAAGAGATAATAAGCTGTCTAACTTCATGACTTACAGGAGTCTTCATCTCTGGAACATGGAACAGGGTATCTGCCTCATTGCCAATGGGAGTGATTTTATGGAACTTCTGTTTCAGGGACTGGCAGCAACTCCTAGCTGAAGTCCAGCTGACACAGGAATGGGAAACATTAATTTGGTTTTCAAAGGGATCAGCTGTAATAAGTCTGTCAGGGCTTGGTGGAGTGAGGACATCAGATAAGAGGGTGTCTTAAGTTGTGTTCAGGTTTTCTTTTGTGGATTTAGCTGGAGGCATTTAAGAAGTCACAGCTTCAGCTCCTCACGGCTGGAAGCCATGTCTCTGTGCAGGGCTTCATTCCTATTTATGTGAATGCTACACACTGTTCTTCAGCAGAAGGATACAAGGCCTACATGAGTCAGCAAAGCTGCTGCAGGGAACAGAATATTTTTGTGGCCAGTCTAGCAGCTGGCAAACTAGGTAGAAGTGCTCACCTTATCAATTATCTCAGTGGTGGCATAACTTCCAGTTTCAAGGCAGTAAAAATATGAGAAATTATTTCCAAAGTGAGTACCTGCATCTTCAATTAGTGGTTCTAAAATGGCTGAGCTATCAAATTGCTCCTTAGCATAAAAGTGAGACAGTATGTGCAATTAGGGAGCAAAGAGATGGTTGCTATGGTTGACATGGTATAGAAATAGAGGTTGCCTGGGAGAGGAGCTCTAGATGGCATGAAAATACCACAGGGAGGAGGGAAGATGGAAAGCGCAGGCAAGTGGCTAGCAGAAAAATCTCCTGGGATGTGGCAAGTGCCCACAACCTCCCACACCTTAAGGAATATTTCATTTCCTTCTCTTGCCCTGCTGCTGGTTCACCTTTGTAGTAAATGCCCAGGAGGCAGGCAGTCATTTCACAGAGCCTGCTCTTACCTTAAAGCATGAACAATTCTCCTGGCTTGCAGTGACGGTATGGTAAGGTGAGTTATGAAATATCTCCAGCATTTTACATAAAAGGAAACCTGAGAACACTTCCAGATTCCTCAGCCCTCTTCATCCTGACAGATTCAGCAATGTTTCTAGAAACCAGATCTTGTTCTCCTTCACTGCTGCCTGGTCTTCCCAGAGATATTCTTCTTTCTACTCGCTGTGTTTTTCCTTTCTCTGCCCATTCTAGTAGGGTTCTCAATTAATTTCACTTTTTCACTCTGTTCCTGTTGAGAATCTTTTTTCATTTGTGGAGCTGTCTTGCTGATGCTGTCTTCTTTCTTTAGCCTCTTAAACTAAGTTCTCTGATTGCAGAGTTCTGCAGCTTTTAAGGCTTTTGCTCTGCCTCTGAGCTGTTCTGAAGTTTGTGCCTTTTCTGTCCCAAATCAGATGTTCTCTTCTTTTGTGGTGTTAGTACCTCACAGCTCCTCTTACACTGAGAGAGCTGGAATGCGGCAGTGTGTTGTGGGAGTGTATCTGTGGCTGGTTGTCCTGTTTGTCCTCCTGAAGACAACTGTGTGGGTGTTCTGGTTGGAAGCTTGAGATAAAGCCCTCAGAGGAGCACAGAATGCGTCACTGGCTCTGCTCTGGCTCCCCTGATGCTCCTGCACATGCTGTGTGCTTCTCTGCTCAGCCCTCTGTGCTGCACTGCCAAGCTCCCTGTCAGGGCTGGGTGTAATCCCTGTCACCCTTTTGTCCAGGTACAGAAAAACACTGCAGGAGACCCTTAGTGGATGTGTGGTCATAGTGTAGAGAGGGTGCTCCTCTACCTTCTACTCAGCTTCAATATAACTGGAATATGAGCAATAGTGGTCAATATACCACGTGTACCCCAAATTCCCCTCGGTCTGCAGCTGGGATATTAGCTAAAGCCAAAGCCAGTATCTGGAGATTTGCCCTTGTTAACAGCATAAGTTGGTGTGGGTGTGCTTTCAGTCCAAATAGAATGCTTTGCTTCATAAAGATGTTTGAATTATCTTCCTTCTCTCTGCACAGTGCTTTGTGCTTTCCTGTGCTTTGTTTATTCAGTTCTTCCAGATAAGGCACATCTCCTATTGCAAATCCACAGGACTTTATTTCAGTAGTGCTGTGTTTTTAACTGTGTGACTTGGTATCTCAATGTGAAAAATCATCAAACGCTATTTTGAAATTTTCATAAAAAATAAAAATTCATACATATAGTAATATCTTCCTGCTTAAACACCATCGACTTCCCCTTCTTTTCTAGGTGCAGTTTAAAATCCCTCATTTAATGCCCTGGTTGAATCTGTGGCCTGTTCAGTGATGGTTTCCACTGCTCCACAGGCAGCACATGGCTCTGCCCTGGCCCTCCTTGACAGGGGCTCAGTACTTTGCTGCAGTTTCTTGCCTCCCAATTTTCAGATGATTTTCATATTTCTGTTAAAAATATGTTTCTCTTTGCTGGTACACAATGAATTTCTCTGAGAAAATCACTAAAGATCCCCTTTAAGGGGATAGATTTTTTTATTTAGCCATTGACAAATAAATATTTTTCTATTTCTGCAGTGTGTTTGAAGACTTAAAAATAGGAAGTGTATGAAATAAACCTTTACAGTAGACTTTTTTCAGACTATGAGAGGCAGAGCACAAGCTGCTGGACCACAAAGCACTGTCTGAAGCCAGTTTCTCATCATTCTCAGATGCTGAATCACACTAGCAAGCTAAAACTACAGCACTTTCCCAATAATCTTACGAAAATAAGTAGCTACTGCAGCTATCACATGTTGTGTCAGGAGGGAAGGAGGCAGCGAGACAGCCCTTCTGCTGTGATCCCTAGTGATCTGCCTAAGCCCTTTGCTCTGCTCATCTCTGGAAAAGCAGCAAAAGCTGGATGTGCCCAGGATTTCTGGGTGCTGCATTGCCTCAGGCTCTGGACGGCAGTGGTTAGGCACCAGTGTGCACAGCAGCCACCCACCTAGGACTCAGAACGTCTCTTAGCCTTTGCTGGGGGGTTTCTGCCAAGTTCTACCTGCATCCCTCGCCTGGTGTCTCTCTCCTTACCTTGCCTGAGAGTCTCCTCTCATCTGGCAAAACACTGCCATTAAATGGCAAGGAGGAACAGAGTGGGACTTGTCCTGTTACTGTGATAAATGCATCCGGGTATATTTCTGGGGTGCAAGAAACTGTGTTTGAATTCCTGAGCTGGAACCACCTCATGAGGAGCTGAATGGTGAATCCACAGTTGTTGGCTGTGTACTGGCTGCCAAAGCAGACTTTGTGTTTATTTTTTAACTCCTGAGCATACCTCACTAGCTGGCAGAGCTTCTAGGTGTCTGTCAGCCAGAGCTGGTCCATCTGCCAGCTGTACGCTGTTCAGGTTGTCTGCTGGAGGAAGGAGCTGTGTGCTCTTCAGGTGCTGGGAGTGTGATACTGCTTCCAGCAAGGGCGCATTCACTCCTTTCCCTCACTGCTGGACAACGTGGGGCAGCCCTGCTCTGGCAGAGGAGTGGGTCCATGGTGGGCTTGGACACAGGGCTGTGTATCTGCACAGACAGGATCAGAGGCAGGACCCTGCCCAAAGTTCAGTGCAGAACCTTTTCTGCTTTTCCTCTGGCCTTTACAATCTCCCTCCCAAGGAGCTGTGTCTTGCCGTACTTGGTACAGTCCTGGAGTGCTGGTGAATGACTGTGTTGTTTCATTCTCTGAATGGACACCATTTGGGGCTGGATCCTTTTTCTTCCATTGGCACTGAAGAAACTGCTGTTGGAGACCTCACAGCCTCAGAATGAGAGAGACTGTTACCATCTCAGTGTTATTATGTAATTTCAGAATGAAGGAAATGGCAGTCTTTCAGCTTGCAATAGCTCTGCAAATACATACACTCTAAGAACCCTATGCATGGTTTCACTGTCTTCAGAGGTGGACTTTGTTCAGTAAACATCAAGAAGACCACATGATCCCAGGTTCAGCTCTTTGCTGAAGTGTAGCAAAAAGGCACTGAGCCATAGCAATATCTAGGATCTTCTTGTTAGAGTCTTTTCAACAGTGTCCCCTTGAAGAGGGATGTTCATGTCAGCTAAGACAGCCAGAAGTGAGGTAGAGTTGGTTTTTAATCACTGTGGTTTGTGAGCCTTGATAACATTTTCAGACTCTAAAACTTCTTTATTTTTTATCAATGTATTATTGGCATTCACTTTAAAAGTAGCACCTGGCCTGATAAACCTAAATAATTTTAGGGACGAAGAAGGGGGGAAGGGTGTGGGAAGGCCTAAGAGAGGTAATGAGGGATAAAGACTGCATCTTGGGTGGGAAGGGGCTGATTTCTATGTGGTCAGACAAGCAGTCTCCATCCTCTGGATGGCAAAGTTGTGGGAGCTCTGCAGCCCACATTTGCACCTGCTATCAGACAGGTACAGACTGGTAAGTGATATCCCTGCCCTGAGTTTTCTTTTATTGGCTAAACAGTCCCACCTGACTTCTCCTCTCATCAAGATGTGCCAGCCCTTAAATCATATTTTGGCCCCTATGTTCATTCTGATTTGTTGTACCAGTCAGAGCATCATGACTGATTTCAGCACAGTCACCTGAAAGTCACCCAGTGGTCTCTCCTAAGGCATCATTTCGCAAAGGTGAGAAACTGGGTCCTGCTGCCCTGACACTTGATCTCTGATTTCAGCATGGTGTGCTGTAAGTGTGGTTATCCAGTCATGATTAACAGAATAAGACCTCTGAGATTTGATGGTCTGTAAGATTAAAGAAAATAACAAGCAGCATCTTGCATAGCTATCCTTGACAGCTCTTCAGACTAACCCAGAATTTATTCTGCAGCTACAAGGGCTTTAGGTGTTTCCATTTAAAGCAGCAGAACACAAGGATCTGTGCTGTCAGCATGACCTCCTTTTCTGCCTCTACAGCCATCTGTCTGTTTGTAGGATCATCTCTCTCTCTCAAGCATCCCGTTTGTCACAGTTACCCCAGTGCACTGTCCTTTCTTCCAGCCCAGCCTGACCTCCACAGAAGAGCCCTCTCTGCCAGACTGCACTAAACCCACAGCATCTGCTCCTCTGTTCTCTCCCTCTGCCTCTCTGCAGGTGCAGCCCTGAATGGTTAGTTCATATCCACTCCCGAGTCAGTGTGGCTTTGCTCTTCACTTGCTATCCTCTGCCATAACCAAAGAAATTCTACACTCAAGGGACCATATAGTCAGAATATGTTATTTTGAAGGCACCTGTAGGGATCACCAAGTCCAACTCCCTGCTCCTCACAGGTCTAGCTAAAATTAAACCATATGACTAAGAGCATCATTCAAATACCTCTTGAACTCTGATGGGCTTGGTGCTGTTGGCAATTCCCCAGGGAACCTGTTCCCATGGCTGCCCACCCTCTTGGTGAAGAACATTTTCTAATGTCCAATCTGAACTCTTTTGATGCAACTTCATTCTATTTCCTCATGTACTAGTGCTGGTCACCGGAGAAGGGAGATCAGCAGCTTCTCCTCTGCTGCCCTTCTTGAGAATGCTGTGAACAGCAACAAGCTGTTCTAGTATGTGAGCTATACATAGTCTCTAAAAAAAACAATTCTGACTTTTCTGCCCTTCTCAGCATTAGTAATGGAAATCCATCCAGATTAGCCCAGATTAGCTGCTGTTCACCACCTCTGGGATGTTTTGTGTAGTGCCTCCTTGGTCAGGAGGAGGCACCCATGGGTGGCTGCCCTGTAGGAAGGAGCTGTATGTGTCTTCTGCAGGCCTCTGGGGTGAGGGTGCTGATATTTCTGCACAATGGTAAGTAATGTAATCTGTGTGGAGAAGGCAAATGCCCTGTCTCTTTTCTGAAACCCTGCTGTGGCTGTGAATGTGGTGTGTTTGTGTATTAAATCTTTCCATATGTTTTAATGTTTCCATATCTTATGCACCAAGCACTTTGTGTGGGTAAAAGGTAAGTAATGCCATGAGTCAAAACTACTTAAAAGACAGACATCAAGTTAGCAAACAAATATATGGTCATCTTTGTGCGGCATTCAGAGGTTAAGTACAAGGGCTTCATGATTTCCACTACTAAATACAAAGTTGATCAGTCCAGTAGTGATGAAGAGACACGGAGGTGGCTAAATTTATAGATGACGCAGTTACTGAGATGTAGAAAAGTCTGTGAGGAACTTCAGCAACTAAATTGCACAGTCATGGTGTCCATTAAATTAATTGTAAAAAAAAACCAAAGTCAAGTACACTAGAGAAATTAAACCTTCTAGACCCCCTAAAAGAGCTTAATAGTTTCATGGCAGGGTAAAATTTGGATTTCACTGTGTACCCTAACTGAAGATCTTTATTTGGTGCAAAGCTAATCTTAGGTTATATTATGATGCATTAAAAAAATAGGGTGGGGAATAATATAGAAAATACAATAATGACACCCTATGCTCCTTCTTGTATACTTCTGTTCTTGCTCATCCTAGTGGCCATAGGGATAGATGACAGCAGTTCCTAGGGACTAAAGAAACTCTCCTCCAAAGAAACAAGTGGTGAAGACCAGGGGCTTTCTGCCTTGGTGGGGGCATGATGTTTGGAAATATTTCCTGGAAGTGCATGTGCACAAGGATCATTGCAGAAATCAGAATGTGCCTCACACAGAGAGTGAGGGTTCATACGAAATGAGAAACGCAATGCTACTGAAGAGAGGATATTTATTTAATGTAGCAGCTTCTGAGTATAGGTGGAGAGGGCTGCACAGGGTCAGGGATCTGTGTTCAGAATGCACCTGGAGATGAGCTGTGTCCAGATATTTGTTCCAGGTAAATTGAAGATGGCAGTCTTCAAGAGCCTGAGAAGGATATTCTTGAACGGGTCAATGGAATGGAGGGATTTTCTCATTTGCAATGCACACATTTCACTGTGATGGAGCTCTGATAAGGACAAATGCCAGGCAAGTGACCTGAACAGTGTGCTTCCAGCCACCATGTCTGCAATGTCACTCATACCGCTACACATTCATGGTGCATATGTTTTTTGTTAGTGAGAGGAATGATGTGCCAGGCTGTGTGTTTAAATCCTCTGTCTGTGCAGCTGCTACCACAGGGTGTGTAGAGAAAGTGGCCAGCAAAGGGCTTCTCAGCCTGATAAGCACTTGGATTCATGGAGCCCTTAGCCAGGCATGGGCTGCCCCTGCCCTGTCTTGGGGTGAACAAGGGCTGGGGCAGGGGCTGACTTAGGGCACTGTGTTGCTGCCTTACTCACAGTTTGCAGTTCAGCCTGGAGTTCATGTGCTGTTCTGCTTTGCCTCTGAATTTAGTTAAAAAAGAGTTTGGGGTATTGGTGTGCATGGGCCCATTGGTATGCAGGGAATCCACGTTTCTGGAAATGGCCTATCTGTACAGCTCTGCTCCTGTATCATCCTGAGAATCAACTGCTACAACTGAACAGAGGGAATCTACCCCACAGTAGGCCAGGAGCAAAGTTATGGAGGGCTGCAGTGCTTCACAATGTCACAGAACTGGTTAACTGTAGGCTGGAAGGGACTTCTTGGGATTGTTTAGTCCAATCACATTTGTCCAAGAAGGGTAAGCAAAGGCAGATTTCCCAGGCCTGTATCCAGTTGTGTTTTTAGTATCTCTGGAGATGGATGTTCCACAACCTCTTTGTACAACCTATTTCAGTATTTGACCACTCTCATAGTAAAAAGTGTTTTCTTGTGTTTAGATGAAATTGCCTGTGTTTTAATTTGTGCCTCACATCCTGTCACTGAGCACTACTGAGAGCAGTGCTCAGTGCACTATCTTCCTCTTCTTCATTCCCTCCCATCAGGTATTTATTTATTAATATTGAAAATATCCACCCCCCCCAACACACACACTCAGCCTCACCTTGTAGGAAAACAATTTAGTCCCTTAATCATCCTCACAGCTCTTCACAAGACTCAGTCCTTCCCCATGTGCCAGCAACTGCTGGCCCTGCAGCTTGAGCCTTCTCTTTCTTCCCCATGTGCAGGGGACACTCCCCGCGGGGGTGAGGGGCTGCCAGCAGAATGCTAACAGCCAGGCTTTGTTCACAGCCTCAGCGGGGACAGCTCAGCTGCCTGGGCTGGGACCATGGGATGGCACTGAGAAGCAGTGTTTTCATGCCTGTTAGTGCTGCAGATGGGCCCCTTGCTTCTGCAGCTGGCACTGTCACCAGTGCTGCCTGGCTGGCCAGCAACCCACAGGCTGGCCTTCCCCCCGCAGATGTGCCACGGGCCTGGAAAGATGGCCACAGGTGGCCACGGTGATCACACTGTGCCCAAGAGCCCTCCCTGGCGTGTGGCACAAGGACGAGGCTGCTGGTGTTGGTGCTGTGCACCAGTGTTCCCCGAATGATGTGGGTAACCGCTGCTAAAATTATGTCTGGGGTGTGCAGGCACCAAGGTGGCAGAGGCTGTGTCACTTTATCCCAGTGGTAATGTTGACAAATGGGAGCAGATCACTTCTCTTCTGGATGCCCCAAGCAGCAGGACTGGAGATCCTGGCATGGGGGAGCTGTGTGGATGCTGCACTATGGATCCATCAGGATCCACAGTGCTCCTTGTCAGCTCTTCTGGGACATCAGCAATGCCTTCACAATTATCATTGCCTCAAGGATGACTGGGATTTTGTTTCTACTGGCTGCACAGAATGCCCCAGGCCCAACTTCCTGGGCCCTCCTCACCTGTGCCTCCTCCCACCCTCCCATGCTGCTCCCCATGGCTCACTTGCAATGTCCCTTCTGGGCACAGAACTTGTTTCCCAGTGTCTCCAGCCATTCCACATCAAGTGCCAGAAATCCCACTGAACTCAATGCATTTTGCACAGTGATGGTTTGGTTTTAGTCTGGAGGGGCGATTTTTAGCCAAACTGAAAGACAACTTCAGAAAGCAGCTAGAGATGCTGAGAACAAATAATTCTGCTGAGAGCTTAGCTCTCTTTGGGCTGAAAGCTACCTTCTGGGCTTATCTGTCCGATTGATTGCTAGTAAAACATTCCAGTAAAGTGAGTTTGATTTAAAGCTATGCTGAATATTGATCTTCCATCCTTCCAATCCTTTCCATCCTTCCACCAGATTGATAGAGCTATTTTAGAAGAACTGAGATGTGCCTAGAAAGAGGCAATGGGAGGTTGTGGAGGGTGGAAAGAACATTGTCAGAAAGCATCAGTTGTCTGAAGGATGCAAAATAAAAATAGTTGTTCATTTTCAGTGAAGATCTATGGACCTCTAGTCTATATGAGGGATTAAAACCTATGAAAGTCTTAAACCCTATGTATTATATATTCCAACAGTTAAGTTCTAAGTGTCTAGCTTTTTGAGGGGATGATGTGTCCAGAAGTAGGTATTAGCAAAGACTGTAATCAAAAAACGTTCCGTGCTGCCTGCAGTGACCAGGGAAGTGCTGCAGGAAGGTGCTGTATGCTGTCCTGCATCCCAGAGCTGTCTGATGTGGGCATACAGCAGTGGCTCTGATCCCGGCTGTCAGCGTGGTAGACACTCATTACCCTACTGTCTAATAATTTTATAGGGCCCTGGAATTATGGTAGCATTTTGCCAAATATCTGTACAATGCCCATGCCAAGGCGAGCACACAAATTGCTTTTCTGCATTCCCAGGATCTTGCCTGCTCTTTGGCTTTTTTTTTTTTTTTCTCTAAATATATAGAGAGAACAGAGTCCTGTCTTGTTTCCTATTTGTGCCTTTGACAGAAGAATGAGAATTCTTGTTGTCTAGGTACTTCCCATAGCAGCAGTTCAGGAGCGCACATTTGGATTAAAGAAGAATTCTTCATTAAAGAAAAGAACTGTTACGAATGAGTGGAGAGTTGTTACCAGTGCTGCACCACTCCAGTGAGAGCTGAGTTGGCACCCACTGACTGGCTCACAGAGGCCTGTACTGGCTAGGGTTTGGACAGTGCTAGAGAAACCTCTCTGTGGTAGCTGTGATGAGGCAAGGCACTTGTGTCTGGAAGGGGATCTTTTGTGTGCGCCACTGTTTACAGACACAGCCATCTGGCACGGGCAGGCAGCTCAAGGTGCCTGGTTCTGTGGACTTCAGAATATGTTGGAGCTGAGTGTGCTGATCCAGAAGAAGGATTTCTTTCCTTGTTGTTGAAAAGAGTTTGTTCTTTTTTATGAGACTTGGGTATCAAACTGGGTCTTGAATGCAAACTGAAGCCTTGCAATCAAACCCATGCTGAAGCGGAACTTTTGAGGCTAAAATACCATTAGCTGGATGCTGTCTCATCAGCTTCTCTCATCCTGTCTAATCCTTTTTCTTTCCTCAGGCCAAAGAACTCTCCATCACCGGAGTGACACCCTGGACACAGTGATCCTGGTAAATCCTAATGTGGACAGCGTCGTGGCCGAGGTAAGGACCAGATGTGCCATCAGGTTCTCTCCACATCAGCTCTCCTGCCCTTGCTTGACATGGAGGTCATGATTATAACACTTTGTACCTTCTGGAGAGTGCAAACCTGGTGCCAGTCTGCTGCAAGGTGTGGTGAAAAGGCCAAGTGTTCTGGTCTTGCCTGTAATCAGGATATACACAGTAACTCTGGTGTGACATGGAGCTGTGTTGGGCAGACAGTAGCAGTGTCTTCCCTCTTCAATAAGCAACTGCCTTGTATGTAGAAAACATAGGGTTTGGCTATTTGTGAATAACATGAGTTATCACCTGTTGTGGGATTGGGATTCTGGGTGCTGGTGTGGGGTATAGGTGAATTCTAATGACAGCCCTCTGTCTCATCTCCTGTCTGAATAGGTCCGCTCACTTGTGTGTGATTCATCAGCCCACAAACTACTGATCCTCTGTGGTCAGAGCTCAGACCAGGAAGGAGACTTGGTCCTGCAGACGGGGACCTTCACTTACCAGAAGTTTGCTGAGATACTTTCAGATCCGGAGGTGAGTGTGAGCCGTAATCCAGCACATCCCCTCCTGTTCAGAGTGCACGGTAGAATAATGCAGCCTGTGCTCTCCTTCAGGATAATCTTCAGGCTGATTTGCAGACAAATGGGTTTGAAATCCAGCAAAAAATTGCATACTAAAAATAATTCATGTTATTGTCTTGGGAATCTTGCTTTAACTCTCTGATTTAAGTTTTCCAAGGTGCAGGTATGGGTGATCCCTTTAAGTGTTCAGCTTGAAATAACCTTCCAGACTGGCTCTTCAGGGGACAAATGCTCAAAACTTCTCAAAGCCGGTCTGTCTGTGGGCAGTTTCCAAAAACATTAAGAATATCAAAAGAAAGCATGGCTCTATGCATTGATTTTCCATGGGCTTTCAAACTATTTCATCTACACCCAATGTTTCCCATTGGTAAAGTGCTCATGGTACCTTCAGTATTTCTGCATTAACTGGCTGCATTTCTTTTTTTTTAAGTGCTGTATAGGTCTCAAAGCTCTATTTGACCTTTATTTGTCTGTGTTTATCTCATTAGGTCACGCAGATTCTCAGCAACTCTGATACCAAGGCCTCTCTTACTGTGTCGTGCCTGGGAGAAGGAGCCTGGAGCAACCTTGGACATCCTCGATTTCAGAACATTATTAATCTGAAACTGAATCCTGATCCAGTTCTGCCAGAAATGGATGGGGTGTCTGAATTTGCAGAATATGTCTCTGAGACAGTTGATGTACCATCTCCATTTGATCTCCTGGAGCCACCCACCTCAGGGGGTTTTCTGAAGCTTTCTAAGCCCTGCTGCTACATATTCCCTGGGGGAAGAGGTGATTCTGCTCTCTTTGCTGTCAATGGGTTTAACATCCTTGTGGATGGTGGCTCTGAAAGAAAATCATGTTTCTGGAAGCTGGTAAGGCACCTGGATAGGATTGACTCAATCCTACTCACCCACATTGGTGCAGACAACCTGCCTGGCATCAACGGGTTGCTGCAGAGAAAAGTTGCTGAGCAAGAGGAGGAACAATCCCAGGGCTCTACCAACTACAGTGACTGGATGAAAAACCTAATTTCTCCTGAGCTAGGAGTGGTTTTTTTTAATGTTCCTGAAAAGCTGAAGATGCCTGAAGCCTCCATGAAAGTAAAGAGGAGCATCGAAGAAGCGTGCATGACACTGCAGTATCTCAACAGACTGGGCATTAAATCAGAGCCTCTCTACAGGGTGGTGAGCAGCACCATCGAGCCCATCACACTCTTCCACAAAATGGGAGTGGGTAAGCTGGACATGTATGTACTGAACCCTGTCAAGGACAGTAAAGAAATGCAGTTTCTAATGCAGAAATGGGCTGGCAATAGTAAAGCAAAGACTGGCATCATTCTTGCAAGTGGAAAAGAAGGTGAAATTTCTGTTCCCTATCTCACATCTATCACAGCCCTAGTGGTATGGCTACCAGCCAGCCCAACTGAGAAAATTGTAAGGGTTTTGTTTCCTGGAAATGCTCCTCAAAATAAGATATTGGAAGGTCTTGAGAAACTCAAGCACCTTGATTTTCTGAGGTACCCAGTGGCTACTCAGAAAGATATCACCTCTGGAATACCTCCACCTGTGCTGAAGCAAACCAAAATTAAACAAAGAACTGACAGTAAAGAGAGTCTTAAGTCTTCCCCCAAGCCATCTGTGACAAAGCAAGTCAAGAAGGAAGAAGCAGTTGAGGAGGGTATTAAGGAAGTAAAACCAGAAGTTGTAAAGGATGCTAAAATTGAAAAAAAGGTTAAGGAACACACAGAGAAGGTTCCTGAGAAACCTGTTAAACATGAAAAGATAAAGACAGAAACAAGTGATGCTCTCAAAGCTGAGAAAAGAAAACTGGCAAAAGACAAGGTTGGAAAAAAGCATCTCAAAGAGAAAGTATCCAAATTAGAGGAGAAGAAAGACAAAGAAAAGAAAGAGATTAAGAAGGAGAAAAAGGACTTAAAAAAAGATGATGGAAAGAAAGATGAGAAAAAAGATTCAAAGAAAGATGATAAAAAGAAAGAAAACAAACCAGAGCTCAAAAAAATTCCTAAACCAGACTTGAAACCATTTACCCCAGAAGTAAGAAAAACACTGTACAAGGCAAAACTTCCAGGCAGACTCAAAACTGAGAAGATCAAAGTAAAACCTGAAAAAGAACCTGAAAAGGTACCTGCTGACCTTAAGACATTACCAATGGAGAAGGCACCTGTACAAGTGGATCCAGGAGAGACATCCATGGTGGAACAGAGGTTAGTCCTGTCTTCACCGGAAGATCTTACAAAGGACTTTGAGGAACTGAAGCATGAGGAGAAAGGGGCCTTGCAGTTGACTCAGGAACGGTCTGATATGGAGGTTAGTGATAAGATTATGGGAGCACCTGAAGCAGAGATAAGAGACTCTGTTGATATGACTGGTCAGAGTAACCTTGAAGTGGATCTGATTTTAAAAATAAAGACCCCTGACCAGGGAGTAACTACTACTGATATGGAAAAAGAATCATCAGCAGAGGAAATGGCAGTCCCTCAGTGGGAGCTGAGGGGAGGTCCTGCTGGAAAAATAGAGGATGAAAGAAAAACAGTAGATGAAAACCATGACATAAGATACTGGGGGGGAAAAGCTGAGCAGGGCAAGGACATTCAGGTGTTCCCTGACAAAGAACAGCTGCCATCACATACAGACCTCTTGGCAAAGGGTGCTCAGCCACCAGTGTTCAGAGAGGAAGAAAAGGAGGAAGAGGAGAAAATCTCTTTGGACAGAAAACAGAGGGAAGCAGAAACTTGTGAAAAGTATATTGAGGGGACACAGGTACAGGAAGAGGATGAGAAGGAAAAGAGAGAAGATGTGATAGAAAAGGCAGAACTGGAAGAAAAGGAAGAACAGCACATGAAAGCAGAGGAGAAAGTGGAGAAGAATAGAGAATTCTGTAGGCTGAATCAGGATGATAGGGAGGACAAACTGCTTACTATTACAGAGAAGGAAAGAGAATTTAGTTTCATGGATGAGAAAACCAAGTTACTTGAAAAGGACATAACAAAGGAAGAGTCATATCTGAGCAGCCTGCCAGTCCCACCAGGAGCAACAGCAGACCATGTTTCTTATATCCAAGATGAAACTATCCCTGGCTACTCAGAAACAGAGCAGACCATTTCTGATGAAGAAATACATGATGAACAGGAAGAGAGGATCCCACACTTGAAGTATGATGTCAATGCCTATAACATTTGTGTTCCTGACCATCCAGGCTCTTTTGAAGCAGTACATGGAATACAGGCCATGCCTCCTGCTGACCTTTCAGCCAAGGGCTATGCTGGGCAGGAGTCTGAAATCCTGGCATATCCTACAAACATTGTGGCAGCACCTCTAGCTGAGGAGGAACACATATCTTCTGCTACCTCCATTACTGAATGTGACAAGCTTTCATCTTTTGCAACATCAGTAGCAGAGGATCAATCTGTTGCATCCATAACAGCACCACAAACGGAAGAGACTGGGAAAAGCTCTTTACTTCTGGACACAGGAAACAGTATGCCCTCTTCTCGGACTGAAGCAACCCAAGGTCTTGACTATGTTCCCTCTGCTGGCACCATTTCTCCCACATCATCCTTGGAGGAAGACAAATGCTTTAAATCTCCACCCCCTGAAGATTTCCATGCATTAGCAGAAGGAGAGAGGAAAGTGGAAACTCAAAAAAAGGACCTTCATGAGGAGGCAGAAGATGAAGAAGATGAAGAAGATGGGACTCCAAATATTGAGATGCCTGAGAAACTCAGAGGGCATTACAATGCCCCTGTGTTTGTTCCTCAAGGATGCCCTGATAATGTGATAATCAGTGCTCCCACACAGGAGATGCCTTTATCCACTGAGGAAGCACCATTTTCCCAGGCTGACTCTGCAGAGGCCGAGGAACGATGCACAAGTCCTGATGACAGCACAGTCAAAATGGCCTCTCCCACTCCCTCTGGCCCCACCAGTGCAGGGCACACACCCTTCCACCAGTCTCCAGTGGAGGAAAAGCTGGAAACAGTAGATTCAGATCTATTTGAAAAACAAACAGATGCTGCTGCCAAGAAACTGGAAGGCCAAAGTTCTGTTGTGGTGAAGGGAGCCAAGGGTGAACCTCTCAGAGAAGACGAGGAATCTGTGGCTAAATCCATACATGAAAGAAAAGTGCCTGGACCAGTGCAGCATGAACAGGTTTTGAGCAGTGATGTTCCAGTGTCTCCTGAGGAGGAGGTGCAGGAAGAAGCAGTGAGGAGGGAGGAGCTGCCCTGGCTCTCTTACCACAAGCAGGACACGGCGGTGATCGGGGAGGACGAGCAGCCTCCAAGCACGAAACCAGAAAAAGAGCAAGGAACTAAAACCGTGACAGAAGGTTTAATGGGATTTCCAAAACACTTGTCCTTTGAGCCATTTGCAACCACAGGAACTTCTCTAGGAAATGTGGATCTTCCACAGTTCACAAGCCAAAGCAAATCTAAAAATGACAAATCTTTGCAATTTTCACCAGATGGCATCAAATCACCTTCTTTTACAGAAGAATGGATTGGTAAAGAAAAATCCTCAGATATTTCTAAGACCATTACTACTGAAGAAGGAAAACTGCTTTATTTAACAGGAGACACCTCAGAAGAAGAGAAATCTTCTCATGCTTCTATTGAAGATATTTCCCCAGAAGAGACCAAATCCATTTCTCTCACTGAGAGTTCCAGCAGGAAAATCTCTTCAGATGTTTTTATTAAAGGAATTTCTCCAGAAGATATCAAAGCTCTTAGTTTCACAGAAGAGATATCTGCAAAAGAAAAAACTGTGTCCAAGTGCACTGACAAATTCTCTTCAGAAGCTGTGAAATCCACATGTTTCATTGACCAGAGCCCAGCTACATATGAAAAATCACTGGAAATTTCTGCCAAA
Organism: Emberiza elegans; assembly: GCA_024865655.1. Classification (NCBI taxonomy): domain Eukaryota; kingdom Metazoa; phylum Chordata; class Aves; order Passeriformes; family Fringillidae; genus Emberiza; species Emberiza elegans. Next base: position 162,208 of record JALJVW010000398.1, read on the forward strand.
GAACTGAAAGAAGCATCAAAATCTTCTCCTTGCGCAGAAAGTAGTTCAGCTAAAGGCACATCACCCAGAGATTCTTTAACTGAAGAAATGTCTCCAGATGACAGCAGTTTATTTTCTGCATCAGAAAAGAGCCTGTTGAGGGGAGGAAATGCAGGCTTGGACTCTCAGGAAGTATCTCCAGATGCAAAGAGCTTACATTTTACAGAATCTAGCCCAAGTGAAGATAAAACATGTTCACACATTTCTACTGAAGACATAAAATCTTGCAAGATCAAGGAAGCTCAAGAAAAAAAATCTCCAGAAATTGGAAAAGTTTTGCATGAAAGATTTAAGTTATGAGAAGAAAGTGTGGTTTCCAGAAGAGGTAGAAGAGGTCCCTGTTCAGGGAAGGCGACAGAGATATGACAAAGAGAGGGAGTGTACATTCTTGGATGAGGTACCAGAATTTGAAACAAAATCCCTTCCTAAACTGGGAAAGGAGGAGAACCTGTCTCCTGCCTTGCCTGGTAGCCACACCTGGAGAGAGGCAGAAAAGGAAGCGTGGGGTTCTGCCTTTGGGTATCTTGAGGAAAGGAGAGACAGTGGGAGAGGAGAGCAATTACCCAGTGAGGAGGAAGAGGAGCTTCACCATGCTGAAGACAAACCCATGCTACTGCAAGCAGAAATGGAATGTTTAAAGATGGAGTCATTTGATTACAAAGAAAACATACAGAAGGGTGCCCAACCTATGTCAGAAACAAAGAAAGTGGATGTGATTCCTGCTGACATCACTGTCCCAGAAAGAGCACAAAGGGAGGGTTCTCCTCTATCTCCTCAGCATATCCCTGGTGAGGAAAATCAGGCCAAAGCTTTAACTGGAAACAAAGAAAGTCAGGAATCGTTGTTGCCCTCTAAACAAGATTGCTCCTGCTTAGACAATGAGGAGAAAGCTGTCCTAGATATCTATGCAAAGTCACTAGACCAAGTTCTGACATCTCCCCTGTCTGCAGTGAGAAAGGACATAGAGGCATCTCCAGGAGCAGAGAGGCCCTGCAAGTTAGATCAGTGCAAGCCACCTTTATGGGAGGATGTCCCATCAAAGGCATCTGAAAAGAAATTAGACATCGGTGATTTGTATCAGGAAATAGATTGCAAATACAAGTCAGATAGCAGGCAAGCGGATGACTGCAAATCCACTGCGGGTCTGTATGACTCTACAGGAAGAAAAGAGCAGAGAGCAGCAGCATCTACTCTGTTGCAATCTACAAGAGCAGCAGAATGTATTGCGGAGTCCACAAAAGGGGGTGCTGAGCTGTCAGGGCAGTGTGCACACTCCCCTCCAGCACAAGGCCCAGCTCAAAAAAGTAGTGATGCTGTTGGCTGTGCTGGGGCTGTGGGTGCTACCATCCGAGAGGTGTACCCTCCAGAGACCTATTCCAGGAGTTCCCCTGAGCCTTATTCCTATGAGGAAGGGGTCTGCACACAGAGAGATGATGACACTTCCACAAGACAAGAACCAGAAGAAAGAGAACCAACTCCCTACCCTGATGAAAGAAGTTTCAAGTATGCTGATATCTATGAGAAGATAATTGTGTCCGGAGTGGGACCCTCTCCCTTCACAGCCATGGGTGCACACAGCCCAGGTCACACTGACAAGGTGCCAGTGACAGCACTGAACTCTGAAAAAGGTCAAAATTTTCATGTGTCTGCAAAGGAAGAAGAGTCCTGCCTTTATACCTCTGCTGAGAAGGAACTGTCATCTCCAGCATCCCCTAAGGATAAAGCAGATTCAGTCTTTGACTATAGAGACATCCATGAAAGATATTTGCCCTTATCTGAAACAGGGAAGCCTAGGACATCAGAAGGACAGGAAAAACTAAATGTGTCTTCTGCTTTACCAGGAGAACTGGACTCTGCACTGCATCCATCATCTGCGAGTGCAGCATTTGCCTCTCCCACTGTCACAGCTGACACCTTTTATCAAGGAAAATCATCTGCCTATATTGATGCTGGTTGTCCAGATGAGAATATAATTTTGTCTAGCCAGCAGCAGGTACCTTTGTCCCTGAAATCTGAAATCCCAAATCCCAAAGATACATACTATGAGAAAGCAGGTCGAGGAGAAGAAAGTGCAAGTGACTCAGAGCTAGAAAAAGGTGCTAAGGAGAAGTCTGAAAAGGAATCTAAACTGCACAGCCCTGCTGAAGCTGCAGGCACCATCTATACACACATCTCAGCCATCAGCAACTTCCCTGTCTCAGACCCCTTCCTGCAGAGCACATGTCAGGAGCCCCTTTCACCCAGCTCCGCTACCTCTTCTCCCTCTGGTCCAGGCTGGCAAGAGAAATATGAAAGTAGGACGACTGCATCAGCTGCTGTTGTGGAGACACATGTTGCTGGTTACAGTGACGTGCCAGACATGGACAGAGATGAGCAAACTTCAGCAATGTGCTATGATTCTTCACAAAAGATAGAGGTTGCTGAAAAATCCACAAAGGAATCACATTTCTGGGTAGCAGATTATCCAAGTGCAGCAGTGGCCTCTGAGTGCCAAGAGCAAGCCATATACCTGAAATCTGCTTCCAGCAAACTAACAGAAGCATATGAACAGGGCCCAAGGGTAGAGAGCAGAGGGATGGACAGCTCTTTTGGATTTGAAACAGCCAGCACATTCAGACATAGGCAAACCTCAGCAAGCCATTTAGGGGATATTTCTCTTTCTTTAGAGTCTCCTGGTGCTTTGCTGTCAGCCCAGGGAAACAAAGATGAGTACTTGGAGGTTTCTGAGAAAATCAGCAGCCTTGACTCATCTTTTCCTAAATTCTCACCACTGAGTCCATATGAAGAAGACAAGGTGTTCTGCAAAGGTGTGGAGAAAGAGTCTATGACCCAGCAGCAGCTGAAAGATGACTCTTCCAGCCTGTCAGAGGAACCCTCATCTGAGGCCACCACTCCTGTGATACTGACTACAGCAGAAAGTTTCTATTCCCATATGCTTTCCACATCCACAGGTTCAGGAGTGGAATCAGGTACCAGGAGTGCTTGGGATGTGTCTCCACTGGTTCCAGATAATGCTGTGAAAATACATACAGCTGAAACCAAAGACTTTGTCTTTGCTGAAGAACATGGGTCTCCATTTCCCTGTGGCATGAGTGACCACACCTTGCCATGCAGAAAAGAGTGCCAGGGCTCAGAGCCCACACCATTCTCTGCAGAGCAAGAGCAGCAGCACTGTGGTAGCAGCCCAGAGCAGAAGGCACCATTTGCAGAACAGCCGTTGCCACTGAGATCTCTCCCTGATGTGTTGACATCATTTTCTCATCATCAGTACAAAGATGAAACCACAGCTAATGGTCCAACAGAGGTGAGCACTAGTCTGCCAGCTTTCCAAAGCACACACCATGCAGCAGAGGCAAAAGATGAAAAAACATGTCCTGATTCTGACAGCAGTTTTTCTCCATGTGCGGGCAAAGAGGAAACAGAGAGGCAAAGCCGTCCTTCCTCTCTGATGTCCCCTGAAAACAGTTTCCAGCCATTTTTCCCAGATGTGAAGAGGGCTGAAAAAGCAGAGGACTGTGGAGATGCTTCCCATGACATGGAGGCCCATTTAGGAGGCAGTTCTGATTGTGGACAGAAATTTTCCTCGTGTGAATACAAGCAGAGAAAGGGAGAGCTCTCTCCCTCATTCATCAACCCGAGCCCCCATGAGCTCTCTGAAGACAGTGACCTCTCAGAGGAGGAGGGTCACCCTTCAGTGCAGGGGAGACCTCCCCACACTGGGAGCAGTCCCATGCAAAGTGCCACAGTGGAGGAAACCCCTCCAACATCAGTGAGTGATTCTGGAACCTCCCAGTCAGACTCCGATGTCCCTCCTGAGACTGAAGAATGTCCATCCATCACAGCAGATGCCAACATGGACTCAGATGAAGATGCTGATTTCCTCCCAGTGGACAAAGCTGTGGGGAATGCTCATCATGCCAGTTCTAGGTCCAGCCATGATCCTCAGCCTGTTCCAATGGTAGATCCCCATCCCCACCCTCCTCACCCTGATGTCTGCATGGTAGACCCTGATATGTTGTTAAATGAGCAAAGCATGAGCAGAACTGATAAAATTTCCAAGAAAGACATAAAAGAAAAGAACAAAGGTGTGAGGAAGCCTTTGAGCAAACCCAAATCTTCCTCACCTGCCCGAAAATTAGATGTGAAAGGGAAACGATCACCCACTCCTGTGAAACAGTCATCGGACAAATCTCCAAAATCTGTCACTGCCAAAAAAGAAAGAGATGGAGGAGAAAAGCCCAAACCACGTAGTGCGCTGATGCCAGAGGATGAGTTATCCCGGAGTAGTCACAGCAACCCTGGCAAGAACCTTGTTAATGGCATCAAAACAAATCCCGGTAAGAAATCCTTCCTGAAAAATGCATTATCCCTATAGGTCCAACACAGTGAAAAGCACTAGGGTTAAACACAGCAGAACAGAGAACAGATCTTCCCAGTCAGGCGTAAAAAGTTATAAGCAGTGATAAGGTTGAGATGTACAAAAGGTTGATATGAAAGGGCAGTAGAGTCCTAGGAGCAGCAGCGATTCACAGGGATGGCAGGAAGTCAGGATGGACCTTCCAGAAAGACTACTGTAATACCCTAGGATAGCATACATAGCCCATCAGAATGGGGGAGGGGGTGTGTCTGTGTGTTTAAGCAAATGTAGGTTATTGACAAAAATTGTGACTAAATATTAATTGGGATGACAACTTTGCAAAAGTTAATAATGGAGATTTTTGGTTCCCTTCCCCAGAAAAAAGCTTCTGATCCTAAAGCTTTCCAATACCTCCCCCCAAAAAATAGCAGAACTTTCTTTCCCACCCAAGACCTGTCACAGCACTGGCCCAGAAATGCACCCAGGTCACCTCTGAGCAGCAGAGCATGGATAAGTCTCAACTTTAGTGCTGCAATGGAAAAAGTCTTTCTGGAATCCAAGCCCTTTTGTGTTAATCTGAGTGTTTGTCCCTTGCAGAAGGGTTTTGATGGCCTCTTATTTCCTGTTTTCCAAAGCTTCCAATAGTCCTAAGAGCAGTTTGTCGGTGCCTATGGGTCCACCTGTCTACGTGGACTTGGCCTACATCCCCAACCACTGCAGTGGGAAAAACACAGATCCAGAGTTCTTCAAGCGGGTTCGAGCATCTTATTATGTTGTGAGTGGGAATGATGCAGCCAACGGAGAGCCAAGCCGTGCAGTGCTGGATGCACTTCTGGAAGGGAAGTCTCAGTGGGGAGAGAACCTGCAGGTAGGTCCTGGGAATGCAAAGCGCTGTGTCATGCTTTTGATGTCACAAGTGCTCAGACAAAGATGGGTATCGCATACCCAAGGGAGTACACTGAGAGGAAGCAAATGGTACTGGGCATATCCTGTTTTGCAGTCTCAGCAGAGTAATTGCTTGTACTGATGAGGAGGAGGACACCTGCAAAATGGTATGAATAGAAGCAGACATGTCCTCTTTTCCACATCCTCCTGAGGGGAGGAAGCATTGAGAGATCATACACTCATCCTTACCTACTGCAGGATGAGCCTATCCTCAAGCAAGATCAAACACCAACACAAACTGAATTTTCATCAGTGTCCCACACCTAGTGGCATCTCTTGCTAGCCTGGCTTGCTGAAGATTTTTCTAACATCAACTTACTAATAGAGCATTTAAACAAGAATGTTCTGTAACACAGTTCTTGTTTAGGCAGGCTTGCAGGACACCCCAGGTGGGCACTCCTGAAGACACATACAGAAAGGTATAAATGTTCTTCCAGGTGAAGCAGCCTCATATTTCAAGGTCCCTGAGTTGCACACTGGGTCAATGGGCACATAGTGTCCATTAAGAGTGACACTGCCAGTATTGTTCCTTTTCACACTGAAGGATCTTTCTGAGGCTGTTTCTGGCTCTCCAGAGCTCTCCCCTGCACTGCAGCCATTCCCATCATTATGGTGTCAGTGCTGCCAGTTTGCAGCCAGTTCAGAGCCCCATTGTGCTGGTACTGTATAAAATAAAGCTCTGCCTCAGAACTCGACATCTGAAAGACACTAAATAGAACAAGCAGTACCAAGGGTACAGTGTTCCAAAATTAACAAGAAATTTTAGCCTCAGCTCCTACGGGCATTCTTTGTCACTGCAGTTGTTCTCAATCATGCCTGCTGCTTTCTTTTCCCAGGTGACATTGATCCCAACACATGATACTGAGGTAACACGAGAATGGTATCAACAGACCCATGAGAAACAGCAGGAGCTAAACATCATGGTACTGGCAAGCAGCAGCACTGTTGTGATGCAGGATGAATCTTTTCCAGCCTGTAAGATTGAATTCTAGATCTTCCACATTGTGTGTTCATCCATTGATTCTTCAGTCACCGATGCAACATGAGAGACACCATCTAATCACAGTCCAGTTCTTCTCTGGTTTAGTCCTCTACATGGTTCCCATTTGTCAGGCAATCGGGTATCCATCTTGCTCAGCACTGGATGCCGTGAGGAAGAAGTGCAGGGCTCTGTAATTTTCTGGACTGAGCTAAGAGTTCGTGCAAGAGCAGTTGCAGGCCAGGGGCACTTTCACCTTCCCTGCTTTATTCTGCTGCCTGTACAGTTTCTGTAGACTATCTTGGCTGCCTTGCTGCTGTGAGAGCTTGTTCTACTCTCTTCCTGGCTGCCTTGCCATTTAACCTGTAGCACCATGAACCTCACCTTTCTGGTGAGGGCTGAAGTGCTGCTGCTGCATGCAGAGTGCATGGGAGGCAGGGGGCAGAGGTGAAATCTAACTTGCAAAGAAATTGCACCAGGCAGATGAGGGAAGACAAAACCTTCTGAACTGTAATGTGACAGTGAAGGTCATTCTTCCATCTCCCCTCCTGAGCATACAGGAGGTGTTCTGAGCAAAGGGACCTGTGCTCCAACTAGGCACGACCACCACATGCCAGCTTGGCTAATTTCTGTCCCAAGTACTCACCTGTGGCATCCTGCAGCACCTGTTTGCTGTGCTCAGGGAGCTGGGATGAAGGATCATGGCAGTGGGAGGGGAGGGTTCAGCACATTCCTAACCTGCTAACTTGAGCTTCGCACACACAGCAGCCAGCTGACTCCTGCACACCAGCTGTGTGGCAGGAGGAGGCACAGAGAGGCTGTGGCCTAAACAGTTACACACAAAGAGCATCCAAACGCACAACTACAGCCCCCTCAACAGCAGAAGGGCTGAGAAAACCTTGGCCACGCTTGGCCCAGGATGTACAAGAAACCTCCCTGTCCCTCAACCAAGGGCTCTGGAGGACAGTGGCGAGGCAGCTGAGGGGCACGCAGGCCATGCTGGGGGAGGCTGGTGCCCAGCCACTGTCACTGTGGTGTGCCAGCTTGCATGCAGCAGCCATCTCCTCGCTGCCTGTGTGCCAGGCTCCAAGCCTTATAGTTGTGTTCAAGCTTTTTGTTGTCCCCCAAGTATCCAGGATGTGGGGAATACAACTGTGGTGTGAGGGAAGAGAAGGCCCTTCCCAAAATACTTGGGAAAAAGTAGTTTAGCAAGTGTAGTCATTCTCAATTCCCTCACACTGTGGCAGGGATGTGTTGACAGTGCAGGTGAGGTGATTCTCATCCATGTGGTGCCACCTTGCAGTTTGTTCCCTGGCCTGTGCATCGCTGTGGGTATCTGTCCTTGCTCTCTGGACACCCTGGCAGGAACAGGAATGTGTGCACTGAGTGCACTGTGGCTACTGAACAGCCACCCAGAACCTCCTTGGCACACAGACCTGTTTCAGTGTGGGAGACACGTTCTCCCAGCAGGGAGTGGGGTGTTCAGGTGCAGTGAGCCTGCACCATCCATGAGCCTTTGCCACGTCCAAGAGAACTGACAGAGGATCTTACCACAAAGATAGCCTTTCTGTGAGACAAAGAGAGTGGCAGCAGGCTGTGCTCTGGGAAAGAAAGAATGAGATGGAAAGCTGTGCTGCAGTTGTCAGTCAGCACAAAGTATTTCCATCTTCTGTGACACCCACTGTGCTTGGCCCTGAGCAGAGGGCTGACTCCACCATGAGCGTCCTCGGGCCCTGTGTTGCACTAGCCTGGGACACTTCAGTTACAGTGCTAGTTTTCTGGCAGGTGACATGAAGAAAATGCTGCTTAGAAACCTGCTCCTAGCACTAAAATGGAGTTTCTAGGGAAATGGTCTATTTTGCATTTTAATTTATATATTTATTTTTTTAACGTTAAGCTGCATTTTGTGTTAATATTTTAATTTATACATGTTAACATGATACCATGTGCTTTTAGTGTCAGTTCAGAGGTTTTCTCAGTACAAATACTAACATGCTGCAATTTAAACAAATGAAAAGACCATAGAGAACTTGTGGGCAGCAAAAATGTCTCTGCAAGGCGGTGTCTAAAACCCAGCAGCTGTAGGACAAGGCCTGAGGCCAGCAGCCTCCCCAAGGCACAGCCAGCTCTTTGGCTATGGCCCCTGTTAGGAGCATGTGAGCTTACTCAGGGCTTTAGCAAATTCCTGCCCTGTGCCGTGTTCATTTTAACCATGGAAATCACACTGCGTCTGCCAGCATAATAAATGTCATTCTCTGCACCCTGATGGGGTCAGCATTCATAAATGTTGGTTCTGGCAATTGCAGGCACTAAAACACCTGCCCCTGCCCCTCCCTGGAATGCTGGGGGGCTTTGCCTACTGTGCTTTGGGGAGACCCAGGCCCACTCGCCACGGTGGCAGCTGCAGGATGCCAGACACCAGAGGCACAAGCATGGCCCTCACTGGCTCCTGGGATCCCTCTGCGTAGCTAGATGTAAAAGCTAATGCACTAACTTTAGACAGACCCACACATGAATGTTTTCTCAATTTTAAACTTGAAGCGATTCTGACTAAGCAGCAGTAATAGTGAGGCTTTGTGAGGTACCTGCATCCTCCAGGCAGGAGTGGCCACTGGTGGATTCCAGGAGGAAGGCTGCCCTCCATGCTCTGCTCCTGCCCTCTGCAGCTCTGCTGCTTGGCTACCTTTATCCTACACCACTTTGCTTCCCTGTCCTCAAGGCTCCACATTTTTTTTTTTTTTTCAGTTTTTGTCGCAGTCTGTTCTGCCTTGAGCTTCTCTCACTCCCTATCTCCCTCTCTCCTCCACTCCCTTCCATCTTAAAAAAAACAGTGGGGAAAAAAGACTTAGGAAAATGCTGATTCACAGAGTCTGGCCCTGCTCAGGCCACAGGAGCCAGCAGGACCCACCTGGAGCCAGAGGTAAGACAACACTATAGAGAGAAACAGTTAAACTCTGCTTTTGCTTGTTTCTGCATGTGGGCAACAACGCGTAATCTTCCTGTATGTAATAGGTAAAAAATACTATTTTAAACCTATAATTAAAAAAGTGAACGTCTCAACTGTATTGAAATGGCATCTTGTGCTCCTAGCTTCTTCTATGCTAAATGTTTTAAGAAGAGAGCCCTGATTCTTTTCTTCAGCATCACATTTCTATTTGAATTTAGTTCCTTCAGTTCTGTCCTTTTGCCCATTTCCATGTGAAACACTGTAACTAACTGCTGTCAAGAGAGGAGCCCAACACATTAAAAATAAAGCCACCTTAATTGCGAATGAGAACATTTCCAGTGGTTTCCAACTGTTCTTTCAGTGAGCCCACGCTTGTAGGCAGGAGCACACAGACATGGCTGCTGTGCCACCCTCCCATGCCTCCCAGCTTAGGCGGGCCCCAGCTTTTCCACCAACACCCCACCTTCACCAGCAGCTGCTAAACTTTGCTGTGACTTGTAAAGGGACGTGCACACAAGGCCACAGAGCCTGCCCGGGACAGCCCCCCGCCCCTGGCCTTAGCAGGGTAGCTGTGGGTCCCTCCTGGGGAACATCTGGGACAGCTGGCTAAGGGCTGCAGGGGGGAAAGCAGCTCCTGATAATCCAGTGAGGAGCCTGGCGTGGCCTGTTGGCCATGCAACACCATCACTCCTCACAGTTCCAGAATCGTGCATTCCATTGCAGCCTTCCACCAGTTCCTGCACTTCTTGGGAATGGCAACTCTGCCCAGCACTGCTGGCACTCTCTGAGCTGCAAGGGTCTCTGGCCCTGTGGCAGGCAGCACACCTGGTGGCATGGCACCTGGGCACAGGCATGCCAGGAATTCCATGCCTGACCCACCGCAGCAGCTGGGCTTTTGCACCTCTGCAGAACTCCAACCTGACCTCCAACAAGGGAACGCTCTTCCAGCTCCTTACCAGAAAACTGGGACGGTTGCTGCTCTACCTATGGTGCAACACAGTCAGGAGAGGATGACGCCGGGTTAGTTCTGTTCCTGCCTGCCTGTCCTCAGAAGGAAACAATGGCACGGGTGGATGCTAGGAAAAAGGAAAGCAGGTTCTGTGCTACAGTCCTCAAGAGAGGCCATCATTGCCCCAGACCACACCACAACTTGTGCAGGCCCTGGTGGAGACCTCAGGGCAGCTGCCAAACCTGGTGCTGATGGGAGTAACCATGAACTGTTACCATAAACCAGGAACTACTTCCACACACAGCTACTTTTCAAGCAAATGAGCACTGTCTCTGGTCTTACTCCAGCTAACCAAGGTCCTGTGACTGCAGAGCATTCCCCAAAGCTGTGCAGTGACAAGCATCAGGCTCTGTAGGGGTCAGCACCTGAGAGCCACAGCCCCACCCCAGAGGGCCCCTCTCAGCAATGACCCCCTGCAGCAGGTGCTGTTGGGTCCATCGTGGCAGCCACCCTGCCCTGGCACTGTCCCTGGACAGAAACACACAGGTCCTGGCAGATGTGGCTGGTGCTCAGCAGGGACGTGGCTGCCAGAGCAGTGCTGGACACACCATTCCAGTGCCCTCATTCTACCACAAACGCCCCTGAGACCTGGGAAGCCAGGAGCTCTTCCCCAGTATGACCAGTTCTCCCATGTAGGAAAAAGGTTTTTTTTCCTGGCCTGGAGCCTGTGCTTTTACAACAGGTCTGACTCCAGCCACAGCTGCTCTGTCAGGACAACAGAGCATGAGCAGGGCTTACTGTTCCAAGCACCTGCAAGCTTTGGCACATACACACTGCTGCCAAGTCAGCATCAGAGACAGAGAGACACTGGACCCACAGCATAGATTTACTGTGAACACACATTGTCACAACACAGCATAGAGATCTTTGGGCACAGCTTCACAAAAACAGAGATCCTAGCTACAGACAGACACGCAGACTTGTCCATAAATACAGGAGGAGTGGGAAGCACAGCCCCGGCCGGCACTCAGGATGCGGCAGGGACACCCGTATCAATCTTGCCCTCAGGCTTGTGCTCACAAGGCATTTACATAAATATCCATTAAATACGTTTCATTTTATATAATAAAGACTTCTCCTTATTGGTTTCTAATAGTCCTGAATTATCAAAATAGCAGTTTCTTTTAATCCCTGTCACCAAGACCTCAGAGCTGTACCCTGCCTGATCCTTGGGGACAAGAAAAAACAACTGTGCATGTCTTCCCTGCACACCTCTCTCAGGCTGGATCCCCAGGCTCCTGCCTGCCCTAGTCCAGCAGGGAAACATCCAAGGCCATACCAAAGGGAAGTTTCCTTGCAAGCGGCAATCAAACCTGATACCCTCACTACCCTTCTTTTCCACACTCATTCAGAATGCTTTCTGCTTTTGCTAGTTTTCCTACCATGGACTCTCTGGACCTGATTTTGGTGGCCAGCAGTGGGATTTCAGAGAGGAAGAAGGAAGAAACAGAGAGGAGGTTGGTGGTTGTGATGGATCTGATTAATTTGGGCCCAGAATGCCTTTCTCTGAAGGCTGTGGGCCAAAATGTCAGGAAGATCTGTCCTCTTTGGACTTACCACCCTAAAAGCCTTGGCTGTACCAGTCCTCTAATGCTGCTGTCCCAGTGAGCACAAAGCCCTTGGGACACCAAGGCAGCACCATGTCCCTGCTCCATGAAGGTGCCATGCCAGTACCCAGACTGCATTGTTGTTCATTTAACGAGGCAAACATTCTTGCTGAATGGCAAAGAGCTAGCTTGTGGAGGAGCAAAGCAGTCTCTTCCACAGCACAGAGTCCTGTGGCCCTGGGACGTGGCTTCTTCTCTGCCATGCACCGCCAGCTGTGTGAGGTGCCATGCAGGAAGTCGGGATGCTTTCAGGCTTAGAAGTGCTTGCAGTGTGCTGTCCAGTAAGCCACTAAATTTGCTGATCCTTCTGACACAGCAGCTGCAGTTCCTCCACATTCTTCTCAGGAGTCAGCGGCTGTACCTGGCACAGGTGACCAGAGAAAAGCTGGTCTGACAGAGCACTGTCCCCCAGCAGCTCCTTGCCTGTATGCTCTGGGTCCAACACCTCTCCCAGCAGCTCCTCTTCATAGGGCACCAGGATCTCCTTGGACAGATCCAGGCCAGTCATTCCCCCGAGAGACCCCTCACCTGGCTTCGCTGTCTCCCCAGCCAGCCTCAGGTCAAATCCTTCACCACACTTTGGGTTTCCTATGTTACTTGGCTCTAACATTTCCCCAGATGATTTTTCTTCATCCCGCTCCCCCATGCTCTTCTCTTCTGGGTTAGCATCCTCCCCTGCCAGCTCCTTCTTGCACAGCTCCAGAATCCTGCCTGGCTCTGGGCCCTTATTCCAGATCAGGGTCTCTGGGGCACTTGGCTCTGCTACTGGCAGCCCAGACACAGCCCCCTGCCCGTCAAGCTCTCTGCGTGGAGCTTGACTCTCTTCCTGCTCAGGTGACTGGCTAGTCAGCTGCTCCTCACTTTTTGGGGGGCTGATGGAAAGTTTCTCAGTGAAGCTGAAACGAGCACAGTTGTCCACAGAAGTTGGGGAGGACGGGCCTGCACTGGAGACGGTACTGGAGGGGCCACTGCTGTCTGCAAAGAGGAAGAAAAATCTTAAAACATGTAGCTGGTATTTTCCCCCCCAAACTGTCACAGTCCCACAGTTCTGCCACCAAGAGGTGAGGGCTGTCTATATGCCGTGTGACCTGTCAGGGGCTTGAAGCTGGTCTTGGACATTTCTGACAGTTCAGCTGATGAAAACCCAATCACACAGAGTACAATTCTACCTTTTAATCCAGGGCTATGTTGGCATACAGCCAAGAGTGGACTCTGTTGTTACAGCACAAAATGTGAAGTGTGATGTTTCAGTTCAAAATGCAAACCAATTTATTTCATTCCCTTACTATTATGGAACAATCCCAGCTTCAACTTGCTCCTCCTGTCCTGGTACACACAGTCCCTGAATGTTGAGTGAGAGTCAACACTAGAGAAAGAAATATTGATTCTCTACTAATGCTTATTCTTGCCTTATATTGTACAATAAGCAAAATTAGAGCAATACCTAGATTGTACCTAATCCAATAAAGGAGGAGAATGAAACAACTGTTTTCAGCCAGACTGGTTTCCTGCCCTTGCTGACTTCACACACTTCCCTCCCTGCCCATTGCATCTGCCCTGACCGAGCGTGGAGCACACTCACACCAGGGGGGTTTATCCGAACGCTGGCGCAGCGGCAACGACGATGACGACAGGATTCGCTGGGACATAAAGGGGTCTCCTGGGATCTGGCTCCCAATCATTGAATCAAACAAAGCTTCAAGAAAAAAAAATATACAGATCAGTAATATTCCAACAGACATAAAGCAACGGCTCGTAGCCCAGCAGTCACGAGCAGGTGCTCTGGGAAGAGCTAAAGACCAGTGCCAATTCAGAGCCATGCCTGCCCATCAGGTCCTGGGAATCTGAGGCTAAGATTGCCAGAGCTGGAGTCGGTGTCCTTATCACCATACTCATCAGCTAGAGACAGACCTGACTGATTATTTGTCATGTAAGTGGTCTAGGATGGCTCTGAGCTGGGTCCCATGGCTCATTCCTGGGCTAGAACACTCTGGGACAGGCTCTAGGGACTGCACTTGTCTGCAGTCCTGTCAGGCTGATCCTTCCCAAGAAGGTAAAAGAGCAGGCGTGCTCCTTGCCTTGCCAGAACAAGCCCACCTGAGCAGTACCTGCGGTGGACTGGACGTGCGACTCGCTGCAGCTCCGGCACACGGCTGTCAGGAACTCGTTGACCTGCCGCAAAGAGAGGGAGTTGTGCAGGGTCTCCAGGGGATAGATGGTGGGAACCATGGAACAGCCTTCAAAACCTGGAAAGAGACCAAGCAGAAAATGAATAGAGGAAACAGCAGGGAAAATCCATGCAGGAGCAGTCATGGCTGAAGGAGCTGGGCACTCTGGAAATCAAACAACAGGCACACTCAGGCCTCAGGTCATCTCTTCTAACCCAAGAAAATCACCACGAAGCAATCCCATGCAAATACAGATCTGAAAGCAAGCACCTGGGTACACATGGAGGGGAGAATAGGAAAAGTATCTGGCAGCTGCCATTTTTGCTGCTGAGCCTGGGACACTTACAATACACAGCCATGATGGAGAACTTGGCACAGAGCTTGGCACAGTGCCCCCTCTTACAGAAGCCAAACAGAATCAAAGTGGTGCCAACAGAATTTCCATTAAAGAGGTCCCACCGCTGGTGACCCCCTGGCTGGCACAGCCCCCTCTCCCCACAGCAGGGAGCACACGCTGCAGCGGCCACAAGGAGCCACAGAAACTCCCTGTCACAGCAGCCTCCCGTGCACCCCTGACAGGCTGTGTCCAAAGGAAGGGCTGGGAAATGAATTATTTGTCCCCTTAACTAGAATTCACTGCCAGCAAACCCAGAATGAGCATAAAGGGGCATCTCAGCGTGTAATAGGCACTTTCTCAGAGCTAAGCTGCATCACAACCATTCAGAATAAATCCTTTGCTGCTCAAGCCAGCAGAGGATCATAGCAAAGCATCTTCCTCTTCATCCCAGCTTCCTGTAAATGCCTTGTTGAACCAAGCCAACCTGAACTGTCAGAGGAGCAAGGAAGAAACAGATGAGTCTGTGGGTATACGGAATGAGGCTGCCCCCTGCTCTGCACCTCTCAAGTTTAATGGCCTCTCAACTCCTCAGGGCTGGGCTTCCCATTCTGTAGCCCCCCAGTCTCTTCCAAAGACCTCAAAAAGACTCTGGAAAGAAACTGTGTTTGCTTCTACAGAGAAGGAAAAATACTTTGAAATGCAAAAAGTAAGAGAGTTCTTGATGCAATCTGTAGCAGGATGTCTGCCCACCACACCAACAGGACAAAACTGACCCCTGCAGCTTGGCAGTACCTCAGGAGAAGCCCTGGAGCACCTGTTTGTGTACTGCAGACAGTTGTTCCAGTCACCTCCAGACAGGCTCTGCTCCAATATCCTCACCTAACCCAGTTCTGCAAGAGGCAAGGAGCATGAGCCATGAAGGTGCTCACTGCAATAAATAACAGTTGGTGGAGATAAAGAATCCTCCAGAGTTCACAAGGTTACCTACGCCACAAAGGACCTACAAACATAATTCAAGACAAAAAGGATAACAAATCCTCGGCTAGGATGAAGAAACATAAGACACAGAAAAAAGACCACATTCTTGTGTCTGTTGCTGAGAAGTCCTGAGAGTGGAAGTGCTGAGCAAGGAAGAATGTACGTCCTCTATTTTCTCAGAGGCCTCCTGGGAGACAGAGCTAAATGAAAAAGGTGAGGGCAAATCTTAAAATGGTCACGGGAGATAGTTGTGGAGCAGCCCAGTTTGAGGCTAATGTAATTTCACAACAGAATCTGGTTTGAGAGGGGCCAAAGTTGGCTCAGGTATTGGGGTCTCCAAAGAAAAAAGGAAGTTTAAATATAAGATTGGGCAAAGCAATGTTACAAGATACACTAGGGGCACCAATGGGGATCTGAGTGCTTGGGCTCCCGTCTAGTAAGATGAGGAAATCAAAGGTCCAGCAATAAAGGAAACATTAGACACTGACACACGGCTGATGTGAAATCATATACCTGTATCCCCAAAGTGCCAGGTGCCTGCTCACGCAACTCTGCACAGCGCTGTGGCACTGCACTACTCTTGAGCAAGCAGAGTAAAATGGCCAAAGTTTCCTCTTTCAAGGCGGAGGAGAACTGTGTTCAGGGAATCCTTTTCATTTGTGTACAGGACCCCACTTCCCTGCACACCTCCCTAGACCTGCTGAGCTGCTGGGGAAGAGGCCAACAGTGGTTCATGCCACCACAGCACAGCTAAGGCAGCAGCTACCACTACGGATCACGATCCCTATGTGTCTCCAGTGAAGGCTCCAACCACTGCTGCAACCACACACAGTTAGCAAAGACTCAACACCTTTGGGAAAGGGCAAGAAAAATAAAATGTGACAACAAGCCACAGGAACCATCCTTGACTGCCAGTTACCCTGTGCTGACTGTGCAGCTATTGCTGATGCTCCCCCAAACTCTTTCCTGGGGCCTGAAGGGTAGGAGTCTGTCATGCAGGCAATGGCACGAGAAACTGGACAGAATTCCACCCATTTTGTACCAACATCCAACAGCAGCCCACAGAGGAAGTTCTGTGTGCCAGTGTTCTGCATGCCAGTTCTTCTGGACTGACGGAGCACTTGTCCGGTCTCAGCACAAACAAAAGCACTCACCAGGCTCCTCTCTGACATGCATCATCAATCCACCCCTATTTTCCTGGACGAACTCCAACATGCCACATGTATATTGTATATGAAGGGTCACAAGTCTAGACAGCACATGTGACTGCCTAGTCACGTGCTTCAAACATCAGTGACCCACAGCTCAGAATTGCTATGGACATCATCTGTCTCTTCCATATTCTCGTTTCCCCTTGAACTCAGTTAAGCTCCCAACATCCCCAGGTACCGTGGTACAGAGCTTGGAAAAAATCCACTTCTGTCCAAAGTGTCTCAACTCACTCCATTAGAAACCTTGCTCCTGGATCTACACAAAACTGTGGATCCCCACCCCTTCCCTCAGGCCACTCAGACCACTATTACAAACAGCCTTCCCAGATTTCTAATTTTGCAAATTTCTACCTTTTCCACCTTGTCTCAAGTGATGATGGTCAGATCAGAGCCCACTATTTCATATATAAGAGTTTGGGGCTGTTTCCCTTTGTAATTTAAATTCATTTACACTGGACATCACCACTACTTTCCTGCTCATCATCACAGGATGATGCTCTCTGTCCACAGCTGACCTTTGGCTTCAGTACCAGTGGGATTCATTACCAATATGAACTTACTTCACACGTTTCTTTTTCCCAGCTATGACCACACAGGTTCTCAGACATTCCTTCAGGGCTCCACTGTTGATCTTTCCAACTATGGATGCCAACTGCATACTTTTGACTCACTGATTCTATCTTCTAATTCATGTGTGGATAGAAGTACAGTGGAAAGCCAAGAGAGGACAGAAGAATGCAGTTTTCACAAGGAAGAAACCTGGGCTGTCAACCATGTCTGTTCTGAGAAGAGCCTCAGCAGGAATCCCAAACGTATCAACGAACTGTGCGCTTGCAGATGGACTGGGAAAACAGCATGAACTTGATGGTGGATATTTGATGTCCAGCTGGGAGGGCTGCTGCACTGGTAAGGAGTTAGGTAAGGAGCACCTAACGCCTGTGTTGGGGCAGGAGGCACCTCCCAGCAGCCTGCTGTGCCCACAGCACTGAGCTCATTTTCTCTCCCCACCCAAGCTCACAAACAGGGCCAAGACTTGCAGCAGAGAAAGCTCAGCCCTTGCTCTGGAGCAGTCTGCTGTGATCCAGCATCTCTTCCCTTGAAGCAGTTCTTGCTCCTCTTTAGCATTTGTTGCCAGGAGACCAAGGAATTGTCCTAATTACATGTGAAAAGCAACTAACTCTCTCCAAATCTGTGTGCTTGACAGAAAGGGCCATATCAAGGAAAAACAGACTTCAGAAAAATTCTCATCTTCCAGGCTCTGAAAATGCTTGGTCCTGCTGCTTCACTACATGGAAGGCTGCACTGTCTGTGCCCTTTCCACCTGTGGGTCTGAATGGAAAAGGGGTCCATGCATCACACCACACAGCTCAGCAAGCCACATGCTCCGAGCAGCTCCTATGGTGCAAGTAAACCTCAGCAGCCAGCCCCAGCTCGCTGCCTCCTTCAGGGAGCAGCAATCTTTCTGCCTGTGTGAGAAGCACCAAGGCCTCCATGCATCAGACTTCCCGTCTGTGACAGAGGCTGAAAAACACCAAAGAAACAGCAGCAAGCTTTGATTTATAACATCTGGATTCAATGCTGAAGTCGCCTACCTCTTCCCACCAGAGACAGGACACACTGAGAGGCCCTATCAGGCAGGAAAGATGCCATGCAGTACAGCCACACAGAAGCTCAGCTCTACCCTGTCTTAACTCAGTCTCTTTAGATACAACACACCCACAAGCACTCACTTCCCCAAAATTTCCACAGCAAGTTCACTCAGCTTGTGAGCAGGATGTCTGCCCACCACACCAACAGGACAAAACTGACCCCTGCAGCTTGGCAGTACCTCAGGAGAAGCCCTGGAGCACCTGTTTGTGTACTGCAGACAGTTGTTCCAGTCACCTCCAGACAGGCTCTGCTCCAATATCCTCACCTAACCCAGTTCTGCAAGAGGCAAGGAGCATGAGCCATGAAGGTGCTCACTGCAATAAATAACAGTTGGTGGAGATAAAGAATCCTCCAGAGTTCACAAGGTTACCTACGCCACAAAGGACCTACAAACATAATTCAAGACAAAAAGGATAACAAATCCTCGGCTAGGATGAAGAAACATAAGACACAGAAAAGACCACATTCTTGTGTCTGTTGCTGAGAAGTCCTGAGAGTGGAAGTGCTGAGCAAGGAAGAATGTACGTCCTCTATTTTCTCAGAGGCCTCCTGGGAGACAGAGCTAAATGAAAAAGGTGAGGGCAAATCTTAAAATGGTCACGGGAGATAGTTGTGGAGCAGCCCAGTTTGAGGCTAATGTAATTTCACAACAGAATCTGGTTTGAGAGGGGCCAAAGTTGGCTCAGGTATTGGGGTCTCCAAAGAAAAAAAGGAAGTTTAAATATAAGATTGGGCAAAGCAATGTTACAAGATACACTAGGGGCACCAATGGGGATCTGAGTGCTTGGGCTCCCGTCTAGTAAGATGAGGAAATCAAAGGTCCAGCAATAAAGGAAACATTAGACACTGACACATGGCTGATGTGAAATCATATACCTGTATCCCCAAAGTGCCAGGTGCCTGCTCACGCAACTCTGCACAGCGCTGTGGCACTGCACTACTCTTGAGCAAGCAGAGTAAAATGGCCAGTTTCCTCTTTCAAGGCGGAGGAGAACTGTGTTCAGGGAATCCTTTTCATTTGTGTACAGGACCCCACTTCCCTGCACACCTCCCTAGACCTGCTGAGCTGCTGGGGAAGAGGCCAACAGTGGCTCATGCCACCACAGCACAGCTAAGGCAGCAGCTACCACTACGGATCATGATCCCTATGTGTCTCCAGTGAAGGCTCCAACCACTGCTGCAACCACACACAGTTAGCAAAGACTCAACACCTTTGGGAAAGGGCAAGAAAAATAAAATGTGACAACAAGCCACAGGAACCATCCTTGACTGCCAGTTACCCTGTGCTGACTGTGCAGCTATTGCTGATGCTCCCCCAAACTCTTTCCTGGGGCCTGAAGGGTAGGAGTCTGTCATGCAGGCAATGGCACGAGAAACTGGACAGAATTCCACCCATTTTGTACCAACATCCAACAGCAGCCCACAGAGGAAGTTCTGTGTGCCAGTGTTCTGCATGCCAGTTCTTCTGGACTGACGGAGCACTTGTCCGGTCTCAGCACAAACAAAAGCACTCACCAGGCTCCTCTCTGACATGCATCATCAATCCACCCCTATTTTCCTGGACGAACTCCAACATGCCACATGTATATTGTATATGAAGGGTCACAAGTCTAGACAGCACATGTGACTGCCTAGTCACGTGCTCCAAACATCAGTGACCCACAGCTCAGAATTGCTATGGACATCATCTGTCTCTTCCATATTCTCGTTTCCCCTTGAACTCAGTTAAGCTCCCAACATCCCCAGGTACCGTGGTACAGAGCTGGAAAAAATCCACTTCTGTCCAAAGTGTCTCAACTCACTCCATTAAAAACCTTGCTCCTGGATCTACACAAAACTGTGGATCCCCACCCCTTCCCTCAGGCCACTCAGACCACTATTACAAACAGCCTTCCCAGATTTCTAATTTTGCAAATTTCTACCTTTTCCACCTTGTCTCAAGTGATGATGGTCAGATCAGAGCCCACTATTTCATATATAAGAGTTTGGGGCTGTTTCCCTTTGTAATTTAAATTCATTTACACTGGACATCACCACTACTTTCCTGCTCATCATCACAGGATGATGCTCTCTGTCCACAGCTGACCTTTGGCTTCAGTACCAGTGGGATTCATTACCAATATGAACTTACTTCACACGTTTCTTTTTCCCAGCTATGACCACACAGGTTCTCAGACATTCCTTCAGGGCTCCACTGTTGATCTTTCCAACTATGGATGCCAACTGCATACTTTTGACTCACTGATTCTATCTTCTAATTCATGTGTGGATAGAAGTACAGTGGAAAGCCAAGAGAGGACAGAAGAATGCAGTTTTCACAAGGAAGAAACCTGGGCTGTCAACCATGTCTGTTCTGAGAAGAGCCTCAGCAGGAATCCCAAACGTATCAACGAACTGTGCGCTTGCAGATGGACTGGGAAAACAGCATGAACTTGATGGTGGATATTTGATGTCCAGCTGGGAGGGCTGCTGCACTGGTAAGGAGTTAGGTAAGGAGCACCTAACGCCTGTGTTGGGGCAGGAGGCACCTCCCAGCAGCCTGCTGTGCCCACAGCACTGAGCTCATTTTCTCTCCCCACCCAAGCTCACAAACAGGGCCAAGACTTGCAGCAGAGAAAGCTCAGCCCTTGCTCTGGAGCAGTCTGCTGTGATCCAGCATCTCTTCCCTTGAAGCAGTTCTTGCTCCTCTTTAGCATTTGTTGCCAGGAGACCAAGGAATTGTCCTAATTACATGTGAAAAGCAACTAACTCTCTCCAAATCTGTGTGCTTGACAGAAAGGGCCATATCAAGGAAAAACAGACTTCAGAAAAATTCTCATCTTCCAGGCTCTGAAAATGCTTGGTCCTGCTGCTTCACTACATGGAAGGCTGCACTGTCTGTGCCCTTTCCACCTGTGGGTCTGAATGGAAAAGGGGGTCCATGCATCACACCACACAGCTCAGCAAGCCACATGCTCCGAGCAGCTCCTATGGTGCAAGTAAACCTCAGCAGCCAGCCCCAGCTCGCTGCCTCCTTCAGGGAGCAGCAATCTTTCTGCCTGTGTGAGAAGCACCAAGGCCTCCATGCATCAGACTTCCCGTCTGTGACAGAGGCTGAAAAACACCAAAGAAACAGCAGCAAGCTTTGATTTATAACATCTGGATTCAATGCTGAAGTCGCCTACCTCTTCCCACCAGAGACAGGACACACTGAGAGGCCCTATCAGGCAGGAAAGATGCCATGCAGTACAGCCACACAGAAGCTCAGCTCTACCCTGTCTTAACTCAGTCTCTTTAGATACAACACACCCACAAGCACTCACTTCCCCAAAATTTCCACAGCAAGTTCACTCAGCTTGTGACCAGCTGCAGCACCTCCTTAATCTCTTCCTCTACTCTCACTACTCACTTTGGTTCCTCCATTACTAAGGGGACACTCTGTGGCAGCTCACCAAGACCTGCACAGAGCATCCTGCCAGCAGGGCATCCCATGGATAGCAGCTCATCAGCTCCCTGAAGGGAGCTTAATGCTTACCCTGGCTAAAGGGAGGAGGCAACAAACAATTGCCACAGATGGAAAGAGCAGTTACAGCCACATGGGGAGCGGAGGCTCCGTGTGGAAAGGCTCCTGCCTAAGGCTCCAAAACTGCTGGTACAACAGCCCACACAGCTTGCTGCAGCAGCAGCCTAGAGACCTTTGGGATTTGGTGAGGGAAACACTTTCCTTTTTCAGAAGCAAAGCATACTTTGCACTCTCAAGCAGACAGTGGTCCCTGCTCAGCTACAAGAGCATGGGACAGAGGCAGCTGCAGCGTGCAGTACCGTAAAGACACTCCAAGTCATCCTGCCCTGAGATCAGCCAGCTCCTGAAGAGGCGCAGGTGGTAGGAGCACTGCTGCAGGTGATGGGCTAGGGTGGCATCCAAGGAGATGGTCCGGCTCGCGGCACAGTCAGAGGAAAAACGGCGTAGCAACTGGGCAACATGCTGGTGCTCCAACACATCTGGAGGAAAGGGGCCATAGAGAGTGAGAGGAGAGGGGCAGGTACAGCTGGGGGACAGAGAAACTGCGGAGATGTGGGGATGGAGCTGCCAGCACCAGGGCCGCTGGGTGAGAAGGACACACGCCACACATTAAGCCAAATCCCTCCCACAGCGAGCAGGTCAGGAATGCCCTTGAGAGTTACGTTCCCCCAGTGACACCAGGGCAGACCAGACTCCCACCCCGCCCAGGCTTCGCCCAGCTGCAGCACAGGGCACTGCCTGAGCAGCGAGGGCCCATCTTTGTAAAGGAAAGTCTGACAAGTGAATAAATTTCAGGACACATTCCAAGTCCAATGCAGTTCAGGTCTGGCTAGATAAAAGGATCAGGCTCAGGGCCAGACTCGCCCTTCGGCAGCTCAGATGAGAAATCCAGCAGTGCCAAGACTGCCAACAGTGTTTGAGCCCTGCATCCAAGCGCAGCCAGGCACATCAGCACGGGGAGAGAGCAAATGGCCCAGCATCAAATGAGCAGAGGCTGTGCAAGGGACTTTGGGAACAGCAGGGTCTGACTGAGAGCAAAGTGCTGAGAATGCAGAAGAACAGAGGGAGCACAGAAGCACTGACTTTCCTTGTCTTTGAGAACAGCCCTGTGCAATCTTCAGTGATAGCCTTGCATGGCAGACAAGATACAAGCATGCAGGCATGCCTTCTCTCTATACACAGCCTCAGGACTCACGTCACCCACCCAAGACTTGTGCGACCGAGGCACAAACCATCTGGCCTGATGCTATGCTTGACCACCACCTTGGTTCACCCATTCCATTTCACCACACAGAGGCAGCTCTCCAGAAACAAAATCCAGATTCAGAGCTAGGAACACTTTTTGCATTCAGTTTTTAAGTGCTTCATGGGGTAAAACATCCCTCCTGCTCAAAGTAGTGCCAATCCTACACCAAATATCCCTGACTTTGAGCTCTCACCTGCTGGACCCCTTCTTTTCTTGATTAAGAAGCTCTTTGCCATCAGAAATACTAATTGGGGTTTTGGGAGAAACATGATGCCTGGTTTAACCCGATCGTATTTCGAGCAGGGGCAACTGCTTTACAGCGTGTCTTACAAAAGGCCGGAACTTGGTACAACCTTTGCAGGAAAGATAGGACAACACGCCCTGCTGACATACACCATGTGAGCTCCAATGCTGTCCAGACATACAGAAAACCAAGCAATTGGCCACTCTGGGAAAACCAAAGCCAAGCAAACACAGAGAATAGGCTCCCTCTAGTTATTTGAAACAGTAAAGCCACAGTGACTTGTCCTTTCCCATTTCATCCTTCTCAAAACTTTCATTTTCAGAACGGTCTTCTAAATTTCATTCATCTTCCAGATTACACCAAGCAGGATGTCTTCATATTCACAAGTTGCCTTGATCACATCAGTTAGAAATACTTGGTAGTGTTCAGTGATCTCCTTTGGTTCCAACTTGTCTCAGAAGCAGGACCCATACAAGAGGAGGGGTGCTGTGAAACCTATTTAAAATTATCAGTGCAAGAGCTGGAGAGTGAACACTGGTTCAAGGCACCTGCTACAACAGAGCCAGTGGCCTATAACTTCACAGACCCACACTTTGGTTGTCAGGCAAGTAACAACATGGAGCAGAGATAGTGAATTGGCAGAAGCTCTGTCCGACATCTGTCACCAAACCTTTCCAGAGATACAGGCAGGACGGGATGGAGCAGGGGATGCCACCCTAGGTAGCATGATGCCCATCCCCTCCCGCCCAAGACAGCACCATCCACCAACAGCAGATGAGTAAGAGCTCTGGAGAGACACATTCCACAGGGTAAAGTCTGCAGAAAAGGTGAGCCTACCTGTGCCAACATCACCACGCTTGGAGGAACCACAGGACCAGCCTAACAGAGAGGTTTCACAACAGGAGGCTACCAGCACTCCTGACATGATACACCAGGAGTGCACTTTCTTCTTTCCCACCATACCCTAGGCCCTTCCAGGTGACACACAGCTGTCCTAGTGTTATTCTTGTTTTCAATCTGCAAATCTGCAGTGTAGAAACTGAGGACCTAAGCTGCTGATGCTTCATGATATGGAATGAGCATCAGCCCCCAGTCCAGTGGTATTTTCCCCCTGATCCCCACCCTCCCAACAAGGAGCACAACAAAAGGCCTCAATGTCACCGCAGAGTTAAAGGCTGCTTTAGCAGCACACTCACAGAGCCATGGCTTCTGCCTCTTCCCCTGGGACAAGAACACCTCAGGGGAGAACAGAGGCACCACTGAGCAGTAACAGGGTATGAGTGAGCACATTAGTCACAAGGAGACAATGGAGGAAGGTGAAGCATGTTTGGACACCAGATACACAAACACAAAAAAAAACACAAGAAGGCTGAGAGGAGAACGTGTGCAGAGAAAAGTGAACGTGAGCATGGGGTTAGAAGTGTGAGGGAACATCAAATCCAGAAAGCAAACATACCATTAGTCGGATGCTTTGCAAACGACACAGAAAATCGTTTTACGGCTGGCATAGACAAGAGCTCTGAGGAAATAAAAACAGATCATCTCAGTTAACAGCCTGCTTCAAAGGATCCCCCGACCTTCATACACTTGATTACGCTTTCAGGTTCACCTTCCTGACCCCCACAACAGCTGCTCCCACTGGCACTGCTGTGGCATTCAACACTCTGCCTGTGGGTCCGACTGAAGCATTCTGCATCTGCCCAGCCCTTGCACCGCCCTGCCAGGGCCTCCCCAACACTGCACACTCAGCCACGCTCTCAGTCACCCTCAGTCAGCAACTCACACCTTCCCAGCACACCAGGCTCAGTCCAGTGCAGGATGCAGCCAGGCCATGCTCACAGCCACCAGAGCACACGTCCCTGCGAGTAGCAGCACCACAGGAGGACTGTTCTCAGGATTCACCAAGGAAAACAAACACTGTTCTGCAGAGGCACTAAGGAGTTCCAGCAAAGGTACAGCTCAAAACAACCTCTTAATGCAAGCTATACAGAGCTATTTATGAATTTAAAGGTAAATCACCTCAGTAGGGAAGAAGGAAAAGACCCATGAAGACATGCCTCTACAGTTCTCTACTCAAAACATTTTGGTACAGGGGAAGCTTTGGGATACACCTGTCAGAGTGGTCCTCAGGCTTCTCCTGGCCATGCCCCAGGCCAGGCCAAGCTCTCCCATACAAATCACGTATCAGAAAGACCGTGCAAGGACAGACACTGTGCATCTAATGGGGTGCAAACAGATAGGCTTTAAAAGACATGGATTAGGCTCCACATGCACACACACACAAAAAAAAAAAGGCCGGAAACTTTGCTTTTTTCCCCACACTGGAAACTCTTCAGCTATAATGAAAAAGAATGGCCTGGATCAGACCATCTATATGTGGGATTGATGTGAGACCCCAGCCAATCATACCTTTTACTGCTATTGGGGATCTTTCAGGATATAGTAGAAAACCCTTTTATTTCTCTTTCATGTTTCATGCATCAATTCTCCCTAGTGCACAGGGTGTGTATGCCTATCCCCTTCATCAGTGCACCAAAGCATGCTCCATACTCCCAATGTGCTCCTACATGCAGTGGCTTGGCCAAATAATGTATCTAAAACCAACTCTCACTGGAACTTCCTCCTCTAGTGTACCAGCCCTAAAAATTGTTTTTCTTTCTTTAAACTCAGCAAACAGCATGACAATCTTCCCTACACATGCAATCCCTTGGAAGTGTCTACGCCCTGCAGCTGCAGTCAGCTGGTGACCATCTCTGGCTGACCCACACCTCCCCTTGCCCTGAGGGCACAACAACTGAACCGGCACTGACGCAGTTCACTGGATCCCTGGCTTCAGGCAAGCCGACTTGTAATCACAGCCATCCACGGACCTTCTCTCAGCCTGAGGTTCAGAAAACTTTCTGCTGAAGTGTCCCTTAGCCCTCCTCCAGCTCCAAGTATAAAAGATTTCAGAAATAAGGGCCCTTGAAACTTCCCTGGAAAAAGGCAAGTTTACACTGGTGAAGTGCTATATGCCACACACTATACCTTGAAGCATCACAGCCATTAAAAACTACCAAAGAGTTAATGCAAAAATGTGCTGCTTTTCAATGTCATTAGTCTAAAGAGTGTGGAACAGGTCTCAAAACAAATGTTCTCCAAGAGTCTGCTGTAGCTGCAGTGCCACTGACTGCAACCACGTGTAGTGATGTTTGGATTCAATTCCATTGTTCAGCACTGCAATAGTGCCCGTTTAAGCGAAAACATGCAGATCAAGGGTTTATTTCACATTCCAAACATTTCCCCGGAAGCTAAATGTCCTTCTGCTTTCTCCTTGTCTTCCCAAGCCCCTGACACCTTCCCTCCAAATGCCCTTACTGCAGCAAGGCACTGACAGCATAGGGTCTCAGGGCATGCCAAGGAACATGAAAACAGAAGTACAACATCAAGATTTATAATTCTGAGCTGGGTTAGACAAATGCTAGTCAACTAAGTCTGCATTTTAGGTACTTGAGGGTACAACTGCATCTCAGCACACAGAGATGCAGTTGGGATTTGGTGAGGGAAATCACTTGTCACTGAATTGAGGCTTAGCAGGAGTCCATGGCCTCAAATGCCTGTAGCCTGCTGCGGGCACGTCTTGCTACACAGCCTACAGAGGTAGGGAGCCCAGCAGCAGGACTGAGCAGGTCTGTCCCGTGCCCAGCTGGGCACAGAGCAGTCTCTGATGCTTTTCCCTGAGAATCAGTGCTGCCTTGGGCTCCCACTCCTTGCAGAGTCAGGAAAGAACAGCTGCCAGGGCCTTTGCTGGCCTTTTCAGAGGCTCCACTGCGACTCATATCCTGGTTTTGTGCCAAACACCATCAGCTTATTCTGCAACCTGTGAGTAGCCAGTACTTGCTGCCTGGGGCAGCTCAGACTGGTACACTGGGGTTGAGAACACTCCCATCTCACCCTCCCTGCCACCATCATTCACAGCCCAATGTGTGGTTGGGAGTGCCCTGAGGAGGTGAGAACCAGCTCAGCTTTCTCTTATACAAGAAAAGCAGCACAGGCAGCTAGTGTACATAGCAGCACCTACAGAGTTCCAACAGGGCTGAGATTGGACAACATCTTTCCATCCTGATTTGCTAGGCCATTTTCCTTGCCTCAAAACTGGACAAAAATCCAAATGAACCAACCTCCTGTCTTTCCCAAACTACTCTCTTAATCCTCTTCCCACTTTGAAATCCAGCAATGTTAATGTTCCTTACAATTCCAATAAGAAAGGCACTCAGAATCTGCATTGAGTAAAATATCAAAAAGATAAGACATCCAGTACAGACAACCTTACATCCATCCATTCAAACACTGGGAAACCTTAGGTGGATTTCCAACCTTGTCAGAGTATGCTGTGCAAACCCTGCCCATGGAGCTCCTCAAATCAGTGCCCCAACAAATGGTATGTGAATCAGTACTCAAGAGTTTGAGTGAGTGTCTTTCCTATCAGGACCACAGTGGACACTTGCATTTGTGCATTACACCCTCCAGCTGTTCCAGGACAGCTCAGTCTGTCCCCCGTGCCCCAACTTCCTTGCAAATAACAACCCTCTGCTGCTCCCTGCACATTGCACCAAGTGCTGGGGGCAGGTCAGGGTGCAGCCGCAGCACCTGCAGCCATGGGCATAGAGCGTTTGTAACCTTGGCCCCAATGCCTTCAACCAGACTGTCTTGCTGGCCTTCCTGGCAGTTTTTGCACAGCTGCAGAGAAACCAGACTTTCCAGTACTTCATCTGCAGTACTTCATCCAAGCAACTCACCTACCTCAGGCATATTGCCCTTGCCTCCTGAGAGCTACCTCAGCCTGCCACACGCTCAGCCTCTCTCTACTGCCCATCTTAACCATGCCCAAGCATATCATTCTGTCTTTGGGATGGCTCCACCTTCCACGGGGCAAGGATTACTGCCCCAAAAAGAGCTTCATTTTAGCATCAGCAAGATGATCAAGGTAAGCAAGATGATGTGATCTGCTGGATTTCCCTTCGAGGACAAACTGATTTAATATTTGGACCAATAAATTCCCCTTCACAACAGCCAACTACTCTTAAAACAGCAGACCAAAACCAGACCCCAACAATGCCACACATCAACCTAAAACTCCTCTCACAATGTTAGGTCCCTTCTGTCCTAGCAAGAATCATGATTTCTTGTGGCATTGTAGATGTGATGAATACATACATTCAACTGTCACTGTTTTCAGCAGTCCAAGTCTGTGCCACAGGCACATCTTGAGACACCAGTGTCCACAGAGTACCACCCTGCTGCCAGGGAACAAACATACCGTCTTTGTATGTCAGGCTGCTGGCAAACTTTTTGCCATGGCTGCGTGCGTAGTCCTGGAGGTTGGGGGCACTGGAGGAGCCTCCCAGCACAGTGGTGCTAAACAGCCCGGTGCACTGTGACCCTGGAAAGGCAGGGAAGGTGTTAGTAACACATACCCGCTGCATGCAGCTACAGAAAAGCAGGGTTAGTCAAAGGATGAAGGATGAACTGGCCACTTCACAAGCAATTTCAGGAAAAAAACATGATGCCTGGAAGCACAGGGAGGCCGTGTTCTCCGTTCTAAATTCCACAGCGCCAAATGCAGAACAGGTAGCCCAAACCTCAGCACCAGGGAAGTTCCTAACTTCATGCAGGGGTTTACTTCCATTTGGCTTTCTTGCCCTGACCTAGGGGAAACATCTTCACCCCTTTCAGTCAGCAAAGCTACACACTGATGCCAGAATACTCAGGATGCCAAACCACTGATGTTCATGTCACAGAGGTTCATTGCTCTGCTCTTTGCCCTTTCTCTTTGGAAAGCTCCTTCTTGTGTAGGACGCTGAGGAGAGGAAAGAACTGTCTGATCTGTGGATCAGCCAGCATGGATTCATCTCCAGTCAAACAAGCAGAAACAGTACTGTGACCAGAGGGCTTGTTCTCACAAGTTCGTCCTTTACTCCTCATGTCTCACTGCTCCAGCATAGGAGCAATGAGCCCATAAAGAGCCTTGCAAAGCACCAGATGTGCACACAGCATGGAACTTTACCTACCCAGAGTCAAGGAACATGGCATGCAAGGTGAAGGGCAACCTCATTCCTGGGGCTTTGGCTTTGCTTCTCCAAGGCACAGTGCTCTGAAGACTGACTTGACTTCCTGTGATATTTAGTGAACACCAGGCATTTGAAAGAGGATTCTTCCAACTGACTGAGGAAGCAACTGTGAGTCGAGACAAAACCTTATTATGGGCCAGACACAGCCATTGATTGGCTGTGAATTCTCTGCTAACAGACTGACTGCTCAAACCAACATTACTCCTACATACAAAGGGCTTCCAGAAACAAGTGGATTGATCTGGTCTGCCACAGCAAAAACCTGCAACACAGAACAGTGCAACTGTTACTGCTCTGAAAGAGGACCTGCCAACATTGGAAGCAGCTCTTGATTCTAAAATATGGCAGCACAGCATGATTTAGGCTGGAAGGAGACTGAAGCTTCTTTCCCAACACCCCAGAAGGACCAACTCAGATCAGCTTGCTAGGGTTTGTCCAATCAAGTTGTCAATACCTCCAAGAAAGTAAATTTCACAACCTCTCTGGGCCCCTGCTCTAAGATCTGGCACATTCACGGTGGGTGAAAAATCTGTTCCTCCTAACTACTTGGAACTTCTTGTGCTGCAACTTGTGTTCATTGGTTCTCCATCAACAACCACAGGGCTTTGGGGACAGTCTGTCTCTGTTCTCTCTGCAATCTCCCATTTAGGTGGTGAAAGAGCATTAAGGTCTCCAGTCCCCACAAGTTCCAATCTGAACAAGCATAGCTCTCAGTTTTTCCTCCAACTCCATGTGCTGCAGGCTCCCCACCCATTTCCACTGCCTCCCAGGGGGCTCACAATCCTGACGTACCCCAGGGAGCCCAGGGCAGGACAGCAGAGCTTCAGGCACTCACAAGAGGTGAACAGAAGGAGCCAAACCCCTCAGCTGGACAGCTGTACTCCAGCTGAAGCAGCCTAGCATGCCATCGGCCTTCCCTGGTGTGAGGACACACTGCTGCTTCACATCCACTCATTGCTCTTGGGGACCCCAGCTCTGTTTCTGCAAAGATCCTTAAGCCAGAGCTTCTTTAGAGAAAGCACAGAGATCCTGAGTATTAAAATGTTCTTGTATAAGCTCAGGCTGAGCCGAGGACATCTGTTCCTGGGGTGACCAAAAGGGTCCTTGTGACACTGCTGGTGGCTTTCCACAGCACAGACCAGCACATACGTGCCCTTGGACATAAAGGAACTCTTGCCTGCAGAGTCACTGATACACAAACCTTAGAAAATTTTCTCCTAATCCCTTAAATTGATGCAAAGTGCTGACTCAGCATGACCTGGAATCTGTTGGAATGAAAATGAAATTTTGTCATACATCAGACAGGACGATGCTCCCAATAGCTCTTCCATGGTTTAAAAAAAAACAACAACAAAAACCACCCAACAGATGCATTTACTGGCAGACAAAAATTGAACTTTTTAGGACTGTATGTCTTGAGCAACCTTGTGCTGTTAATCATTAAACTAAGGATACCGCAGTGTTTCTGCTCTCCTGCTGCAGACAGAGGCATTAAGCCAGAAGAGAATTTGCAAAGATGGACACTTTATGGACAACAGCAATTGTCTACAGGGAACTCCACAAGACCACTGTACCCAAGCAACCACACACACACATATCCTAAAAGCACAACAGCCATTTGGATTTAAATGTAGCAACACTTGCTAGAAATTACTGTACGTGCTGGATATTTACTGTGCATTTAATTGTCACGTGTTCATTCAGTATGTCAGATGTTTAAAAATAGTCATTCTTGGTTTCCCTCTGGGAATCTCAGCACAAGGCTTTGTGCCACTGGCAGTGCACCACCTCTACTGCTCAAACAGCCAGCAGTGATTTTACTCCATTTTGAAGGGTTCTTATAAGCAAAGAAAGGTACTGAAACATCCCTAGGCTTTTCAAGCTAGAAGCACAATCACTATGGCAAACAATCCACAGCAGTGCACTTGATGCTGCCCAGAAAAACCTGTCACACTCCAAAGCACAGACAAAGCAAGGTGCAGCCACCTCTTTTCAAAGGAGGAATTACATTTTTTTAAATTACAGTAGAGGCACCATTCTGGAAAGTATGGCAGCAGGGCAGAGCTATTGCAAGGGCTCTCTCGTGCTCCCTGCTCCTGCATGCCTACACATGGGAGCTTACACCAGGACAGATATTCCATTTTCCAGAGATAATGACAGCCAGGCACTGACTGGCAAGGTCAGGCAACAGGAGGTATGCTCAGCTTCAGAAAACTCAGAAACAGCAGGTAGTGCCTGAATGAACCCCCCTCATAACCCCCCCAAAGCTGCTGAGACAAGTATTAAAGCAAAAGCTCAAGCTTCCACAGTTCTGTATTATCTCTTAGAGAGAGAACACATTTCAAATCATAAAGGGGCAAGAAATTGGATTTCTAAAAAAACAAGCAGCAAAGGAATCAGGAAGATTCCTTGAAGATCTTGACTTGTACAGAAAAAGGGGCACGGCTCTTCCTAGCAGGCCTCAGGTGAAAAAAAACTCACGGAAACACAGATATCCTAATCACCAACTGTTGTGCAAGCTGGTGTGGTACAACAGGTCTTTCCTGCCCAATCCTTCTGTACCTGCAAGACTCTACAGAAGAGAACCATGGCTGGGCTAAAGGTCTACGTCACAGATCAGATCTCAGCTCCTACTCAAGCCTTTGTCCCTGCAGAGCTTCACAGCACAAGCTTCCCAGCAGGGCACATGAAGCAAGATTCTGAAATCAAACCTGCCAGGATCATATTTCAGATTTTGTTGTGAAGAAAAAGTAGTACTGTGCAAAGGTGTAGAAAAGCAGTGGTCTTCTCTATTGCCAAAACATACGTTCCTCAAAAACCTGGAAAAGGCTGTAGTCCACGGGCTGTAATATCTGCTTTCCAGAGCCCAGGCCTTCTGCTAGTTGCACATTCAAACAGCAAAACCAGTTTGCAGTACCATTTGATGTACCCAGTAATTCTCCAGGCAGATGCACCTCCTTGACTATGTGCCATTTCAGAAATTCCCATATTCATCCATATGGACTCACAAAACAGCCACAGGTTTCTTCAAGCCTAAGCATGGCAGTTTGTCACAGCTCACTGAATCTCACAGTGGCACTGGGAAAGGCAGAGATGAGTGAAATAACACATTCAAAAATTACCATGGCCAAGGATACTGTCCCTTTATGAAAATAATATACATCAGCCATTCCTATTTAGATTTTTCCAGCTGGCTGGACACATTAGCTGGCAGACTCCAGGGATACCTTCTAACCACTCAGAAGAAAATTCTCTCTCCTCAGTAAGAATTAGATTCCAAAGAAGCTGCTCATTCAAAAGTGGCAAAGAAATGAGCAGGCCTTTCAGAAGTCTCTTAGCTGCAGGTTGTCCATATAACAGATTGATGAGTCAGAACTGCTGCAACTCTGCAGCCATGCTACAATGCTACGATGGTTTAAAGAAAAAGAAAGTGGGCATGACTTGGGCATTATCACCTCCTCTCTTCAACACACAGGTTCCACAGCCATCTCTGAAGCTCATGACAGCAAAGACAGCTTTTCCAGTTCCAAAATGGATCTTGCTTTAGCAGAAATATTTCAGGAAGAATTTCAACTGTTCAGACATAGTTTAGGTTAAGATGACATGGAATGGAACAATCAAAGACAGAGATTGTCAAATGCCCTGAAATATTCTCTTCCACTGGCTACCACAAGACGAATGGCTGACCAAGGACTTCAGCTCGATTAGAGAGCTATCAAACACTCTGTATGTGACACATCTGTTCCATACAACAGATCTTTATGAAGCAAAGGTAGAAATGGAACAGTCTCACACAAAGAACAGCTTTGCATATAAACTGATGCTTTGTAGAACAGAAAACTCACTAGTGCTCACCTAAAATCACCTCTTCCTATTAAGTTGAGAAATGTAACAAATGAGAGCGACAGAGAAGCAGAGGCAAGCCTGCAGGTTTGCAGGCAGTTTGCCCTGTTGCTCCTGTACTGGAAAGGATGAGAAGTCCCATCTTGTGCTGCTAGCAGCTGAAGAAGTTTGTACACAAAAGGTACTGACTGAGACGGTCTCTACAGTGGTCTCAACAGTAACACTGAGAGAAGACACGAAACACACAGAGGCACACAGGGAACTCAAGCCAGATGTGTATGTGTAGACACAGACTAATGCCCATGGAAATAGAGTTACAAGCAAGTAGGCTGGTTACAGGTCAGATACAGTACCTAATCCACTTTGCTTCATCTCAGAAGACTGCCTGGAATAAGTGCTGAAGAGGCGATAACCTCCTGATTTAGAAGAAGATTCAGACAGCACCTGCAAAGACACAGTGTAAATAATCAGCACCATGCTCCAAGTTACCCACTGCTATCAAAGCCTTTAAACGTCAGTTGGAGGTAAAGAAATGTATATCTCTTCCTTAAAAATCACCATTTTCAAGAAGCACAAAGGTAGTCATATGCTAGGATTGTGATAATGAATGCTCAATTGTAATTTCAAGATTTTGTTGGATTGTGGAACAATGGAAATCTGTAAAGTATGACGGGACTCATGTAGTGAGCATCTTTTCTCCCAAGACTCTTTCTGAGATCCCTGGGATTCAGCCTTCCTTCTTTAGCAGCAGGAAATCATATCCCTTTTAACTCAGTACGTGCCTATCGCAAAGAGCCTCCGAGTGCTGCACACAGAGGTGACATTGTGAGAAACATACAGTGATGGAAGACAGCTAACAAATACCTCAAACCTTAACTCTGCTGTTTTCTGGTTCAGAAAACTGCTGGCAAAAATGCCTGTGAAATCCCTCTGAAAGGAGGGACAATTCCAGAGTACTCTGAAGGTAACAGTCACCTGCTGACTGTGACACTGGCCTTGTGACACAGAACAGCCTGGAAGGAGAGATATTAGAACAGTAAAATTAATTTTGTTACTTCACCAAATCAGTGAATGGGACAGTTCTAAGCCCTGATAGTTTAAACATCCTGGATCAATCCACCAGTGAGCAGGGACCCCTGATCAGCATGAGATCTTAGATGGGATGGAGGAATGTGAAACATGGAGCTGCCTTTGTGAAATGCAAAGACTGGAGCCTAACAGAAGGCAAGATGTCATCACAGCTAGGTGGTGAGGTTGCATGTAATCTTATGCTGGCTACGCCAGTGCCTCTATAGAGCATGTAATTCAAATAATGCTTGTGTTTCTCAAGCATTTCCTTACTTGCTCTTCTTCTTCATCAGTTCCTCTGGCCTGTGTTCCTGTCCTTCCTCAATGAGGAAGAGTTTCAGAGGTCTGCCTTCCACAACATCCCTCTTTGCCTTCCGCAGATCCTTTCCCAGAATCAACTCAGACTCTGGCATGTTAAAAGAAATGCCAGGAAACCAAAACCAAGCAAAAGACCTTTGCAAGAACAAGGAGAGGCACCAAGAGCACGGTTACCTCCATGGATCCCGTTTTCCGGCTCCTGACCAGTGGTGACCTTCGCTGGATGCTGACGGGCTCCGAGGGCTGCGGGGACTTCTGCCGAGCACGGTCTGCCTCATCGCTGCCCTTCTCATGTGAGAGGTCCTCTAGGCTGCCTTGGTCTGCCTTCTTGTCCTCGTTCTGCCGTAAGGAAACACTCCACTTGTGTCCACAGGCACGTGGCCTTTGCCCATGCTGCCCCACACCAGCTTCAGGCTTGGATCTCCTGCTGTGCCAAGCTCAGGAGGCACTCACAGTCCCAGCAGCCACCCTGACAAACCCAAACGGGACAGACACAATGTGCCAGCTCCCTGTGCACACCACCAGCAAGGAAGCTTCTGCAGCAGGGCCAGACAGAGCAGGACAGTGCCCAAGTGTCCCCTGGGGCTGGCAGCTCCTGCTTACCTCTGCTGAGGCTGGTCGAAAGCCAAACCCCGTGGGTATGTTCCTGTCCTCCTCACAGCCTTTGACACCAGGGCTGAAGTGCAGCTCCACATGGAAACGCTCCTCTGAAGAGGGGTCCTGTGAACACATGTCACAGGGAATGGGAAAAGAACGAAACCCAGTTAATCCTACCATCAGCCCAGGCCAAGGTCCCACCCCGCTCTGCTGGCCAGCACACATCCCAGGCCCATCCCTTGGAGGGAAAGCAGGGGCAACAAGCATGAACAGAATGGCTCCAGGTTTGTCCCATCCAAAAGGACAGCCCTCATCAGCACCCAGCTGAGGCATTCTGACTGTTGCTATTTTGAGACAACAGCCACAGAGGAGTATAACAGAATCAGGCTCTATTTATATATATACACACACATCCCCCTAAACCCCAGCTCCTTCTGACCCACTCCTGCTGCAAACCCAGCATATGCCAGCACAGGGGGAGACTGGGTCCCCCCTGGACCTTCAGTCAGGCCGATCCAAGATTTAAGCAACTGTCTCTAATAATAATTTTTCATTAACCTTTTTTAAAGGAAGACAGAGTTTTTACAGTATCTGGCACTAATGATATAAACCCATCTTGACTGACTGACACATCCACACCACTCGTGAGAGCTCTAGTCACATATTTTTTGACAAGCATCACTTCTAACATTAGAAGCTTACACCAGCTCTGTGAATACAAAGCTCTAACTCTGTAAGGTGTGGGCTAAGGGGCTGCTCCCCTCACCACTACAACCTCCTGCAGCACAGACCCAAGTCACAAGGTCTGATGATCAGGACATGCAGTTTGGTGACAAACCTACTTACAGCCAGCACCCTCAGCTCCCACATTCCAGCTGGTTATTAAATGATTCTCTTTACTTCCTGAAGATACCAGTTTACACTTCCCTAACTATATCAGCACTCTTTCAGAATAAAAAATAGTTTATGGATGTGGAATTTCTGGATACTTTCTAGATATAGTTCAAAAATACAAATCAAATGTCACTCAATTTTGTTTATTTTTTCCTACTGCTCACTTGCAATTAATACTTAAAAACAGCAAATAATTTTGACTAGAAAATGCTTTAAAATAGTCAGTATTAATTACATAAGTTGGGTATTATGCTCAGAGTATTACTGCTCTTTCTGCTTACATGCAACAAGCATTAACTGGGTCACTGCCTCCCACATAAACTAAAAACTAGCAGTTGTGTTAATGATCCATCCATCTTTGTCCACAAGCAGCAAGAGCTCAAGTTACAGACTTCCAACTGAACTCATCTCTGAGGACTCCCTTGCAACGGGGCAGGAAGCATTGTATCCTGCTGCTCTATCCCTCACCTTGTTGTTGTCCTCGTAGAGCATGATAACAATCTGGGTCATGTAGTTCAGCTCTGAGATAGCACTCAAATAGTCCATGGCTCTCTTCCACTGCTGGTCTTTGTTTTCCTGATACATACACACAAACAGTCGCATGGGATAAGCAACAGCAGACACCTTGCAGCATTCAGTGAAATGGGATTGAGAGAGTTCCTCTCTCCACAAGGTAACATTGTCAGGACAAAAGCACCTTGCTTAACTTGCAGGAAGAAATGACCTTGCAATGTGGTGGGGTGCTTGCAGTCAGGAGCAGCTGCACAGAGGGATGCTACAGCTGCCCAAGCCACCCATGTGCAGATGGGAGTTGCAAGCCGCTGCGCCACGCTGACTGGAGACAAGCAGAGCCCACAGCAGGTTCCCAACACAGCCATTCTCAAACTACAGAAACGAGCACAAGGGATGAACTTGTGCTAAATAAGGGACCAACTGAAATACTGTTACCTGACACTGAATGAAAAATGTGGAGACAGGCTGAATCCCTGGGCTCCACAGAGCAGGGCAGCCCACCCTTCACTGCCTCCCAGCACTGCCAGGACATGGGCACACCTGAAGTGCCACCCATGGTGCTGTGGAGCGAATCACCACGTTGATGGACATGAACTGAACCCTCCATTACGAAGAACCCAGATGCAGCCCAATATCCCTGTGTTGGCAACACAGCATCCTTGGGCACTTGAGTCAGAGAAAAGGGAGCATCTTGTTCAGTGAGTGATTTAGAGACACTTTTCTGATCACTGTCTACAGATATGCTAAGCTACCACAGACACCAGAAACCTGTTAAGCAAGCCCAAACTCTCAAGGCATTTCAGACCATGCTTAAAAATGGGAAGGTAAATCAGAGAGCCTCTTTAAAGCAGAGCTTCTCTCAGGGTCTGCATACCAATTCATTCAGGAAGCAGGTGAAGAGAGAGCAAGTGAAGGGTAAGCTGGATGAGTTAATCCCTAAAAATTGTCATCTGCCTCTCTGGTAGAGAGCACATCCTGTGAATTTGCAACCTTGAGTTGCTTCCTCTATAAGAAAACTGATTTTATTGACTTGGAATCGATATAAAGACTATAAATGCAGGACTTAACTCTTAAAATAAAGGGTTGAAGGAAGCAGGAAGGAAGAAATTCACTCATCCCCATTGCTGCTCTTCTCCTAGACAAGTAAGTGGTCTGCCCACCTGAAACTAGCAGGACAGATCTTGGAGAAAACATGTCTCTGTGCAAGCAAGGGAGGCACTGAGGAAGAACAATCCCCCTACATACCAGAAATGCAGGAAGCTGCAGCATGCAAACACAGCAGAGATGGAGCTGGCCAGATGTCACTGATGCACAGCATTCATGGCAGAGCTGGCTAAAGGGGCAACCTACAAATGTACACTGTCTGCCTTGGAAAAGGCTACTGGAAAGAAGTAGGGCGGCTTACTGTGTGAGCATTGCTGGGACACTTACATCCAGAAGGCCCCCGTAGCGGAAGATACTGAGCAGGGAGTGCACGTGGCTCTCACTGGTGAAGTACAGCCGTGTGCGGACGTGGCGACCCGGGGACAGAACTCCTCTTGAGTACCTAAACCAGAATCAGCCCACAGTTACTCACCTGCCAATCAACCGCCATCTGTCACACATTAGCATTTCTGTACACTTAACGGAATGACACAGCCCCACACTGAGAAACGTCAAAGGCAGCAGGACAGAACAAACAATGACAGCACCAGGCACAGGAGCAACAAATGTGGTGGAACCCTAATGGAGACACACAGTAGGTAGCTCATCACTCTACACTGGCCCTGTGCAGGGAAATGCCTGGATGAGGCATCACCATCCAGCTACAATGGGTACAAGCCTTTGTGGCCCTGCACTTCTGGTAGGCACTCTCAATGTGCCTTCTCCATCTGCCTTCTGGTTCTGGGAGCACCAACATGCCTTCCTTCTGGACGTCCTTCAGTGTATGCTCAGAACCTCCTTCCACAACAGTACGCTCTTCTGGCATGGGAACCACCCCTGCTCCACAGCTGCCCTCCCCACTGCCAGCAGCATGCAGCACAAGCCTTACAACGGATGTAGTTTGTTGACAGACTCATCTTCATGAGTTCTCTGTAGGTCCAGCTGGATCTTTTTAATGAGAGGAAGACAAAAGCCAATAGCAATCTCCAGTTTCTCCTCCTTATTAATCCCATATTCCTGCAGGAACAAAACAACAGATACCCTGAGCCCTGGTTCTTTGACACATCCTCACATAAAAGGCCACTTCAGTCCGCAGCACCACTGGTTAAGCAAGGACAAGAAGAGAAATGTCACTCAACACTTTTCACTTTTTTTACCCCATGTATTGCAGGGGGTAACAGAGGACTGAGACTTCCAAGAACCCCAGTTATGTCTGGACATGATTATCAGTATCCTTCAACAGCTGAGAGGTGCAAGGACCATGAGCAAATCTCAGATCTCATGACATGCAAACTTACACCTGGAGCTAGCACGAGCATTAAAGCAACAACTGCTATTGGCAAAGAAAAAAACTGCAGTGCTATGCTGAAAATAGCCAGACTGCACATCACCAGCAACACTGAAAAATTTAGACCACTTCTCCTCTACAGGGGCAGCTGGACCTTGCTGGTAGAAACTCATCCCATATAAATTAAACTTTGTCAGAAGCAACTCAACATTGGAAACTGAACAAGTCCTAGTTTGACAAGAATAACAAACTTGTCAGAACTTTAACACAGAAATCTCCTTTCACTTCCACAACCCTACATGTGGAGAGGATGGAATGTTGCTGTAGCACACACACACAGCTTGGAGCTGCGCTGTGATGCACTACAGCAAACATGGAAAAGCTGCTGCATCAGCTGCTCATTACTCTGACCCTGCCAGAATCCTCAACCAGAAGCCCAGCCCTGCCACATTTCAAGTCATAAATGGTTTTGGCCTTACACAAACACTGAGACAGATCTGAGAAACACCCTACTGTGATAGGCTGCCTTGGCAGTTAACGTGCAAGAGAATCGAGACAAAACACAAAGGCAAAGGCTCAGAAATTGGTGCCACAGGCATTGTCATACAGGCTCTACCTGGGGTATGATCACATCTGCCAGGGCCTTGGAGAGCTTAAAGAGTTCAGTTGTGCCTTCCAGTTTCAGTGCACAGTTGTGCTGTACATCATACTTGATGCAGTCATATATATCAGGGATCTTGCTGATGTCATAGCGCCCATTCTTCATGCGGAAATCTCGCTCCAGCTTACTCCAGCGTTGCAGCATCAGTTCCAAAGTCTCACTGTGGTACAGTTGCAGGTCTAAAAAGCAGAGGACAGCAAACAACGTTCACATGCTAGAACCACGGAATCAAAGAACCCTGGTTATTGCTGCAGAGATTTCAAGTGGCAGCTGTGACTGAGTTCTCCCAGCATGAAAGGGCTCCTATTCTTGCATCACCCACAGGAATCCTAGTCTGGAAAAGCCACTAGAATTGCTGCAGGAGTTTTAACCTGCAGCAACAAGCTACTTTTGAAATGTATGAGAAAAGTGAAACCGTTTGCCTAGTTGCTTAGGTCTGCCATAAATGCACATATCATTTCCTTTACATTACAGCTCTCTTTAACAGTGATTGAAAGTGGAGCCTTCCACAGCAATAGCACATACAGAATTACACTTTACAGTTTCTTTGCTACAGACAACCATAAGCCCTAGTGGTGTTTGGGAGCTCTGAAGATGTAACAATAAATTAATCTTTTCCAGTTCTGTTGCTCACCTGCAGATTTTGGGTCTTCCAGACGTTTTCGTATCTGGGAGGTGAGATTCTCAATCAGGGTGAACACCTGGTTACAGACCTCAACTGGATTCTGGATAAAGGTCATGGAGTTGAGCAGAGAAGCACTGCCTGTAGGTGCTAGCTGAAAGAAGATTCCAGCAGACATTAGCTAGTCTTCACAAATGGGGAATGCAAAATGTCTGTCTTTTGCAGCCATACTGCTTTCTGACCTGGGACAAAAGCTGTGCTCCCAGCTGAGCACAATAAGCTGGCCTATTCCTAGGAGTAGTCAGGCATGTCTTAAAATCTTCCTCAGGATCAAACTCAGAGGGAACAAACAACTGCTCCCATTAGACTGGACCGCCCTCCACCTCCAATATCCACTCTTGTCTCATTTTGCTCCTGTGCTTGAGCAAAAGGGCTTCATTTCAAGTAGTTCTTTGAGATGATAAATATGTTCCTTTTAAAGGATTTCAGTCCAGTAACCACATCTCAGAGCCTGGGAAAAACAGTATTTTGGGGACTTTCTGGAGAAGCAGCAATAGTGCTTTCACTGGTTGCTGTGCTGCATGCAGCCCATGCTCTCTACTCTGCAGCTATCAGAACCTGACAGGACACACAACAATCTGTAACCAAAAGGTGTGCTCACATGTGCACAGAGCACGGATCTAGAATCCAGTGAGGCACGCTCCCTGCCCACAGCAGCTGGGATTGATCTGAGCAGCATGCAGGAGCTCTTTCAGCATACTCACAAGAATAAAATGAACTGGAAATTATGAAGGGAGAAAAAGGCACCATGATCAGTCCTGAAGGGGACAGCAGAGGAACACTGAGGACCGTCACTCCAAGAAGGGCAAGGGCTATTAACCTGCACACTTCCATACAAAACCTGTCATTTTGACCAGAACTGATCTCAAACTAACCAAACCACTGTCCACATACCCAGACTTCACATCAAACCACTGCAGCGATGCTATTCTCCTTTCAGATACAGGGAGCAATGAAGCCACACTGGTGCTTTACCTTTTCATAATCCTCTTCACAGAACTCAGCATCCTTCTGCATGATTTCATGTAGTCGAGCCTTCACTCTGTGCTGACAGCTGCTAAGGGAATCACTGTCACTGTCCAGCAGACCATTCATGTTGGCACTTTTCACCATCTGCACCAGGATGGGGGTCAGCTCTCCTTCCAGGGCCAGCAGACCCTAAAGCCACACCACATAGGACAAGATTTCAGATCCTTGCAACCAAGCAACAAAAATTCTGGTAGTTTCATAGCCAGAACTCAGGCAACTTAAGCGAAATCTCAACTGTCCCTGAAGGCCAGTTTTACAGTAACATCCCCTCCAGTCAGAGATGACTCTGGCATGGTTCTAGAGCTGTTCAAGCAAAGGACAGCTCTGCCTGCAGCAGCCCCAGATTTATCCAGGCAACTGTTGAGCAGGCTCAACTATCAAGCAGCTCAGTTTGCTTGAAAATACAGTGACTGCTCCGAAGACCAGCTAAGGCCACTGCAGGATTCCCCTTGGCTTTAGCTGCAAATGAACCTGTCTCCTCCCCACTCTCCATACCACACCAAAGACATTTCATTTCCCTTTTAAATTCAGCAGGCAAGGAATAAACCCTCTGGCTGGGCAGCCACCCCAGAAACATTCATTCTATAGGCAATCAATACCCAGCAGCACATCTGGTTGTGCTCTAAGATCAAGCACCAGCAATAATCCATACGTAACTCCTTCCTGAGAGTCCTGTCCTGGACAGGACATTAAAGGTGACAGGAGTGTGCAGATACACCAGATGTTCAGTACTGCCCCATACACCTGCTATTAGCCCAGTGTATCCCAGTCCATCCAACACAGAGGATGATCCTAGGAAAACTCCTTTCTCATCACCAGAGGTTTTCCTTTAGAACTGGCATATTTTAAGAGTAATGAACAAATGGATGCCCAAAAGAGAAGAAAGACCTTTGCAAAAGCTGCTGCTGTCATCTGAACTCTCCCCTCATCCGAGGCGTAGATCTTGAGATCATGGCGATAAGTGCTGTGCAGCCTGAGCAAGCCACAGCCAGGGAAACCAGCATAATCACCTGGAACCAAGGACAACTCAAGATTTATATTCTCACACCTGCAAAATTATCAGCTAAATATATTGGTTTAGTCAAACAAACTTTATTGTAGTAACAAAGTTATGTAGAGAATTAGTCGCTTGCATAGGCAGGATTTATGCCGCTCCAAAATAGACAGTTCTAGCTATACACAAGGACTAGAAATGTAACAAAGTCATTGCTTAACTTGGGAAAGTTCATTTTGAGGAAAAAAATGAGCATCTACCAGTTAAGTCTGATGCTGCCCAAATTCTGCAGCAAACTCTACTGAACACCCTGTAGTAGCTCTGATAGCCTGAATACCCTGGTGCAGAATGAAGATGCAAAAAAAAAAAAAATCACTTCCTCCTTCTGCTTAGTTTCTGCATGAGAGCAGATCCTGCAGCCCTCAGAACTGCAGGGAGGGTGGTTCAGCAAGGAAGTTTCCAAAGCAGATCCTGTACAGCTAAATTACTTTATGGCACAAATTGCCAGTTTATTTCTCATGTCTGAGTCAACCACAAGAGTCAGATCAGTAATGGAGGAAAGTAACTCATGAAGCTCTCGAGTCTGACCTCCAAAGACAGTGCAGTGGTCACTATTTGCTGCTACTTGGAATCCCAGGGCAATTCTGCACAGTACTCAGTCACACTCTGTGACAAGACAGGAACACTACTCCCAGCTCAGAGCTCACAACTCAGAGAAACACCCTGACAGACAGGCACCAGCCAGAAGTCAGATGCGTGTCTTGGGAAAGCTGCCAGGCCTCTCAGGTCAGCTTAGGGATCTGGGTACAAAACCCACCTGAATTATTTATCCCTACCAGCCAACTCAAAAGAGCACAAACTAATCCCAGAGGCTGTATAGAGCCACAGATGCCTGAGCAACCCTCACCTGGTCTGGGCAGCCTGGCAGCCATGGGGCAGGACCAGAGGTACCTGGCCGAACTCACCTTGGCCTCCAGGATACATGCAGCGAAAGGCCCGCCCCAGCTCCTCAGCCTGGACTCTCCCTGCTGGGGTCAGCTCTCCACCCCACTTCAGCACCAGGAGAAGGGAGGGGGAGGACTCTCGGCGAGCTTCTAGGAGACAAACAGGTGTTCACTCCATCAGAGCTCATCTCTGAGCTTGCAGAGGGAGGAAGAAGAGGTTGTCATCAGCACCTTGCAGACAGTTCTCAACACAAGCCCGACCCAAGCTCCCCAGGAAACAAATCAGCAAGTAGGAAATTCAGAGTCACTAGTTTTTGAAGGTACAGGATGACATTCATAAAACTGGAAATGCAAGCCCTGTAGAGCCAGCCAGGGTGTACTGGCATCCCTGCAATCCTACCTATGATGTGAGCAAAGATAAGATATGGGTCACCAATTCTGCTAGGATGTCCAGAGGCCTATACACAGAGGGTAGCTGCACTCACACCTGAACTCTGGGCTTAAAGAACAGGTTAAGGTAGCACCATTAGGTTTCTTTACCTTCATCTTCACTCGCAGCTTTTGGATGTCCATGAGGAAGATAGGTCAACTGAACCTTACGGTTAATGCCAGAAAAATGTCCATACCTGTCACAAGGGATGGAGAAAAACACACTGAAACAAATCAACTCCACCCAACCTTTGCCCAGAGGCCCCCAGGCAGTACACAGAAGCATAGCACAAGCAAGAGACTTTCTGCTACAACACCCATAGCCATGGAACATGATTTTTGCCATCTCCCTGTGACCCAGCACAGACCCCCACAAAAAGCCAAACAAAATTTAAAGATCCATTCCCTTACTCTTCTACCA
Source organism: Emberiza elegans (assembly GCA_024865655.1). NCBI lineage: Eukaryota > Metazoa > Chordata > Aves > Passeriformes > Fringillidae > Emberiza > Emberiza elegans. The sequence goes on from JALJVW010000398.1 coordinate 206,361, forward strand.
AGAGCACTCTACCCTGTCATTCTTCACTGTGGCTTTAAACTCTTATCTACATCTTTGACAAGTGGATTAATGAGATCACAGAAAAAGCCACTCTGACAGATGCTTTGAGGATAACCATGATGAGCAGAAAGAGCAGAGGAGGTAATCACGGCAAAAGTCCTCCTCTGTGCTCCAGAGACATGGCCTGAACACAGATGCTGGCTGTGTGTGCCATAGCTAGCAGCAGTCCTGAGAGGAGCCCTGTTTTGTTTAGAAGTTGTCAATACCACCACATTTTTATTTTGACTGTACAAAACCTCAGAGGACACAAACATCTTTTCATGTTTTCCGAGGTCTTTTTCCTAAAATTTTGGCACCAGGACAACTTTATTTAAAACAAGTTTTATTCCAATTATATCAAAATGCCTCATATCAACATGGTCCCTCCAGGACCCCAGTTCCGCTCCTGCAGCAAAGAAAGCTCAGTTTTGTCTCAAGTTCTTTAGCCAAACACCAGATACACTTGGGACAAGGATCAGCAGGGTTTTGATGTCAAGGAGAAAAAGTGAGGAACATGGTGCCATTCCTGTACAGTTACTAACAGGGGACAGAGGAAACCCCAATCTCAGGGCACCAGCTGGCCAGGACACCGGCAGCACAGCTTGTTTCTGTATCACATCCTCGGAGGCAAACCCACAGTGCCCCGAGATAGGAATGCTTACATCTCCAAGACGCTCTTCAGCTGCTCCAGTTTGGATTTCCTCTCCTCGATTTCACAATCACTGTGGGTTCCCAGCTCCACCACAAGCTGCCGTGCAATGTCCAGCACTTCCTGTTGGAAAGCAGAGAGCAATTCTGCCTCAGACTCACCAGTGTACTCCTGCAAGGCCTCCTAACAGCTTCCCCCAGAAGCAGGTCCATGCAGACACTCCTCAGACGCATGTCATTTCATAAGACACAGCCCAGGCAGGACAAACTTTCACACTGCAGTTTGCTTCATCCTCATGCTGTACTACAGCCCTGTTGAGAACCAAGCAGGTACCTCCAATTGCCCCACTCCTGAGCGCAGACCCATCTGTCACCAGAGACAACCACAGCTGGTGGGCAAGCTGCATCAGGTCATCTCCATCCCACAGTGTGCACATCAGGCAGCAGAAGTTTCCATTCTGCTCTCCTGCTGTCACCCAGCTGAGTGGGCCCAGGGTGCAGAATGAGACACAGAGCACCTGTGTGACAGACTGTTGCCCTTTTGGAGGTTTGTACCCTCCCAAAGAATTGCCTCGCACCTGCATATCCCATGCAGTAACCCCAGAATGCACTTCCTCACCTGTAGTTGCTCTGGTTTCTTCAACTTCAACTTCCCTGTCTTGTAACCATCATATTTCTCAAATAATTCAAAGAACCTGAATAGACAAAAAAGAATGCTGATCCATTTTCTGCTGTTTCAATAACACAAGGAGGGTCATTCCCACATGTGCCTTCAGTCTCTATTCTCCAGGGAGAACCAGCAGGCTGCTGGCTCTTCCCTGTGCTTCAGAAATTTTGAAAAAACAAGTGTTTTTAAAAATAGAACCAGTAGGCAGATACTAGCTTCCCATTTAGTGGGGTACTTCCTTTTTCAGCACCTACCACACCTTCATTCTCCCTTCCAGTGTTCACACAGAAGGTGTCAGGCTCCTTGTGGGGAAAGGGGGATCTCTCAACTGGTCAGAAAGCATTTGCTTGGATGGGCCAGGAAAAATACTGCCTCCTATGCACTCAGCCCTCTGCTCCTGCTTCTGGTTTAGAGAATAGGCCCTCATCCCTTCCCAGGAGCAGAGCACCTTCTTCCCTTGGCTCTTACCGGGGATGTTTTACTTCCATCTTCATCTTCTGCTTCGGGGTGCGATCTCCATGACGGATGACTGCAATAACACAGCGAAGCTCCATCCTGGGGAAACATAAGATAAAGAGGACAAATGTGCCCTTACACTCCAGAACTGCCACCAGGAAGTAGCTTCCCGTTGCTCTTTCAGTTCTATTCTTCTGACACCTGCTTTCCTCAGCAGGGGTAGAATTTCTCTCAGACTAAACCAGACACAAATGCCACAGCTGCAGAGGGAGTCAGAGCTCTGCAGACACTACTAAGTTGAGTGGTTTCATACCAGTGTACAAGTATGCTGAGGATCACAAAGAAACTTTTGCCTTTGATCTTTTAGCCTTATGTGCTAGAAAACCAGTAAGGCCAAAGGTAACAAATGAGGGGCTGCCAAGCATATTGGTAATTATGAATATTTCCACCAGTGTTTCCACCTATTTCACTGGTAGCTCAACATGCACTTTCTCCATGTAGCAGCCAGCTACAGCATCTGTCCTGATCTGTTTTCTGTCCTGATGAAGAATTTGGACCTCTGAAAGCCATGCAAGCAGTTTCTGTTGTTTCTTCAGTTACTACTCATCTGCATTCATCAAACCTACAACGAATCTCCAACCTTTCACAACTTTCACGCGCATAGCTAAGCCTTTCCACAAGCATTTCAAGGTTGCAAGCAGCACAGCAGCTGGAGGATGCCATGCTGCTAGTGGTGTCAGGCCCTTGGACAGGGTTTGTCACACTTTGTCCCTCACACAGTCATGACTGGCATCCTTTTGAGAAGAGAGCAGGTACTCACATGGTGCCTGAAGTAGTGGGAACAATGGGGATGTCTTCTGCCTCTGTTGGGATGGACCAGGGGATATGAAACTGGGGAGCCAACTCCCTCATGATTATATTTCTGGAAGAAATCAAAATACAACACTCACAAGAAAATCCATTCCCTTAGTTCTTCACCTCCTCCTTAGCAGTCCTGCTGAAAGATGTGAAGAGAGCCACAGAATTTCCCCTCACTTTCATTGCAGAGACACCTACCACACTCTGGGCTAGTTAGGGCACCCCAAAGGGGTACCAGTTTCCCCCGCATCACCAATACCACAACTGGGCTCAGCATGCAATGAAAAGTCCTGGAAGATATATAACTCTATCTAGCTGTAGACAAAGACAGCTAATGCCAATGCAGGCAGGAGCTGCAAGGGCTTGAAAATAACCTGTTCCTCCAAGAGCCAAGCTTTCACCTGCTGAGCAAGTGACTCACATGAACCACTTGCAGACTTCTCTGACATACTGACCAAGACTTCATATTTCATTTTACTTTGCTGTGAGTTACCTTACCACCTTATCAAAACTCAGATTGCTCATACCCAAGGATTTTGGCACAGTCATCATAATACTTCATGGAGTTCTTCACAAAGCTGAAGCCATTCACATCACAAACAAAGGAGTGGCCGTTGGCCCGCAGGAGGTCGAACCCACACACGGTTTGCTGCAGGAGGAAGCAGAGGAGAGGGGACTCGGACACACAGGAAGGATGCAGTGGGGGACAGCAGCGACCCTGCCAGCAGGGCATACACAGACCCAGCCAACACTGCCCAGCTCAGCCCTGCTGATGCTACAGCCATCCTCCAGTCCATGCCCACCTCACAAGCCTAGAACAAGTGTGAAGACATGCCGTCAGTCAGACCTTTATCCCCTTACTGCTGAGCCAAAGGCCCTAACCACAAACCCCCAGATGAAGCCATCAGGGCCAACTCCCAACTTCCCAGAGCTCTAAAGACCTGAAACAGAGCAGCTCCTGGATATCCCGCCCTTCCTTTCAAATCCAATAATTTTGAACCAGATTGACAAGCACGGACAAGAGGTGCAGTAGGCAAAGACACCCATCACTAAATGGAAAAGGCTACAAGGTAGAAAAGAGACCAAATCTGCATCAGCCCAACTACATGGGCCGCCAGTTGCAGTGGAGCAGGAACAAGGAGTCCAGTGCTTCTTCCACTGACACTGCTGAACACATCACGGAACCATACCTAGACTCTTACTCACTCTACCCAGCCCTAAAATAAAACATCAATTTGCACCAGAGCCATTTAAAAAAAAACCAAGAACTAAAAAAAACAAAACCAGACAAACAAAAAGCCCAAACAAACAGAAGAACCAAACACAAGTACCAAAACACAAAAAAAAAAAAAAACCCAAGAAAATAAGACCAAATTTTCCACATAAACAAAAGGAGGAAATAAGTCAAGACAGGATGAGCACATGTCAGATAGAGAGCATGCTCAGGACACAGTATCAAATGCTCAGATGTATGTGGGACACCAGGCACCGACCAGCCCAGAGGGCATTTGCTGCAGGCCCTCTTGCCTTCCCAGTCACCTCTGCCCAGCAAAGTGCCACAGCCAGCAGGACCAACAGCTGGCATCAGGCATGGAGGATTGCCATGCCTGAGACTTGCCAGGATGACAAATTTTAATCCCAGGCCTGACACATATCAGATATTTGTAGAGTCCTGCCTGCACCGGAAAGAAAATACAGACCTTAAAGGCTACACAGACTTTACGGGCAACGAGTTTCTCCATGGCTGTCAGCATGACTGGGTAGCGAATTTCCTTCCCTTCACTGTCCCGTTCCACCTTCCCATCCAAAGCAGGGGATTTGCGAGCCTCTGCATGGGCATAGTCCGGCCCCACAGTGTACACCTGGAATGAGAGTGAGTACACCTGACACAGCCACCAAGACTAACTGCAGCTTCCAGAAGGTGTTTCTGCTGCGGACACAGAAAAGGAGATGAGATGGTCTCACACATTCCTCCTGATGTGACCCACAGAGCACCCGCTCCCCACTTTGGGGGTGAAACTGCGCAGTCAGCACCTCAAAACACACATTCCAGAGCCTATGTAGGACTAAGCAGAATGGCTGAACTTTCAGCTCCCCCAGGCCTGACAAAGGAAGGCACCATTCCAGGATTTTCCTTACCTTTACATCAGTGCCATCCGTAGGCATGAACTCCTCATAAATGTAGGAGCCTGTCTTCCTCACACTGCTCTCGGGGGAGTACACACTGCTCCGGCTGCCAATCTGAAAGCACAGAATAAACACCTCAGGGAGGAGCACGGGGATCCTTTTCTTAGATGGAAGCAGAAAAGCAGAAGTTTCATCCCCTAAGTAGAGAATTTAGCAGACTTAATGGATCAGCATCTCAGACCCCCAGATGTTACTTATTTATGGAGGACAAAAGACACCAGAATTCAGGCAGCAGGTATGTCATTTTCCAGGCTTTAAAGAGGAGAAAAGCCTTTACAGACCATTAATTTGCCTCCAATCACTTCAAGGATATGGAACAAAAAAAAAGTGAAAAAATACTACAAGGTAAGGAGCCTAACTAATATGCAAATGAAAATAAATTATGACAGGTGATAATCCAACCAATTTCATTTCCTTCTAGAACCACAACTGATTTTATCAACATGGAGGATCATGTTGTTTTCATTTGTAGTAAGGCTTTGGATACAAACTCAAGAGGCATACCTGTATCTTACCTAAGGGAACAATCATTTTAGGTTTATTCATGCCAGATGAGTAACTGATTGGAAAAAAGATATATCACAGCTATTACTGTTCAGTGGAAAAGTGGGGGACATGAGTAAGGGCAGATTTCCTGTGAAAACTAGGAATAAATGCTGCTTTTATCATGTGTGCAAGCTACACTAAATGGGAAGGGCAAGAATGATGTTAAATGACAGCAATGTAGGTTTTTTGAAAAATTCATCATGATAAACCCAGGGGAAATCAGCATACAATTCAGAAAGGGACACAGAGCTCCATGACTACAGGATAAATGTCACCAAGAGGATGGGGAAGGTGAAGTCAGCACTGCCACTAAAATATGTCCTTCTGTGGTTCCCAGGTAGATGCACTTGAACTCAAAGTTCTAAGGTCTAAACTTCCCCCACACAAAGCCCTCCTCTGCTCTTCCCCTGCCCCAACACTCCTTGCTGAAGCCCCATGAATCTCAGATCTGTTGGTTCCAACACCAGCTCTGGAGACCCCTCCTCACCTTGCGGAAGAGCCGCTGGCTGCCCCCACCTGCTGATGTCGGGTAGTAAATATACACATTGTGGTCTTCAGCACTGACTGGCTTCTCTACAAATGGCTTTGGGAACACAGCTCCGTTTACCTCCACGTGGTCCTCTCCTTCCACCAAGTTGCACTCTGAAGACAAAGCACAGCAGCAGCACATCAGGAAAGGTGACACAGTCCTAGTGCAGAGCCACAGCCCCTTCCAGGCCCATCAGTCAGTTTTGCTGCTGGGACCTTTGCCCACGAAAAAAACCCGTGAGACTTATGAGTCAGACGTCTTTGAGGTGACTGCCAGTATCTGTCCTCTGCAGACTATCTTAGACAGCAGAGCCTGGGGAAATGGCTTTCAGTAGAAGCTGGACACTGACCTTCTGGTCGGTCAGGATCTCGATTGAGCACAGCATAGCGGGGCAGGTCTATTCCCTCTTCTTGAAGGATCCGATACACTTCACGCCTGTAGAGGACAGAAGCAGCATCAGAAGGGTTTAGAAGGTCCTCAGTACACACCAAGGGAAAGACTTCACTCCCACTGATGAAAAACACAGTCAGATGAACACAAAAAAGCATCAAGACCGCAGGTACTTCTCAGCATATGCTCTCTGGCCGACTCCTACAGGCTATAGGGTTTGCCACAGTCCTGCTTTGGACACAGATGCCCCAGAGTAAATTTCTACCGGGCCTAAACATGGATGCTCAATTCTTAGCATGTGCCCAAAGCACAGCAGCACACCCAGTACACACCACCTGCCCAGACCCACCCTGTTGGAGAGCGCCATGTCATGCCAAGCTGTCTGGTGGCCAGGCCTGGCAGAAGCACCAGGAGCCTTCTTTCATCTTGTGCCAAGGGGCAAACCCCAGTTCTTTCACTGGTTACACCTTGGGATGCCTGCCAGCACCCACATAACACTGCTCACCACCCCAAAGACAGGGCAGGAGGTTTAGGATGTGTTAGGAGCCCTGCTCACACACAGCCAAAGCACCCTGGGCATAAGGGCCCAAGTACACAGCTGCTGGTGGCCTCTACCAACAGATGACTGAGAAACCTCACATGTCTGAACAACACAGGCTCCACAGACTCTGATCCAGCCTTGCTGCCAATTTCTGACCCAGAGCCCCATCTCACCATTTGGCTCTCCTGCTTAGAGACTAGTCTTTTTGCTTTAGTCGTGGCAGCCTTGTTCTGTGAGAACTCTTCCACTCCCTACATCCCAGCCACTCCTTACAAGACATTTACACCAGAAAACAAAGCATGATTTTATATGGTCTCAATGGTTTTACCCTCAAAGCCATTCCCTTCCATGCTTTGGAGAAACCCCAAAAAGCCACTGCTAAGGTCCCCTTCCTCCTCATTTCACTCCTTTGTGACCAGAAACATTAAGATTCCACAGCATGCTGAGAAGAATCAGAGGAAGAGGGAAGGGGCTTTAGTGGCTCACAGACACCCACCTGTCCTGGATGTAATACTGCATATCAAGGTCGTTGATCAGAAATGGTTTGCACAGCTTGGCATAAGCAACTGCCTTATCCAGGGGGAATCCTGAAATACAGGGTGAGGACGGAGGGGAGGGCTGAAAGGAAACTCCCTTGCCCACAGCTCAAGCAGGCTAAGGACTGCTAGAGATGTGTTACCTTTGGAGTGGAAGGATATCAGGCAGTCACAAGAGGGCCAGTTTTCTACCGGTTCATTCAGAATAACATCTTCCCCCATGATCACCACTGTGATGTACTCAAACTTACACAGACGTTCCAGAATCTGTGTCATGGGCTTTGACTTGGACTTTTTCGTCATGGCACAGATTCCCACCACAATCTGCCGTTCTGGAGGCTGACAGAGGGGAAGACAGAGATCATTTTAGTAGCATTTAATATAACACTGAATAGGGGCCAAAAGCAGTTAGGAGCTAGAGATAACTTTTTCTGCATCCTGCTCCTGAAGGTTATAGAAAAAGTGAATGTTTCCTCTCTGCAGAGACACCTTTGCCCTTTTCACATGTGCCAGAGTTTTCCCCAAAAATTTCCCTGGTGAACAGAATGATGTACAGGGGTGTCAGGTTAAGTCTCTAGAACAAAGGAATCCACTAGTTTTCCCAAATCAGATCTGCAAGCAAAAAAGCTGGATTTCCCGAGGCAGTGAGTATAGCAGCGTGACGTAATGTGTCCTGTCATAAATTGCCACTGCCTTTTCCCTGCAGTCCCAACTACCAGCAGCCCTAGCAGTAACCATGTAAAACCTGTCTGAGACCCAGGGAACCCGCACAGGTGCTCCAGCCCAGAATGCTGGGACCTCCTTACCGACTCCTCCTCTTCATCATCTTCAAAGAAATCAGTTTCGTCTGTCTTCATGTTTGATCCCAGAAATTCTGTCTCATCATCTCTGGAACCAACAACAAACCTGGGAGCAGAGTTCTCTGCCTCACTGGAGGTCGTCAGGGACGACATTGCAGCTTTGGTGGCCGACCATCCCGCTCTGGAATTACAGAGTGCAGAAGGGAGAGAGGTCAGAGGCAGGGCGATCCCAGGGCCAGCTGCATGATGAAGCAAACGATGGTGGGGAGGGCAGGGACTGACCCAGCATGAGGGAACCCAGGGATAGCGCTGCCCAGCACAAAAACAGGGAACAAGAAGACACTCTCAGGGTGGGAGGGGATCTGGAATTCTGGATCAATTTAGATAAGCAGCTCCATTTTGCAATTAACCCCCTCACACTGGGAAAGTGTCACCAGCACTGAAATCATGTAACCCTTACAGTGATGCATGTCCAACCGCTGCCTAAATCATGGACAGGGGACACTCTTGCAGACTCATATGCCCAACAACATCAACTGGGACTTCAGAGGTCAGGATAAAGCTCAGGTCAGTGACAGTGATTTTCCAATTGCCAATTTTCATCCTTTCAGCTCAAGAAGACCTACAGTAACAGAGAGAACAGTTTGAGAGGTGCAGGAGTTTGCAGAGAGGAGGAAAAACAAGTGAAAACTCCATGGCAGAGAAAGAGGACACAGACAGCATCAGCAACAGTTTGGATTACAGGTCAGGATGTCTGGGTTTGCAAGCTAGCACAGAATCACAGAATACACCAAGTTGGAAGAGCTCCATCAAGATTGAGTCCAACTCCTGGCCCTGTACAGACATCCCAAAAACCCCACCATGTGCCGGAGAGCATTGTCCACAGGCTTCTTCAACTTAGACAGGCTTAGTGCTGTGACCAGCGCAAAGTGGAACAATCACCTCCTTTGACCAGCTGCTGAATATATGCTATGAGTTAGAAACACCAGGAAAGGATCATGTCCTCCAGTGTCACCTACAAGAGCAGCACTGCCTGCCTCAGAGGATACAGAGTCTGAACACACCATTCAACTGACCTATACAAGCCAAGGACACAGCTGTTCACCGTTGACCTAAGCTCCACCCAGTGTCAAGCAGGCGTCTTTCACTGTGCTGTGTTTCCTTATTATAAAGTAGCCAAAAGCATTCCTCCTGCATAAGGATCCACTGGGGGAGCAGACATCGGCCCAACAGAAACCACACAAGGGGACACAGCAAGCCTGGACTTTGTACATACCCCACCAAGGACGATCTCCTCCATCTTAGTCCCATGCACCGAGCCCAGTGCTGCTGCCGCCACAAAACCCTCAAAGCACAGCACACATCTGGCACTGAAACGCCCCGAGCAGCACGAGTCAGAGCTGATACTCACCATCAGAGCTCCCTGCTAGGGGGAGGAACAGGGCTGGCACACCAGGCTGTAGAGGTATTTACTGTGCACTCCACATAGCCCTGCTATCTCCAGAGGAGGACAAGAGTAGCACTCCAAACATACTCAGGAACCATTCTCATGCCTGTGTCCTGTTGCCTCAGCACATCAGCGCAGAATGAACCATTAGCAGGTATACTATCAGCTTGAAGGCTGATGATTCAATGAAGTGAAGCAAACCAAGCAAAAGGAGGAGGAGGGTTATTTTCTCCAATCCCTTACTCTCCCCTCCCTCCTGGAAAAAAAAAAAAAACAGATAAGCAGCAGGAAAACCTTTGCCCCAAGAACTCAGAAAGCAACAACTTCTCTATATTCCTCCTCCTACCCCAGAGACAAAACCTCTTCCTTGCTCTGTAGCTCTGTTTCAAGGTCGTGACACATCATACATCAGGTAAAAACTCAGAGCCTCACTGAAGCTGACAGCCTCTGATAGCACAGGTGTGCCCATGATGTTAATAAGGAAAGCCTCATGATTTCAGGTGTGGGGGGAGAGTTAACTGGAACTTTCTAGTTTTTCTTAAAAGCACATCCCTTACCATAGACTTATACCAAGCAACCACAGACTCTTGATGAACAGAACTTTTAGCTACAGGCATAACTAAGGCATTAAAAACTCAGACCGTTGCTCTTAAATGGACACAGGCAAGTGGGGTTCTATTCTGGTATCTAAGGACAGTGACAGGAAGTTTGCCCACCATACCTGAGCCAGGTCTAGTGTTGAACTGGCATGGGGCACATATGCCAGCAGGGTGGCAATGCCATCATGGAACCCTTACAGGTTCCTGCACAGCACACAGCCCACACTTTTCACAGAGGAGAAAGTACATGCCAGTCGCTACACCTGAAGACTTTCCTGCTGCACTTCCAAGAAGGGCAGCTGTGATCTGCTGCACAGTCATACCAAAGGTTACCAAAATTACCCCATCAGCAATCCAAATCTGCTGACACACAACCCTAAATGGAGCGACAGACCTTGCCTCTGATGGCCTGGGACTGTTTCAGCTTCCTAGACTGCCATGTATTAGAGATAAGAGACTATATAGGAAATTGTTTTCCAGTTCCCCAGCAGATCATTCTGGTGCTGTTCAGATTAGGGTGCTCACAAAATAAAGAAATTCTTCGTGCCCTGCTTCTGAGGTACCAGACATTTAAGGTGAGAAGATGTGATTAGGTCTTGTATTTTGTACTCAGTGTGGCATTAACCAATCAAAGAGTGGGCTTGCATGTCAGGGTTTTGTTTCATTTTTTAAACAAAAGGTGCAGATGCAGGTACAGTCCCTGATCCAACTTAGAGACCCACAGCCTAGCCAAGCCAGGTCAAGTACATGCAGGATCACAACTTCTAAAAATACACATAGGTGGCATTTAAAAACACTTATGCTGACAATGTCTTTAAGAACTATCTGAAACCACTGATGGCCCTACAACCAACCAGTCCAAAAAAAAAACAACCCTGAAAGCTTAGGCCCTGAGCAGGGCTAAGGCCCATGCATGACCTCTAATACACTTCTGCATGACCAGTGACACACGGAGAGTTACTTCCACTGTTACAAGGGCTGTTTGCACGGCGGCGAGGCCCCTCCGTGTCTCACGCTGCTCGTAGCGAAATATTTAATCAGACTCGTGGGACCTGTAAAGCGTGAAACTCCTCAGCACCAGGAACTCCTCCGACACGGCCGCTGTCACTGAGGGTTTACTGCGGGGGGCTGCTGCCGCTCTACCCCGCGCACACCGTGGCGGCTTCACAAACACCGGCCCGCCGAGGCTCGGGAGAGACAGCGGCCCCGGAGAGCGGGGCAGAGGCACAGGCGGGGGCCAGGACCGGGCCGGGAGAGCGGCGTGACCCCAAGCAGCTCCGCAAAGGGCGAGCCGCCGCTGCCCGGAGAGCGGGCAGGCACCAGCCCAGCGCCGGCACGCACAGGGCCCGAGCGGCCTGGACGAGCCTCGTCCGCCGCTGCGCCCGAGTCGGGCGGAGCTGCCGCGCCGCGGGAGGCCGGACCCGGGCCCGGCGGGCACAGGCGAGCGGCAGCGAGCCGGGGGGCGGCACGGGACCGGGCCACGTCTCGCCGTGGAGCCGCCGCTGCCGCCCACCTGGCGCTCCCCGACAGCCGCCGGCGAACAGGGCCCAGCAGCGGCGCGATTGGCCGCCCTATCCCTCCCCGCCTTGCGCTTTGCTTCGCTTCGCTCCCCGACCCGGACCCGGACCCGGCCCCGGCCCCGGCCCCGGCCCTGGCCCCTCGGCCACCCCTGCCCCCCCGGCGGCAGCAGGGGGCGCCACGCCGGGCGCCGCCATTTCGCTCCGCTCACCTGCGGCCTCCGAGCGCACCCTGCGCTGCGGGCGATGCCGCCGGCCAATCACCGTCTGCTGACGGCCGTAGGCAGCCAATCGGCGCGGAGGAGGCGGGCCGGCCGGGACGCGAGCGGGCACGGCATGGCGCCCCCTGGCGGCCGCGGCGGGAGCTGCAGCGCGGCCGGACGCACGTGGGCGCGGGCCCCGCGCCGGGCCCGTGCTGTAACGGCAGGAGCGCGCCTGCACCGGGCGGGACATGCTGCCGCAGCGGCCGTACCGGGTTGGGCGCGCTGTTCTAATGTGCGGCCGCTTCCCGTGTCCCAGAGCAGTGCAGGTCTGCGCCAGCAGCTCCCGTCCCTCGGGGTTCTGCGGTAGCGAACGCAACGCACTTCCGGGGCCCACCGGTGCGGCCCCGTCGGTGTGGCGGGCACTGCGGGAGGGCTGGTGACCGGTGAGAACAGGCCCCCCAACCCCGCGACCCATCGCGGGCCGCATCCCGTCGAGGAGCCGCGGTCGCCGCTCCCGGCTTCAGGCGGACGAACTTTGACCCGGCCGCGCCCGCCCGCCCCAGGGCGCGGCGCGGGGCTCCGAGGTGTTGGGTCACGGTGTGGAGCCAGCCCGTCTCGATGCAGCCGCCCCTCCGGCGCTGTCCGGCGAGCGGTGCTGAAAGCGGCGGCAGCCTCGGTGGGGCGGGGCGGGGCGGGGCAGCCAAGCAGGTGGCGGTGCCGCCAGGCCCCCCCGTGCCCCGCCGGCTCCCCGCCCCCGCGCGCCCCGCCGCCGTTCCCGTTCCCATTCCCATTCCCGTTCCCATTCCCCTCACGTCCGCTGTCCGCCCCGGCGCGCTTGCTCCGCCGCTCCGACATGGCCAGCACCTTCGCCCGCGCTCTCTCCGCTCGCCGCTCCGCCGGCCTCCTGGCCATGGTGGGCGCCGGCTCTCTCGCCGCCGGCTTCCTACTCGCCCGGGACTCGGTCAGCGCGGGCGACCGTCAGCGTCGGCGATACCCGCCCAGGTAATGCGCGCGGGCGGCGAGGGCGCCCGGGCGGGAGGCGCACGGGCGGGGGGCGGCGGGTGGGGACGATCCCTGCGGCACCGGCACCGGGCGCGGGCGCGGCGGCCGCCCCCCGGCTCGAGCCTGGGCGGCGGGTTCCGGAGCAGCTCGTGGGGATGGCGCGATGGACACTGCTCGTCTATGGCGGGAAGGACCGGGAGGCCCTGAACCAAGCCCGGCCCGCCCCGGGGCCCCGGCCCGGAGGGCGACGGAGCGGCCGCAGGGGCTCAGCCGTGTTGGATGGATCCGCCCCGCCTCGGGCTGCTGGTCACCGGCCCCGCCGGCCCCGCGCACAAGGACACCGGCACCGCCGCGGCCCGGGTGCGGTCCCGCAGGGACCAGAGAGCGCGGGTCCCGGCTCTCCGCGGTTCGTCGGGGTTGCCGCGGGCCCCCTTCGCGGGACCCGCGCTGGCAGGGGCTGTGAGGGCTGCGGGGGCCGCCCGGGCACATTCCCGTGTCCGGGGGTTGGCTCTGGGCGCTGCGGTCCGGGCAGGGAGCCCGGAGCTGCCAGCTGCCCTGGGTGGTCCCAGAGTACCAGGACAAGCCGCTGCAGCCGGGGACATGTGAGAGCGGGAGGGGACAAATGCTTGACAGTACGATTGGGGTCCCGGGGGAGTTCCCGGGATGACCGTCAGGGCAGAGATTGGGGTTGTTTTGGAGACAACTGTGCTGGGACCGCCAGTGCCGGTGGGGACATACCCCAGGCTTGGCCCAGGAGAAGCCAGGGAGACTTTGCCAACGTCCTGGTAGGAACAGGATGGAGCAAAGGGTCCATTTTGTCCTGCTGGCAGAACACCGAGGATTTCTAACTCTGGGAGCTGGTGTCAGAGCAGCCCATGGCCCGACCTCATCTGGCTGTACCAGCCTTCCCACGTGCCTCCCTTTGGGACATGGACTCCTCTATTGAAAAGAAAAGCTTTGCTGGCAGGTCCTGGCTCTTCCCTCTCTGGGCCAGTTTTTAAAGGGAGAGCTGGAGGGGCCTGTGGATGCTGAGCAAACAGCCCCATGGGTGGGTTTTGGATGACAATGAGATGTGCAGTCAGGACTTCTGGGAGGTGGGCACAGGGTTGAGCTGGGCCAAGCGGGCGCATACAAAGCCACAGGCTGGCTTAGGGGTGCTTTTGAGGTAAGGCTGGCTCTGCAAGAGCCCTGGCCCTATTTGCACACCCAGTGCCTGATCCCTTAAGCCAGATAAGTATCACAGCTGCAGCACAGTGCTAAGGTTCAAGCTCTAGACCAGAGGCTTTCACGTCATTCCCCTCCAAACAGCTCTTTGTTGCCCCAGGAAGCCCAGGAGGGCCAAGTGCCTCACATTCTCATGGTTCCACTCACCATGGCTTGCCATGGCAAGTGGGGTGGAGGAGACAGAGGCTGGTCCTGCCCAGTGTTTGTGCTGCCAGCCCTGAAGACCATAGAGCAGCACGGTGCCAGACAGGACTGGGCACAGCAACTGCCTGTGTCTCACAAGGGCTAGGCAGAGTGGGAACGGGGCGAGGGCCAGAAGGGGAGAGGGATGTGGTGGCCACCAGCCAGTCCGTGTGCTGGCAACAGCTGCTTGCTTTAGCACATCCTAGAGGCAGGCCAGGAAAATGAGGACTGAGTTTTCCTGCCCATCCCAATGCCAGCAGAGACTGTGCACAGGGAAGGAGCAGGGTGGGAAGGAGGCAGCACGTTGCTGTTCCAAACACCAGCAGCTGCTGCCATCCCTGCACCAAATGCCGACAGTCAGAGCGGTGTGTTGCTGTGCTGCATTGCAGACTGGGAACCCTGGGCATGTGGAGGGCTCGCGAGGAGCTGGCACTGGGGCTCTGGCAAGCTGCATTGGGCTACAGAAAGTCGGGGACAGAAATTGATTGAGTTAATAGAATTACAAAGGCCGGATGTTATTGATTATTTACTTCCCAAGAGGGGGATATTTTCCAGCTTTCTGAACAACTGCAGAGACACAGACATAGGTCAGGAGGGGATGAAGTCAAGGTGAGGCTGTGGCTAAGAAGCTCTAAAATGAGCCTCCTGGGGGGTTCTGTTCAGTTAGGAATGGTTTTGTGACAGTGCTGACACTTGAAAAGCACCTGGATGGAGCCTTAGGAGTGAGCTGCAATCCCTCACTGTGCAGCTGACTTGCCCGAGGATTTTGCCCCTCTAAGTTAAAAACCGAGAGACATTGGCAGCAGTCCTGAGGGGTCTGAGCAACACTCTACAGCCTCCTTTCAGAGGCACTGTGGTATGGATGGCCACGCTGGGAGGGCACAGGCACTCCCACCCCTGCCTTCTGCCAGGGGTGTCCTGTGACAGGCATGGCCCCACATTTGGGCCACCACGTTGGGGCTCCCTGCCAAAGCCCCTCCAGACAAAGCCCAAGCCCCCTGCATAAGCAAACCTCATGCTTGGCTGCCTGCCAGCTCCCAGTTCCTGCCATGACACCGGGTCTGCTGCTCACCCCACACACCCCCATGCCTCTCCAGAGGCCATGTGTGGCTGGGACTGCCTGGGCTCCTCAGGCCAGTGATGCCAGGAAGGGCACTGGAGGCTGCCACATTAGAGGTGAAGAGCTGTGGGGACGTGCAGGTGCTTGTCACTTCTGGAGAAGCTGCCCAGACAGTAGACAATGGAGTAATAATCCCTGCTGAGCAGGTCTGCTCTGGGGTCAGGCCCCTGCTTGCTCAAGGGCAGAGAGGGCAGCTGCACCCCGAGGTCACGGGCAGGACGGCGGGCTGAGGTGAGCACAGGACAGCGTGGGCGCCAGTGCTGAGCTGCACTCCTGGCAGACATCCACGCCTCCAGCCTCTGCAGCTGGGCAGGAGCCACAATACCACAGAACCGTGGAATCATGGAATCACTGAGGTTGGAAGAGACTTGTAAGATATCGCTCGGTGCTGTGGCACAAAACAAAATTTTTGTTGGAATAAAATAGATGGGGCTGAAATGGCCATAATTTTAAAACCAGCCTTGTGGACCAAAACCAAGGGGTCAAAGCAGCCCGGGTGCAGCATCATCCTGACATTATGACAGAGGACTCATGGACAGCCTGAGCACATGGTGGGAGTGTGGTGCCACTGCCAGAGCCCTCCAGTGCCAGCCTGGACACAGCCTCCCCCAGCAGCTCTGTGGCACCTGGGCGAGCACAGAGCCGGGTGCTGAGGACCTTCACCCCAGCATTACCCCAGCTGCTCCTGGCAACACCCATCTAAGTTCAGGTGCTCTAGAAAAGCTGAAGAGAGGTTGCCCCAATTTGCTGGCTGTGGTCTGGGGCTGCTCAGGGTGGGTGCACTCTGACCAGGGGCTCAGTCAGCTCTGCAGTAGGCACAGCACCTGCAGGCAGGAGCCTCGAGTCCCAGGCTTGGATGCTGAGCACCTCAGGGAAGGTGCAGACAGCTGTGGCAGACAGCATGCTTCAACCCGTAGCATTCTCCTGCCTGCTGGGAGTAAGCTGGCTTTCCTTGGGAACCTCTGCTGCTCCTGGGCATCGTCTGTCATACAGAAAGCACAGCAAGTGGTCCCGCATGCCCAGCAGCATGACCATACTTGAGCAGTGGAGGAACCTGTCCAAGTGTCCCATTCTGATCAGCAAATGCTTTTTACAAGCGTGTCATCCTGGGGAGACAGTGGCCAGCAGATGACAGGGGCAGAAGCAGTGAGGGAGGCCAGGGCAGGCTGTGTCCCATGCATGCCACATCGGCCTCTTAGCTGGATCGTTTCATCAGGGCACAGGTCTGTGTGTGGGCTGGGAGCAGCCCTCAGCCCCCTCAACCGTGGGACCAGTTCTTGTCTGGAGCAAATGCCTCCTTCTGCTGGTCCAGGCAGCAGTGCTAGTGCTTCCCCAGACAATGCAATGGGAGCCCTACCTCCCTTTGTTTCTGCACAGCACAGGAAGCCATGAGCAGTAGCCAAGCTGTGGGCGAAGGGCCACATTCCTTGGCCTGCAGACACGGGGGAGGAGGCAGTGGCAGCCACAGGGCTCTGCATTGCAGCACAGGATTGGTGCTGGCAGCCAGAACCGATGCCCAGTGTGAGCACTCAGCCCAAGCGCAGGAGCTGAGCACAGGGGGGTGCCAGGACTTGCTGCTAGTGCTGATGCCTGACTTGCTCCCAACAACCAGACCTGTGCTAGCCCAGGCACCTTTCCTCCCACATGGACCCCCACCCCAAGCTATGTCACCCCCAAAGCAGGCATCTCTCAGAAGGGTGTCCCCAGGAATGCAGGACCCCCTCCAGCCACCAGTGTGCTCTCCTGGGCTGACAAGGGCCAGTCCCGTCCCACTAAGGTACGTGGAGGCACCCTCAAGAGAGATTTGGCCAAGGCCAGCAGGTCCTGCCCTGCCAATTTCCCTGTGAGTGCAGAACAAGTACAAAGCCTGACTAAAGTGGGAATGAGGTCAAGAGACAGCCTCCCTCTAAGCTGATTAGAGGAAAGCATCCCCCTAATACAATAAACTGCATTGGGACTGTGCTGTTCCCACTGGCTGCAGATCAGGGTCAGCCAATCTCCTGCCCCACAGCATCCGGGGGGCAGAGGTGCAGGGGTCCAGGGTTCAAGCAAGCCAGGACCCTGCAGACTGCATGTCCTCCCTCCCCTGCCCACTGCATCAGCAGACAAGGAGCAGCCTCTTTCCATTTGAGCTGGCATCAGGGCAGCCCCAGGGAGGACAAGGGGAGTGGGACCCCACTCTGCAGCCCAGCTGCCCTGGCAGCTCAGCGTGGGGATGGGCTCACGTGGCCCCGCTGCTCACCCAGCAGGTTCTCCCAGTCTGGGGCCCTGCTGTGTGTTTGATAAGGAGCCGCTCCTAAGGACTGGTCCAGATTTGCCTGTGGACTCTTGTCTTGGCATTACCCCAGCTGCTCCTGGCAACACCCATCTAAGTTCAGGTGCTCTAGAAAAGCTGAAGAGAGGTTGCCCCAATTTGCTGGCTGTGGTCTGGGGCTGCTCAGGGTGGGTGCACTCCTGACCAGGGGCTCAGTCAGCTCTGCAGTAGGCACAGCACCTGCAGGCAGGAGCCCTCGAGTCCCAGGCTTGGATGCTGAGCACCTCAGGAAGGTGCAGACAGCTGTGGCAGACAGCATGCTTCAACCCGTAGCATTCTCCTGCCTGCTGGGAGTAAGCTGGCTTTCCTTGGGAACCTCTGCTGCTCCTGGGCATCGTCTGTCATACAGAAAGCACAGCAAGTGGTCCCGCATGCCCAGATGACCATGCTTGAGCAGTGGAGGAACCTGTCCAAGTGTCCCATTCTGATCAGCAAATGCTTTTTACAAGCGTGTCATCCTGGGGAGACAGTGGCCAGCAGATGACAGGGACAGAAGCAGTGAGGGGAGGCCAGGGCAGGCTGCGTCCCATGCATGCCACATCGGCCTCTTAGCTGGATCGTTTCATCAGGGCACAGGTCTGTGTGTGGGCTGGGAGCAGCCCTCAGCCCCCCTCAACCGTGGGACCAGTTCTTGTCTGGAGCAAATGCCTCCTTCTGCTGGTCCAGGCAGCAGTGCTAGTGCTTCCCCAGACAATGCAATGGGAGCCCTACCTCCCTTTGTTTCTGCACAGCACAGGAAGCCATGAGCAGTAGCCAAGCTGTGGGCGAAGGGCCACATTCCTTGGCCTGCAGACACGGGGGAGGAGGCAGTGGCAGCCACAGGGCTCTGCATTGCAGCACAGGATTGGTGCTGGCAGCCAGAACCGATGCCCAGTGTGAGCACTCAGCCCAAGCGCAGGAGCTGAGCACAGGGGGGTGCCAGGACTTGCTGCTAGTGCTGATGCCTGACTTGCTCCCAACAACCAGACCTGTGCTAGCCCAGGCACCTTTCCTCCCACATGGACCCCCACCCCAAGCTATGTCACCCCCAAAGCAGGCATCTCTCAGAAGGGTGTCCCCAGGAATGCAGGACCCCCCTCCAGCCACCAGTGTGCTCTCCTGGGCTGACAAGGGCCAGTCCCGTCCCACTAAGGTACGTGGAGGCACCCTCAAGAGAGATTTGGCCAAGGCCAGCAGGTCCTGCCCTGCCAATTTCCCTGTGAGTGCAGAACAAGTACAAAGCCTGACTAAAGTGGGAATGAGGTCAAGAGACAGCCTCCCTCTAAGCTGATTAGAGGAAAGCATCCCCCTAATACAATAAACTGCATTGGGACTGTGCTGTTCCCACTGGCTGCAGATCAGGGTCAGCCAATCTCCTGCCCCACAGCATCCGGGGGGCAGAGGTGCAGGGGTCCAGGGTTCAAGCAAGCCAGGACCCTGCAGACTGCATGTCCTCCCTCCCCTGCCCACTGCATCAGCAGACAAGGAGCAGCCTCTTTCCATTTGAGCTGGCATCAGGGCAGCCCCAGGGAGGACAAGGGGAGTGGGACCCCACTCTGCAGCCCAGCTGCCCTGGCAGCTCAGCGTGGGGATGGGCTCACGTGGCCCCGCTGCTCACCCAGCAGGTTCTCCCAGTCTGGGGCCCTGCTGTGTGTTTGATAAGGAGCCGCTCCCTAAGGACTGGTCCAGATTTGCCTGTGGACTCTTGTCTTGGTTCAGTGCCAGCCCTGGGTTTGGGCTCTCCCTACCCTTGCCCTGCAAGGCCTCTAACTGCCTCCCTACCCAGTTGCTGTGGATAAGCAGAGTATTGACCCCTCCCTAAGCTCCCCTGCCCACACCTGCACCAAGAGTCTCTGTGAAGCACAGGCACAAGTGCTGGGGTCCCCTGGCCCCAAAGAACTCCTTGGTGTCTCCTCTCACAGCGCTGAGTACCCCGACCTGCGGAAGCACAACAACTGCATGGCCAGCAACCTGACGCCAGCCATCTACGCCAGGCTCTGTGACAAGGCAACCCCAAATGGCTGGACCCTGGACCAGTGCATTCAGACTGGCGTCGACAACCCTGGCCATCCCTTCATCAAGACTGTGGGCATTGTAGCTGGTGATGAGGAGACCTATGAGGTGAGTGGCAGCCAGAGCCTTGCCTGCAGCATCCAGAGGAATCCCAGTACCCATGGTGCAACCAGCAGCCTGGGTCATTACTGCCCACCTCCTCTTGCCCAGCCTGAGCAGCTGGAGAGGCCCCTGGAAAGCCTCCATGCGCTCCTGCAGGACACAGGGCTCTTTTGGAGCAGCTATTGCTGGAGCCCTGCAGCCTCCTGCTCCACTTGCCCTGTGGATTGCTGTTGCACTGCCCAACACACTGTCCCCCACACTGGCAGTGTGGCCCTGCCAGGCTTGTGGCAGGGGCTTCATGAAGCCCTGGGTCTGCTGTACATTGTCCCGCTTGTTTCCAGGTGTTTGCCGACCTGTTTGACCCTGTGATTCAGGAGCGGCACAACGGATACAACCCCCGCACCATGAAGCACGTCACGGACCTGGATTGCACAAAGGTGCAGAAGCTGGACAGCGGTGCTGCACGCGGGTGTCCTTCCTTGGGCCTTGGGGTAGGGCCCTGACAGCACCAGGGCCGCCCATGAACAGCCCGTGGCTCCTGTCTGTTCCAGATAAAGTTTGGCCAGTTTGATGAGCGCTATGTGCTCTCGTCCCGGGTCCGGACCGGGCGCAGCATCCGCGGCCTGAGCCTGCCGCCAGCCTGCACCCGTGCCGAGAGACGCGAGGTGGAGAAGGTGGCTGTGGATGCCCTGAGCGGCCTCACTGGGGACCTGGCGGGCCGCTACTACCGCCTCAGCGAGATGACCGAGTCTGAGCAGCAGCAGCTCATTGACGTGAGTCGGCGCAGCTCCCGAGCAGCCCCCCGGGTGCATGCGGAGCAGGACCCCTTCCTGGCACTGCCTCTCTGGCAGGTTGCATCCTCTTTTTACAGCTCTGCTGTCTTCAACTAGGAGCCCTGCCCTAGCAAGGCAGCCCAACAACACAGTGCTGCTCAGCCCTCATGAGCCAGGAGCTCTCCAAACTCTGCCCCAGCAGCCCATGGCCGCTCTACCCCACGCACCTGCCTCCATTTCCCTGCCCATGCCCAGAGGAAGGCAGGCTTGTTGCACTCAGCTGGTGCCCCACCAGCCCCTGGCACAGGGTGGGCTGTGCACCAGCAACCTTCTGCCTCCCAGGCCAGGAAGGCAAGGGCTCCTGCCCCTGGGTGCCCTGCCTGGGAGAGCTGTGGTCAATCTTCTGCATGGTAGATGGGACCAGTATTACAGGGAGTACTGGAACAAGTGAGGGTGCCCTGGCTCCAGCCATGCAGCCTGGGTGAGCCTATGAACTCTGCCTCCCTCCAGGACCACTTCCTCTTTGACAAGCCGGTGTCCCCGCTCCTGACAGCAGCAGGAATGGCTCGGGACTGGCCTGACGCCCGAGGGATCTGGTGAGGTTCTGTCCTGGCCTGGGCAGCAGGGCAGAAATGGCGGTGGGGGGAACGTACCCCTCCATCCATCTCAGCCCTGCCACCCATGTTTCCTGTGTTTGCCACGCCACAGACCCTAGCACATGGCACCAGTGCCCCTGGGCCATGCTCACCATGGGTTCTGTGGCCTCACCTGGGAGCTCTGTGCATCACTGTCAGCAGTCTACTGTTCCCTACACAAACACAGCACAGTACTGGCAAGAGGGACTGTGGAGTCAGTACCAGCTGTCAATCCTGCCTGCTCTCACCATCCTGCAGCACCTTGCACTCTAAGGCTGCCAAAAACCTCTGATTGCCTTCTGCTCCCTGGGCAACCCCCAGCACTCCCCCTGGCTTCTGCACACTCTATGTGACACCAAACCTACCCTGCCACAGCCGCGTCTTACTGCTCCCTCCCAGCATCTTTGCACAGCCATGCAACATCCCACACTCCTGCAGAGCAACAGCCGGCACACTTGTCCGCCCATGCCGCCCTCGCTGACGCTGTGCCTTTACATGGAAAACATCTCCAGGGCACATACAGTTCCCAGCTCCAGCTGCACCTAGCCCAGCCCTCCAGTGCACACTCCGTGCCTCACAAGCCCCCTCCCGCTGCCTGCATGCTGCAGGAGCCGTGCTCCCATCTCCAGTCCAGGCTGGTCATCGCCATGCTGGCACCTGCCTGTGCCCAAGGCACTGCAGACAGCTCCCATCAACAGCAGTGATACATGTGGATGGGCACTGGCCCATCTCCAGGAGCATCCCCTGGCCGCCCAGCCTGGTGCACGTGGGAACCAAGGGCAGCACTGGTAGCACAGTGGCAGGGGCAGAGGGGGCACAGTTGAGTGGGCAGTTGAGTGGGCAGAGGGTCTCTGCAAGCTGCCAGCACAGCCAAACACTGCCCTGTCCCCAGGCACAACCACCAGAAGACCTTCTTGATCTGGATCAATGAGGAGGACCACACACGTGTCATCTCCATGGAGAAGGGGGGCAACATGAAGCGCGTTTTTGAGCGGTTCTGCCGGGGCCTAAAGGAGGTGAGTGTCAGCTTCTGCTATGCCAGCCCCATAAACAGGCAAAGAGGGGCAGGCAGAGCTCCTGTGGTGCTGGCCCTCTGCTGGGTGATCCTCAGCCAGGGCTGAATGACTGCTTGTGCCTCTAACTCAGGTGGAGCGGCTAATCCAGGAGCGAGGCTGGGAGTTCATGTGGAATGAGCGGCTGGGTTACATCCTGACCTGCCCCTCTAACCTGGGCACGGGGCTGCGAGCAGGCGTCCACATCAAGCTGCCACTGCTCAGCAAGGTATTACCATGGCCAGTTTTGTGGTGAGCCAGGCTAGGACTGTGGGGAGCTCAGCCCCAAAAGTGCAGGACAATATGGGACCCAGCCCTGGGCCACGCTCAGGTTCCCCTAGGAGGTGTGGGGTCGAGCCCCTGCCTGCGC
This sequence comes from Emberiza elegans, assembly GCA_024865655.1. Classification (NCBI taxonomy): domain Eukaryota; kingdom Metazoa; phylum Chordata; class Aves; order Passeriformes; family Fringillidae; genus Emberiza; species Emberiza elegans. Next base: position 229,091 of record JALJVW010000398.1, read on the forward strand.
TCCTAGCCAGGGAGGCCTGGATCCTAGGTGTCAGCCTGGGTCTGCTTAGGGCAGGACTCTGGTAGGGCTGGTGACCCACTGACAGGACACCAGGGAGCATTCGGCTACAGAGCCCTGACTCCCCTGTTGTTGGTCCTGCTGAGCACTGACACTTTCTCTGGGCACCAGGACAGCCGCTTCCCTAAGATCCTAGAGAACCTCCGGCTACAGAAGCGTGGGACGGGTGGTGTGGACACTGCAGCCAAAGGTGGCGTCTTTGACATCTCCAACCTGGACCGTCTGGGGAAGTCAGAGGTGGGTGCCAGACAGAGCTGGGGAGGGAGGTTCTGGAATGTGTCTGCGTGAGGGGCCCACAGTGCCCATGCAGCCCCAGGGCCGTGTGCTGGGGCCAGCATGTGGGTGCTGGGAGTGGGAGTGCCTGCCCTGCATGCAGCAGGAGTGGCCAAGTGGTGTGGCTCCCAGGACAGTCCCTCAGTCACCACATCTGTGCTCGTGGTGCAGGTGGAACTGGTGCAGCTGGTGATCGATGGTGTGAACTACCTGATTGACTGTGAGCGGCGGCTGGAGAAGGGGCAGGACATCCGCATCCCCTCGCCGCTGCCGCAGTTCCGGCACTGAGCGGGACCACGGCAGCGCTCTGGGACCCGGGTCCCCCTTAGCTTGTGCGATCTCTGTGCCCAGCATGTGCTGCATCCTGTAACCCACAATGCATCAGGTCAGACCCCATAAACGTGCGCTGCTGTAGCCGTGGCTCCGGCTTCTTCTTACCCCAGCACTCAGCACCCCACTGACCTCCCAGCGCCCTGTCCCCCTGCAGAGGCACCACTCGGGTATCCCCCCCCATCACAAGGCTTCACAATCACCACACATGGGCTCTGAACCCCCTGCCCCATCCCATCCACCCCGGCCACCTCCCAGATGGTATCAGGAGCAGTGCAGCAGGGCCAGGAAGCACCACATGGCCTCAGGTCCCGCACTGAGCAGCACGCTCTGGAAGGTCTCTGGCAAATGAAGGTACTCCAGTGGGAAATGTGTCTTGAGCACCCAGCCAGTGGGCCCCATGCTCCTCAGGATCCTGGATGGGCTGCAGTCAGCCTACCTGGGATGGGCAGTGCCTGCACCAGGATCTCAAGGGCAGGAGCACCCTTGCTGTCCTGGAGCAGGTCCTGGAGCACAGGCTGCAGGAAAGAGCAACATTGTACTGCCTGTGCAATCCACACCTTCCCTCAGAGCTCCTTGCTCAATGTCCCACAGCGGATTTGTGGCAGGCTTGCTACAAGGATAAGGGCGCAGGGACAAAGGGGAGACTTCACCCTGAGCCATAGCTCTGACCCCCAGCCGGGGGCTGGCCGCTCCCAGCCACTGGTGGCTGAGCAGAGCACATGCACCAGTCAGTGACCGGAGCGGGTGTCAGTGCTGGGAGTCGTTCCCTGTGCCCGCGCAGTAGCGAGGAACGGCTCTAGAGCTGAGGGAGCAGAACCAGCCCTCGGGCACGCATCTCCCCGCGGCGGCTGCGCTCCCGGAGGCCCGTGCTCACTCACTGGGGTTGCGGTACCGCAGCACCAGCAGGAGCGGCATCCCCGGGCTGGCAAGGAAAGCAGCCATTCCTGCGTCTTATTGGCAGTAGGAGCGAGAGGGAGACAGACGAGGTCCCGCAGGGCTCGCTCCGGCAACTCCCGCAGTAGGGCCCCGGAGCCCGGCTCCAGCCCCCGCCGCTCCCGCATTCGCTACGGCTCCCAGCCTTCCTCCGACACTGCAGCCCCAGAGACCCCCGTCCCACAGACCGCCGAGACAAGTTGTGACACATCTGATACCTCCCCGGCACGGGACCCTGCCCGGTCCCTGCCTGCTCACCCCGCTCCGGCCGCCAGGGCTGGACGCCCACGGCCCGACGGAGCCGACTGTCGCTGGCCTCGGTTCTGGGCGCTAATCCGAGGCCGGCGCCAGCCCCACCACCGCAAAGGATGCCGAGCTCGTGCATTATTGATGACGGGAACCCGGCACGGGCGGAGGCAGCCGGGCGGCAGGGCACTGCCCGGGGCTGCGGACACCGCCAGGCCCCGCCGCCTCGCGCCGGCCGGAGGAGAGGCCCGGGCGGCGGGCAGCGCCCCCTGGCGGCCCCGGGGCGCACGGGGCGGGCCGGGCCCGGGCCCTTTGTCGCAATGGCGACGATGAAGTCGGAGATGTCAGGCGAGTTGTCCCCGCAGCCCTGGGGCCGACTGGCTGGTGCAGCTCAGTATTGGTGACAAACACGCCAGAAACAAGCCGGGCGGCTGCACCCGTGCCGCAGGTGAGCTGATGGGGGCTGGTCCCAATCATCAGCTCTAGGGATGCTGGGGGGAGTTGCTAAAACCCAGCTGTCAGCGGTAGAGGCCTAACGGCAAGGCGAGAGCAGGAGCACGTAGGCTCTAAGGAGAAACGGATGGTGAGGCGGAAACGCGGTACCGAGAACGTTTCCCTAATTGATGCATTGTCCCCCGAGGCACACCAGAGCTGCCCGGCACGCTGCAAAGGGAGGTGGCGCTGGGTCGGTGAGAATCGGTTTTTGTCCGGGACAGCCCCAGGCCCCGGCAGGACCGGGGCACGGTGGTGCGACGTGGGAGCAGGCTGTGCCTGGTCAAAGCTGGGGGCGAGCACCCTGGCAGAGATGGCACAGACAAAGGACCTTCCGACCGCAGACCCCAGCAGAAGGTGCAACTGCCGACGGATGGAGTTACGGGGTAAAGACCCACTCCCAGGTTTGGCTCGGGGCCAGGAGAACGCCACACTGTCCCAGGGCTGGAGCGGGAGGGGTGGTAGGGGAAAATGCGGGGCTGCGGTGAATCCAGCAGGCGAGCCTGCAGCGAGCCGAGCGCTGTCGTGCGGCATGTGCTGGGCACGTGTCACTGGCACGGCGCGCTACGGACACGGTGGCCACGGTGGGGTCAACGCACATCCATCCATGGGGTCAGCACAGCTCCCGGACACCGACAGCGCACTCGGCAGCGCGCGGCCCCGGGGAAAGGGCAGGCGCTGTGGTCGGCGCGACACAGCTCGGTGCGAGGGGACTGCACCGTGGGTCGAGGACGGGCCCCAGCCCAGGCCCGGGCAGCGCCGAGCAGCGGCGGCCATGAGGAGGGGCGAGGCCAGCGCGGAGACTCCGCCCCGCTGGCATGTGCGCCGTGACGTTCCGGCCAATCAGGAGCTGCCACACGGCAGATCCGGATGCGGGGGCCGGACTTCCGGCTGCGGCCCCGGCGCTCCCTCAGCTGCCGCTCCCGGCCCCACCGCTCCCGGACCGCTGGACGCGCCGCTCCCGCCGCTCCCGCCGCTATGTCCGCGCCCCGGCCCCCGCAGCCGGCCCTGCCTGCCGCGCTGCTGCTGTTCCTGCTGCTCGCCCTCTGCGCTCGCGCTTCCGACGTGGTGGAGCTGAGCGATGCCGATTTCGAGAGTGGCCTGGCTGAGCGCCCGGGTCTGGTGCTCGTGGAGTTCTTCGCGCCCTGGTGAGGGGCCGCTGGGGGCGGGGGGCCGGGGGCGGGCCGCGAGGGGCACCCGGCCGGTCTGACTCCTTTCCGTGCCTCTAGGTGCGGACACTGCAAGCGGTTGGCGCCGGAGTACGAGTCGGCCGCGACCCGGCTGAAGGGGATCGTGCCTCTCGTGAAGGTGAGCACGGGCTCCCGCCTTGGGGCAGACCCGGGGCGGCCAGCGGCCGCGTTCCTGCTCTGCAGGCCTGGCGGACGCCGTTTGTTCGGTGCCTTGGAGCCCTGAAATAACGTGGAAGGCGGTCCTTGCAGGGCCGCAGCCGCGCGGCGGGTGTGCACAGAACACACAGGGTGTGTGAGGGCTCGCCCCAGCCGGGGAAATGGGCCTGCTCGGTGCTGTGTGATGAGGCTGAGAGCGAGCACCGTGCTGCACGTACCCACTGAGGCATCCTGACTGGGGCTTTCTTTTCTGCACAGAACTCGTAGCGTTTTCTCAAATCAGGGTCTCTCTCTTCCTATACGGGAAGTGGCATGGACTCTTGGCACCATGGCCTCCTGGTCAGGTCAGCCTGTTTTCATCAGATGTTGTATGAACTTTGGGACTGACAAGGGGCTGAGAAATTCCGTGTCATTGATTGCAAGAAACTATCCTTTCTAGTATTTTTTTAGTGTGTAGTCTGGTCGAATTTGAAACTATTTAGTCTTGCAGTGTTTTCTCAAATATTTTTCCAGGCGTCTCGTTATACCTGCGCTACCTCTTTCCCAGTCTGGGCTATCAAGCACCAGGCAGTGTGTGACAGATCCCTCTAGTCCCTTATTTGGGATTGGGTGTGTTAGGGCTGGACCTCAGTCTGAGTAGCAAGGTTTCTTTTCCTTTAGGTTGACTGTACAGCAAACTCCAACACCTGTAACAAATATGGAGTCAGTGGATATCCCACATTAAAGATTTTCCGAGATGGAGAAGAGGCAGGGACCTATGATGGGCCCAGAACAGCAGGTAAGAACTGTTTGGCAGTGTCTGTTTTGCTGAGCTGCTGCAGGAGGCAGCATGTAACAGCCAGGGATGCAGAGATGGTTCACACCTACACATACACCCCCCAACCCCTTATTCTCTCCAGAACTCTTTGTGCTGACAAAGCCTGGGATGTTTACTTTCCCTAAAAGCTCTCCTTTAAAGGTGAAGGTTTCCACATTAGCTCCTAGTTCCCAGGATGCTAGAAAGCTCCTATGTGAAACTGATGGGAGCAATCCTTCAGTTCGCATATTTATTGTATGGGAGATGTGTGTGAATTCTGCAGAAACAATTTCTGGTTTAGGAAGCTTGAAAAATATCTTGTGGAACTTGTTATTTATCCCTTTAATTAATTGATAATTAATATTTTACTAATCTTTCAAGATGGGATTGTCAGCCATCTGAAGAAACAGGCGGGACCTGCTTCAGTGGCTCTCAGTTCTGTGGCTGAGTTTGAGAAGTTCATTGGCGATAAAGATGCTTCTGTTGTGGGTGAGTAGAGGTGGTGAAAGGAGTGGGCTCTGGGAGCTGGTGGGCAAAGAGCACAGGCAGTGCCACAGGCTGCAGCAAATGAAATTCCAGATGCACGTGAACAAAACCACTGCTGGTAATGAGGGCAATAAAGCCTAGAACACATATCCAGAGGGATTTTAAAATGTTCAGCCTAGGAAATTTTCACAACTTAGTTGGACAAAGCTCTGAGCAACCTGCTCTGACTGGGGCTCATCCCGCTTCAAGTGAGAGATTGGATTTGAGGACCTTTGGGTATTGCCTCCAAATTTTTTTCTTTTCTTTTGTTTTCCCTTGGCCATCTGGCTTCGTTGGCTCCCCTGACACCACAGTATATGTTTTCCAAAGGTTGTTGCTTTCTTGGCTGGCTGACAACAGGTAGCTTTGGGTTGTGTTGGGTGCATTTGTTGCTCTAGTGGCATCGGAGGGCTGTTGGCATTGGGTGTCTGTGGTTACATGTGGCAGCAGCAGATGGTGCAAATCAGGTGCTATCTTGTAGGTATAACCACATGAGTATTAAGCAGCATTCCTAAACTTACCGTTATTAAGTGCCAGTGGCTGTTACACGATCACCAGTGGATGTCTGGTTTTTCAGGGAACAGTTGTCCTTGGCTGAATGACCAATTTGGGCTTCTCTTGAGTAACTTTTCTGCTGCTGGAATGGGGGAGAGGGGTGGTACAAGGAGGTCCTGGAAAATGGGAGAGAAGCTGTCAAAGGTAAACACCTCAGCATGCACTGAAGGACTGGATTCAGGACTGATCCAGTGCATTGTAGAGAGAAATGTTGAGACCTGCAGAGGGTCCAGAGCTGGGCTGGTTTGAGGTCACAGTCTGCCTTTCTGCTGCAGGCTTCTTTGGTGATGCATCTGGGGATGCTTATTCGGAGTTCATGAAAGCAGCTAACAGCCTCAGGGATAACTACCGCTTTGCACACACCACTGAGGAGCAGCTGCTGCACAAGTACAAGGAAGATGGAGAGTAAGTTACTTAATACAAAGATTTCTTCTTATTTAGGCATTTGGAACAAATTCATGGATTCCACTTAAATGGTTTCAGTTTCTAAACACAGCTTGAGGTCTGGTTTCTTCCCCAGCTGACAGAGGTGTTTCTTTTGAATTGAGATAGAAAGGTGTAAATGGTCTCTGTCTGAAGTGTGTGTGTCTGTCTCTGGGTGGAAAGTATCTCAATGGAGACATTTTGTTTCCATATTCCTTGTTATGGTGAGAGTTTTGTTTCTCATTGTGGCCTGTCTGAATCATGGAGAAGGCTCTGACAGGTACACCTAGTGCACTAGGGCCACCAAGAAACTAGACAGTGTTGTTTGAGCTGTGAATGGGGATTGTTCCTGAGAGTGGGTTTTTGCCTTATCTGGCTGCTGTCCTTGGACTCCCAGGGACACTTTGAACTAATTGATAATACCTGTTTTCCCGCAGAGGTATAGTCCTATTCCGTCCTCCACGCCTGACCAACAAATTTGAGGAGAGCTCTGTCAAGTATCCAGAAGACAAAATCAGCAGTGGAAAGATCAAGAAATTCATCCAGGAGAACATGTGAGTGATTTCTCACCAACAAATGTGACAGACTGGCCCCAGTTGGCTTTGGCCCTGTCAGAGCTTGTTTTTTCATTGCTGCCACCTCTGCTGCCTGTCTTGGCACTGCTTCCCTTTGGGGACACCTTCTTGAAATCCTGACGTGGCTGTTGGCATACACTCTCCATATTCTAACCATTCTGTTTAAAAACTGGATCTGTGAGAGCTGTGCTAGCTTTGGCCTTAACTGGGTCAGCTCTAGCCACTGATGTGGCAGGAGATGGAGATTTTTCTCAGAAAAACCTGGTACAGGAATGAGCAAAGCGTTCCTGGAGCCTAATTGGTCACTGGCATTTAACTGGGTGGGGAAGCAAGTGTGCTGTCAAACTTGTTCTGGGGTCGTGGACTCTGCTAATACCTGTCTCGTTGACAGCTTTGGCATCTGCCCTCACATGACTGAAGACAACAAAGACTTGATCCAGGGCAAGGACTTGCTGGTGGCATACTACGACGTTGACTATGAGAAGAATGCCAAGGGATCCAACTACTGGCGCAACAGGTGGGAGTGGTGGGGGTAAATGGGCCTCGCACTGTTCATGCCTTGCTGTGGTTCCAGAGCTTGGGTGACAGTCCTCTGAAATCCTGTGCAATTGCTCTTGGATCCCTGGTCCTTAGGAACCTAGACCTTACCCACAGACTGCCTCACTGCTGAGCTGTGCAGTTCTGCCCTTCATGCCTGAGACCCTGGGCTCACACAGGTGGGGGATGGAAATGTGCAGCACTTGCCTCAGTCACCACAGGCACAAGTCTACTGGTCTGCTTCTCAGCACCATTTCTGTAGGACTTGGCTCTGAAGAGCACATTGTGCCACTGAATTCCTAGTCTGATGTGTATGTCATCTTGAAGGGTGTTACATCATGCAGAAGAAAATGTTCAAAGAAATAATGCTTTGGGGTTTTGTTTATTTTTTCCCCTCAGAGTTATGATGATTGCAAAGAAGTTCTTGGATGCTGGCCACAAACTGTCTTATGCTGTTGCTAGTCGAAAAACCTTTGGCCACGAGCTCTCTGAGTTTGGTCTGGACAGCAGTGTGGGTGAGGCCCCCGTTGTTGCCATCAGAACTGCCAAAGGAGATAAATATGTCATGCAAGAAGAGTTCTCGTGAGTTCTTGAACTTGATGGTAACGGGTCTGATTTGATGGACTTTGGTCTAGAGGTCTCTGACCAGATGATACTTTGTTAGCTTTGAGGAAACAGGAAAGCTGGCTGTTGCAGCTGGAAGAAGCAATTGCTGGGTCAAAATGGCTCCTACTCTTTAGAAAGCTTGCAGTCCCTGCTGTTATATGAAGGGAGAGAATTTAATTCAAGATCCTGAAATTCTGGTTCGGAATTAGGGTGCAATAAAGGGCAGAAGAATTCATTGTACCTTTCATTTTGAAAAAAAAACCTGAAGAATGCTGGAATGCCTAAAACTTTGAAGGGGATCTGCATCCAGCCTCCTGTCAGAGCCCTTAAGGACATCACTGCACTTGTTCTGGGGTCTACTAAGCCAGCCCCAGACTGGTGCTGTCAGAGATGCAGGTGGCATCTGTTGTGTGGGTGGAAATAGCTTAAATAAGCCTTGAAAGTTTCCCTCTCTCATCCTGTGTGTGTGATGATGGCTGTAACATCACTTTTCTTTCAGCCGTGACGGAAAGGCTCTGGAGAGATTCCTGCAAGATTACTTTGATGGAAACTTGAAAAAATACCTGAAATCAGAGCCTGTCCCTGAAAGCAACGATGGCCCTGTAAAGGTGAGTGCTGCTTACGGCTGCAGAGACACTGCTCAGCAGCAGCTTCCTGTGCCTGTGTGAAGTGCTGGGAGTGAGGCATGGTGGCAGCTCAAGACGCCTCTCTGCTGACAGACAGAGGAATTACTCACTCCCTTGTTCCACTGCAGCTTTCTGAGGTGAGGGAGACATGCAGCTTGCAGTTTGGGTTCTTGTTTTTTTTTTTCTCTCAGCATAGTAACTGCTGCTTGGCCCCAGCAGTTACGTGCTTTGTGAGTGCAGCAGCATCCAGATTTCCAGGGCTTACACAAAGGCCTGCCCTCTTGGCTTATGCTCAGTCCTTCATGGCATGGTCTTCCTGTTGGTTTGTGACTGCACTATTTTAGGGATCTCCTTGTTTATTTCATCATTGGGATCTGATATAATTCCTGCCTTTCACCCTCCCAGGCAATTCTGCCCTGAGTAAGAGCATTCCCTGGCCTGGCTTTTTGATGAGAGCCTTACACAGGAGTGCGAGTCACGGGATTCGCAGGTGTTTTTGGGGCGATGGGGATGGCCTCAGCCAGTCCTGCTGATTATTTGCTGGGATTAAAAAGAAAAGGTTTTATCTTCCTGCGAGGACACCGTATGCAGACCTCACTTGGAGGTAGTGCTGGTAACTTACAGCAGGTTTCTACCTGCATGGTGCAGATGAGGAGTGCTGTGTTTGGTTCTGCTGCTTGCTGAGCAGGTGTGGGAGACCCAGGCTTGGGTGGAGTGTGTGGAGCATGTCATGTCATCACCTCATCTCTGCCTTGGAAGGAACTAACTGGTGTGATCAACCCTTACAGGTGGTGGTGGCTGAGAACTTTGATGAAATAGTTAATGCACAAGACAAAGATGTCCTGATAGAGTTCTATGCACCATGGTGTGGCCACTGCAAGAATCTGGAGCCCAAATACAAAGAATTGGGGGAGAAGGTAAGTCTGAGATTCTTGCAAATGTGAACTAGAATTTTGCAGCACTAAATGATCCTGCAGGTCCTTTCCAGCTTCTGTGATAATGGGGTGTAATTGTGCCTTCCTGAGGATTACAAATTTTGGTTTCTTTGCAGAGTGCAGATATCTTGCAGCAGGATCTGTGGTAGCAACCACACTGGTATATTTAGTCTGTGTTATTGGCTAGGGCACAGGAATATTCTAGGATTCAGTGACTGGCCTCAACTGCCCAAGTTTCTTTCTGGATCTTTTCCCTCTGCATGATGATAGTCTCCCATGTAGTGAGGGTTGGTGAAGTGGCATTCCCTATGCACTGTCCTCTGACACCACTGTCTCAGATCATGCTGACTGCTGGGTTCCTGGATTTTGGAATTGGTTACTGATGGGTTCTTTCTACCCACAGCTCAGCAAAGATCCCAATATCATCATTGCCAAAATGGACGCTACAGCCAATGATGTGCCTTCTCCCTATGAAGTCCGAGGGTAGGTGTGATTGCTGTGACACCACATGTCCGTGCATGAGTCCCTCTCTGTCTGACTTCAGGCACAGCACTGAAGAGCTGAAAGAGCCTCATGGGGAAGGGTGTGGGGGTTGCCAGGCAATAGCTAGGTGACTGCTGGGCAATGGCTTGATGTGGAGAAATCAAGAGTGAAAACAAAATACACTGATCTGCCTGGCTTCTCCAGGATTCTGGTGTCCTGGCTCTGCCTGGAGGCCTGTCCTGCTGCTTTGCAATCTGCTGAGATTCTGTTCCTGGCAGTGCGAAAACAAATCTGGGCTTGCTATTCCAAAAGCAGTTGAGCTAGCAAACTTGAACCTGTGAGCTCATCCAGATCTGCCGGGCTCTTGAAGGCCACACCTGGTGCCTCAGAGCCACTGAAGCTGTGCCATGTTAAACCAGGGCAGTGTGGGGTGTGAATCCCTTCAGTTGGGGCTGGTCTGATGGAAATCAGAGCATCTCAGGAGCTCATGGTTTTTTTCTTTCCAGTTTCCCCACCATCTATTTTGCTCCAGCTGGCAAGAAGCAGAGTCCAAAGAAGTATGAGGTGAGTTTTTTGCTGTTCTTGATGCTTTGTAAAGAAGTGAAGAGCATCCAGGTGTTCTAATTATACTCAAGCCTCTTTGGAGTTGGGGGTGTCACTGTGTCCCGTTTCCCTGGGAACACACCTGATGGTACCTGCTGGGAGCATTGTACTTTGAGTTGTAGGCCCTGGGGAGAACTCTGCAGTCACCTGTGTCTCCCTCCAAGCACCTGAACCCCCCTTCAGGAGAGGGGGAGTCCAACCTGGGTACAGCTCCTGCCTGACTGTCATTTGTTTTCTGTAGGGAGGCAGAGAAGTGAGTGACTTCATCAGCTACCTGAAGCGGGAGGCAACCAACACTCCTGTGCTGCAGGAGGAAGAGAAATCCAAGAAATCCAAGAAGAAGGTGAAGGAGGATTTGTAAAGTACCTACTTGCCACCTTGTCAGAATGAGCTCTGTGTGAATTGGGGAAGCACTGGTCAGACTGGGGCCAGTTCTGGGCTGTGGAGAGCCAGTGGCCATGCGGGCCAAGGGGCCCCAGCTGCTGTATCTAGTAATGTTTAATTTTCTGCCGTCTCTTAGCTGCACTGTTGTGGGGCTCCCCAGGTTTGTTTTGTGGTTTGGGAGGGGGTGGGGGTACAGTTATTTTCTAATTTTTTTTGTACATTTGGAGAAGTGAAACAATAAAATGACCCCCTTAAGACCAAGTGTCCCTGTCCTAAGGAAGCCCATCAGACCTAGCAATGGGATCCCGTTCTTCGTAGGCAGCAGCTTCCTGCTGCAAGTTGTTACCTACAGTGAGCCCTGCTAGTCACTGACTTTAGCTTTTAGCCCGTTATCCTCTTTCCTGAGCTGCCTGAGCCCCTCCAGAATACAGCAGCAACAGCTGTCCCAATGTGTTGGGCTTTAGGTGCTGCATTTACGCACATTTTGCACTGGGGACCTGTGGTCATGAGTGCCTTTGCTCTGTGCTGCCCTGGTGAGTTCAGAGGTACATGGTGCACACTGTGACTGTGGGATTGCAGCAGTGCAGGCACACAGAGCAGGCTGGCAAGGGCCTCGCTCAGCAGCAGCAATAACTCTGCTTTGCAGCTGGTGCAGGAGTAGTCAGCTCCACTGACATCCGGCAATTACCCGTGTAACACCAAACTGGAGTGCTGCTTCTTTCGTGGGCAGGAAAGTGGTTCTAATCCTGGCTTTGCTCCCTGCTCTGTGACTGTTGCCCTGGTGGCCGCTGGGGCACTGAACATAGGTAAAACTTGTCAGCATCTTTGGCCCATAGCATCACTGCTGGTGCTCAGAGCAGCCTGGGTGAAGTTAGCACAGGCCTGGGGAAATTTTCTGGCAGGATGGACAGAAGATGAGGAAGCGCTGTGCTGGTGGCTGCCCAGATGTCCCTCACTGTCCTGCAACTGCACTGAAGGTACTGAGCTTCAAAGTGAGGAGAAAAAGGCATCTGATGAAGGATTTGTATATTTGCTGCCTGGAATACTCGGCAAACAGGATGGCTACAGACCTTTCAGTGAGGCCTGCATGGAGGGCTGCTCCTGTGTAAGTGAGAAGCCACCACCCAAAGTAACACATTGCCCCCTACCAGGGTATGGTGCTTCAGGGTAGCTGGAGCAGCTGGCACTGCTTTAAAGACCAGTCCGGATGAGCAAGGAAAAAACAGCAGCAACAGATGCTTGGGAGGCCCCGCTTCTTGTAGAATCGGGCTTTTGATGTGAGACGGCCTTGGACGGAGATGCTCACAGTGATTCTTCTCCTGCTGGTAGCTGGGATAAGCCAGAGACCCGGCCCGCAGCCTCGGTACCGGAGGCGCCCGGCCACGGCATTGCCTGGAAGGCGCGGCGGCGGCGGGCGGCGGGAGCCCCGTGCGGGGCTCGCCCTGGGCCAGCTATTTTTGCCGCCGGCGCGGACTAATCCCCTGAGCCGCTTCCCGGCATTAGATAACGGCGCGGCGGCATGCGCTCCGCGGTGTCCCCCGCCCGGGCAACCCCGGCAGTCGCGGCGCGGCGGGACCGGCGGCGACACGCCTGGTGCTGCGGGCTGGGGGCCGCGGGCACCCGCCGCCGAGCCCCGGGCGGGCCCGGACCGAGGCCAGCAGGTAGCGGCGGGCGGTGAGGAGGGCCGGGGGCGGACATGCCGGGCCCGTCGCCCGGCGGCTCCCCGGAGAGGGAAGCAGGGGCCGGCGGGGGGCCGCGGGGGCCTGGCCAGGACCGGCGGGTGCGGTTCCGGCTGCCTCACACCGCCATCGCGGTGCCGTCGGTGCGCGAGGAGGAGCAGCTCTTCTACCGGCGGCTGGAGGCTCTGGCAGTGTCGGGGCCCGGCGGCTTCGGGCCGCTCTTCGCTTCCGACGGTTGGAGCGACTTGACGGGTGAGCGCCGACGGGCGGCCTCAGGGCCAGCCGGGCCGGCGGCCGAGGCTAGAACGGCCGGTACCGGGGAGAGTCGAGCAGGGAGTGCCAATTCGGGACTCCCGGCTCGGCTCTCAGCGCCTCCTGCCCCGCAGAGGACGGGCTGCTGCGGAAGCGCGTGGTGCGGGCCGGGCCGGGCGGGCCGCGGCCCTTGCCGGGCCAGGAGGTGTCGGTGAAGGTGCTGGGCGCCCTAGAGGACGGCGGGCTGGTGGAGCGGGACCCGCGGCTCATTTTCGTGCCGGGTCACGGGGACGTCGTGGAGGTGAGCCCGAACCCGTGCGTGGTTCAGTGCCGTGCGGGCTCAGCGCCGCCCTGGGCTCCGACCCGCCAGCCCCGTCGTGCCCGTCCACAGGCTCTGGAGCTGGGCGTCCCCACCATGCAGCCCGGGGAGGTTTCCTTCTTCCTCGCCGCTTTCCCCTACGCCTACGGCCGCCCGGGCAGGTAGGGCAGGCGGGGACTGGAGCAGGCAGGGGGCGGGAGGGCAGACGGACCGGGTCGGGCGGACAAGAGGGACAGGCGGGGACAGGAGGAGCAGAGCCGGTGGGGCCGGCCGGGCAGGGGACCGGGGGCGGGCAGGGGTCGCGGGCAGCCGGCGCTGTACCAGCAGGGAGCCCGACGTGCCGCCTGAGGCGCCGCTGCTGTTCGAGGTGACGCTGCTAGAGGTGCGGGACGGCCCCGACACGCAGCCGCTGCCGCCCGCCGTCCGCCTGCGCCTGGGCTCGCAGCGCCGGGAGCGGGGCAACTTCCACTTCGCGCGGGGTGACTTCGCCGCAGCGCTGCGATCGTACCGGCTGTCCCTGCGCGCCCTGGACGGCCCCGCCGCCGGTGAGACCGGGCGGGAGGGAAGGCCCCGGGCTGCGGGGCTGGAGCACTGAGGTCGCCACTCGCCCCGCAGCTCCGCCTGGGCCCGAGGAGGAAGAGGAGCTGCGGGAGCAGCGCGTGAAGTGCCTCAACAACTGCGCGGCTGCCGAGCTGAAGCTGGGGCGGGCGGAGGAGGCGCTGGCGGCCTGCGAGGCAGCCCTGCGGATCTGCCCCGACAACGGTCGGGCGTTGCTGCGGCGCGGGCAGGTGGGACTCGCATCGCCCCGCACCGCCCCGCTCCCCTCGGCCCGGCCGTCCAGCCACCCTCCGCTCCTCTCCCCGCAGCTGCTGGCAGAGCAGGGCCGGGACGCAGAGGCGACGCTCGTCCTGAAGAGAGCCCTAGAGCTGGACCCGACCAGCAAGGTGTGGGAGGCGGGGTGCGAGGGCGGGCGGTGGTCCTACAGCACCTGGTACTAGGAGCGACGGGGAGGAAGACGATCCCGCGGGAGTCGGTGGGTCGGGTCTCCCACCACAGCCGCCCCTCGTCCGCAGGTGATCCACACCGAGCTCTCAAAGCTGGCGAAACGCCAGAGCCCTCCATCCAGCACCGGCCCGCAGAATCCCCGCCACGACCCGATGACGCCTCCGAGCCCCGCGTGCGTAGGCGACCTGGGCTGTGCAGGAACAGATGCCCGTCCCGCACCCGGTTAGCGCGGATAGCGCTTATAGCCGTCTCTCCCTGTAGATCCCCCCCACCGCCCTCGGCGGAAGGAGCGATCTGAGCGGCCCCAGAGCCTGACTGAGGAGATAGAAGAGCTCTCGTACCGTCCTCCCCACATCGTCCCACATTCCCCGGGTGGGGAGGGCTGCGGGAGCGGCGGGACGGCGCCCGCCCCCCGTCCCGCACCGCTCTCCCCGCGGGCGGCGCTCCCGCACGCCTCGTGACGTCACGGTGGGGGGCGGTCCCCCCCGCCAGCATCCTCTCGCGCGGAGGCGGCTGCGGCGCGTGCGCCTAACCTTCCGGCTTTTTCGCCCCCGCCGGCAGAAGGGAGGCCATAGCCCGCGGCCAATCAGGCGGGGCCTTGCCGAAAAGACGCGCCAATGGGAGTGCAGCGGAGAGTAGATCGGCGCAGTGATTGGCTGTGGCATCCCTTAAAGCTCGGGGCGGGGCGGAGCGCTGGGGGGGGTCAGTGCGGGACGTGGCGGTGGAGTGGCGGAGGGAGGGAGCGGCGCCATGACCCGTGAGTTGGTGGGGGGGGGGAAGGCGGCAGGAAGGAAAGGGGGCTGCGGCTCACGAGTGTGGTGGGAGGCTGCTTTGGGGCCCGGGAGTGCGGCGGGGCCGGGGTTAGGGGCCATGCCGTAATCCGCCGGCGCGCCCGGGACCCGGCCTGCGGGCAGTGGTCGGGCCGGGTGCGGGGGGGTGGCGGCGCGGCCCGTAAGCGCGGCCGGGCTGCGCTGAGGCGGCCGCGCTGTGGCAGGCGGGAACCAGCGCGAACTGGCGCGGCAGAAGAACCTGAAGAAGCAGAGTGACTCGGGCAAGGGCAAGCGGCGGGACGACGGGCTCTCGGCTGCCGCCCGCAAGCAGAGGTGAGCGCCGGGCCGGCCCGCCGGCTTCCCCTGCCCCGCTCCCTGCTCCCGCCCCGCGGCGGTGCCGGCCCCGCCGCCAGCCCCACCGCGCTCCCCGCAGGGATTCGGAGATCATGCAGCAGAAGCAGAAGAAGGCCGATGAGAAGAAGGAGGGCAACAAGTAACAGGCGGCCGTGCCGGGCTGCCGCCCCAGGGCCGGTCCCGCCGGCAGGATGCCCCGCGCCGCCCCAGGCCGGGTCCCGCCGGGACCCCCGGCATCGCCCCGCGCCCTGCGGCGCCGTCCCCTATTAAAGTAGCTGTGGAGCCCTGCACGCTGCGTCTGCTCGTCCGTGCGCCGCGCGGGGGGTGGGCGAGCATGGGTACTGCCGGCGGAGCAATCGCGTCCGCGGAGAAGGACCGAGCGCGGCCGTGGCGGAGTCAAGCGGCGGCATCTTGACGGTGAGGAACAAAGGTGGGGTCGCGCCTGGGCGGCCCTTGGGGCAGCCCCCGGGGCTCAGGGCGGGGCTGAGGGCCGAGCGCCCCGGGGCGGGTGGGAGAGCTGGCAGCGTCGAGGAGCGAAGCCGGCCGGCACGGCGCCGGGGCACAGCCGGGGCTCCGGGCCGCTCGGAGGGCGGCGGTGGAGAGATGGCGGCCGGGCCTGCGCACCGGGGGAGAGCCGCGCTGCGGCACGGCCGGGGCGGGCCCAGCTGTGGCTGCCCGTCCGGCAGCAGCGCGGAGCCGTGCGCCTGGCGACGGGGTCCAGCCCAGTGCTGAGGCCGGTGCCGATCGGCCTTTTCACCTCCCCGCAGGGCCATAACAGTGGCGTCAGCCCGATCCGACAGCACGGCGACGGGTCCTGCGGCAGCCTGGGCTCTTCGCCGAGCCAGATGCAGCGCCGCCTTCCGCCGCGCTGGTGCCGTCCTTGGCGCTGGTTACCCCGGGGGCCCTGAGGGGCTGCTGCTCGCCGTGGCCAGCTGCCTCTGATCTGTGTGCGCCCCCTGTGCTAGGCCGGGCCAGGCCGCAGCTCCGTCTTGTGCTCCCCCAGCATCAATGGCTGTGACTGCTCCACTGCAGGACAGAAGGGTGGCATGGGGCTCTCTGGGGCTGGCCCAGATGGCCATGCCAGTGTTGTGGCAGGCTGCCCAGTGGCCTGTGCTTGCAGCAGCGTGAGCAAGGCATTGTTTCCCCAGAGGACCGCCTGCGCTGCCTGCAGCATGGGGGTCTAGCAGAACCCCCCATCCGGGTCAGGTTCTGTGGTGACTTGCAGCAGTGCTGCTGACTCGGGGTGTTTCACAGAGCTGGCACCCCCTCCCTCCATCCCTATGGCAGCAGCCTGCACAGGGCAATGGCACAGGCTCAGTTCAGAGTTTTATATAAAAATGTATTTACAGTGAATGCACCACGGCAGCGGCAGCCAGGGCAGAGCCCTGCTCCCCCAGTGCACCCAATGAGGCCAGGGCAACCAGGCTGTGGGCTGAGCACCTGCCACCAGCTGGCTCTGGCCCTTTGGATGTCCCCGGCGTCCACCTCCCATGTTCCCCTCAGGCTCTCAGGTGCTGCTGTCTCCTGGGACAGGGGGTCAGGGGAGGCCAGGAGGACCAAGCAGGGCTAGGGCACAGGCACGGGGCACAGCAGGGACCAGCCCTGGGCACAGTTTGTCCTGGCAGGGGCTATGTGGAGACATTGATGCGCTGTGGAGCACGCCGGCGCCGCACGATGCGTGGCCCTGTACTGCTGCGTTGGTGCTGTGGGGAGCCATGGAGGCAGAAGGGGCTCAGCAGCAGCCACAGATAGAGCAGGACACAAGCCCAGCACGAGGACACCTTCACCCAGAAGGTTGACCAGCTGCCATGTGTGAAGGTGGTCTCCAGCACTGCGTTCTCATAGCTGGTGGGAGAGGGCAGGACTGGGTACCCCCAAAGGATGCCAGCACAGGGGGTTCCAGTGCCAGCTGCAGCCACCAGATCACCCTGTGTCCCAGAGGCCACGTGCCCCTGGGCATGTCCCTTCCATGGGCCCTCCAGCCCTTCTTGCTGCGCTGCACAGCTGCCACCAGAGCAGTGCAGGTCCCCGGGCACAGAGTCCTGAGCAACCCCAGCAGGTGCCAGCTCAGTGATACCATCACAGCCTGGTACAGAGGTTTGGAGTGAGAGCAGGGAGGGCTGGGCAGCAACACAGAGCCCTACCTGAACCAGTTGGTGAGTGTCATCATAACATAGAGTGAGGCAAGGAAGAAGACAAAGTGGAAAGCTGAGTAGCTGTAGACCACACGGTCCTGCTCATCCTCGATGATGAACTGTCCTCTGGCACTCTCCTCTACTTGCTCACATGTCTGGTCAGTGCCTGGGGGAGTGTGGGGACATGGCACTCCCAGGCTGGGACACAGGCTCTGTCCACTCCCACACAGACACTGCACTCACCTCTCAGCTCCTCCTCCATCTTCTCAGGGCAGCAGAAACAACAGGAAGGTTTCTGCAGGGAGAGCAAAGTGCTGACTGCCCAGCCCCGTGGCCACCATGGCCAGGATGAGCCCTGCCTGATGCCAGGGCAGGTGGTGTGGGCAGCCCTCTGTGCATTGCTGGACAGACCTGCCCCGCTCTGGGGCTGGGACAGGGCCTTGAGGTGGTGGGTCTGGGGTGCCCTTAGCAGGAGGACATGGAGCACAGCTGCATCCATACTCACTTTAAACTCAAAGCTGTAGACTTTGACCATCCAGAGGGGCCCAAAGACCTCAGCGAGGTACGAGGCTTCATTGCTGTGCCCAGGAGAGAGGCAGAAATCGTAACACAGGCACCCATCACACTGTGCTAGGCTCCCATGGATTCCCAACGGCCACAGGAGCTCTGCTGTGCTGCCCCTGTCCACCCACCAACGCCCCACTGCTCTTGCCCTGCCACCCCTCAGGATGGCCCGGCTGTGCCTGGGCAGGGAGCACGCACCATGCGAAGAGCACGCAGGCGTACATGATAGCAGCACCCAGTACGGCGACGGTGGTGTCCTCGGTCTGCAGCTCATCCTGCCCGACCCCGGGAAGCAGACAGTGAGGTTCTGCCCCTTGTACAGCACTGCAGGGAGGTGGAGGTGAGAAGGGCATGCATCACGGTGGGGACTGCTGGTGGTGGACAGGGACACCCACCTCTCTCTGGGGGGCGGCTGGACAGTGCAGAGAAGGTGAGGTACATCACATAGCAGCTGATGATTGAGGACTGCAGCAGCCCTGACCGCGGCTGCTCTGCAAGAGTGCGGATAGAGGTGTTACTGGAGTTCCTGGAGTAACATGAGCTGGTGGATGGGACTCTGAGGGGACCTTGGGCAGTCCCCTCCTGCCACTCGCCCACCCTACGCCTTGTGACAAGGTAAAGGAAGGGCCAGGAACCCAGAACTGGCTTCTCCTCCAGTGCCCAAGTGCTGGCCCTGAGCTGGGGCCCACAGTCAGCACAGGACACAGCTGTGCTGGTCATGCAGCATGGTCATGCAGCATGGCAGCCCCCAGCACGCTGTGCTGTGTGGTACTCACTGAGCCGCACACACGGTGTGATGGAGATGAAGGACATGATGCCACAGAGGCTGCCATTGATGGCAAGCAGTGCTTTGTTGAGGTGGCAGGCAGCTGGGTGGGTGTAGAACTTGTAGAGGAAGGAGAAGGCGGCAGAGGCGAGGGTGTAGAAGGTGGCTGTGGCCAGCAGCACGGCCAGATACCAGCGCTTGTCCTGCGCAGCTCCTGTCAGCCTGCGGAAGAGTGGATGAGCAGTGGCAGGGGACAGGTACCCACCCGGCACCCCAGCACTCACCAGTTCTTGTTCCAGGTGTGCGCAAAAGCTGTGATCAGCACCAGCTGGATGAGGATGAAGGCGAAGCCCCCACAGACACCTGTGTAGTGCCAGGCTGGGGGAAGAGGGCAGAGGTAGAGATGGCACAGGGCAAGTGGGGCCCAAAAGGGGTGCCTAGGGTGCCAGCTCAGGTAGGGTGGGGACACACCTTGGATGAAGTGGTCCTCAGGTATGAAGAAGCTTGCGGCCCAGAGGCCCACCAGCACCAGCAGCTTCAGGAGCCAGAACCTGCAGGGCAGTTAACGTCAGTAGGACAGAGCCCCTGACAGCCCCATCCCAGGACACCCTGTCCCAGCCCCGTGGCCCATCCTCACCCATTGTGGAGCTGCGCACGGCAGTCAGAGCTGGAGCGCACGTTGAGCAGCAGGGCAGCCTGTGCCAGGTGGAAGCAGGCAGTGCCAAAACAGACCCGGTACACGGCCGAGGAGCCCACCAGCTGCTCGCAGTCTGTGCCCCCAGGCAGGTGTTGGCACAGCACCACTGAGAAGGGCACCTGTCAGGCACAGTGGTTGATGGCACAGGGCTGCTGGTGTGTCCACCCACCATCCCCCAGTGCCCATGGCATCCAGCACATCCAAACTTTCAATATTCCCACCATTTCCAGTACCTTTCTCAGTACCCTGGGACTGCTGGGACCCCCAGCATGCCAGGCAAATCCAGCATCTCTCTTTCCCCTGGCATCTCTTCCCGCTTGGCACCCCCAGCACCCTTGTCACTCCCAGCAGCCCTGTCACTATCCCACCATCCCAGTATCCTCAGAATCCCAGTACTCCTGATGTCCATGGCAATTCTGACATGCCCAGTGCTCCCCTGGGCGCCCTGACGTGCCTGGCACCCCATTACCCCCAGAACTCATGGTACCCCTGGGACCCCAATACTCCCGGTACCCTGAGTGTCCCGGTTCCCTCTCTCACCTTCTCTGTGATAGCCTGGGCCACGGTGCGGGACAGCATGAGGCAGCACACAGCAGAGGCCAGGACGTGCAGGAGCGTGTAGAGGATACGCGTGCTGGTGGACACGCGGAGCCCGTGACAACCGCAGCAGAGCTGGGGAGGGGCATGGTCAGTGGGGATCCCAGGGGACCAGCCCTGCTCCCCAGCCCGGCCCAGCACACCCTGCCTGCCCAGCCTCGCTCCCAGCCTCGCTCCCAGCCCCGCCAGACCCCAAGTCCCACCTGGAAAAGCAGCGGGTGCAGGAGGTGCCCCCGTGCCGCTGTGCCCGCCATGGCCCAGCTCGGCTCTGCTCAGCCCCCGCGGCGTTGATGGGATTAGGGGATTGTCAGCTCGGCCCGCCCTGCCATCTGCTCGCTGTTCCCTCCAGGCAGCCACCCCTGGCGTGCTCAATGGGCGCTGTCCAGTGATTCCTGGCCTTGGGCATCCCTGCCCAGAGCCCGGCCCTCCTTGGGCAGGGCAAGGCCCGGGCAGGTGACCTGGACATGAGCTTGCGTGAGGGGCACCTGTGTTCTGCACATGATGTCTCCCTGATCCCAGAGCGGTACCATACAACTGTGTGGACGGGCTGGGGGATGCGGAGTTTACTGGAGGGGGAAGCAGCCCCAGGCACAGAGGCACCCAAGGGACACAGGTATCGCGCTGGGTAGCGAGACGGCGTGAAGCGCATCCGGCGGCTAGCAGGATGGCCCAGGGTCGGCAGGAGCTGGGGACAAACAAGGGGATGCAGGGGGCTCTACGCTGGGGCTGGCGTCACCTTTCTTCAGCTGATCCACAGCCGCTCAGGCTTTGTGCTGGCAGAGCCCTGAGACACGGCGGCTGGCGGGGCCGCGGCTGCAGCGGCGATGACACAGATCTCCCGTGTCCCCGCTAGCGCACACAGCGCGGGGCCCGGCCCGGCCCGCGGTGTCCCCATGGCCAGGGGAGTGACACGTGAGCCGCGTGCGCCAAGGGAGCGGCGGGGGCGGGCCCGCCTATGCCCGCGGCAGCCGGGGCCGCGCTGCGGTACGGCCTCCGTCGGCCCGGCCCCGGGGCACGGGGAAGCACGGCCACAGCCCGGCCGCCTCCCGCCTCCGGCAGCGCCCGGGGAGCCGGCCAGGCCGCCGCCGTGGCTGCCGCGTCTGCCCATCCGTGTGGCGGTGGCGGCCATGTCAGGCTGGCTGACCCGACAGTCCCGGTGCGTCGCCAGGGGGCACTCGCGGGCAGCGGCGGGGCCGCGCCTGCCCGGCCGTCTCCGCGCCTCGGCAGCGCCCGCGGTCCGCTGCTAGCGAGCGGCCCGGAGTGCCGGCACTGCGAGCTGCGCGGAGCCCGGAGAGCGCCGGGGAGCGCTGACCGTGCCCGCTCGGCGGGGCCGGCTCGCGCTCGGTTCTGGCGGCGCGCGCCGCTCGCCGCCCCCGCTGGCGGCGCACGTGACCGGAAGCGGGCCGCGGCGGCGGCGGCATGGCGGCGGAGGGCGATGTGGAGCTGGAGCTGGAGACGGAGCCGAACGGCTCCGGCGGCGGCAGCGATGGAGCGGGCGGGCGCGCGGCCGAGAAGCCGCGGAAGCACGATAGCGGTGCGGCGGACCTGGAGCGGGTCACGGACTACGCAGAGGAGAAGGAGATACAGAGCTCCAACCTGGAGACGGTGCGGCGGCGGGACGGGACCGGGCCAGGGTGGGAGGCCGGGCGCTGCCTGCAGCGGGGCCGAGCCGGGCGCTGACAGCCGCGCCTGCGCGCCCGTTCCGGTGCCGGTGCCGGTGGCCGTGCCGCCGGCGTGGCGCTGACCCGCCCGGTGCCGCGCAGCGGGGTGACCGCGCTCGTTCTGGCAGGCTATGTCGGTGATCGGAGACCGGAGGTCCCGGGAGCAGAAAGCCAAGCAGGAGAGGTAACCGTCCGCGCTCGCTCCGGGGCAGTGCCTGTCTTGCAACTTGTCACCACTCGGGACACGACCCAGGCCTCTGCTTCCCTGTGTGACACCCCGACCCTTCCCCGGCCCCCTCCCAGCCCCACGCTGCTGCGAGGGGTCGCTCCTGCCCACCTGACGGCCGAGGGAGCAGCGGGGCAGGGGCCAGCGGGGACTGTTGGTCACCGGAGGTTTGTCCATCTCTTGTCGTAGGGAGAAAGAACTGGCAAAAGTGACCATCAAGAAGGAGGACCTAGAGCTGATTGTGAGTAGGGGCGGGACCCCAAGCCGGCTGTGACATGTCCCAGAGTTGGGTGCACTCACGGAGGAGGCCGGGGCATCCTGCCCTGAGGCCGGTCCAGTGTCCCCTGTGGGTGGGTGTCCCCCAGGGCCCTGCAGGTGCTGTACGGCGCTGGGCCTGTTTTTCTGCAGATGACGGAGATGGAAATATCACGGGCCGCAGCGGAGCGCAGCCTGCGTGAGCACATGGGCAACGTGGTGGAGGCTCTCATCACCCTCACCAACTGAGCTGGGGGGCCATGGGCTGCCAGGCATGGGCCTTTTGCCATACCAATAAAGGCACTGGTGGGACTGGGCTGTCTATGTGGTCTACACAGTGCTGAGCACGTGCCCCTGGACCTGAGCACATGGTACCCACAAGTGGGGCCCAGTCATGTGGCATTGTATTGGCAGTGCCAGCTGGGCACCCCCATGACAAGAGCAGGACAAAGTGACCTGTGTGAGCAGTGAGATGTGCTGCTCTCCCCTCTTTTAATCTCTGCCCCTGGGGCAGCACAGACTGGAAAGGCACAGGCCTGAGGCAGTGGTGACAGCTGATCGTGCAGGCCCTGCCCAGGCTCATGCCTCCTGTGCTGCCCCAGCTCACCATAGCTCACAGGGAAGGCACAAGAACAGGATGGCCATGTCTTTAAGAAGACTGGGGCCAGAGTGTGTAAGAAAATCCAATCTTTAATCAAACCCTCCCACCCCACACAGGTAGAAAAGCCAAGCCCTGCAGGACCATGGTGAGGAGATAGGGTCACCAATGACCACCTCAAAACAGGGCCCAGACTGACACCTGGGACAGTACAAGCAATGGGCTGTAGACCAGAGAGGTGTAGAAGTCCTGTAATTCTTCCAGAAGTGATGTGCTGAAGCCAGGGGTGGTGCTGCAATGTGCTAGACACTGCCAAGGCTCCACAGTGGCTGTTGCTGGGACATAGTGTGGCCACCAGCCTGGTCAGCACCACGGGCCATCATCCTCCACACTGCGTGGGCAAGGAACCCATCGGGTCTGCTCAGCACAGGGAGTGGCACACCTCATCTGGGTAGGCATGGTACAGGCAGGGGAAGGGCTTGCCACCACAGGAGTCCTGAAACATGTCCCTTCTGGCCCTGCCCAGGCTCTGGCAGAGCAGTGCCCTCTTGCCAGCATCTGCCACACCAGACCCTCCAGCCCATGCTCCTAGGTCGTTTTCCGTTTCTTGGCCGAGGGTCTCTCAAAGACGTCCCGCACCCCCGCTGCCTTCTGCTTAAAGAACTTGGTGTTCTGTGCACTCTCCTGGCCCCAGGCAGAGTCAAAGGAGGTGGTGTCCTGGTCCACCAGGTGCGTGTACTTCGTCCGCCCCGAGCGCCCAAAGTTCTTGACCTGGGGAGCAGAGGAGCTTGTAAGCAGCTGTTCAGGGGGACACAGGACCAGCTCCTCCCACCTGCCCACCCCCTGGCATCCGGGCTGGGCACCCTCTACCAGCATGACACGCACCTGCATGACTTTGGGCAGAATGGTCTTGTTGAAGTGGTCCTCAAGGGTTGGAGCACTGAAGTCCCTCTTGTACACCTCTTCATCTTCATCCTGCAGGAGGACACACCTGCTTAGCCTAAAAGGTTCCAGCAAATCTTGGCAGCAGTGGGGGAAGCTGTCTGAAGGTCATATTGCTGCTCTGCCAGGGCTGCCACAGTACTTGCAGCCCTATTAACTCCTGCTGGAGTGGGAGCTGTGAGCATTGTTCCCTGGGCTGCTTTTCCAGTGGCCCTTGCAGAGCTGACTTGGGTCTGTCAGCCTCAACACCAGCACAGGGACAGCTCTACGGCTTCAGCTCCATTTCAGCTGGGCTGACACGCTCTGGTGAGGTCACTCTGGGTCAGCTTCAGCCCCATGCTGCCTCTGAAGGTTGGTTCTTATCCCAGGGCACCCCCAGCCCCAGGGCACTGTGGGAGAGGGGAGGCTCCCCACAGGGAAAAGGTGGCCCTGGGGTCTCACAGGTGCAGCCAGTTGCAGCCAGGCCTGGCCCTAAGCACACTCACCATGAAGAAGGCGCCGCGGTGGTAGTACTTCTGCAGGAATTTGTATTTGCCCTTCACTGCCTTGTTGGTGATGACTTTGCCATTGGCCCGGAGCTCAGCGCGGCGCTCCTCCTCTGTCAGGTTCCGCATACGCTCGATCTCTGCCTTCTCCTTCTCCATGCTGGGTGAGAGAGAAGCTCCTGAGCCCCTGTGTCCCCACAGCATCTCCTGGGAGAGAGGCTGTCCCCAGCTACCACCTGAGAGCTTACACATTTACTGCTAGAGAGCAAAGGCACCCTGAGGTCAGGCAGGAGGAGCTCTGAGCATTCAGTCCAGCTGGGACCCTGCTGCCAAAGGGCAGCCTGAGGAAAAGGTGCTTTAACTGCCTGTGGGCTCTCAGCCTCTGGTCGAGCAGACAATACTTACGCTTCTCGCTCCTCGCGGTCTCGTTTGATACGCTTCAGCTCACGGACTTTCCAGGCCTCGTACTCCTCCTCATCGTTCTCATCATCTGTATCGAGTGCATCCAGTGCTGCCAGTGAGCGCTTGTTCTCCTCCAGCTCTTTCTTTGCTTCCTCTTCTACAATCTGCAGTGAGGTCCAAGCTAAGCTTGCTGCAGTGACTGCCCCTTCCGGCCTCCAGCCCACCCCTCCGCACCTTAAGCGTGTACTTGCGCCGCTCCTCTGCCATCCTCTTTGCCTCCTGCTCCAGCTCCTTCTGCTTCAGAGCCTCTGCTTCTCTCTCCTGCACTGTGATCCGGTCCTTCCTGAGAGCAGAGCCGTGACAGCCTTCAGCACTCCCATGAGCCAGTGCAGTGGCTCAGCCTCTCGCTGGCTCCCACACCGCAGCTGCTTTCAGCCTTTGCCCTCTCCAAGAACAGGTCAAGTCCTGGGGCTCCCCCCTTTCTGGGGACTACCACGTCCTTTTGCCACCATATGGCCTTGCCAAAGAGCTCTGGTCAGACTCTGCAGCCTGATGTCACAGCAACCCAATGTAATTGATATGGGGCTGTGGGAGCAGGGATTGTTCCTTGCTCCCTAGCTGTGCCCTGCCAGGCTGTGACCGACCCATCCCACCCCATAGAGGTGAATGGCTTCCTCACAGTGAGAAGAGACCATGGCAGCAAGGTCTCCTTGGGCCCCAGCTTCTGACTACCACAATCAGGGCTAACCCATACACTTCCATCACCTACTTGCGAATAAAGACCGGTTTGAGACGTGGCTCCATTTCATCTTCGCTGTCCGTGTACTCCTCATATTCGGATTCTGACTCAGACTCTTCTCCAGACCGACCCTCATCTTCCAATTCCATCACTTCCATCTCCTCAGTTTTCCTCTCCTGTGCTCGCTGACGCATCATCCCACGCCGACGCTCAATCTCCTAATGGGGACAAGCACAGAGCAGTCAGAGGCCAGCCCTGCTACCACTTCTCTCTCTCCTGTGAAACACATGTCATGTCTGGACTGTTGGCTTTGAGAAGATGCACCTGCCTCTCTGGATGTGGCGTGGCCTCCCCCAGTGTCCTGTTCCATGCCAGAGGATGGTAACCCACCAGTTAAGTCACGGCTAGGTGTGACACTTGTCCAGATACGTCAGACAGCCCACATATCCATGCAAAGGGCAGTTCCAGCCTGTGCCCTTCCAGCTTTCCTAGGCCCATTATCTGGCTCTGCAAACAGACCTCATCATCGATCTCTTCCTCTTCCTCTTCACTGGTATCCTCCCGTTCCAGGCGCCAAGCTTCTCCCCCCTCCACTTCTGAATCACTTTCTCCAACCACCTCAGGTTCCACGATTTTGCGGTGTCTTGCCAGCCTGCAAGAGACCCCAGTTAACACATAGCACTTGGGATGTAAGGGGCTGCAGGAAAGGGACTGTTCATACATCACTTCTAGCAAGGCCACAGTAAGCACTGGGACTGCCAAACACGGCCACAACTGATATGTTCCTTCAGGAGGCCACAGTGGCTGGGCACTGGCAGCACTTCTCTGTCCATGCTTCAAGGAAGAATGGAGTTCCCAATGAGAAGACTGTTAGTGGAAACAAAACCAACCACAGCTCCACGGGAGGGAAACAGCACTCAGTGGTATTTTTCTGCAGATGACAGAGATGGAAATATCACGGGCAGCAGCGGAGCACAGCCTGCGTGAGGGCAGGGGCAATGTGTGGAGGCTCTCATCACCCTGTGTACATTGCATGAGACACCATCCCAGAGTACACTTCATGAGACACCATCCTTCCTCGCTACCCTGAGCCTCAGCACGCTGCACTAATTTCTGTTTTGGTGCCTGTTTTTGATACCATCCACACAAACACACCTGGAGATGGGCTGCATCTGGCTGGCTCCTAGCTGGAAAGCAGCCCCAGGCACAGTGCAGTGTGGATATGAGAAGTCACAAACACTCCTGCACTGCCTGGACCATGTTCCCAGCTCCTGCCCTGTGCAGTTTCTTCCTGTAGCAGAGCAGAGTGCCAGGCCCCGGCCCCAGACAGGTAAGGGGGCTCAGCTCTTGCCTGACCCAGCACTCACCGCTCCTCCACGTCCTCGGCAATGCGGTTCTGGAGACGCCGGAGCCGGGGGTCGTTGGCCAGTTCCTCCTCCTGTTCCTCGGGCTCGACCTCTTGTTCCTTCGCCTTCTTGATGAATTGGAACTCCTCATCCTCCTCCTCCGAGGACTCCATGGGCGCGTAGTCGGGCCGCTTGCCCGACACGTACCGCTTCACCTTCACCTTCTCCATGGACAGCTCGCCTGCGGGCGCCGGGCCGTCAACGGGGGTCTCGGCCCCGCGCCCCCCGCCGCCCCAGCCCCGGCCCCGCGCCCACCCGGCCACCCCGCTGAGCCCCGGGCCCCCAGCTCACCCTTCTCGTTGCGGACGGGCACGGCGCCCGCCGTGGACTGGATCGGCGGCTGCTTCATGAGGGCGCTGGGGACCGACATGGTGGCGGCGGGCGGGGGCCGGGCCGAGCCGAACCGAACCGAGCGGAGCCGCTGACAACAGCACCTCGAGCGCTCACCCGGAACCGGAACCTCTGCCGCTTCCGCCGCGACCGGGACCGTGCCGGGGGCCGGAAGTGACGCTCCGGCGGGGCCGCTGCTCGGAGCCTTCTCCCGGGCCCGCGTTTCGGCCCGGTCCGGCCAGGGTGTGCCGGACCCGCGGCTGGGTGCCAGGGGGAGTCCCCGGTGCTTTCGCATCCGCCTTCGGCCGGGAGAGGTTCCGTTCCCTCCCGCACGACGCGGGTTTCCCCCTGAAGGGGCGTCAGGGCGAGGCACCGGCCAAGCGGCCATCGGCCGGCGGGGGCACCGGGCAGCGCTGCGATAGCGCTCTGCTGCTCGCCCGGGGGCGACTCCCCGGGCGCCTCCGGCCGTGTCTGAACGGCGCCGGGATTCTGCAGGCCCGGCCGTCCCTCTGTGCAGGGAGCGCTCCGTGCGGGGCTGGAGCTGAGCTGCTCAGGGTCACCCGCAACTCGGTGACCGGGGGAAGGTCCCCCGGCAAATTCCTGTACCGAACTGCCCCCCACAGCCGGGGAAAACCGCTGCTCGCTTTGGTGCACAGCGGGCCCTTCGGGTCTGCGCCGTGCCCGCTGCCAGCGCGGCTGCTCGGCGCGGAGCGGGGTCGGTGGCCGCGGCCGCTGCTGAAGCCGTGCAGGCTCCTCCCTGCGGCGCGGCACAGCCGGCCGGCCGCCCTTGCTCCCGACAGCTGGAGCCGGCCGTGGCCCCAGTGTCCCTGCTCTGCCCGCCGCCAGCCGGCTCCAGCAAGCCCCGGGCAGGAAGGACAGACAGCTCCTGCCCCGCCGCGGGCCCCCGGAGCCCCCGGCCTGGCCAGCGCCGGGAGGCGCGGCTGCTGCGGCGGGGCAGGACGTCCGCCGTGCTGCTCGGCAAGGCTGGGGCAGCTGACGGGAGTCCCCCCGGCGTGGGTGTGGTAAAGTGTCTGTGGGGAAAGGCTGAGGCCACGGCTGCTTCTTGGGGATTTTCCATGAGCCGCCGGCTGCTGCCTGTGTCAGCAGGTCTCAGCTTCCGAGGGCTGCGCGGTCCCACGGTGTCGGGGAGCGGCTGGTGCGGGATGTCCCTGGGCGTGCATCCTGCCATAGAAGATAATAGTTTCTCTTAAGTTGGTAAAACTGCGTCACAGGCCACTACTGCCACATCTGCCACTTTCTGCCTGCCACCTTCTGCTGGCTTCTACGAAGAAAGGAAGAGGAAACCCTCTCTTCCATGAAATCTGCTTGCTGGCAGGGAAATTTATGAAGCAGGGGGGCAGAGCCAGGCTTTAACAGTTCACTGGCAGTAGCAGAGCAGGTGCTCTCGTGCTTGTGTGGCAGAGGCCCTGTGGGGTGAGGCCAGCTCTGGCAGCCAGGAAAGGCCAGGGCACATGTGCTTTTCCAATTGGTGGGTCAGCAGTGGAGCACAATCCGTAGGGGAGTGCAGGGAAGTGTTTTTCTTTTGGTGTCCTTGGTCTGGGCTGGGAGATGTCCCTCTGGCAGCATCTCCTGCAGTCAGTCTAGGGGAGAGCAGACCCAATTTTTTGCAGCAGTACCACCCTAGTCTGGTCCCAGAAGTGGCTGCAGAGATCTCAAGGCCACCACGGAGGTTGGCTCTCTCCTGGGGGGACTCTCCTTGGCCTACAGAGATGCCAGAGCTGGGCAGATCAGGCATAGGGGCATGTGGGCCCAGTCCCTTGCAGCACTGACTCAGTCCCTGCTCTAGTTCTGGAGAAGGATGTCCCTGCAGTGCCCTCCATACAGACCTGTTTCTGCTGCAGGCAGAAATGATGCCCTGAAGCTGGTGGTTTGCCTGAGCAACTGAGGCATTTGTGCCTTTATAATCCTAGAGCACCTACAGCTTCTGCCAGGAACGAGCAAGAGTGGATCTGTGTGCTTGTTGGTGCCTCGCACCCAGGTGACAGCCAGAGCACCCACTCTGTGTTTATGTTGTTAATGTTGAGGGTTGTCACAGTGTGTTCCCACCTGGTGACTCCTGTGCCACGTGGCAAAGAATAAGCTTTAACAGGACTTGGAGGAGCAGTTGGCCACAGCTATGAGGAAGCTTGGGGATTGCACACAAAGCAGATACTGTCCCATTCAGGTGAAGCTAAACTAAAGACCTGGGCAAACAGGGAAATGCCTACAGGCCTGGCTCAGTTCTGTGGCTCCAGGTGCTGGAGGCCATGGCAGGAAGATGCCCCTCACTGTGAAGTCTTTTGCCCCATGGCTGCTGACATCTTGGCCCTGCTGGGCTTCAGCAGGGTGGGAGACACTTCTTGGGGCTGAGCCCCCTGTTCCTGGGCTGGTGTGATGCCATGGAAGGCTGGCAGCTGTTCCATGAGTGAGCCTGGAGCATGGGCCAGTCTGCCCCTCAGTGCTGTGCCAGCCACACCTGCTGGTCTTTGGGCTGGGTTTGTGTGTCCGTGCTTGTGAGCACCCCCTCCCCAGCCCACAAAGCCCATGGGCACATGGCATTCCTGCTGCTGGGCTGCAGGTGGGCTCCCAGCCTGGTGTTCCCTGCCTGTGTGTGCGTGTGTCCCTGTGCGTGTCACTTGTGCGGAACGCCCCAAGTGCCACAGGCACCTTATGGACTTAGGCTGGGCAAGGCTATCCCTGCACCTGACCCGCAGGTGATGACAGGGTGCTGTCACAGGTCAGGTGATGGAAGGGCACGTCCCGCAGCCCAGAGCAGGGGCAGAGCCAGAATAGGCTGTGGATCGATGCCTTGGCAGCATTAGGACTGCTGCTGACAAAGTCTAAGGCAGATAGTTACAGAATTCACCTTGAGCAGCTGCTGTTTGTGTCTGGAGCTGTATTGCAGGACAAGGTCAGGGTGTTTGGGGAGTCAGAGATAGATAGAGCTGCTGGAGCCAGCTGGACCTTGTGGAGCACAAATCCTGCCTGTGCCATGGCAGTCCCAGCTCCCTGGGCAGCAAAGGGCCTGCTGGTACTATCCAGTGTGGAGAGGAGGGGATGGACTGGAGAGACTCCAGGGAAAGACTGGAGAGAGACTCTAGACTGCAGCCTTAGCTTTGGGAGAGTGTGAGGATGTGTGCAGGGAGAAAGAAGGCTGGACAACACAACAGAGGGGCTGTGGGCTCACCTCTGCTGGCATGGGGGGCAGAGCAGGCTGCTCTGTGCTGGTGGTTATTTGGTGCATCCAGAAGTTTCTGCCTGCTGTTGCTGCCTGTTACTTGGTTTTCTCTGCTGGTTTCTCTGTGTGGGCTCTTTGCCCTTTTCCTGCTATTGCCCATTCACTAGCTGCTTCCACCTGCAATCCTGCAGGTCCCCCAGGCCGTGGTGCCCAAGTCTGAGAGGAGGGTTTGTGATCCTGGCAGATGTGTGGCAGTCGCTGTTTCACCCCCTGGCTGCATTGTGGCTGGGGGCAGAGAGGGGTGCCCAGCAGCACTGTGAGGTGAGTGGGGCACAGCAGCTGCTCAGGTCCATGCTGGGGGCCCTCTCTGCTCCTTCTGCAGCTGGGCCCGGGGCTGCTGGGGCAGCGGGTCTCCTCCCTGTCCTGGCATTGTGCCACCTGCAGCCAGGTGCTTCCCGAGCCAGGCGTTTTCTTTGGCAGGGCTGCGGGGTCAGCATGGGTCCCAGGCCAGTGGTTTGCGTAAGAGCGCGGTGCTTCCTGCCTGCCTGCCCCGCAGCACCGCGATAAGCCCGTGCTGACAAGGGCCCTTTGTCAGCTCCTCTCAGCATCACATGTCACAGGGCTGTGCAGCAGCTCCTCACCTGCCTAGGCACGGCTGCCAGCGCCCAAAGGAGGCATCCAGAGATAAGGTTCATGGGTGGGGCAGGCAGCCCGCATCCCATCCTCCCTCCCACCACCGCTCCGGACTCCAGCTCCAGACCTGCCCCTGTCCATGCATCCTCCATATAACCCCATGGGGCACAGCTGGCTCCCTGTGCCCCCAAGGGCAGGCCTGGGCTTGCCAGCTACAGGGACAAGTCCTGAGCATGCTGCAGTGACACTGGGGTGAGTGCTGCCTGTCTGGTGGGTGCCTTCTCCCCTGGTAGGACCGTGGGCCTGGGGCACCACAGCCCCTGTGGCTGGTGGTCTCTGGTGCAGCACTTGGGGCTGGCTACCAGGGTTGGCCCAGCCTGAATACCTGCGGCCAGGGTGCTGCCTTGCAGAACTAACCCACTTTAGCACAGCAACTTGCCCTGTGCTAGATTTTCTGGGCTGTTCTCAGCATCTCGGTTACCAAGGTGACTGTTTCCTGTGTGATTGCTAATGCTTCACGATCTCGATCATGGTATCTGAGTGACTTCCTTTTCTCTGTAAAGAGCACTAGGACCTGCTCCTGCCCCGGGCTGCCAGACTCATCGCAGGTGTGGAGGATTCAGGTCAGTTTGGGTTCAGGTCACTTTGGGTTCTGCTGCATTTGTGTTGCTAATGTCATGGTCCCGTGCTCACCATGGGTTGTTCTTTACAAGTGATTGAAGCTGTGTTTCACTTCTCACCTTTTCTCCTTGGTGGAAGTCTCTCTCTTGAAATGGGGTTGATAGATTTTCCTTGTGTTATTCCTTACCAGACAGTTTCTCTGTCAGGCTGCTGCACACCGACCTGGGGTTGCAGCCCCACGATATAGACCTCATGGGAAGTGCGATTCCCGCAGCGTGGTTGGGGAACTCTCTACGCCGGGGACTGGCAGGGCTGGAACAGGCTTATCTGGTGGGGCTCCTGTCCTGCCAGCTTCGTGTCACAGCATAACGCACCACTTGCTGCACCAGGTGGGAGACTGGGCATCTTCTGCGTGCTCTTCACTGCAGGCACCCTTACACCCCCGGTCACTGCCGCGGGCCCATGGCGGGGGCTCACGGCTCTCACGGCGCAGATCCGGGTTTCCTGGCTGGGCTGGCATAGGGTACCCCCCGGGTGGCAAGGACAGCCCCATGCTCGGCTGCGAAAGGCCGTGCAGAGCCCCGGGCCGTGCCCGGTACTGGCGACGGGGAGCGGAGGGGCCAGTACCGGCCCCGATACTGGCGGTGCCCCTGGCGGGCGGCGCGGAGGGCTTGCCGGGGGTCCGTGCCGGACCCGGCGATGCAGCACGGGACGGAGGGGCGGGCGGCGGTGACGGCATCCGGCGGCGCCCGGCAGAGCGGCGGCCGGGCCGTGCCGGGCCGTGCCGAGCCGAGGGAGCCGCGCGGGGCCGGTGGCTCGGCCGTCGGGGCGGGGCCGGGCGGCGCTGACAGCTGCGCGGCGTAAACAAGCGGCCCCGCCGGCCGCCCCGGCCGCCCCTGCCTGGGCCGGGCCCGGCTCCGGGGCGGGCGCTCCGGGCGCCCCGCGGCGTGACGCGGCGCCGCCGACAGACGGGCCCGGCTGCCGACGGGACGGAGCGGAGCGGGCAGGCCGCGCGGTAAGGACGCGGGACCGGCATCGGCCTGGGGTGGCTCGACCGGCCGGCGACCGCGGTTTGACAGCTGGGGCGGCCCTGTCGGACGGGACCCGGGCGGCGGAGGGGCCGGGTCGGGGCGACCGGCGGGGCCGCAGCTGCTGGGCAGCCCCAGGCTTAGGGCGCTGCCGGCGGGGATGTGCGGGCCCGGCGGTCCCCGGGAGCGAGCGGGGAGCCGGGAGGCCGCGCTCGGAGCTGCGGCGGGGGCAGCCGGAGCCGCCGCCGCGAGATACCGAAGGGCAGCCAGGCCGCGTCCCAGCCCGGCCGCCGCCGCCCGGAGCTCCGCCGCTGGAGCCGCCCCGTGCGTGCAGGCCCGGGCCCGCCGCTCAGCCCGGGGCCGCTGGGCTGCTCCTGTGCGGGGCTGGATCCTTGGGCAGCGAGCGCGGGCCGGGCCGCGGTGCGGAGCCGGGAGCGCGGCTCCGGGCTGGGTGCGGTGGCCGGGCCGTCCCAGCACGCGGTGTTTTGCTGGCGACGGGTCCGGCGGGAAGGCGCCGCGGGATCCGGGCTGTCCTCCGGCGGCCAGACTGTCCCCACGTGCAGCGGTCACCGCCGGAGCGGGACGGCTGCTGGCGCCGGGACCAACGAGGGGAAATAGCCCGGTCTCGGGGCCAGGTATTGGCACGTACACTGGTGGACCACGGCAGATAGTTTTCCATTGTGCCGTCCTGTGCTGAGCCCTTGACAGTCTGGCACCCGGGGCTCCCGTACAGCCTCCGGCGGGTGCTCGCGGCTCTGGGCGCTTTGTCGGGGCGGTCCGGCCCGGGGCTGGCCGAAGTGTGGTCGCTGATGGGGAAACCCCGCTGTGCTAGGGTCGCTGCACTGTCTGTGCCGTAGCCTCTGGCGGGGTCTCCGGCGGCTGCTCGGAGCTCTCTCCTGTGGCAGTGCCGCAGGCTGCCAGCTCGCTGTGGCCACTTCTGGATTGAGGGGGATGTGGCTCCTCTGGGCACTGCCGGCTCTCACTTTTCCAGCTGTTTCTGAAGCGTGACCAGATATTCCAGGGTCCCTCTGGAATCCCGGTGTGGAGCTCACCCTGGCACCATCATGTCATGGGCTCCATTACACTGAGTGGGTCATTTCCTGCTCTTTCCCTACAAGTTCTTGCATTTGCTGTCCCACAAAGTGTGAGCTGTTCCTGGGCATCCCTGGGTTCATGCTGGAGGTGACGGTGTGCCCCTTTTCCTGGTCCTGGTTCCACAGGGTTGCAGGGATGAGTCACACCGGTGTCTCACCATGTTGTGCTCCAGAGGAAGGGCAGAGCTGAGCTGTTTCTGGTGACAGGCAGCACAGCGCTTGCCATGGCTGCCAGGCACTGCCTGGTCAATGGCTGTGGAGATGAGAGCCTGCATGTTTGCTAGAGGTCAGGAGCTCCCCTTGACTTTTCTCCTCCTAGTCTCTCATTTTGCTGGGATTCCTCGCACAGCACCTGAGGACATCTCCTTTGGGCTCCCCTTGGGACTGGAGAGGCAGGCCACCCGTTTCAGTTGCTCCCACCTCTGTACCCAGATAGTCCCATCCCACCTGGAGCAGGGGTAGTGGCAGCAGGAGGCACAGCAGTCTCTCTTGCCTTGCCTCTCCCCTCCTTTGGTGCCCTCCTCTCCTCCTGGTTAATTCTCTGTGTTTATAAGCAAACATTGGGTAATAGGCAAGGTAAACAGCACCTCCACGCAGGAGCAGACGTGCGGGCACACGGCCAAGCCAGGCGGCTCCTCGGCTGTCGGTGTGCCGTGGGGGGCAGCAGGCGCCGTGTGCCAGGGGCTGACCCACGGCTCAGCGAGGTGCAGCCTGCCCTCCCGCGGGCTGAGGAAAGGTGCCCTGGGCATGACCTCTGTCCTGTCTCTGCAGATCGTGCTTCTGTCCTGGATGGTTTGTTCCTGTGCTTCTGTGGGCTTGGCCCCATGTGGCCTTGGGCTGAGCTGGGACCAGTAGGGCAGAGAGGCCGGCGTGCCTCGGAGTGCTGACGCTGGGAGGCTGCTGGACCTGCTTCTCCCAGGACCCTCCTGCTCCCCAGCTCGAGGAACCCCGATACTCTGATGGATCTGAGGCCCTGCTCGCTGCTGTTGCTCTGGACTCTGGTGGTTGCCCTCACTCTCCTGGACCAGGAGGTGCTGGCCCAGCATATTTACACCAACACCTGGGCTGTGCTCGTCCCTGCAGGACCCCAGGAGGCTGACAGGCTGGCCAGGAAGCATGGATTCCTCAACCTAGGCCCGGTAAGTCTCCTGCTTCCCTCTTCTCACTGAACTAGTGTTCTCTGACGTGGTCTGGGCAGGTACTGAGCTTAGTCCCAGAGCTGGCTTGGGGCCTGTTCTTTCTGGCAGCAGGGCCACTGTGTTTGTGCCTGTTTGCTGTGGCCTTCCAGCATCTGCTGCCTTGACTCGATGGTGGCAATTACCTGTATGGAGCCAGGGTCTCCCCCTGTCACTGGGACCGCTGGTGACATGGTGTGGCACGCTGCCTGCTGGATGGGGAAGGAGGAAAAGCCCATCCTAGCGTGAGGAGCTGGACTGGAAGTGCTGTGTGATGATGCATGGGGAAGGCTTCCAGATTCCACTGTTGCTCCCCACAGCAAGCTGCCCAGTGCAGCATGGCCTTGGTTCAGTGGGACAGCAGCAGCGCCTCTGAGCTGTCCCCAGGAGGGGTCTGACAGCAGCTGTGTATTCTTACTCCTGAACTGTCCCTGACAGAAGGTGTGTCAGCAGGTCCCCCCAGCTCTCAGCTTTCCCTGCTGTCAGCCAGCGACCAGGCAGTGTGCATGGCTGTGCTGGGAGTGAGCTGTTTCTCTGGGAAGGAAGTGCAGGGTGAAATCCCAGAGGAAATTGCACAACTGTGGCTGTGGTGTCAGGACCTCGCTGTGCGCAGCTGCTGGGAGCAGTGGGAGGGTGGCTGCTGCAGGAGCCAGCAGAACCTTGTCCTGCCACCCAAAAGGAGCCCTGCATGGGCACTGGGTACTCTGGGCCCTCTGGGACTTGTGTCATAGGAGTGAACTGTGGGGGCTGTGGCTAGACCCCCGTGAGGGTGTCTGTGCTGGGTGGGCCATGGCATTGCCTTAGGCAGCTGCTGTCAGTGTGGAAGTGGCTCAGAGCAGGTCTCAGGGGAAAGAACTTGTCAGGCCAAGGCAGCTGCCATGCATAGGGGATGGGAGAGTGGCATGTCCCACCAGCCTGGATGTCTGATGAGACCCCTTGGAGTGGGGATGGGAGTGGGAGGTACCATCAGCCTGCTCCTGGCAGTGCTCCCCATCATGCTGTGGTGCCTGGTCCCAGAACTGGCTGCGAGGGCCAAGGGACACAGCTTCCGTGGCTTCATCTCCACAGTGCAGGGCCTTGTACTTCAGTTGAGAGCCCAGGCCTGTCATGAGTTCCATCCCTGTGAGCCACAGAGGCTCTGTAACAGCTCTGCCCTTGTCTTCTCCCCGCACTGTGGTTCTGCGCCTGGAGGCTGGCACCTCTTCCTGGCTCCCCATCCCCTCACAGCAGTGAGCCTGCCCTTGCAAGCAGAGCTCCACACGCTGCAGCAGCCCAGGCTGTGGCAGGAGCTTCTGGTCTGGGCATGTTTTCTCCCGTTCTGGAGCCTGTCCCACTGTCTGCGTTGCGGGACCAGGTTTGCTGGCCAGGGCTTTGCAGACGGGTCGTGGCAGTCCAGTGGGAAGAGCATGGCTGGAAAGAGCCTGGGGCTTTCCCTTGCAGGTTTCTGGACTGCTGCTCCTGGGGGTGTGTGCCACTGGGACAGGATATGCAGCCAGGCTGGGAGGGGGGGGGGACTGGGTGCATCTGGCAGTGCCCCAGTAAGAGGGCCCCAGTGTCCTTCTCTGAGACGATCCTGGCCTCAGCCTGGGCTCTGGACACTGTCCCCAAAGCTGTGCTGTCCTGGCATGGCTGTGGCTATGCTGCTGCCTATAGAATAGGAGCCAGTGGCACCTTGGGCAGAGGGCCCATGATTGGCTCCAGTGGCCTTGGGGAGGGCCTGACGAGGGCACAGGGGACAGTGGGGGGTCGTGGGTCAGAGGTGGGGGCTGCATGTGGCAGTGAGGTGGGTTTGTAGGGGTTTGCACTGCTGGGATTGTGCAGAGAAGGCAGCACAGGCATTGCCCCCACTGCTGGGATTGGGGTCACTGGGGAAGGATGCTGATGGTGCCATCCCTGGGCTGTGCCGACAGGACAGTGCCATCCTGGAGGGGGTGGTCCTGTCTCCCACACCACTGGGCTGCAGGTCCAGCATGTTGCTCCACTCCAGGGCCTGTGGTCAGGCATACAGGCGGCCTCCTAGCCCTGGGGCTGGCCGGGGTAGTTGTGAGCTGTGGCCAGGGGTCAGGCAGCAGCACTGAGCTGGCACCAGGGACACGTGGTGCTGGGGGTGGCTTTGTCCTTGCTGAGGACAGGGACAGTGAAGATTAGGGTGGAAGTGTGTGGGCTGGCCAGCTCCTGGCTGCCACCACAGTGTCAGTGCAGACCTAATCCAGGTGGATGACCAGTCAGAGCTGCAATCTGTGTGCAGGAACAATCTGGGCTCTGTCCTTACCCCCGGAGGGGGTGAGGGATGCTGAGGGAGGGCAACCAGCCTGCATTCCCCCACCAGACCCTGTGCAGAGGCTTTTTACCTTGACGCCTCCTCAGGGGCTCTGAACTGACAGGCATCGTGGGGAACACGGTGTGCCAGAGGAACGGGTCCGGGGTTTGGGGTGAAATGCGTACCTGGGAGAGCTGACTGCTGCCCTGGGCCTGAGGGCGCTCAGCTGGGTGCACCTTGCTTGGCCCGGTCTGTCCAAATTGGCAGCACATCTGCAGAGCTCTAATGAGCTGGGGAGGTTTGTTAGCCGCAAACAGACTGTTTTGGGGCAACCTGAGATGGAGGAGTGTGAGATGTCTTCATATTCCTACAGCCCTTGCAGCCCAGCCCCTCCAGCTCTGGCACAGCCTGGGCAGCTGGATCCTGCCTGTGGCTGCTGCCTGGGCTTTGTGGCTCACAGGGAGCTGTGTGTGTGCTTGTCCCCTTCTCCCCAGTTAGGACAGGCTGCTGGGCTGGGAGGCCCTGGGCAGCCAGGGTGGGGCCGCTGTGTCCGTCAGCCCCAGGATGTGCGAGAGGGGACACGGAAATGACAGCACTGGAGAGGGTTTGGGGTTTAAAAATAACCATCTGGGCGGCAGAATGGCCTCCTGGCCCCACCAGCTGTCCTGGATTCCCGTCCTGCCCCAGCTGGGCTGTGCTGGAGTCCCACTCTGGGCTGCTTGGCAGTGGGAGTTGGACCCCGCTGGGGTTGGATGCCTGCATGCCCCCTGCTCTGCCCCACTGAAACTGGCTGTGCCTCAGGTAGTGGCTGGCACTGGGTGGGTGTTCCAGTGGGGCACCTGGGGAGAAGCCAGCAGCCTGTCCAGAGGTGCAGAGGCTGGTACGGACCCTGCCCTGGCTAGGACCACCTGGAGTGGGGCCTGGAGCCACTGGGACCTTCCAGGAGGAGCTGGGTGGCACTGGGGGAGAAGCAGTGGGTTTGTCTCCTGAGTCTGGTGTCTCTCACAGGCTGACTCTGAGAGGCCTGTCCCTCTCTGCCACTGCTTGCCTGGGGCCTTCCTGCTAGGGCAGCAGTTTTTTGGACAATGTTAGACTTGCTGCCATGTGGGGACCTGCAGGAGGGTGAGGTGCACAGCAGCTGCATTTCTGCTACTCCAGGGTCTTCCCAGCTGCCGCAGCTTCCCACAGGCGGTCCTGCCCAGAGTACCAGACATAATACCAACCATTCTGGAGTGGGGGCCCAGCCCGTGCATGGCAGCCCTGGAGCTCAGGATTGCACACACGGGGTGTAGAGGATCGGGGAGACCAGGCTGTCAGGGCTGTCCCGTGAGCAGCATTTCTCTGTTGCAGATCTTTGGTGACTATTACCACTTCCGGCACCGCGGCGTGGCCAAGCGTTCCCTGTCACCCCACCAGCCCTGGCACAGCCGCCTGGCCAGGGAGCCCCAGGTATGAGCGAGCAGGGCCTGACTTTGGTCCCAGTACTTCACAAAGGCACGTGAGCCAGTGCTGGGCATAGGACAGGGCTGAGCTGCCTTAACCATTCCTTGGCAGAGGGAGGTGGGAGCCCACCCCATGTCTGGCAAGGGCAGGGGGTTGGTGGAGCCAGTGTCAGTGGCCTGTGGGTTGTTGCAATGCCAGGGCCCAGGAGAGCCTCTGTCCCCCGGAGAGCTCTGTGTACTTGTACGCAGGACAAGTGTGCAGGGCTATAAACAGATCCCAGGGCAGTGGTGTGTGGGGGCTGCTGTTTTCCCCACCCTCTGGCTTCAGCCCAGGCCCTGGAAGGCGTGCGGTGTGGCGTGGCAGCTCTTGGCAGCCCATTTCTCAGCAAAGCTTGGCGCTCTGACCGTCCCGCTCCACTGGAGCACAGCCTTTGCAGGGCACAGCCAGGAGCGGGGCCTGGAGGTGCGCGCTGGGGGTGGCAGTAGCTCTGACAGGTCCAGCACTCTGCCAGGCCAGAGCTGACTGAGCGTCCTGGGGAGAGCCCCTCCAGGCAGGCTGAGGGCTGGGGTCGTGAGGGGTCAGCAGGGGACCCCACAGCTCCTCTGCCCTCAGGTGCAGTGGCTGGAGCAGCAGGTGGCAAAGCGCAGGACCAAGCGAGACGTGTTCATGGAGCCCACGGACCCTAAGTTCCCGCAGCAGTGGTACCTGGTGAGTGTCGGGCGAGAAGGGGGCCTGTGCTCATGATTGTGGCTGCAAGCTTGGGGACACAGGCGTGGCAACCTAGGAACTGCTGTCAGGCAGCCGCTGCTGCTAGGCTGGCAGGAAGGAGGAGGGAGAAGGGGGAAAGCCTGAGGCAGCTGCCAGTGCTGTGTTATGGGAACACCCCAGGGAGGGAGGCTCTGCTCACAGAGCTGTGGCTCCTGGCTGGAATGCTGGGAGGGCGGGCGGGGGACCCAGGGCCGGACTAGGAGGTGCAGCCTTTTGCCTAGCCCAGGAATGGGTCCCTGCCTCTGCCTGCTTCCTGGAGCTTGGGCACAAGCCTGATGTCTGCAAAGGGTGCCTTGTCTGTGGGACTCAGGCATAGGCTGGGGCTCAGTCTTGCTTTCAGAGCAGCCCTTCTCAGCTAGTTGTGCCCAACCCTCTGCCCAGGTCCCTGGGGTTCCCTGTTCACAACCCACAGAAGAGCAGGGTGAGAGCTGGGTGGGTTTGGGGCCCATCACGGTGGCTATGTCTGGGTGCATCTCCTAGTGCCAAGGCTTCTCTTGGCAGTACAACACAAACCAGCGGGACCTGAACGTGCGTCAGGCCTGGGAACAGGGATACACGGGCAAGGGTATCGTGGTGTCCATCCTGGATGACGGCATTGAGAAGAACCACCCTGACCTGGAGGCCAACTATGTGAGTTTGGGTGATGGTGTGGGGTGGAGTGCCATGGGTGATGGTCTGGGCAGCTGTGTCCATGCAGAGCATCCCCAGAGCTGTGAGGTACAGGGCTGGTGCCCACCATGGTGGAACATGGAGATGGGATTGGAGCCTGCCCATCCTGCTCAGCAGCTCAGCCTCATGCCATGGAGTAAGGGCAGTGGGGCTTGGTGGCTGAGGTAGACAGTCTCTAAGTGTCCAATTTGTCTTCCAGGCCCATGTCTGGCAAGGGCAGGGGGTTGGTGGAGCCAGTGTCAGTGGCCTGTGGGTTGTTGCAATGCCAGGGCCCAGGAGAGCCTCTGTCCCCCGGAGAGCTCTGTGTACTTGTACGCAGGACAAGTGTGCAGGGCTATAAACAGATCCCAGGGCAGTGGTGTGTGGGGGCTGCTGTTTTCCCCACCCTCTGGCTTCAGCCCAGGCCCTGGAAGGCGTGCGGTGTGGCGTGGCAGCTCTTGGCAGCCCATTTCTCAGCAAAGCTTGGCGCTCTGACCGTCCCGCTCCACTGGAGCACAGCCTTTGCAGGGCACAGCCAGGAGCGGGGCCTGGAGGTGCGCGCTGGGGGTGGCAGTAGCTCTGACAGGTCCAGCACTCTGCCAGGCCAGAGCTGACTGAGCGTCCTGGGGAGAGCCCCTCCAGGCAGGCTGAGGGCTGGGGTCGTGAGGGGTCAGCAGGGGACCCCACAGCTCCTCTGCCCTCAGGTGCAGTGGCTGGAGCAGCAGGTGGCAAAGCGCAGGACCAAGCGAGACGTGTTCATGGAGCCCACGGACCCTAAGTTCCCGCAGCAGTGGTACCTGGTGAGTGTCGGGCGAGAAGGGGGCCTGTGCTCATGATTGTGGCTGCAAGCTTGGGGACACAGGCGTGGCAACCTAGGAACTGCTGTCAGGCAGCCGCTGCTGCTAGGCTGGCAGGAAGGAGGAGGGAGAAGGGGGAAAGCCTGAGGCAGCTGCCAGTGCTGTGTTATGGGAACACCCCAGGGAGGAGGCTCTGCTCACAGAGCTGTGGCTCCTGGCTGGAATGCTGGGAGGGCGGGCGGGGGACCCAGGGGCCGGACTAGGAGGTGCAGCCTTTTGCCTAGCCCAGGAATGGGTCCCTGCCTCTGCCTGCTTCCTGGAGCTTGGGCACAAGCCTGATGTCTGCAAAGGGTGCCTTGTCTGTGGGACTCAAGCATAGGCTGGGGCTCAGTCTTGCTTTCAGAGCAGCCCTTCTCAGCTAGTTGTGCCCAACCCTCTGCCCAGGTCCCTGGGGTTCCCTGTTCACAACCCACAGAAGAGCAGGGTGAGAGCTGGGTGGGTTTGGGGCCCATCACGGTGGCTATGTCTGGGTGCATCTCCTAGTGCCAAGGCTTCTCTTGGCAGTACAACACAAACCAGCGGGACCTGAACGTGCGTCAGGCCTGGGAACAGGGATACACGGGCAAGGGTATCGTGGTGTCCATCCTGGATGACGGCATTGAGAAGAACCACCCTGACCTGGAGGCCAACTATGTGAGTTTGGGTGATGGTGTGGGGTGGAGTGCCATGGGTGATGGTCTGGGCAGCTGTGTCCATGCAGAGCATCCCCAGAGCTGTGAGGTACAGGGCTGGTGCCCACCATGGTGGAACATGGAGATGGGATTGGAGCCTGCCCATCCTGCTCAGCAGCTCAGCCTCATGCCATGGAGTAAGGGCAGTGGGGCTTGGTGGCTGAGGTAGACAGTCTCTAAGTGTCCAATTTGTCTTCCAGGACCCAGGGGCAAGTTTTGATGTCAATGACCAGGACCCGGACCCGCAGCCCCGCTACACGCAGATGAATGACAACAGGTGAGGCAGGAGGGAGGGGTGAAGACACAGAGCCTAAGTGTGGCAGGGTCTTGGTGCAGTGCCACCCCACATGGGCCACTGGGAGCTGTGAGGCCTGGTGGCATGCTTCTGCCCCACGGGGAACCCTTCACCTTCCTTTCTGACATGAGCAGCATCCTTTTTCTGCCCAGAGCCAGTGTGGGCTGTTCAGTGCCCTGGCTCTGGAGCAGGAGGGCAGGTGGAGAAGCCTTCACTGGCTCCCTGGTCCGAGGGGACAGGAGGCAGCCCGGCTGGGGGTTGCTGGGGCTGCAGCCTGAACTGACCCTGTGCTCCTCACACCCTATATGAGCATGCTTCATCCTACTTTGGTTGCAGACATGGCACGCGCTGTGCTGGGGAAGTAGCTGCTGTGGCAAACAACGGGATCTGTGGAGTTGGCGTGGCATACAACGCCAGGATTGGAGGTGGGTGCTGCCCTGCGCCGGCTCCTGGGGGTGCTGAGTGGCTGCAGCAGCAGCTGAGCTGGGGACCTTGGCCCTGCTGGCTGCTGCAGCTGTGACAGCCCATGGCACACGTGGTGGCAGGGTTTGGGGTTCTCAGCGGTGGCACCGTGGCCGCTCTGCCCCGGCCGGTCACCGGTGACATTTACTCTCTGGCCCTAGGAGTGCGCATGCTGGATGGGGAGGTGACCGATGCTGTGGAGGCCCATTCCCTGGGTCTCAACCCCAACCACATCCACATCTACAGTGCCAGCTGGGGCCCTGAGGACGATGGCAAGACTGTGGATGGCCCGGCCCGGCTGGCAGAGGAGGCTTTCTTCCGTGGGGTCAGCCAGGTGAGAAGGAGGGTTTGTTGGGGGAGCACTGGCCTCATTCCTGCCCTCCTCCCAGGTCTCCCTTCCCTCTGCCTGCCCTGGGTGTTACCCTGGCCCTCGCAGGATGAGCCGTCTTCCAGCCCATCTCTAGAATCAGGCTCTGTTAGTTTTTCTTGTTCTTCCTGTGTGATGGCTCTGAGTCAGGACTCCTCCCGTGTGGTGTTATCTCTGTGAGGGCTCCTGTGTGGGACGCTCTCTCCCTGCTCTCCCAGGCCCTCCCCTGGTTCTTTTCTGGTTTTGTGCCGGGTGCTCACCCTCGCTTCCTCCACCCATCATCCCTCGCTGTCCCTTTGTGCTGTCAGTGTTGCCCAGCCGGGGAGCTGTCATGTTCTGCCCGGGATTCCTTACAGAGAGATGCATGTGGTGCCATGCTGACTCTGTCACGTCCTCTGCGAGGGTCGCTGCCACATTTGGGTGCCAAGACATGGCCAGGATTGTGTTGTGGGCTGCCACAGCTCTGCCAGGCACTGCAATCCCACACAGACAGAGTCAGGCCAGGTGACTTCTAAGCAGAAAAAGACTTGGGCTCCTGGAAGCCTCACATTGTCTGGGCCTCCTGTTGCCTGGTGTGTCACACACTGGGACAGCCCTGGAGTGTCTGCTGAGGTGCTGGGCACCCTCCACAGGCACAGTGGTGGTGAGGGCACCCAGGTTGGTGGGCTGTGACTGGGGTGTCCTGCTGTCCCCGGTGTCCCAGCTGCATTTGCTCTGTCTGTTCGATTCAGGCTGGCGCCACCCACTTGTCCCCAGCTCCAGCCTGGGGTTTCCTGCGTGTGGCAGTGTTGGTGCTTGCCCTCACCCTGCCTCTGTTGCTAGGGCCGAGGCGGGCTGGGCTCCATCTTCGTCTGGGCGTCTGGGAATGGGGGCCGTGAGCATGA
The DNA here is from genome assembly GCA_024865655.1 of Emberiza elegans. Lineage (NCBI taxonomy): Eukaryota > Metazoa > Chordata > Aves > Passeriformes > Fringillidae > Emberiza > Emberiza elegans. Next base: position 272,385 of record JALJVW010000398.1, read on the forward strand.
CAGCTGCAACTGTGACGGTTACACCAACAGCATCTACACGCTGTCCATCAGCAGCACCACCCAGTACGGCAACGTGCCCTGGTACAGCGAGGCCTGCTCCTCCACCCTCGCCACCACCTACAGCAGCGGCAACCAGAATGAGAAGCAGATTGTGAGTGGGGGCTGCTGCTGTCCGCAGGCCAGGGGCTCAGGGGGTGGGATGTGCCTGCAGCATTTCCTGCCCTGGCCCTCCTCCTCGCAGGTGACGACTGACCTCAGACAGAAGTGCACTGAGCTGCACACGGGGACGTCAGCCTCAGCACCCCTGGCCGCCGGCATCATTGCCCTCGCCCTGGAAGCCAAGTAAGGGATGGATGGGGGTGTCTCCCCCATGCAGCAGTGACACCTGGATGTGGGCCTGCCTGGGGCCAGCAGGAGCTAGCACTGACCCGAGCTCCATGTCTCCCTGTAGCAAGAACCTGACGTGGCGGGACATGCAGCACCTGGTGGTGCAGACCTCGAAGCCAGCTCACCTGAATGCCAATGACTGGGTCACCAACGGCGTTGGCCGCAAAGGTACCGGGGTGCTGGGAGGGGAGTGGGGTCTCCCTGTCCCACATGTACCACTGGCCTTGGGGTGCTGAGGCACAGTGCCCTGGCAGCCCTGTGGGATGAAGGAGGCAGGAGGGCCCAGTGAGCATGCAGCATGGCCAGGCAAACATCCCTCCCTGGGTACCCCCAGGAGCAGTGCTGACCCCCTCTTTGTCCACAGTCAGCCACTCTTATGGCTACGGCCTGCTGGATGCTGGGGCCATGGTGAGCCTGGCCAAGAACTGGACTACGGTGGGACCTCAGAGGAAGTGTGTCATTGACATCCTTGCAGAGCCCAGGTATGGGCTGGTGAGCCCAGGAGAATATCACTCAGCATCTGTTCTGCACAGGAGCTTGAGAGCCTCTGGGCCCAGAGCAGGGAGTGGGGAGAATCTCAGGGACTGAACTGCTGCTGAGACCCTTGGAGCGTCCTCCTGCAAGAGCCTGGGGAGGGCTGGGAAAGGCACCTCCAGCCATCCTGCTCTGGCGTCACTGATGTGCCTCCCTGCTGTGGGGCTGGGCCAGTCAGTGTGGGCAGACTGGGGCGCTGCGGTTGGGGTGCAGCCAGCACGAGTCATCCTGGACAGAGGGGCTTTTCAGGGGGCAGACAGAAGCTCCTTTGACTCCCGCTTGGCTGCTGCTGCCACAGTGCGGCATGTGCAGTCTTGTCTGTGGACAGGGCACTCCCTCTGGGCTCCTGGGTGGGGAGATCATGTTGCTGTGCGTGAAGGGAGCTAGGGCTGGGCCCTGCCCTGGCCCCCCTGGGGGGGCAGCCCTGTGTGGATACAGCAGGCACATCCTGTGCTGGCATCGTGGGGGGAGCAGCCACAGGCCAGCAGCAGCATGGGGACGGCTCTGCCCATCCCATCCCTGGCTGGGCCATGCAGGGTGTAGCTGGCCTGCGGTGTGTGAATAAAGGGCCTATTCAGGGCTCGTGTGTGGCAGCGCCTGGGGAGGCAGCACTGGGCAGCGCAGTTCCCGCCCCTCATGCCCAGGAGCTGGGGCACCCCTTCTCCTGCCTGCACCCGTCTGGGAGTGGTACAGTGGTGGTGCCACTCTGACCCACTGCAGATTTGATTCCTGCTCTAGCTGTCCTGGTGCCCGGTCCCCAGGACAGCTGCAGAGCCCCACAGCAAGGAATGGGGACTGTGGTCTGTCCCCCTGGTCTGGGACTGGCCTCACACTTGCCTGTCCTCGGCAGGGACATTGGGAAGCGTCTCGAGGTACGGCGGAAGGTGGATGCCTGCCTGGGGAAAGCCAACTACATCAGCCGGCTGGAGCACGCTCAGGCCAGGCTGACGCTGTCCTACAACCGCCGGGGGACCTGGCCATCCACCTGGTCAGCCCCATGGGCACCCGCTCCACCCTGCTGGCTGCCAGGTACGTGCTGGGCTCTGGCGTGCCCCAGGCTGGCCCCTGGTGAGTCTGGGATGTGTTGACAGCCACATCCTGCCTTTGTTGCTCAGGCCCCATGACTTCTCAGCCGATGGCTTCAATGACTGGGCCTTCATGACAACACACTCATGGGATGAGGATCCCTCCGGGGAGTGGGTGCTGGAGATTGAGAACACAAGTGATGCCAAGAACTATGGTAGGGGTGTGCTTCCCTGTCCACTGCCTCCCTTCAAGTCTGGGATGTGAGCTGTGTAGTCACCCAGTTTCCTCCCCTGCCCCTGCTCCTGAGCAGAGGGGCCAGTAACATCTTGGATGTTTTGGGTGATGTGGCTGGGGAGAGGCTGTGGGATGGTGCTGCAGCCCCTCTGGGGCAGTCCAGGCAGAAGGAGGCCCCATGCCAGCTCACCTGACCCCCTGCCCCTTGGGAGTCCTGTGCAGGGTCATGGCCCCGCAGGAGACACTCTCCCAGGTAGTGGGCACAACCCTGCTGTGCCCTGGCAGCCAGGATGGGGGACCAGCGTGAGCCCCCTCCCTGTGCCTGTCATGGGCACAAGTGGTCGTGGGGGCACCTCTGTGGTCCTCACCCTGCGTTGTTGCAGGCACGCTTACCAAGTTCACGCTCGTGCTGTATGGGACGGCCACCGAGTCCCCCAGCCTCTCCAACCAGCTGGAGAGCAGTGGCTGCAAGACCCTGACCCCCAGCCAGACCTGTGTGGGTGAGTGTGGGGACAGCAGGGGGGGAACGCGGGCGCAGGCAGCCCCCAGCCCAGCTGACGCTGCCTGTCCCACAGTCTGCGAGGAGGGGTACTACCTGCACCAGAAGAGCTGCCTGAAGCGCTGCCCTCCTGGCTTCGCGCCCGGCGTCCAGAGCACGCACTACAACCTGGAGAACAGTGTGGAGCCCATTGCACCCCACCTCTGCCTGCCCTGCCACCCCTCCTGTGCCACCTGTGCGGGACCTGGCCCCAACCAGTGCCTCACCTGTCCTGCGCACTCCCACTTCAGCAGCCTGGACTTCTCCTGCTCCCACCAGACACAGAGCAGCCGTGCGTCCCCTGCCCTGGCAGACAGCGAAGCACCAGCTGAGGCCCCCCCTCCGGTCAACTTGCCTGTCCTCATTGCCAGCCTCAGCTGCATCCTCATTGTCATCATCTTTGTCACCATCTTCTTGGTGCTGCAAGCACGTTCAGGCTTCAGCCTGCGGGGTGTGAAGGTGTATGCCCTGGACAGCGGGATCATCTCCTACAAGGGGCTCCCCTCCGATATCTGGCAGGAGGAGGGTCCCTCTGAGTCGGACGGTGAGGATTATGAGGCCCACAGCGAGAGGACTGCCTTCATCAGAGACCAAAGTGCCCTTTGATGAGCCCTCCTGCCCCTCCCTCCTCACTGCCCAGCACTGCAGGCCTGGGGCAGGTGAGGCTGAGGGGCCCTGGACTCTGCCCCTGTCCCCTTCCTGCACTGCAGCAGCCTGGGGCTCCCACCCACTGGCACCATCCCTCAGCCCTGGTCTGGGTGGCCAGGCATGGTCCTGCAGGCACCATCCCCAGCACAGCACCGTCCCAGTCTTGCACCATCTCTCCTGGCCCTGCGTCCATCCTGTGCCCCATGCCGGGGTGTTTGGTGGCAGTGGGGCCCGACACTTCCTGGCCCTGCACTGGCAGCAGTGTCTCCCATGCTGGGTATATGGCTGCTGCTTGGGATCTTGTGAGTTCTCCAGGATGGGCAGCGTGTGAAATCCCTGGGTTGCCATGGCTCAAGGTGGGCTGGCTGTGGCAGGGCTGAGCCCAGCCTGTGTCACAGCATCCCCCTGCCCCTCCCACCCTCAGCCCGTGCAGAGCTGCGTCCCAGGCTCAGTTCATTGTGTCCCAGCTCCCTGCCGCCTCCCCTGGGCCTGTCTGCTTCCACCCGTGCCCTTCGACAGCAATAATGGCCAGGCCTCAGCTGCTGCTGTCCACTGCCTGCCCATCCCACCGCCGCTGCCTGCAGCGGGTAGGAGCCCTGGCACCGGGGAGCATCAGGCTGGGCACCGCCTGACCCTGTGCCCATGGCACAGCCCACAGCCTGGGCAGGGACCCCACGCACAGTCCCTGCTTTGGGGGGCTGCCTTGGGCCCCTTGTGTTCTGCCCCTGGGGAGGGCTGTAGGTGCTGCTGGCTGGGACTGTCAGGTAGCGCCAGTGCCAGCACTGCCCCAGCTCTGCCTGCGTCCTGCCTGTGCTGGGCAGTGCCCAGCATTCCTGCAGCCCTAGCCCCCCAACGTGCCTTGCCCCCACTTGGTGACAATCTGTTCTGCTCCCCGCTGGAGCCCTTCCCCTCGCTGCCCCTTCCCCGTGGGCTGGGGGCCAGTGCCACGTGCCCCTTTGCCGTCCGCCGCCGCACACCGGGGCCAGCCGTGGATGGAGCTGCTGGCCAGGGGCCACAGGACTATTTTTCTATAACAACTTTTTGGTGCACAGTAATTTTTTCTTGTAATTTAATCAGCCGGGAGCTGTCTCCTGAGCCTGTTTTTAATTTAATGGATGTGGATATAACGCTAGAGAGACTGAGTTATTAAATGTTCAGAACTATGCAAACCAGCTCCGGTGCCTGTGCTCTGTGTGCCGTGGGTGCCCGGCTGGGGCAGTGGCCTGGCCATGGACACTGTGGGCCTCAGGGGCACCCAGATCTGCTCTGCAGTGGGCTGCAGCCTGCAGACCTTCCCCAGGGCCAGGGCCTGCCCTTCCCTGGCTGTGGGCAGGAGATGTGGTGGGGACAGGCAGGGGATGTCCCTCACCTGAGTGAGGGGAAACAGCTGCTTATGGGGACGTGCATCGAGGGCAGTTAATTCAGAAACGGGCTGCATGGTGCTGTGTGTGTGCGTGTGAAAAGCCTGGAGGCTTAGCACCCCTTTCCCACAGCACGAGGCTCAGTCCCTTCACCACAGCCTGAGCCCGGCTGCAGCCCCTGTGTCTGGCACCACCGTGGTGCAGGAATGGCCTGGCTGGACCTGGGACCCACTCGTGCTGTGGCCAAGCTGCACACACAGCCCACCCCAGCCTCACGGAGCCCCACAAAAGAGCCTGCTGTGGCTGCACTCCATCACAGAGGCAGCTCCTCTCTGCGGCGTCGCTCGGCCTCGCTGTGCCTGGGGCCGCAGCGGCTTCCTGTGGTCAGGAGCGAGGTCCCCGTGGCAGGCACAGACTGCAGCGCGCTCACCCTGCTCTTCCTCTTCTCCCGAGGCGGGGCTGGGGCCGGCCAGCAGTCTGCCTTCCGAAGAGAGCTGTTGTCCTTGCGGTCAGACGCAGAGCCGCCCAGCCCTGACCGGCCCGGAGCAGCCTGGCGGGGCGGGGAGGAGAGCCACGCTGCCGGGGGGATGCTGAAGGGATGGTGGTGGTGGGAGAAGCAGTACGGTGGCAGCCCTTCCCAGCGCTGCTCCAGGATGTGGCCACCCCGCATTGCTCCGCTATAGGAAGGCGAGTCAGCAGAGCTCCCGGCTGACACGCTTCTTCTCTGACTTCCTCTAAAAGTGGAATCGGCCCGGCAGTGTCCTGCAGGTGACATTGAAACTCCTCTGGTGCCGGAGCCTCCCTGGCAGTCACAGGACAGGGCTCAGGCCCAAACAGCCAGGCAGGGGCTAGGCTGAGCTGAGTGGATCTGACCTGGGCCGTGCCACTGGGCAGTGGCAGCGGTGGTAGCACCCGCAGGGCTGGGCAGTGCTGCCATGGCACCAGGGAAGCCCTTTGAAGGGGAGGTGCCCAGTGTGGTCCTGGCTATGTGGATGCAGGGTGGCAGCAAGGGCTGGGGCATGGCGCTCTGCATGTCCATCAGTGGGTGCTCTGTCCTGCAGCCTTTCCCTGTCACAGGGGCCAGGCTTGGGGATGGTGAGAGGGTGGCCACAGTTCTGTGGGGCTACACAGAGTCCTTGGGACAGCCCAGGTCCTGCAGTCTCTTGGAGACACAGGGACATGGAGTGGGACTGGGAGCCAGGCAGGACCAGGCAGGGCTGAGGGGCTTTGCTGGGTGGGACTGGCGCTGAGTGAAGGCTCCACAGGAGCAGTGGAGCCCTTGGTTACAGGGCTGGACCTGGTGGTGTCGGGCCCTGGTGGGAGACAGCTGGTAGCTGTGGTGGGGCTGGGAACTGCCTAGCTGCAGCAGATCTGTGTGCTGGCTGCTGGCGTGGGGACTGGCAGGGAGGGCAGGAAGCGCAGGAAATCTCGCAATGGCTGTATGGTCAGCACTGGGTTTCCTGTTCCTCCCCAGGAGCCGGAGCTGCACTGGGTCCAGACCGCGTCAGCCCCGGCCCCAGCAGGACGCCAGCAGCAGCCTCACAACGAAGACCCAACAACAAACGTAGGTTGGAAGGACTGAGCCCTGGTGAGGTGCTAGCAGAGACAGGGGGACTCATTTGAAAGGCTGGGGCGGTAGGTCTTGGTAAGCTCAAGGGCTGTGCCAGGAGACATCCTGCGCTGCCCAGGGAGGTGCCCCAGCACTCTCCTGCTCCTGCTGCACTCTTGTTTCAGGGGAGGGCACCTGGGGACTGCCACTGGGATCAGTTTGACTCCCAATGGCCTTACTGGGGTCCTGCATGCTGGAACATATCCAGGTTCCGCACCTTTCTCTAGGGCTCAGCACCCTCCTCAGCTTCTGCTGGCTTCCCACCAGTGTCCCAGTCCCAGGGAGCTCCCACACTGTGGGCATAGGGGTGGGAAAGGGCAGGACAGGACTGGAACTGCCAGAGAGAAGGGGCTGGGGCTGCCAGCGGTGGGGGGTGCAGCCGTGCTGCCCTTGGGGAGCAGCCCTGTGCATGGCAGAGGTGACACTGCTGTCTATGGCTCCACACTTCCTCCTTCCCAGCACCATCCCCACAGGCCCCAGCTCCCACAGAGCTTGAAGCACTCATCCTGCTGCTTCGAATAGGCTTTGCAAGGCTGTTTGCAGTGGGTGGGGAGGGCCATCTCTGCTGCACAGACCGGATGATGGGGTAGGAGGGTGTGAAATGCAAAGGGCCCCTGGCGCCGGTGCAGGCAGTGCAGGGCAGCAGCTGTGGCTCAGGCTGTCCCGGTGCCCCACAGACCCCCTGGCTGGACAGCGGTGCCATGGGCTTCGGGCCGGAGCTGTGGTGCCCGCAGGGGCACAGCGCACTGCTGCGGCTGCAGGATGGGGAGCTGCGCCTCCTGGAGCTGATGAAGAAGTGGATGTCACAGCGGGCCAAGAGTGACCGCGAGTATGCAGGGATGCTGCACCACATGTTCTCCCAGCTGGAAAAGCAGGAGAGCACTTGGCAGCTCCATGGCAACCATGGTGGTCACATCGAGAAGGTAGGGATGCCTCAGAGTAGGACTGTGCCCTGCAGAGCCCGAGAGGTGCTGCTGGAGGATGCCATCTCCACGCCATCCCCGACTCCTTTCCTGCAGTCCTGGTGGGTGCTGGTGAGCCGGACAGAGACGCTGAGCCAGATCCTGCGGCGGCACGCGGAGGAGCTGGCAGCGGGGCCGCTGGCCAAGCTGAGCCTGCTCATCCGCGACAAGCAGCAGCTGCGCAGAGCCTTCAGCGAGCAGTGGCAGCAGCTCAGCCAGGACTACAGCCGGGTATGTTGGAGCCAGCAGGGCAACAGGAGAATGTGCTGGGCCCGCTCCCTGACCGTGTCCCTCTGCAGACGACGCAGCAGGAGATGGAGAAGCTGAAGGCACAGTACCGCAGCCTGGCCCGTGACAGCGCCCAGGCCAAGCGCAAGTACCAGGAGGCCAGCAAAGGTGCCAACCTGGCCCCCTGTGTGACCTCCCAGCCTTCCTCCTCCTGACCTTCCCTTATGGGTCAGGGATGGCTGGAGTACCCCGCACTCCGTGAAAACTACAGCCCAGCCTGGAGTGGGTGGGGGTTCTGGGGTTGGGCAGCATAGAGGAGAGCCCAGCCGGGCCCCCAGGAAGCCAGGCAGAAGCCTGGGGGCCTTGGGACACCACGCTGTGGGTCAGGGGCATCTCTGTGTCACAGTGTAACCACCCCAGGCTCGGTCCCTCTGCCTGCCCGGGGACCCTCTCCCAGCCCTCACCCTCTGACCCCTGCCCTGGTGTTGGGGCAGGTGTGTGCTGGTGGTTGGGGTTTTCCACAGCCTCTCTTCACAGACAAGGAGCGGGACAAGGCGAAGGAGAAGTATGTGCGCAGCCTCTGGAAGCTCCATGCCCTCCACAATCAGTATGTGCTGGCTGTGCAGGCGGCCGCATTGCACCACCAGCACCACTACCAGCGGGTGCTGCCCAGCCTGCATCAGTCCCTCTACGGTCTGCAGCAGGAGATGGTCCTCGTCCTGTAAGAGCCCTGCCTGCCCCGCTGCCCACCCCTTGCTGCACTGCCCATCCTGTGCCCTGCTGCCACCCTGCACCCCACTCCCGACCCCTGGGCGTGCCCACGGCCCCCCAGAACCAGCAGTGCTCCCACAGAAAGGAGATCCTCAGCGAGTACTGCAGCATCAGCAGCCTGGTACAGGAGGACCTTTTGGCTGTGCACCAGGAGATTGCCAGTGCCATCCAGGCCATCGACCCTGCCACTGAGTACAGCAGCTTCATCCAGAGCCACCAGTATGGCTCCATGCGGCCGCAGCCTCTCTACTGGGTATGGCCCTGCTGCCTCTGGCTGGCAGTGGCCAGCACGGGGCAAGTGGAGGCACAGCTGTCCTGGCTGCCCACAGGTATGAATCTGAGATGCCACCAGCTGTGTCCTTTGATGAGAGCCTGCTGGAGGACACAGAAAACCTGGTGCCAGGGGAGCTGCAGCTGAATGAGCTGACCCTTGAAAGTGTCCAGCACTGGTGAGTGGGACTAGCCGTGGGCAGGGGCAGGTGAGGGGCAGGGGCCAAGCCCACTGTCGGCACACATCTCTTGCAGCCTGACATCGGTTGAGGAGGAGTTGGTGGCTGCCACAGAGGCCGTGAGTATCAAGGAGCAGCAGATGCAGGAGCTGAAGGCAGAGATCCACGACGAGGAGCAGGGCCGGAGCCCCGGGGAGCGGTGAGGTGCAGCAGAGGGGGAGCGAGGGGCCCGGGCAGCAGGTGCTGACCATGCCCTCCCCTCCCTAGGGTGCACTTGTTGGGCAGGCGGCAGGGGCTGCATGAGGCGCGGCAGCAGCTCGAGGGCTGCCTGTGTGCGCAGGCCAAGCTGCAGCTGCAGCGGGACCTGCTGGCCAGCAAGCTGGCAGAGCTGGGCGTCAGGGAGCCCCTGCCTGCCCTGCCTCTGCCGGAGGATCGGCAGTCCGTCTCCTCCACGGTGAGTCAGCCTCGCCTCCTGCGCTCTGGGAGCTGCAGGGATGGGGTGCACAGCTGGTGCACAGCCCATGCCTCCTTCCAGGAGCAGGAGCGGAGCGGGGCCAGCGCGCTGGAGACCCTCAAGAACCACATCACGGGGATCTTCAGCCCAAAGTACTCGGTGAGTCCCTGGGTGCCACCAGCCACGCTGCTCTCTGCCCAGCTGCCTTGATGAACCTGTCCTCTCCTTTCTGGCCACACAGCCTCCCTTGCTTCAGCACCTCCAGATTCTGCTCCCACCTGCCCTGGGCACAGCTTCCAGACACTCCTGCGGCCCCACCTCCGGCACAACTCAGGAGTGTGCATGGCTGGGCTCACCTTGTCTCCTTCCAGCTGCCGCCCCCCGTGCCCCTAATCCCAGACGTGCAGAAGCCGCTGTGCCAGCAAGTCTGGTACCACGGGGCCATCCCACGTTCGGAGGTGCAGGAGCTGCTGACCTGCACTGGGGACTTCCTGGTGCGGGAGAGCCAGGGCAAGCAGGAGTACGTGCTCAGCGTGCTGTGGGATGGGCAGCCCCGGCACTTCATCATCCAGGCTGTTGGTGTGAGTGACCATGAGCAGGGGGCATGGCTGGGGTGGCCTTGCATGGCCAGGCACGGGTTCCTGCCCATCACAACCTCTTGGCCTCCCTCCCTGCAGAACATGTTTCGGCTGGAGGGTGACAGCTTCCCCACCATTCCGCTGCTGATCCAGCACCTCCTGCAGAGCCAGCAGCCCATCACCCGCAAGAGTGGCATTGTCCTGGCCAGGGCTGTGCCCAAGGTGAGACAGGCAGTGGGGAGGAGGATGGGGCCCCCTGGGCAGGGGCAGCTCTGCCTGGGCCTTTCTCCTGTTGATGGCTGGGCTGAGCACCACAGGCATGCTTCTCCAGCTAGACAGGGGAACCTGAGCCTGGGCTCTGCCTGAGGGGGGCCTGCAGGGGTCTGTGGGCCAGGGGCAGCTCACGGGTGTCTGTTTGCTGCAGGACAAATGGGTGCTTAACCACGAGGACGTGCTGCTGGGGGAGCGCATTGGTCGGGTGAGATGGGGTGCTGTGGGTCTGCAGGAGGGCAGGGCTGTCCTCACAGGTCTGCAGGAGGACAAGGGTTGCCTTGGGCCGCACGGTGAGCTGAGCCTGGTGCACCTGTGTCTCGGAAGGGTAACTTTGGGGAAGTGTTCAGCGGACGCCTGCGTGCTGACAACTCCCCCGTTGCTGTGAAATCCTGCCGGGAAACCCTTCCGCCTGAGCTCAAGGCCAGGTTCCTGCAGGAAGCCAGGTCCGTGTGGCTGTTGGGCTTCTCCTGTCACATCTGTCCACTCTTGGAGCTGTTGGACACTGCTGGGACTGCAGCACCCTCGTGCTGAGGGCTGTGTCCCCGGGCTGGCTGGGCAGAGTGCCCTGGGGATGGCAGCGGGTGGCTTGTGCCCAGGGCAGCTGGGCCCCCCTACACTCACAGTGCCCATCCTGTCCCCGCAGGATTCTCAAGCAGTACAGGCACCCCAACATCGTGCGGCTCATCGGCGTCTGCACGCAGAAACAGCCCATTTACATCGTCATGGAGCTGGTGCAGGGTGAGCGCCCCGTCCCCGCGGCCCCCGTGCACCCATGCCTGGGTGAGCTGCCAGCGCTGCCTGGCACCCACCGCCTCTGCAATCTGGGCACAGGGGGGGACTTCCTGACCTTCCTGCGCAGTGAGGGTCCCCACCTCCGCGTGAAGGAGCTGGTCAAGATGACAGAGAATGCTGCCGCCGGCATGGAGTACCTGGAGAGCAAGCATTGCATCCACAGGTGGGCCCTGGTGGGACAGGGAGCCCTGGGATGCTCACCACCCCATCCTGTGCCAGGTGGAGCCCCAGGGACAGCTGGGCACACAGCTGATTGTCTGGGGGTATCTCAGGGACCTGGCTGCTCGCAACTGCCTGGTGACGGAGAGGAACACCCTGAAGATCAGTGATTTTGGGATGTCACGGGAGGAGGAGGATGGCATCTACGCCTCCACAGGGGGGATGAAGCAGATCCCTGTCAAGTGGACGGCCCCTGAGGCACTCAATTATGGTACAGGATGGAGCCGGGCATGGCTTGGCACCTTGCAGCTGGCACTATCTGACTCCCACACACCTGGTCCTGGGGAGGGAGGCAGAGACCTCGAGCAACTCAGCCCTCAGGAGTACGGGCATGGCTGGGCAGCGGTGACATGCGTGTCCCCTGCCAACAGCATTTGTCCTGCCCCATGTCCCCAGGCCGATACAGCTCAGAGAGTGATGTTTGGAGCTTTGGCATCCTGCTGTGGGAAGCCTTCAGCCTGGGTGCTGTCCCCTATGCCAACCTCAGCAACCAGCAGACACGGGAGGCAGTGGAGCACGGTAGGGGACATGGCTGGGGCTGGCTCCTGAGAGCCACCATGAGCTGTGGGTCCAGCACTGTGGGGCTGTGCCTGTGGGTTGGACCAGACACATCCCACGGTGGGATTTGGGGTGTGAGGGGCCAGTGATCCACGTCCCCATCCCTGTTGCCCAGGTTTGCGGCTGGACCCTCCGGAGCAGTGCCCTGAGGAGGTGTACCAGCTGATGCAGCGCTGCTGGGAGTATGACCCCCACAAGCGGCCCAACTTCTGCACCATCCACCAGGACCTCATCGCCATCCGTAAGAGGCAGCGGTGACAGGGAGCACCAGGGGCATGGATCCATCCCATGGCACTGCTGGGGGACACAGCAGAGCCCTGTCTGGGCAGCGGGTACTGCGGGGTGGCTGTGTGGTCCTTGAGCCTCAGGGCAGGGGCTCCTACATACCTCAGGGTGGGACATGGCACCCACAGCTCCTGCCAGGCTTCATCTTGTACAATAAACACACGAGCTGTGCAGCTGTGCGTCTAGGAGCTGTGAGGGGACATGGACTTGTACTGCACTGGGACGTGGCACTGGGACATGGCACTGTAATGATGCACCAGGACGGGTCACTGTACACAGGGCACCAGCATGGGGTACCAAAAAGAAGTTACCAGAATGGAATGCACTTAGACAGGAACTGGCATGGGGAGTACTGGGACAGGGCACTGGGACAGGGCACCGGGATGGGGCACACCGGGATGGGGCACACCGGGACAGGGCACCGGGATGGGGCACACCGGGATGGGGCACACCGGGACAGGGCACCGGGATGGGGCACACCGGGATGGGGCACACCGGGACAGGGCACCGGGATGGGGCACACCGGGATGGGGCACACCGGCATCTGAAGTCGGCTGCGGGGTTGGGGGCGGCTGCTTCCGCGGGCAGGGGCCGGTGCGGTGCCGCCCCCGCGGGCCGGGGCCGGTGCGGTGCCGCCCCCGCGGGCCGGGGCCGGTGCGGTGCCGCCCCGCGGGCCGGGGCCGGTGCGGTGCCGCCCCCGCGGGCCGGGGCCGGTTCGGTGCCGCCCCCGCGGGCCTGCGCAGCGGGCGGAGCGCGAGGCGGGGCCTGGCCTGGCCTGGCCCATCCCGGCGGGCCCCGGCGGGCGATGTGAGGGCCTGGGCTGGGCTGCGGAGCCGCCCGGGGCACGGACGGGGTGGCGGCGGTGACACGGTCGGTGCTGGCCCGGCCTCTCCCGGCCCGGGCCGTCGCCGCGGGGCCTCAGCGCGGCGGGCCAGGGCGCTGTCCGGCCCTGCGGGGCCGCGCGGCCTCTCCGGCCCCGGCCCCATCAGCGGATATAAATATCCAGCATCGGATTAAGCCAAGTAGGACGCGGTGAGGGCTCTTGGAGGAGGAGGCGGGAGGCCGCGGCGAGGGGCTGCGCTGTCCGGCCGGGCTCTCCCCCAGTGCCGGCGCAGGTGAGTCCCTGCATCCCTTCGGGATGAAGCTGAAGAAGCAGGTGACAGTGTGCGGAGCTGCCATCTTCTGTGTGGCTGTCTTCTCCCTCTACTTGATGCTGGACCGGGTACAGCATGACCCTACACGACACCAGAGTGGGGGCAACTTCCCCAGGGTGAGTTTGGAGGGTCTGGGGTGAGTGAGAGGGGTCCTGGGATGGCAAACAGGGAAATTCATGGGGAGCCAGCCCTGGCCTCTGGGCATTAAGGTGACGGGACCAAGACTGGCTCCCCACAGCTGTGGGTGACCTCCTGCCCCTCGCTGTGCCCCCAGAGCCAGATCTCAGTGCTACAGAACCGCATCGAGCAGCTGGAGCAGCTGCTGGAGGAGAACCATGAGATCATCAGCCACATTAAGGACTCGGTGCTGGAGCTGACAGCCCATGCAGAGGGGCAGCCGGCATTGCCCCAGCACCCCCTGAATGGCTCCTGGGTGCTGCCCCCTGAGAGTCGCCCAAGTTTCCTCTCTGTGTCCCCGCAAGACTGCCAGTTTGCTCTAGGGGGCAAAGGACAGAGCCCAGACCTGCAGGTGAGCGTCTGGTGGCTCTGCTAGCATATGAGGAGTCCATACCTGGGCATCCATGGAGTCCTGGCTCTACTCTTTCAGGGGTCTCAGCACTGTCTCCTACCCACAGATGCTGGCTGTGTACTCCCTGCTGCCCTTTGACAACCAGGACGGTGGTGTCTGGAAGCAGGGCTTCGACATCACCTATGAGCCCAACGAATGGGACACAGAGCCCCTACAGGTGTTTGTGGTGCCGCACTCCCACAATGACCCAGGTGAGAGGCAGGGGTGGCCCAGCTGCTGCTAGGGTGCAGTGCTGGCAGGGAACCTGGGCCCCCCGCAGTGACCCCCACCTGTGCTGCCAGGCTGGATCAAGACTTTCGACAAGTACTACTACGACCAGACGCAGCACATCCTCAACAGCATGGTGCTGAAGATGCAGGAGGACCCACGCCGGCGCTTCATCTGGTCCGAGATCTCCTTCTTTTCCAAGTGGTGGGACAACATCAGTGCCCAGAAGCGGGCTGCTGTGCGCAGGTAGGGCTGTCCCCCTGGCCCCGGTGCCCACCTAGCTCCCAGGCAGGCTGAGAGCAGAGCGTGTGTGAGGGAACGGCTCTAGGGACTGCAAGGCTGCCATGGGCCCCGCACTGCTCAGCATGGGATGCCCTCAAGCTGCCAGCAGCCTCCCAGTGCCATCAGAGGTCAGAGCCACTGCCCTGTGGAGAGAGAGGTGGGACAGACAGGTCTTGCCCTGGGCCCCTCCCTGTGCTGATTGGACTGGGAAACTTGTGTGCAAGGCCCAGGGCACCCATGGAAGGGTGGGAGACCTGGAGAGCAGGATTGTGTGGTGAGACAGGGCCCCCTTGTCTGCCCCTTGCCCTGAGAGCCCTGGGGATGGAGGACACAGTGGAGGGGGAATGGGCTGTGGTTGGCATTGGGCTGTGGAGGGATGACTCTGCATGGGGACAGCATGACAAGGGGGGAATGGCAGTGGTGGCTGTGGAGGCTGCATGTAGATTGTGGGTGGCCCAGGGCAGGGGGACTCTGCAGTGGACATGTGGCTCATGCAGGGTTCTGGTCACATCCTGGGTGTCCCCCTGACAGGCTGGTGGGCAATGGGCAGCTGGAGATGGTGACAGGCGGCTGGGTGATGGCTGATGAGGCTAATTCCCACTACTTCGCCATGATTGACCAGCTGATTGAGGGGCACCAGTGGCTGGAGAAGAACATTGGTGAGAGCCGGGCAGATGGTGGCTGGGGGCCTGCCTAATGCTCTGCAGGCCTCCAGGTCCTGACAGGACCCTCTTCACAGGAGGTGCTGCTGGCCCAGCATGGGGCTGACAGTCTCTGTGCCCTCAGGTGTGACACCACGGTCGGGCTGGGCTGTAGACCCATTTGGGTACAGCTCCACCATGCCCTACCTGCTGAAGCGCTCCAACCTGACGGCCATGCTCATCCAGCGTGTGCACTATGCCATCAAGAAGCACTTTGCTGCCACCCAGAACCTGGAGTTCATGTGGAGACAGACGTGGGGTGAGGGGCTGCTGGGAGGGGACTGCAGAGGGGGCCCTGTGGGGCAGGTGGCAGCAGAGAATGGCTACCAGCTGCTTTTCTGTGCACATGAGCCAAGCACTGGGAAGTGATTTCTCTGCCCTGTGGGACAGCCTCAGGGTGACTTTCCACCTGCCCCCAAGTCCAGCAACACACTGGGGGAGGCTGCTGTACTCTCTGAGCTCCGAAGCCTGCTTTGTCAGACCACTGTCTTTGGGCCCCCTGCTGAGGGACAGGCAAGGAAGAGCCCTGGCTGGTGCTCACCTGTCCTTGGTCCCACAGATCCAGACATGAGCACCGACATCCTCTGCCACATGATGCCCTTCTACAGCTATGATGTGCCTCACACCTGTGGCCCAGACCCCAAGATCTGCTGCCAGTTTGACTTCAAGCGCTTGCCTGGAGGCCGGATCAACTGTCCCTGGAAGGTGCCTCCCCGCGCCATCACTGATGCCAACGTGGCAGAGCGGTGAGTGCAGCAGGGGCAGGGGCATGCCACTCCCGGCCTTGTGGGCCACCAGGGGCCAGCCTCATGCCCTGGCCCCCACACAGAGCCCAGCTGCTGCTGGACCAGTACCGCAAGAAGTCCAAGCTGTACCGCAGCAAGGTTCTGCTGGTGCCCCTGGGAGATGATTTCCGCTACGACAAGCCGCAGGAGTGGGATGCCCAGTTCCTCAACTACCAGCGCATCTTTGACTTTCTTAACTCTCGGCCCGACCTCCATGTCCAGGTATGTGTGGAGAGCTCTGTGGAGCTGGGGGCAGCAGGAGGCCACGGCAGAGCACAGTTAGAGGGGTGAACAGTCCTGTGAGGGGTGATAAGAGCCCCCACTGCAGGAGCCCCAGCTCAGGGCTGCACGTGCTGTCTTGCAGGCACAGTTTGGCACACTCTCTGACTACTTTGATGCCCTGTACAAGAAAGTGGGCATCGTGCCAGGGATGAGGCCACCCGGGTTCCCAGTTCTGACTGGGGATTTCTTCTCCTATGCGGACCGGGAGGATCACTACTGGACAGGATACTTCACCTCCCGGCCGTTCTACAAGAGTCTGGACCGGGTGCTGGAGGCCCACCTCCGGTGAGGGGCAGTGGGCTGGTCCACAGGGCACAGGAGGCGTGCGGGGGGCACGGGTGAGGGGTGGCCAGGCAGTATCTGGGAGCTCAACAGTCCCTGGTCTGTGCCAGCTGCCAACACACCGGACTGGTGCACAGAGTGCCAAACCCATGCCTTTGCCACCCCCCTCCCAGGCCAGCCTCTGCAGTACTGCAGCACCAGGGTAGGGACACTCAGTGACCTTGTCCCTGTGCAGGGGGGCAGAGATCCTGTACAGCCTGGCACTCGCCCACGCCCGCCGTGCCGGTGCCGATGGCAGATACCCGCTCTCTGACTACGCCCTGCTGACCAACGCCCGCCGCAATCTGGGCCTCTTCCAGCACCATGATGCCATCGCTGGCACTGCCAAGGAGGCTGTGGCCGTGGACTACGGAGTCCGGTGCGTGTGGGGGCCAGGGCGCCCTCAGAGCCTGTCTCAGAATGGGGCTAGTGGGCTCAGGGCCGGGAGAACGGCTAGGTGTGGGGATGCTGTGGGGAGGTTCTCCCTCTCAGAGGGAGATGCAGAGGGTGGCTCACTCTGCCTCTGCCTAGGCTGCTCCAATCCCTCACCAACCTCAAGCGTGTCATCATCAATGCTGCGCACTACCTTGTGCTGGGGGACAAGGACACGTACCGCCACGACCCGGCTGCACCGTTCCTTGGCATGGTGAGCAGCACCAGCCCCTGCCTCCCTGCATTCTGGCACACTGTCCCCATGCCCCCAGGAGCAACTCTGTGCTGCAGAGGCCAAGAAGAGAGCCCCAGATTGTGCCCATGTCCTTGGGCCCAACTGGCCGGGGCATAGGGCACACCCCAACTCTTTACTACTCCTCCCCAGGATGAGACACGCTCCAGCCAGGACTCTCTCCCAGAGAGGACAGTGGTCAAACTGGGCACCTCACCTCGGTAGGTGCCTTGCTCTGGGGGCTTATGGGGCTGTGGGGAGGCAGTGAGGGAATACCTGTGAAGCTGTGGGTAGGTGCAGTGGATCTGTAGTTAGTGTGGGGCACAGGACATCTGGGATGCTGTGAGGCTGGGATGCCAGCCCTGTGTTACCCCCCACAGGTTCCTGGTGGTTTTCAACCCGCTGGAGCAGGAGCGCCTGAGCGTGGTGCCAGTGCTGGTGGACTCCCCGCACGTGCGTGTGCTCTCCGAGGAGGGGCAGCCCCTGCCCTCCCAGCTCAGTGCAGTGTGGAACTCTGCCACTGATGCGGTGCCCAATGTCTACCAGGTATGGGGTGCCCCACACCCGCAGCCCATCTGTGCCAGCCTCCCATCCTGCACGCTGCCAGGACACAGGGGCAGCCCTGCTCTGTCCCTGTCCCACATCATGAGATCCCACAGCTGCTGAACCCCCAGGTCCCCATGTGTGTCCCTCCTCAGCAGTGGCCCCGCAGTGCTGAGCAGGGTCTTTGCCCCACTGACCCCCAGTCATTCCCTAGAGGCGGGGACTGGCTCAGGTCCCCACGCTGCCTGCAGGTGTCTGTCCTGGCCCGCCTGCCTGCGCTGGGGCTGCGTGTGCTGCAGCTGCACAAGGCCTTGGATGGCCACGCCACGCCAAGGTCCTCCACGCGCCTGTACCTGCACGGCCGGGACGTGCCTGTGCACAAGCCCGAGGCTCTGCCCCTGCACGTCTTCCCAGCTGCTGCTGATGACTTCTGCCTGGAGAACCAGCACCTGCAGGCCTGCTTCTTGGGGCGCACGGGCCTGCTGCAGGTGAGTGCAGGGCTCTGATGGGGCATGGGGTGGAGGACAGGAGGGGTACATCCCACTGCTTCATGCTCTTACTGCTGTGCCGGCACACACCTGCAGAGCCTGCGCCCAGCTGGGGAGGAGCAGGGGCACAGGGTCAGCAGCGAATTTCTCGTCTATGGCACCAGGACCTCCAAGGACAAAAGTGGGGCCTATCTCTTCCTGCCTGACGGCGAGGCCAAGGTACAGGGTCCACCTGTGGGAGCCAGCTGACAGCTGTGCCCATAGGACTGTCCTCAGGCAGCAGTGTCAGCACAGCTCTCCCTCTCCCCAGCCCTACGCTCCCAAGGACCCCCCAGTGGTGCGGGTGATGGAGGGACCCCTCTTCTCAGAGGTTGCCAGCTACTACCAGCATGTCCAGACTGTGGTGCGGCTGTACAATGTGCCAGGTGAGGTCTTGAGGCTGTGCCAGGTGTTGCTGGCTCAGGGAACTGGGCCATGCTGCCCTTGGGGCTCAGCCCCTCACTGCCTACCCACAGGGGTGGAGGGCCTGTCCCTGGATGTGTCCTGCCTGGTGGACATCCGTGACCACATCAACAAGGAGCTGGCCCTGCGCTTTAGCACTGACATTGAGAGTGATGACACCTTCTTCACAGACCTTAATGGTTTCCAGGTATGCAGCAGGCTGGGGAGGGACAGCAGCTGCCCACAGGGGGACAGTGGTCTGGCACCAGGCACTGTGGGATCCACCTCTGGCCACTGATCTCTGTTCCTTGGCAGATCCAGCCCCGCAGGTACCAGCAGAAGCTGCCTCTGCAGGCCAACTTCTACCCGATGCCTGCCATGGCCTACATCCAGGACGTGCAGAGCCGCCTGACACTGCTCACAGCCCAGGCCCTGGGGGTCTCCAGCCTCCACAGTGGTGAGCTGGGCTCTGTGCCTTGGGGACCTGCTGTGGAGCTAGGGCTGTCCTCCCCAAGGGAAGCAGGGGAGGAGGGTGCTGCAGGCTGGGCAGGGTGCCCTGGTCCTGCTGTCACTGGGGGCTCTGTGCTGTGGGGTGTGGCTGGCGCCTGGTAGAGCCTGGGCTGCAGGGACTTGCTCTCCACAGGCCAGCTGGAGGTGATCCTGGACCGGCGCCTCATGCAGGATGACAACCGGGGCCTGGGCCAAGGGCTGAAGGACAACAAGCGTACCTGCAACCGGTTCCGGCTCCTCCTGGAGCGCCGCAGCACTGCCAACAAGGTGCTGGCTGTGAGGCAGCAGGGCTGAGAGCCCAGCCTGCCTTGGGATGGAGCAGGGTGGAGGCACTTGCAGAAAGCCACACGTGATGGGATGCGGTGTCCTCTCCCCTCTTGTCCCACTGTGCTGGCACTGGGCAGGGATGGGCCTGGAGCAGGGGGCATGGGGAAAGCAGGATGTGCAGTGGGGTCTGTCCCTGTGGAGCCACGTTGCCCTCATAATCACAGTGTTCTTGTCCAATCCCCTCACTGCCCTCTATGCGTGTGCTGTGCCACCCATCCAGAGCTCCGGCTTCTTTTCCAAACTGGTCTCCATGTTTAAAGCCTTGAGCTTCCCTGGCACCAGGACTGGCAGCCCTGAGGTAATGGCCAGCCTGGCCCTGCTGTCTCTCCCTGTCTTGTGCACTAGCTGCTAGCCACTAGTCTAGCCAGGCCTGTAGCAGGTCTGTAGCCTGACCATCAGCTAGCTGAGGTCCTGTTTGGTGCTGGGGTGGGGGGACCTGCCTGGGCAGGGGCAGCTCCGTGTGCACTGTGCTGGCAGGTGCCTGGTCCCAAGGCACTGCTGGAATGGAGGTTCTTTGGGCCTTGCCCAGGCTCTGCCTGCCTTCCTGGGCCCACACTTGACCCATGTGCTACTTGGCAGGTGCAGGATGAGCGCCCCATCAGCTTCCCCTCCCTGCTGAGCCACATCACCTCTGTGCACCAGAATGCTGAGGCCTTGGTCATGCCAGTGGCCCTGGAGAAGCCAGCCCTGCCAGCCCTGCGCTCCTTTGTGCCCCTTGCCACCACCCTTCCTTGCGACTTCCACATCCTCAACCTGCGGACGCTGCAGGCAGAGGTGAGCCACGGCCCAGGGGCGGTGGGGCTCTGGTGGGGGCCTTGCCCCTGCTGTCCCCAGTGTTGCGCCTCACACTCCAGCTCCCTGCAGGATGACTCACTACCATCACCTGAGGCAGCACTGATCCTGCACCGCAAAGGCTTCGACTGCAGCCTGGAGGCCAAGAACCTGGGCTTCAACTGCACCACCAGCCAGGGCAAGGTAGGGCCAGGCTGCCCCCCCACCTCCTCTGGGCCAGCTGGGCTGGGAGCTCGGTGTGGCAGCCATGACACGTGTCAGGCTGTCCTGGGCATAGTGCTGCCCCTGCCATCACATCCTCACCTGGGCCTCCCCACTTCCTCCTCTCTCCTCAGCTATCTTTGGGAGGCCTGTTCCAGGGCTTGGAGCTGGGCTCCCTGCAGCCCACCTCATTGACACTGATGTACCCGCTGGGCACAGCCTCCAACAGCACCAACATCCACCTGGACCCCATGGAAATCGCCACGTTCCGCATCCGCCTGGGGTAGTGTCAAGCAGGAGAGGAGTGGAGTGGCTGGACAGCACAGGAGCAGCACCAGTGCAGCAGTGGAGTGGGGCCAGCAGACTGGCAGAGGCTGTGCTGCCACTTTCTAATTTATTAGCTCCACGTTCTCAGATTTTGGAATGAACTGCTGTGGCAGGGCTGGAGCAGACGTTGCTGGACACGGTGCCGGGTGGGCCGAGCGTGGCTGGGGAGGGCTGCAGGCTGGGCTCTGCTGCTGCTGCTGGGACACACACTGCTGCCCTGTCACAGGCGGGCTGCCCAGGAGGGTGGCCACCCTGATGGCTGGGGCAGGGCCCATGCAGGGCTCCCCCTGACTGGCGAGGCAGCAAGGGGAGGCCAGGAGCATCCGAGGTGTTGGGCAGCTGCCTGAGGAAGCGCTGTGGACTTGGGACGGACCTCTCCTGGAGCTCATAGGAAACACAAGGCTGTTTCCACGGGTCCTGGTGTATGTGTGGTTTGTGGCTCTCACTCAGGGGAGTGGGAATGGTGTGCTGTGGGGAGACAGGGCAGCACTCTGAGGCAGGCGGGGGCCAGCCAGGAGCCCCTGGCACCTGTGAGAGGCTGGTGGCATGGCCAGGCCCAGCTGTGCTCGGGAGCAGGCAGTGCCTGGTGCTGGGCAGGAGCCAGGGGGATGGGAGTCAGTTCCTGGTGTGGACAGCAATGCCTGGGTGAAGCGTGGCAGTGCCTCCCCCAAATGCACAGCCTTTAGCCCCGTTTCAGAGTCAGCCTGGCACTCTGCTCTGCTGGAGCTGCAGTGGCTGAGTCGCAGCTAATTAGCTAATTACACCGTGTCACCAGAGCATCCTCCTGGTTGCTGTGGGAACCACAGGCCATACTTCCTGGCCCCCTGGGGCTACTTACTTCCAGCAGGGAGGGCATTGGGAAGGACAGGGTGGGGTGGGGAACTGCCTCAGCTCTGGCTTGGTTGGGTTGGACTGGATGAGCTTAGAGGTCTTTTCCAACATAAATGATTATGTGATTCCACAATTCCTGCACAACCCCAGCACATCCACATCCCATGAATTTGGCCCCTGGAAGCTCAGCACCTCGCAGTGCTTCCCCTGGGCCTTGGCCTGGTCCAGTGCCCTTTCAGACACTCCAGGATGGGCCCAGGTGCCCAACTGGAGCCCTGGACACGGCAGCTGGTGCCCTGCATCCAGCTGGGGAAGGAGCCTGCAGGCCTAGTCCTGGCCCCAGAAGCTCATTACTTATGCTCCCGCCTCCAGCCGGGTCCCTGTGGACAGGGGAGTGCAGGAGGCTCTAATGGCTCTGAGCGGCTCTTGGTGGAGGCTCGATGGAGGCGGGAGCAGGAGGGGCTGTGGTTTCTGCCTCCACTGGAGCCACAACTGCCTCTGCCCAGGGCTGGCCGGGAAGATGCTGGATGGGCACCTGCTCCAGCTGCTCCTTACCGCGGCTCTGTTCCCCAGCATCCTTGGGACAGGTACAGCGCCATTCCTGCCCCTCCTGTTCCCTGAGCCCACCCCTGATGGGGCCTTGTCCCCTGAGGGTCGCTCCCTGACGGCCGGGGGGGTCTGTGCTGGGAGGCAGTGCTCTGCAGGGAGAGGTGGTGGTCCATACTGGGGATCGGGGCCCAGGTGTGCTGCTGCTGGGGTTATTCCCACTGCAGCACTTCTGTAGGGTCTAAGTGCAGTCCCCACAGGGGACACAGGGAGGGGGTTCAGCAAGGGGGCTGGGGGCTGACCTGATGTCCTGGGCGTTTTCCCTCCTCCCTGCCACCATCGTGCTGTCTTTGCCCACGTTTGCCCTTGCCGAGGCCTTGGTGAGTGCTGGAGGTCACACAGGGCCGTGGCACCAGAAGGCAGTGCCAGAAGGCACTGCTCAGCCACAGCTGCCTTGTGGGGTGTAGCCCACTCTGAGGGGGGCTGAGCCGGGGCCCCCATGGCACGTTAGCCAGGCTCCCTGGGACTGCTGAGCCCAGCCCAGCCCAGCCCTGCTGTGCTGCATCACAGCACAGAGCATGGTCTGGAGCTGGCAGCCTGTCCTACAGGCCCTGCACAGTTTCCATGTCCCCGCAGTGGGGGGCTTGCTCCCTGCCCCCTGCAATGCCCTGCTCCCCGCTGCAGTCCTGGTGCAGAACCTGCACCTCTGTGAGGGCTACGTGGGCCCTGATGGCCGCTCCCACCCCGGCTTCTACTGCCCGCGGCTGACGGACCCCCCCGGCCACCGCTACTGCTGCCAGCCCCGCCTGGAGGCCCTCAAGTCCTGCTGCTCTCAGCTGGCCCTGGAAACCCTCACTGGAGTGAACCTGTCGAGCCTGGCTCGCCCGGGTCTACTGCGGTGAGCAGGGCTGCAGCTGGCTGTGCTCCTGAGGATGGGGGCCCTTGGGACACCCCGAGGGGCTTCTGCTGGGGCAGGGGCTGTGGTGTCCTTCGGGGCCCACAGAGTCCCCGCTGGCCCTCCCCGGTAGCACGGGAGGGTCACGGCTGCCCCCCTGAAGTGCCCCACCCCGCAGGAACCCGCTGGCCCTGCCTTTCGTGGGGCTCTATGGGCTCCTCGTCCTCGTGCTGATGGCCATCGACCTCTGCCACTTCTACTGGAGCCGCCGGTGCCGCCTCCGCCGCCTGCTGCCCCGCGCCTGCTGCGGGCCCCGTGGAGCCCCGCGGGGGCGCCCGGCCGGCACCCGGGCTGCGCACGGCGCCCCCAGAGTGACACGGCCCGGCCAGGGCTGCTGAGGGCGGCCACGGCAGGGCAGGGGGTACACAGGGGGGGCTTGCACCCGGGGGACAGGGGGGTCACTCACATCCCGGGGTGCGGCACGGGGGGAACACTCGCACCTCAGGGTGCAGCACGGGGGGGTAGTACAGGGGGGACGCTCGAACTGCAGGGTTAATAAGGGGCTGTATGGGGGACACTCGCTCTCCGGGGTTCAGTACGGGGGGGGGGACACTCGCTCTCTGGGGTTAATACAGGGGCTGTACTGGGGGGACACTGGTACTCCGGGGTTCAATGCGGGGCTGTGGGGGGACACTCGCTCTCCGGGGTTAAGTCAGGGGCTTTACAGGGGACACTCGGGGTTAATACAGGGGCTTTACGGGGGACACTCGCTCTCCGGGGTTCAGAACGGGGGGGGACACTCGCTCTCCGGGGTTCAGGGAACGGGGGGGGGACACTCGCTCTCCGGGGTTCAGTACGGGGCTGTACGGGGGTACACTCACTCTCCGGGGTTCGGTACGGGGGACACTCGCTCTCCGGCCTGCGGCGGGGCGGCGGGAGGGTGCGGGGGACGCGGGGACACACACGGGGCCGCCGCCGGTCGGTGCTGGCACCGCCGGGCCGCGAGGCGGCGCTGCAGCCTCGGCCCCGCCCGCCTCCGGGCGCGCCCCGTCACGTGACAAGGGCGGTGGCGTCAGGGTTCCCCAGGCGCTCCGCGGTGACGTCACGGGTGCGGCGCGATGGAGGAGCCGGTGAGCGGGGCCGGGCGGGAGCGGGCCGGCGGGTCCCTGTCCCGGGGGTGTCTGGATCCCTGTCCCGGGAGTCCCTATCCCGGGGGTTCCTGTCCCGGGGGGGGTCACTGTCCCGGGGGTGTCTGGATCTCTGTCCCGGGGATTCCTATCCCGGGGCTCCCTGCCCCGGGGGTCTCTGTCCCGGGGATCTCTGGATCCCTGTCCCGGGGGTCCCTGTCCCCGGGTCCCTGTCCTGTGTCCCAGCCGGTTCCCCTCGGCAGGTGACGGCGGAGCAGCTTCGGGCGCGGGGTAACGCGCTGTTCCAGGCGGGGGACCCCGCAGCCGCCCTCGCTGCCTACACGGAGGCTCTGAGCCTGAGCGAGGCCCCGTCGGAGCGCGCCGTGCTGCACCGCAACCGGGCCGCGTGTTACCTGAAGCTGGTGAGCGCTGGGCGGGTGCGTCCCCGCGGCCTGCACGAACCTGCCCGGCTGGCTGGGGCTGTTCCGAGACAGTCACGGTGTCTGTGATCTCTGGCAGGAAATTTTTGTCTGGGGCAGGGGGTGGACACGAGGAACTTTAGGGGCTTGAGTAGACCAGAAGTGCCTGAAAATCACCGGGGGCCGTGGGTCTTCCTGGACACCCTCTGAGGGCTGTATTCTGGGAAAGAAAGGGTGTCCCACTGTGCTGGCTCCCTGTCTCCAGTGATGCTGTTCCCATCCTGTCCCCAGTCCCCAAAGTTAGGGGTGTAGGCTGCGTGGGGCTTGTGCCAGCAGTGCTCAGGCGGTTTTCTCTCCTGTCTCTGCACAGGAGGATTACTCCAAGGCAGAGGCCGATGCCACCAAAGGTACAGTCGGTGGGGCTGGGGAGCAGCCTGTGAGCTGCCCGTGGGGCGGTGGGCAGGCAGTGGGCCCGGTGAGTGACCGCTGTGCGCAGCCATCGCCGTGGACGGCCGGGACGTGAAGGCGCTGTTCCGCCGCAGCCAGGCGCTGCAGCAGCTGGGCCGCATGGACCAGGCCATCAGTGACCTGCAGCGCTGCCTCAGCCTGGAGCCCCGCAACAAGGCCTTCCAGGAGGCCCTGCATGCCCTGGGCAGCAGCATGCACGAGAAGGTCAGCGCGGGGCACTGGAGGCTGCCGGCCCGCTGGGGGTGTGCCTGGTGGGAGAAGGTGGAGAGGACTGAGCTGCTCTTTCTGCTCTGTTGCAGATGAAGGCCATGTCCTGCACGGACTCGAAAGTAGAGCAGATGTTCCAGATCTTGCTGGATCTTGAAGAAAAGGATGTGGAGAAGAAGCAGAAAGTCTGAGCTCAGGGAGTGGGGTGCAGTGTGGGGGCTGGGAGGAGGAGAGGAGGGGAGGGAGGGAGAGGGAGAGGAGGATTGTTGCTCCTGGCCAGCGGTGGCTGAGTGGCGCTGCCTGGGCAGGCTGGGCCTGCTGCCCACAGAATGCTCCCCAAGACAGGGGCGGAGGGTGGGTGCCTGCAGCTGCTAGCACTTCCTTGTGCAGCATGTTGCTGTGACTCAGACTGAACTCTCCTTCCCCAGGCTGCACAGAACCTGATCGTGCTGGCACGAGAAGAGGCTGGAGCAGAGAAGATCTTCCAGAGTGACGGTGTGCGGCTGCTGATGCAGCTGCTGGACACGGCCAAGGCTGACCTGATGCTGGCAGCCCTGCGCACGCTGGTGGGGCTGTGCTCTGGCCACCGCTCTCGTGTAGGTGCCGCCACACCCCATGGCTGGGCCCAGGGGAAAGCTGTGCTGGGGAGGCTGCAGAGGGACACAGGGGAGCTCTGAGCTGTTACCTGCCAGGCCTGAACTTGTGAGAGGAAACCATCCTGATAAGGGGCTGGGGAGCGGCAAGGCTTCCCCAAGGGCTCTGGAGGACAGGTGTGCTTGTACCTGCAGACCACAGCCATCCTGGCGGAACTGGGGGCTCCCCGTCTCGCAGCGGTGCTGGGCGTGGAGCACGAGCAGGTGTCCCTGGCTGCCTGCAACCTGCTGCACGTGATGTTTGACTCCCTGAAGGAGGGGCTGCAGAAGGACTTCCGTGGGAAGGAGGATGCAGTGGTGCTGGGTGAGTGTGGGCTGCCCTGGCTGGCTGTTGCACAGGGAGAGCCCCAGGTAGGTGCAAGAGGTGCCGTGGGGCTATTTGCTGCTGCCCTGTCACTGCTCCCTGCAGCAAAGCCAGGCTCTGATCCAGGGTTAACAGGAGGCAGAAAGTCCCTGGTCATGGCAGCATCTCTGCCAACTGTACCATGGTAGGCGTGAGGCCATGCCCAGGGTGCTGACGGCTGGGCACTGTCTTTTTTGGAAGATTCCTCCAAGGATCTGAAATTGCTGATCAAGCACCTCCTGGAGCTGCTAGTGCTGGAAGGGGCCTCAGCGCATGGCCGTGACAATGCCCTCAACCTGCTCATCAAGGTGGTGCCCAGGAAGTCACCAAAGGAGACCAACAACAGCCTGAGCCTCTGGGTGATTGATCAGGGTTAGTGGAATGGCTAGCAAAGTCCTGCTGGGGCATCGTGCTGCTGCTCTGCCCCAGGTCTGCACATGGCACTGTGCCCCTCACTGGGCTGTCTGACCTTTGCCAGGCCTGAAGAAAATCCTGGAGGTGGGCAGCACAGTGTGCGGCAGCTCGGGCAGCCTGCCCGTGACAGAGAACAGCCGGATGAGTACCTCTGTTCTGCTGAGCAAACTGTATGAGGACCTGAAGTGTGATGCCGAGAGGGAAAACTTCCACCGTCTGTGTGAGGACTATGTGAGGTGAGCCAGGGTGTCCTGGGAGTGACAGGGCTTTTGTCACCTGCAGCCTGGCACCTGTCACCCTCAGTGCTAAAGCTGACTGGGCACCTGCTGTGGAGGAGGTTCAGCAGGTGGGGCAGGGAGAAGCAGGTGGATCATGCTGACCCTTTGTGGTGGTCTTTCTTTGAAGGAGCTGGTTCGAGGGGCACGAGCTGCCGGGAAAGCTGCGGGCCATTCAGACAGTGTCGTGCCTGCTGCAGGGTCCCTCAGATGCAGGGAACAGGGTGCTGGAGCTGGAGGGCATCATGGACAGCGTGCTGTCCCTCTGTGCCTCTGTCTGCGAGGCACACCAGCTGGTGGCCGTGGAGGCGCTGATCCACGCGGCCGACAAGGCCAAGCGTGCCTCCTTCATCACAGCCAACGGCGTCAACCTGCTCAAGGAGATCTACAAGCACAGCGAGAGGGACAGCATCCGCATCCGCGCCCTCGTGGTGAGCAGCTGGCACAGGGTGTGACAGGGCTGTGGGTGCGGGACTGCTCGTGGTGAGCACACTGGGACAGAGTGTGACAGGGCCCTGGGTGGGCTGTGGGTGTGGGACTGCTCGTGGTGAGGGTGCTGGCACAGGGCTGGGCCCTGGGTGGGCTGTGGGTGCAGGACCGCCAGTCACAGCACTGCTCCCCACTGCTGTGGGTCCAGAACTCACATCAGGTTGCCTACATGCATTCCTGTCCCACACTCCTGTCCCACAGGGGCTCTGCAAGCTGGGATCTGCTGGAGGCACAGACTTCAGCATGAAGCAGTTTGCTGAGGGATCCACCATGAAGCTGGCCAAGCAGTGCCGCAAGTGAGCGGGGCTGGGTGTGGGGGGTGGGCAAGGCGCCCCCCAGCTGGGCTCCCTGCAGCTGGGCTGTGCACAGCCCCACAGCCAGGCTGAGGGAGCACTCTCCAGGTGGCTCTGCAACGAGGCCATCGATGCGGGCACGCGGCGCTGGGCTGTGGAGGGCCTGGCCTACCTCACCTTCGATGCAGATGTCAAGGAGGAGTTTGTGGAGGACAAGGCAGCAATGCAGGCCATGTTCCAGCTGGCCAAGGTGTGTACCAAGAGCTGTGGGATGGGCACCCTGGCAGCAGGGAAATGTGCTGGAGCAGGTGTGGGGCTCATGCTCGGGGAGGGTGTGTGGGTGAAGCTGGGTGGGCTCCAGTCCTGGCTACTCCTCCCTGCTGTGAGTGTGACAGGTGCCCACTGTCGCCGCAGTCAGAGGACAGGAGTGTGCTCTATGCTGTTGCCTCCACGCTGGTGAACTGTACCAACAGCTATGACCACGAGGAGCCCGACCCGCAGATGCTGGAGCTGGCCAAGTATGCTAAGCAGCACATCCCAGAGCAGCACCCCAAGGTGAGCAGGGCACGACTGTGCTTAGGAGGAGAGTGGGTGGTAGGACAGCCTGGGCTCCCAGTGTGGACACGGTGTCCTTGAGGCCTGCAGGGTGGGGTCGGGCACCTGTGCAGGTGCTGGTGCTCCTGAGCCCAGCGTGCCCCGCCTGTGGCACAGGACAAGCCCGAGTTTGTGAAGCGGCGCGTGCGGAAGCTGCTGACGGCCGGCGTGGTGTCGGCTCTGGCCTGCATGGTGAAGAGCGAGAACCCGGCGCTCACCAGCTCCTGCCGGGAGCTCATCTCCAGGTGGGACAGAGGGAGCTGGGGTCCCAGCCTGCCGGCATCCTCTTGGTGAACTTGCGTGCCTGTGCTGAAGGCCAGTCCTGGACAGCAGGGAGGATGTCTAGGAGTCTGGTGCAGCCTGGGCCCACTGTGGTGATCCAAGTGCTGCAACCAGTCCCACTTGATCCCTAGAGTGTTCCTGGCACTGGTGGAGGAGGCAGAAGACCGGGGTGGTGTGGTGGCTCAGGGAGGAGGCAAGGTGAGAGCATGGACCGCACTGTGCTTCTGCCCTGCACTGCTCCAGGGGTGCTGGGGCTCTGTGGCTTACCAGGGCTGCACTGGCTCCCTTGGACATGAGTCTGGGGAAAGCTGTGGCTGCCCTGGCGCGGTGGCCTTGGCTGCAGGACAAGCTGCTGTTTTTGCCCCCAGGCTCTGATCCCACTGTCCCTGGAGGGCACTGAGGTGGGGCAGACCAAGGCAGCGCAGGCCCTAGCAAAGATCACCATCACCTCCAACCCAGAGATGGCGTTCCCTGGGGAGCGGGTGAGTGCTGGGGCTGGGGGCTGCCAGGCAGGGGCTCGGCTGGGAGCAGCAGTGGGCACTGACTCAGTGCCACGTGTTCTGTCTCCCCAGATCTATGAGGTGGTGCGGCCCCTAGTCAGCCTCCTGCACCTGCAGCGCACGGGCCTGGAGAACTTTGAGGGGCTGATGGCCTTGACCAACCTGGCTGGCATCAGCGAGAGGCTGCGGTAGGGATGGGGGAGAGGGTGGCTGGCTGTGCCCTCGGGCCTGGCGGGCTGCCCTAGGCAGGGAGCGCTCACTGCCCGCTTGCGTCCCAGGCAGAAGATCCTCAAAGAGCGGGCTGTGCCCATGGTCGAGGGCTACATGTTTGAGGAGCACGAGCTGATCCGGCTAGCCGCAACTGAGTGCATGTGCAACATGGCCATGAGCAAGGAGGTGAAGGCCAGGACGGGCTGGGGTCTGTGCTGGGCTGCTGCACCACCACATCCCCCTGATCCCTGCTCTTTCCCCTCTGCAGGTGCAGGAGATGTTCCTGGCTGAGGGCAGCGACCGGCTGAAGCTGATGGTCCTGTACAGTGGGGAGGAGGATGAGAAGCTGCGGCGGGCAGCCTCAGGGACCCTGGCCATGCTGACTACCCTGCATCCCCCCATCTGCAAGCGGATTCCCCAGGTGGTGAGTGCACCCTAGCACAGCACCCTGTGTCCCATATTCCCTCCCCACAGCGGCCTGGAGCTCTGGCCCCAGAAGACAGGGCAACCTGTCGTGACTTGGGCCCAGCTCTGAGATGGGGCTGTGGGGGGAAGCGGGAGCCCTTCTCTTGGGGTCCGTGATGATGTTGGCCCCACTCCCCTGCAGACGGTGCACTGGCTGGAGATCCTGCAGGCCTTGCTGCTGAGCCCCAGTGCGGAGCTGCAGCACCGTGGCGCCGTGGTGGTGATGAACATGATGGCAGCTGCCGGGAGGTGGCCGAGCAGCTCATCGCCAGCGAGATGCTGGAGATCCTCTCTGTGCTTGCCAAGGACAAGGACAAGCCGCGGGTGGCGCAGGCGGCCCAGGAGAGCCTGGCACACGCAGTGGCTTACGGGCTCATCAAGCCCAACCCCGGCCTCGCCTGAGGCCCGCGGGTCCCGCACGCTGCACACGCTGCCCAGGCCGGGGCTCACGCTGTCCCAGGGCGGCCCTGGGCTCCGGCTGCACGCGGAGCTGGCTCAGCACTGCCCGGGGCGGGGCCCGCGCGGTGCCCCGGGGCGAGGGGGAGCACAGCGCACAGGGCTTGCCGCTGCCTTTGCCACCGTCTGCCTTAGCCGGGAGGGCCGGCCCGGCGCGGGCCCGGCGCGGCGGAGCCGGCCCCACCCGGGAACACTAAAGCTACTCTTGGACCACGGCCCGGCCTCCGTCCGTCTGTCCGCCCGCCCCTCGCCGTCACGTCCGGCCCCTTCTCTGCCGGTTCCGCCCCGGCCATGGCGGCGCCCGCCTGCCTGTGGCTCGCGTTCGGGTTCAGCCCCGCGGAGGCGGCCGGGGAGCCGGGCCCGGGCCCGGGCCCGTGGCGGCTGGAAGCGGGCCCCGAGGGGATCTCCCGCGTGTGGCCCGCCTGGAGCTACGTGGTCGTGGAGACCGGTGAGCGCCCCCGGCCCGCCCGGAGCCCCGGTCCCGTCCCTCCCGCGGGGCAGCGCGGCCCGTGGCCGGCCCGTGCCCGCTCCCCTTCACGGCGGATCGGCCCCGTTCCCACCGTGCGCTGCAGCGCCGGTCGCCTCGGTTCGTCCTGTCCGCCCCTTCCCCTGACGCCAGTTCCCCCGGGATGGGACCCCCCCAGCGCTCCCACCGCGCCCGTTCCCCCGGGATGCTCCCCGCCGGTCCCCCGGTGACGTTCCCGTCCCCCCAAACCCCGGGCTGTCCCCGCCCTGTTCCCCGGGCTGTGCCCAGGGCCGGTCGCTGAGATGCCGCCGCGGCAGGCGCGGGGCTCGAGGTGCGGAGCGCGGGGCTGCGGCGGCCGCTGCCGGGCTGGACCGAGGCGCTGCCGTCCGAGACGCACCTGGTGCTGCGGGGCGCGGCGGCGGCCGGAGCCTGGCGGCGGGAGGCGGCGCTGGGGGCAGCGCTGCAGGGCGAGCCCGCCTGGAGCCGGCCGCTGCCGCCGGAGCCCCCCTGGCGCCGGCCGCTGCCGCTCCTGCCCGACGGCTTCGCCACGCCGCGGCCGCCCTTCTTCACCGCGCTGCCGGCCGGCGTGCGGGCCCGGCGGCTGGTGCTGGGCACGGAGCACGCCCTAGCGCTGGGCGCCGCCGGGGAGGTGTTCTCCTGGGGCGGCGGCAGGTGAGCAGGGCTGTGCGGGCGCAGGGGGCCGGAGAGGGACGGCGGCGGGTGGGCCTGCAGGAGCTCCGGGACATGCGCTGTGCTGGTGGGAGGCAGGGAGAATGATGATGGGGGATTGCAGAAGGCATGTAGGGGGTACGGGTGGAGTGCAGGTGAGAGGGTGTCCGAACAGGGGGTCACCTCAGGGGTCACCACATTAGCCTGCACACGCTGCCTGGGGCCAGCATATTCCTCCTGACTTTCCCTTGGGGTGGACTTGGGAATGTTACCTTACAGCTGAGAGAAGTATTGGGGTACAGCTGCAGGTGCCCGGTGCTCACCCACCTGCTGATGGGATCTGTCCCTCACCACAGCCAGGTCCCCCGGCACAGGCATCCCAAATCAAGGCTTCTCTTGGGGGTGCTGGCCTCGCCATGCCCCTGTTCCCACTGAGTCCACCCTCGCTGGCCCCACGGGCAGCCGTGTCTCCTCTCTTGGTGCTGGGTCTGTGGCTACTGACTCTGTCTGGTCTCTGCTCTGACTTTTGGCTCCCTCAGGGCAGTCTCCAAGGACGCTTGGGTGTCTGTATGACCGTCAAGGTCCCTGCTCTGTCCCTGCTCCTCTGTAACTTGCCACACAACACCAGGTGGCAGGAAAGCTCTTGTGTCTCTGAACTGGAGATTGATTCCATCAGTCTGTGACAGTTCAGTGCCAAGTCCCTCTGGTACAGCCTGTGGAGGGAATGAACCCCTTGGGAAAAGCCTCCAGCCCCAGCGCCCTGTGTCACCTGCCAGCAGCTGAACTCGGGTGCATTTAACACCTGGAGGCACTGCTGAGTTTATTCTCAAAAAGGCGTTCTTGTATTTGTTTTGGTTTCAGGTAAATTTTGGGAGGAAATTTCTGAGTGGGGTTCTTTTAGAAAGTAAATTCAAGTGACCCCTCCCCTAAATTCGTTTGGGGAAAGATTTCTTTGGAGAAAAGTGGAAGAAACCTGGTTATTTAATAAGCAAAGAGTTCACAAGTATAAAAAAAGAATAATATTAAACAAAAAGAATTGCTGTTCTGAAGAGATGGCAAATTTAGAAAGTTTTTTTTTGTGAGGTGTAGATTTGCTTGCTTAGTCTTGTATGAGAATTTCTGGCTCTGGAATGCAGCATCCTAGGCTTTGGGTGGTTATAGGTGTGAGCTCTTGGTGTTCTTTTGGGTTTTCAGTTTAGGCCAGGTTTGACCAGGTCTAAGAAAAAGAAAACTCATAGTCTAGGGAACTTCACTGCCTCAGCTACTAAAAAAAAAAAACTAACTAAAAAGCAAAGGAGAGCTTTCTCCTGCTGTCTGTTGGTGCTGCAGACAACACAGTCTGGGAGAAGGATGTGGGGGAGTGAGTGCAGTTTTTGAAAACAAACTCTGTGGGATTTTTTTCTCCCTTTTGCTCTCAGAACCAGTCTGTATCTGTCCAGGTTTAGGGCAAATTTGGGGGATCCCCAAAGAAGCTCCGGTTGTACCCCAAAGGAGCTCCGACACAGTTGTCCACAGTAGATTCAATCAGCTCAGATATTGACCCCAACTGGTCTGGGAAAATATATCTCTTTGGAGTAAAGGCATTGGAGGAAAAAACCTGTTTATTAAACAGTCTTTAAAATCCTGTTTATTAAACAGTAAATTCTACACAATATCAAACAGTAAGATCTCTTGCCACTCTAAAAGAGATGACAAACTGAGAAAGTCTTGTCTCCGGGGTGCAGCCCAGCTCACTCAGTCTCTGATCAGTCCCTCCGGTGCTGGGAATGGCGCAGGCCAGGCCCGGCCCGGTGGGCCACAGGTGCAGCTGCCGGTGCTCCCCTGGGTGTTCAGTCCAGGGCAGGTTTTTAAGAGGTCCAAAGGAGAAGGGAAAAAGAGGAAAAAAAGGTCCAGGGAACTTCTTTGCCCTAGCTAGCTAACTAAAAGCAAAGGAGAGCTCTGTCCCATTGGTGGTGCAGGTACAGACAGCACAACCCGCAGCAGGAATGTGTAGGAGTGAGTACAGTTCTGGAAAAACTGCTGCTTCTTCTCTCTCTTCTTTCACTCTCTGGAACACCTTTAAAGGTGCAAACTTCTTATTCAGCATGAACAGAACAAGACGATTGTGGATAAAAGCATCATATAGTCAACTCAGGACATTCTACTCCTTATCTCTATATCGTCTGCTTACTACTAAAACTAATATAAATTCTAACTCTACAAGCACATACATTATACATCTAATATACAGTTATACACAGACAATGGTAATAACATTCAGTAAACAGTGATATTTACACATAGGTTTCACTTAACAATCAAATTTCTTTGAGGTACACATTGTGTTCTTCTATCTTTTTGCATTATTTACTATGTGTAACTTGGTCTCTGAGCAAAAACAACTCTACGAATGGGTTTGTCTGTATTCGAGGCAGGATTAATCTAAACTGTCTTTCTTAACAAACTTCTGAGATGTACTACTGGGACTTTGTCTACTTTATGCAAAGGCTCAGATTGGGCAGGGCTCACTCGGTTAGTAGAGCTTTGGGTGTTAACTAACTAGGTGGTTCTTGCCAGATGCTGCTCTCAGTTCTTGAAAGATCTCTCACTTAATGCTTTCAATGTGGTTTTTAACAGTTCGTTGTACTTCTCTACTTTGCCTGCAGCTGTTGCATGGTAGGGGGTATGGTACACTTACTCAATGTTATATTCTCTAGCTCAGGTGTTGATAAGGCTGTTCTTGAAATTAGTCCCGTTGTCTGACTCGATCTTCTCAGGGGTACCATGTCTCTACAGGACTTGCTTTTCAAGGCCCAGGATGGTGTTCTGGGCTGTAGCATGAGACACAGGGTAGGTTTCTAACTATCTAGTGGTGTCTTCTGCTATGGTCAGTACGTAGGGCTTGCTCTGGTGTGTTTGGGCAGTGTGATGTAGTCAATCTGCCAGGCTTCCCTATACTTGTACTTGGACTACTGTTCACTGTATTAGAGTGGCTTCACTCGCTTGGCCAGGTAATTGTGCAAAGGAGCACCCGCTTCACAACAAGCCTTGGAATTTTCCTGCCTCTCAGACTTGGCTGGACTCTTTTCTGGAATAGCCTTTCGGTGGTCCCCACAGAAGACCCTTCATCTGTTCTACAGCCACTGTGAGGGACTGACTGAGATGGGAGAAGCCTCTTCCCCGAGGACTGAGACATGACACCCTCACACAGAGAAAACTCCTTTTCTTCCCGAGGATTGAGACTGGAACCTGGGGGGGCGAACTGGCGGGGGGAACAGAACAGACTGTGATGTTTGCTTGCAGGTAGCGAGTATTGGGACTATCGGACCAAGAAGGCAATGGCTTCAGCCTGCAACTGAAGAAACTATTGCATTATTTTGCACCCCTCTTTCACAATTCGCCATAGGATAAAACCCCCCAGGTTAGCTAGTCCAATTGGAAGATCTTCCCCGCGTTTGGAACGACCCCTCGACTGACGGAACCTCGGCTGGACTCCGAAGGACCCCGTCGCTTCCACGTGCGGTAGCTACAGCCTCCTCTTTCCTCTTTGCCCCTCTGCCTTTCCATATGCTTTCCCGCTTTCTCTCTTCTCCCTCACACGCATTTTGCTGTAATCATTCAATAAAGTACACTGTTTTGATTTTTGCTGCAAACCCCCTTTGCCACGTTGGTGTACCTTGAGGTCCTTGTGATCGAATCATCACGAAATCCGTCTATAAGGACGGCTCGTGACATAAATTGGTGTCACGGACAGGATCCTGGTTGGCAGACTCCATCTTGTACTCTGCCTCTGGGATTTCACAAAAGATCTCTCGGTGCAAAAGGGGGAGACTGTTTTGTTGTATTTGTATGTATGTAGGACTGTTTGGGAGAGAAGGTGTATTGTTCTTTAGAGAAGCAGGGTTTTGAGGATGAAGAGGAGACAAGAATCTTGACTCCATAATTAGAAGGTTTAATTTATTATATTATATATATATTACATTAAGACTATACTACAAAGAGATAGAAGGAAGAAGTTCTCAGAAGGCTCACTAAGAATAGAATAGCAAGAATGATAACAAAGGAGTTGGCTCCGGCAGAGAGCGAGCTAGCTGTGCCGTAATTGGTCCAAGAAATCTAAACACTCATAGAAGGTCAATTACAGATGCACCTGTTGCATTCCACAGCAGCAGATAATCATTGTTTACATCTTGTCTCTGAGGCCTCTTGGTTTCTCAGAAGGGAAAAATCCTAAAGGAAGGATTTTTCACAAAAGATGTCTGCAACAAAGGGGCTCCTTGAAGAAACTAAGCAGTGCCTCCCAAACAGAACAGCCCCTTCGACTGCTCAGGGAAAGAGGGCAGCACGACAAGAGGTGGTGTAATTGTGGTTTCCTGTAGTAGTTTTGATCCCCTCACACAGAAATTGTTGTTTGCTGTGTTGTATTTGTGTGTTTTTGAACTGTCTAGGACGGAAGGGACAATCTTGATTGCAATTACGCAGGACCTCCTAGGGACCTCCTAGGCTGACCTTGGGGCAGCTCAGCAAGGGCTGAGTGGCTTTTCCCCTGTTTAGGTTCTGGTCCCCTCACAAAGAAAACACTTGCGTGCGTGTGTGTTTGTGCATGTCTGGAAAGGAGGAGATGGCCTTGATCGCAGCTAAGCAGTGCCTCCCAGATGAAACCCGTCTCCTCAACTATCCAGGGAACGAACAGGGACCGTGAGAGTCTGTGTACTTGCATTGCTTGAGTTTACACAAATCACTCCCTGGTATAGTTTTGGTCCCTTCACACAAACATGAGTGAACCACTCAACCTTAAAGCAAAAGCTGATTTTTACATGTTGCTTGCTAAACACAATGCAAAACCATCACCTGGTGGAGAAACTTGGGCAGACAACAACTGGTTTAACTTGGAAAATATCGTAGACAGAATATGTTCTCTGCAACACGAATCAAAATTCAAATTGGGCACAAATAAAACCATCCTCTGCTCAGTCTTGGGAGCTTGCCTCATAGCAGCCATAGAAAACCGCTTTAAGTGGAGAAGTGAGGAAAATGCTATCATGGACAATTGGATGAAGAAAGAAGTGTAAATAATTTGTTACGGGCTGCCCTGAGAGAGGAACATGTTAAAAATTCACATAATGCAGATTCCTCAAAGGAAACAGAGGAGAAAGAAACTCCTCACATTAATCAAAATTACTCTCAAACAGAATTGGCCTTGATGAAGAATTGCGGGAAACAGTGCTGTAATAGCATAAAACCTCTAATTAGAACAGAATGCAACTATATCAATAACGAAAATCTTGACCTGCACAAAACCACTAAAGAAATTCCGTACACTGCTACTGAATTAACAAAACTTGCAAAGCAGTGCGGGCTTCTCCCCCAAAAATCTGAAACAGAGCACAAATGTCAAACATCTTTCACTGGGGGAGATCAGATTCTTTTGTTGGAACAAGAAACCAGTGGGTGCTGGGGCCATGGGGTGTTCTTAACAGCAGCAGACAGACGCATCCCATGGTCCCTAACTCAGCACACAGCTCACTGGGCAGAGGGGCTTAACCCCTCGGAAAGGAGAGACCCTTTGGTCGGTACCCCCGACCAACTCCAGGAAAACGCTCACAAAACCGGCTCCCTGCAATTGATACATGAAAACAAATTATTTCCTGGTTTCGAGCCACCAATTACAACACCTGTAAAGCCTGAAATTATGACCTCTTTAACTCAAGGGCTTCCAAGAACACTCGAACCCACAGCAATTCTCCTTCAGGAAACCATAGTATCTATGTCTCCTGTAGAAAGACCAGATAAACTTCTTAGTAACCAGAATGACCTTTTTATTCCCCTTTATGATTTGCTGAGAAAAGGAATAAAAAGGGATTGGACTTCTTCTCAGAAGGAAACATTGCAATTACTGATTTTTGAAGTGACAGCACACCAAGCTACAGATCCCTTTCAGGAGTGGGGATTTGCCTCCCCACGGCCTTCCATTCACGTATGGCAGCAGGGTCCCGAGGGTCCGACAAAGCCTGTTGGTTATTCCTGTGACTTTAGAGATGCTGAGAAAACTTACACAGCCTGGGAAGAGGGAGTGTTTATGGTTGGCTTGGCTCCCAGGGAGGTGGAGGAGGACTTGGCCATGCAGGGAACTGAGAGCTTGGGTAGCAGCCAAAATGAACCTGCCTCTGTGACCAAAACACCCCCTCCTCTCTCCCCTGCTTCTGCTAACAGAAAAGAAAACAATGCTCAGGTTAAAAAACTGTTAACTGTCTGGTGTATTTTCCAAAGTGAGGGACAAAATAGTTTTCTTGTCTGTATTTACACCGAGTCCTATGCTATGTTTATATTTGGGTTGGTCCAGGCCGATGCTTTTAAAGGAGCTCCAGGAGATAATACTGTTAAAGCAATGCAGGGATTGTTTGGGATTTTCCTAAAACCACAAGAAACTCAATCTGATAATGTTTCTCCCTTTACTGTCAAAGGTGTGCAGGATTGGGCAGAAGGTGAAAAGATGGGATGGACTTCTCATACCTCTTACTATAGATGGGGGGTAAATGGGTGTTCCAAAATCACTGCTTTTTGCCCGACAGCTCCAAGCATAATTCCTTCACTACAGAGACCAGATGATTTCAAGAACCCAGCACATTATGCTGGACAACCTGTTTTGGGTGGACTCCCCCCTGCTGTAGGGGAAGTACCACTGCTGTCCAAAACCTGTCTGACAATTCCATTGTTCTAACTTTTCCTGTCTCTTCGTGGCAGGAGTCTGCTGTGTTTACTTTTTCAGAAGAACTATGAGGGACGTGAAGACATGATAAACCACGATAACACTAGCGATGGACAACAGAAATAGTTTCCCCTTCACTTATGGTAACACCAGGTGACAATATTACACATGATACGTGAATTAATTGAACTTGAATAAATTGGCTGTCACAATTAGAGATTTGATTAAGTTATAGCAACCATTGCAGTCTTCCTTGTTGGCGCTGAGAACGCAACAGTGGCTGCTATCCAACATTCTGCCAAAGGGGGAAAGGGCAAATGTGAACGATCACAAATTGGTGATTGATGCACTCGGTGCTACACAAAACAATGTTTCTTTGGCTCTAAGCTGTATCCAAGCATAACTGTGGATGCAGTCAGTCTCTGCCGCAATTATAAGAGAAGGAGAAGAAGGCACTTTTCCTGCTGAAATTCGGAAAATAATCTGGGACAGCGCCACTGACTTTGAAAGAGAATTCCAATCCTGGTGGAACCTGGTGAATTTTACCTATGACCCCATTTCAAACACAGCCACAGCTTTTGTGTTAACCATACACAATGCTTCTGTACATTTAGTTTTTCCTGTCATTTCATTAGGGCTAGACCACGGCGGAGCTATTCTCTATCCTTCTGAGCATAGGGAATGGCCCTGCTGCATTAACAAATGGCAAACTGTCAATTTGGAATCTTGTATTGTCCAAGAACAACAAGAGTTCATCTGTGAAAGGAATGCAATCATAGCTCAGGATATCTGTTTAGATTAGTAAATACCAGAAATCATTCAAATTTCTGTGCTTGTAACTTTACTAAGATTACAGGATGTGATTTTTCTTATGAAGCTCCAGTTACTTTTCATTACCTGCTGTAATCTAACTACACACTGATCCACAAGCTGACGCCGACCCCTATCGGAATGAACCTAACCCTGGTGAGACAACTGCTGCTTCATCAGGACCTGATTGAGATCCTCGAAAAAATCAAGGAAAGTGGACAGAGGACCCTAGTGACTGTTCATCATAACGTGAGACAAATACACCGGGTCCTAGAAAGGGTAAAGCAAGATGCTGAGCACCGGTGGTGGGATACCCTCTTTGGGTGGTCTCCCACTGCCACAGGTGTCCTGAACAGTGTGTGTCATCCCATTGTTGCTCTTTTGATTCTAATTACGCTTGGTTTTATCTTGTCAGCAGCTTTTTAAAATTGATAATTGTTTGTGATTTTGTTTATTGATTTCGCTTTAATTGTTTATTATTTGTGTTGATTGAGAAATAATATTGTTTGAATTAATATTAATTATATTTGTAATAATGTTGTTTGAATCAATGCTAATCATATTTGTACCATTGTTTTCCTTCTTTTTCTCTTTCTCTCTCTCTCTTTATTTTTCCTTTTCCTCCTTTTCCTTTCTCTCTCTCCCCCCTGTTATACTGTCTCCATTTTCCGAGGCATGCTACCCTCATGTCAAGGAGGAGTTTGTGGAGGATGAAGGCAGCAATGCAGGCCATGTTCCAGCTGGCCAAGGTGTGTACCAAGAGCTGTGGGATGGGCACCTGGCAGCAGGGAAATGTGCTGGAGCAGGTGTGGGGACCATGCTGGGATCCTGTTTGGGTGATCCTGGTTGGGCTCCAGTCCTGGCTACTCCTCCCTGCTGTGAGTGTGACAGGTGCCCACTGTGCCGCAGTCAGAGGACAGGAGTGTGCTCTATGCTGTTGCCTCCACGCCTGGTGAACTGTACCAACAGCTATGACCACTTGGCCCGGACTCAGATGCTGGAGCTGGCCGTGGTATGCTAAGCAGCACATCCCAGAGCAGCACCCCAAGGTGAGCAGGGACGACTGTGCTTGGGAGGAGCCTCTTGGGTGGTAGGACAGCCTGGGCTCCAGTGTGGAAACGGTGTCCTTGAGGCCTGCAGGGGTGGGGACGGGCACCTGTGCAGGTGCTGGTGCTCCTGAGCCCACTGTGATGTTTGCCTGTGGCACAGGACAAGCCCGAGTTTGGGAAGCGGACCAAGAAGAAGCTGCTGAGCGGCGGCGTGGTGTCGGCTCTGGCCTGCATGGTGAAGCGAGAACCCGGCGCTCACCAGCTCCATAGGAGCTCATCTCCAGGTGGGACAGAGGGAGCTGGGGTCCCAGCCTGCCGGCATCCTCTTGGTGAACTTGCGTGCCTGTGCTGAAGGCCAGTCCTGGACAGCAGGGAGGATGTCTAGGAGTCTGGTGCAGCCTGGGCCCACTGTGGTGATCCAGTGCTGCAACCAGTCCCACTTGATCCCTAGAGTGTTCCTGGCACTGGTGGAGGAGGCAGAACCCCGGGGGGTGGTGTGGTGGCTCAGGGAGGAGGCAAGGTGAGAGCATGGACCGCACTGTGCTTCTGCCCTGCACTGCTCCAGGGGTGCTGGGGCTCTGTGGCTTACCAGGGCTGCACTGGCTCCCTTGGACATGAGTCTGGGGAAAGCTGTGGCTGCCCTGGCTCTGTGGCCTTGGCTGCAGGACAAGCTGCTGTTTTTGCCCCAGGCTCTGATCCCACTGTCCCTGGAGGGCACTGAGGTGGGGCAGACCAAGGCAGCGCAGGCCCTAGCAAAGATCACCATCACCTCCAACCCAGAGATGGCGTTCCTGGTACTGGCGGGTGAGTGCTGGGGCTGGGGGCTGCCAGGCAGGGGCTCGGCTGGGAGCAGCAGTGGGCACTGACTCAGTGCCACGTGTTCTGTCTCCCCAGATCTATGAGGTGGTGCGGCCCCTAGTCAGCCTCCTGCACCTGCAGCTTCTACGGGCCTGGAGAACTTTGAGGGCTGATGGCCTTGACCAACCTGGCTGGCATCAGACATTGAGGATCTTGTTGAGGGATGGGGGAGAGGGTGGCTGGCTGTGCCCCGGGCCTGGCGGGCTGCCCCAGGCAGGGAGCTTCACTGCCCCCTTGCGTCCCAGGCAGAAGATCCTCAAAAGCGGGCTGTGCCCATGGTCTGGATGAGGGGCTACATGTTTGAGGAGCACGAGCTGATCCGGCTAGCCGCAACTGAGTGCATGTGCAACATGGCCATGAGCAAGGAGGTGAAGGCCAGGACGGGCTGGGGTCTGTGCTGGGCTGCTGCACCACCACATCCCCCTGATCCCTGCTCTTTCCCCTCTGCAGGTGCAGGAGATGTTCCTGGCTGAGGGCAGCGACCGGCTGAAGCTGATGGTCCTGTACAGTGGGGAGGAGGATGAGAAGCTGCGGCGGGCAGCCTCAGGGACCCTGGCCATGCTGACTACCCTGCATCCCCCCATCTGCAAGCGGATTCCCCAGGTGGTGAGTGCACCCTAGCACAGCACCCTGTGTCCCATATTCCCCCCACAGCGGCCTGGAGCTCTGGCCCCAGAAGACAGGGCAACCTGTCGTGACTTGGGCCCAGCTCTGAGATGGGGCTGTGGGTTGAAGCCCTTCTCTTGGGGTCCGTGATGATGTTGGCCCCACTCCCCTGCAGACGGTGCACTGGCTGGAGATCCTGCAGGCCTTGCTGCTGAGCCCCAGTGCGGAGCTGCAGCACCGTGGCGCCGTGGTGGTGATGAACATGATGGCAGCTGCCCGGGAGGTGGCCGAGCAGCTCATCGCCAGCGAGATGCTGGAGATCCTCTCTGTGCTTGCCAAGGACAAGGACAAGCCGCGGGTGGCGCAGGCGGCCCAGGAGAGCCTGGCACACGCAGTGGCTTACGGGCTCATCAAGCCCAACCCCGGCCTCGCCTGAGGCCCGCGGGTCCCGCACGCTGCACACGCTGCCCAGGCCGGGGCTCACGCTGTCCCAGGGCGGCCCTGGGCTCCGGCTGCACGCGGAGCTGGCTCAGCACTGCCCGGGGCGGGGCCCGCGCGGTGCCCCGGGGCGAGGGGGAGCACAGGGCTTGCCGCTGCCTTTGCCACCGTCTGCCTTAGCCGGGAGGGCGGGCCCGGCGCGGCGGAGCCGGCCCCACCCGGGCACACTAAAGCTACTCTTGGACCACGGCCCGGCCTTCGTCCGTCTGTCCGCCCGCCCCTCGCCGTCACGTCCGGCCCCTTCTCTGCCGGTTCCGCCCCGGCCATGGCGGCGCCCGCCTGCCTGTGGCTCGCGTTCGGCTTCAGCCCCGCGGAGGCGGCCGGGGAGCCGGGCCCGGGCCCGTGGCGGTTGGAAGCGGGCCCCGAGGGGATCTCCCGCGTGTGGCCCGCCTGGAGCTACGTGGTCGTGGAGACCGGTGAGCGCCCCCGGCCCGCCCGGAGCCCCGGTCCCGTCCCTCCCGCGGGGCAGCGCGGCCCGTGGCCGGCCCGTGCCCGCTCCCCTTCATGGCGGATCGGCCCCGTTCCCACCGTGCGCTGCAGCGCCGGTCGCCTCGGTTCGTCCTGTCCGCCCCTTCCCCTGACGCCAGTTCCCCCGGGATGGGACCCCCCCAGCGCTCCCACCGCGCCCGTTCCCCCGGGATGCTCCCCGCCGGTCCCCCGGTGACGTTCCCGTCCCCCCAAACCCCGGGCTGTCCCCGCCCTGTTCCCCGGGCTGTGCCCAGGGCCGGTCGCTGAGATGCCGCCGCGGCAGGCGCGGGGCTCGAGGTGCGGAGCGCGGGGCTGCGGCGGCCGCTGCCGGGCTGGACCGAGGCGCTGCCGTCCGAGACGCACCTGGTGCTGCGGGGCGCGGCGGCGGCCGGAGCCTGGCGGCGGGAGGCGGCGCTGGGGGCAGCGCTGCCGCCGGAGCCCGCCTGGAGCCGGCCGCTGCCGCCGGAGCCCCCCTGGCGCCGGCCGCTGCCGCTCCTGCCCGAGGGCTTCGCCACGCCGCGGCCGCCCTTCTTCACCGCGCTGCCGGCCGGCGTGCGGGCCCGGCGGCTGGTGCTGGGCACGGAGCACGCCCTAGCGCTGGGCGCCGCCGGGGAGGTGTTCTCCTGGGGCGGCGGCAGGTGAGCAGGGCTGTGCGGGCGCAGGGGGCCGGAGAGGGACGGCGGCGGGTGGGCCTGCAGGAGCTCCGGCACATGCGCTGTGCTGGTGGGAGGCAGGGAGAATGAT
The DNA here is from genome assembly GCA_024865655.1 of Emberiza elegans. NCBI lineage: Eukaryota > Metazoa > Chordata > Aves > Passeriformes > Fringillidae > Emberiza > Emberiza elegans. The sequence continues at coordinate 315,228 of JALJVW010000398.1, forward strand.
GATGGGGGATTGCAGAAGGCATGTAGGGGGTACGGGTGGAGTGCAGGTGAGAGGGTGTCCGAACGGGGGTCACCTCAGGGGGTCACCACATTAGCCTGCACACGCTGCCTGGGGCCAGCATATTCCTCCTGACTTTCCCTTGGGGGTGGACTTGGGAATGTTACCTTACAGCTGAGAGAAGTATTGGGGTACAGCTGCAGGTGCCCGGTGCTCACCCACCTGCTGATGGGATCTGTCCCTCACCACAGCCAGGTCCCCCGGCACAGGCATCCCAAATCAAGGCTTCTCTTGCGGGGTGCTGGCCTCGCCATGCCCCTGTTCCCACTGAGTCCACCCTCGCTGGCCCCACGGGCAGCCGTGTCTCCTCTCTTGGTGCTGGGTCTGTGGCTACTGACTCTGTCTGGTCTCTGCTCTGACTTTTGGCTCCCTCAGGGCAGTCTCCAAGGACGCTTGGGTGTCTGTATGACCGTCAAGGTCCCTGCTCTGTCCCTGCTCCTCTGTAACTTGCCACACAACACCAGGTGGCAGGAAAGCTCTTGTGTCTCTGAACTGGAGATTGATTCCATCAGTCTGTGACAGTTCAGTGCCAAGTCCCTCTGGTACAGCCTGTGGAGGGAATGAACCCCTTGGGAAAAGCCTCCAGCCCCAGCGCCCTGTGTCACCTGCCAGCAGCTGAACTCGGGTGCATTTAACACCTGGAGGCACTGCTGAGTTTATTCTCAAAAAGGCGTTCTTGTATTTGTTTTGGTTTCAGGTAAATTTTGGGAGGAAATTTCTGAGTGGGGTTCTTTTAGAAAGTAAATTCAAGTGACCCCTCCCCTAAATTCGTTTGGGGAAAGATTTCTTTGGAGAAAAGTGGAAGAAACCTGGTTATTTAATAAGCAAAGAGTTCACAAGTCTAAAAAAAGAATAATATTAAACAAAAAGAATTGCTGTTCTGAAGAGATGGCAAATTTAGAAAGTTTTTTTTTGTGAGGTGTAGATTTGCTTGCTTAGTCTTGTATGAGAACTTCTGGCTCTGGAATGCAGCATCCTAGGCTTTGGGCAGTTATAGGTGTGAGCTCTTGGTGTTCTTTTGGGTTTTCAGTTTAGGCCAGGTTTGACCAGGTCTAAGAAAAAGAAAACTCATAGTCTAGGGAACTTCACTGCCTCAGCTACCTAAAAAAAAACTAACTAAAAAGCAAAGGAGAGCTTTCTCCTGCTGTCTGTTGGTGCTGCAGACAACACAGTCTGGGAGAAGGATGTGGGGGAGTGAGTGCAGTTTTTGAAAACAAACTCTGTGGGGTTTTTTTCTCCCTTTTGCTCTCAGAACCAGTCTGTATCTGTCCAGGTTTAGGGCAAATTTGGGAGAGAATCCCCCAAAGGAGCTCCGGTTGTACAGTAGATTCAATCAGCTCCTCCCCCCAACTGGTCTGGGAGAAAATATCTCTTTGGAGAAAGGTGGAAAAAACCTGTTTATTAAACAGTAAAATCTACACAATATCAAACAGTAAGATCTCTTGCTACTCTAAAAGCGATGACAAACTGAGAAAGTCTTGTCTCCGGGGTGCAGCCCAGCTCACTCAGTCTCTGATCAGTCCCTCCGGTGCTGGGAATGTCGCAGGCCAGGCCCGGCCCGGTGGGCCACAGGTGCAGCTGCCGGTGCTCCCCTGGGTGTTCAGTCCAGGGCAGGTTTTTAAGAGGTCCAAAGGAGAAGGGAAAAAGAGAAAAAAAAGGTCCAGGGAACTTCTTTGCCCTAGCTAGCTAACTAAAAGCAAAGGAGAGTTCTGTCCCGTTGGTGGTGCAGGTACAGACAACACAGCCCGCAGCAGGAATGTGTAGGAGTGAGTACAGTTCTGGAAAAAAACCTGCCGCTTCTTCTCTCTCTTCTTTCACTCTCTGGAACACCTTTAAAGGTGCAAACTTATTATTCAGCATGAACAGAACAAGACGATTGGGGATAAAAGCATCATATAGTCAACTCAGGACATTCTACTCCTTATCTCTATATCGTCTGCTTACTACTAAAACTAATATAAATTCTAACTCTACAAACACATACATTATACATCTAATATACAGTTATACACAGACAATGGTAATAACATTCAGTAAACAGTGATATTTACACATAGGTTTCACTTAACAATCAAATTTCTTTGAGGTACACATCGTGTTCTTCTATCTTTTTGCATTATTTACTATGTGTAACTTGGTCTCTGAGCAAAAACAACTCTACGAATGGGTTTGTCTGTAGTCGAGGCAGGATTAATCTAAACTGTCTTTCTTAACAAACTTCTGACATGTACTACTGGGACTTTGTCTCTATCTACTTTATGCAAAGGCTCAGATTGGGCAGGGCTCACTCGGTTAGTAGAGCTTTGGGTGTTAACTAACTAGGTGGTTCTTGCCAGATGCTGCTCTCAGTTCTTGAAAGATCTCTCACTTAATGCTTTCAATGTGGTTTTTAACAGTTTGTTGTACTTCTCTACTTTGCCTGCAGCTGTTGCATGGTAGGGGGTATGGTACACTTACTCAATGTTATGTTCTCTAGCTCAGGTGTTGATAAGGCTGTTCTTGAAATGAGTCCCGTTGTCTGACTCGATCTTCTCAGGGGTACCATGTCTCTACAGGACTTGCTTTTCAAGGCCCAGGATGGTGTTCTGGGCTGTAGCATGAGACACAGGGTAGGTTTCTAACTGTCTAGTGGTGTCTTCTACTGTGGTCAGTACGTAGCGCTTGCTCTGGTGTGTTTGGGCAGTGTGATGTAGTCAATCTGCCAGGCTTCCCTATACTTGTACTTGGACTACTGTTCACTGTATTAGAGTGGCTTCACTCGCTTGGCCAGGTGATTGTGCAAAGGAGCACCCGCTTCACAACAAGCCTTGGAATTTTCCTGCCTCTCAGACTTGGCTGGACTCTTTTCTGGAATAGCCTTTCGGTGGTCCCCACAAAAGACCCTTCATCTGTTCTACAGCCACTGTGAGGGACTGACTGAGATGGGAGAAGCCTCTTCCCCGAGGACTGAGACATGAAACCCTCACATAGAGAAAACTCCTTTTCTTCCCGAGGATTGAGACTGGAACCTGGGGGGGCGAACTGGCGGGGGGAACAGAACAGACTGTGATGTTTGCTTGCAGGTAGCGATTATTGGGACTATCGGACCAAGAAGGCAATGGCTTCAGCCTGCAACTGATTAGAAACTATTGCATTATTTTGCACCCCTCTTTCACAATTCGCCATAGGATAAAAACCCCCAGGTTAGCTAGCCCAACTGGAAGATCTTCCCCGCGTTTGGAACGACCCCTCGACTGACGGAACCTCGGCTGGACTCCGAAGGACCCCGTCGCTTCCACGTGCGGTAGCTATAGCCTCCTCTTTCCTCTTTGCCCCCTCTGCCTTTCCATATGCTTTCCCCGCTTTCTCTCTTCTCCCTCACACGCATTTTGCTGTAATCATTCAATAAAGTACACTGTTTTGATTTTTGCTGCAAACCCCCTTTGCCACGTTGGTGTACCTTGAGGTCCTTGTGATCGAATCATCACGAAATCCGTCTATAAGGACGGATCGTGACAGGGTGCTAGGAGGAGTTGTGCTTCAGTGCCTATTACCTCTGAGGTAGCTTGGACTCTTTCATAGGCAGCTAAGATTTTTTTTTTCTGTTGGAGTATAGTTGGCTTCAGACTCTGTAGCTTTGACTCTAAAATCTTAGTGGTCGGCTTTGAGTCTCTGTAGGCACCTTCTGCTAAAGGCTCTAGGACAAGCTATGGTTCTCGGCTGCAGAGTAGAGCACGTTCTTCACCTCTGGTCCTGTCTTGACTGGGCCAAGGGCTACTGCATGAGCAATCTCTTGCTTGATCTGTGTAAAGGCTTGCTGCTGCTCAGGGCCCCAGTGGAAAGTGTTCTTCTTACGGGTGACGAGGTAGAGAGGGCTCACGATCTGACTGTATTCAGGAATGTGCATCTTCTAAAAACTTATGGCGTTTAGGAAAGTTTGTGTTTCTTTCTTGCTGGATGGTGGAGACATTGCTGTGATCTTGTTGATGACGTCAGTGGGAATCTGACGCTGTCTGTCTTGCCACTTCACTCTCAGGAACTGGATCTCTTGAGCAGGTCCCTTGACTTTGCTCTTCTTGATGGCAAAGCCAGCTTTTAGGAGAATCTGGATGATTTTCTCCCCTTTCTCGAACACTTCTGCAGCTGTCTTCCCCCACACAATGATGTCATCAATATATTGCAGATGTTCTGGAGCTTCACTCCTTTCTAGTGCAGCCTGGATCAGTCCATGGTAGATGGTGGGGCTGTGCTTCCACCCCTGGGGCAGCCGGTTCCAGGTGTACTGCACACCCCTCCAGGTGAAAGCAAACTGAGGCCTGCATTCTGCTGCCAGAGGAATGGAGAAAAATGCATTGGCAATGTCAATAGTGCCATACCACCTTGCTGCCTTGGACTCCAGCTCATACTGGAGTTCCAGCATGTCCGGCACAGCAGCGCTCAGTGGTGGAGTCACTTCGTTCAATGCACGGTGGTCCACAGTCAATCTCCATTCTCCTTCAGATTTACGCACAGGCCAAATGGGGCTGTTGAAGGGTGAGTGGGTCTTGCTGACCACCCCTTGGCTCTCCAGCTCTCGGATCATCTTATGGATGGGGATCACAGCATCTCGATTTGTTCGGTACTGTCGGCGGTGCACTGTTGAGGTGGCAATCGGTACTCGTTGCTCTTCCACCTTCAGGAGACCTACTGCAGATGGGTTTTCTGACAGTCCAGGCAAGCTGTTCAGCTGCTTGACACCCTCTGTCTCTACAGCAGTTATTCCAAATGCTCATTTGAGTCCTTTTGGGTCTTTGAAATACCCACTTCGAAGGAAGTCTGTACTTAAAATGCATGGGGCCTCTGGGCTAGTTACAATAGGGTGTTTCTTCTACGCATTTCCAGTCAGGTTTACTTCAGCTTTCACTAAAGTAAAATCTTGGGATCCCCCTGTCACACCAGCAATAGAAACAGACTCTGTCCCCACATGTCTCGATGGGATTAATGTACATTGCGCACCAGTGTCAACCAAAGCTTTGTATTCTTGTGGTTCAGATGTGCCAGGCCAACGAATCCACACAGTCCAAAAAAGACGGTTTTCCCCAGCCTCTACCTGGCTAGAGGCAGGGCCCCTCTAAGCCTGGTTATCCTTCTTTCCCTGGGCATATGCCTTGGAGGTTCCTTGAAGGGGATCAAAAATATTGTCATTATCATCATATGTGACAGTTCGGTTACTGGCCACTGGAGCTGCTTCCCTTTTGGAACTTCCTCTCTGAGTCTTCAGTTCACGCACCCGTTGTGCCAGAGCAGCAGTCGGTTTTTTATGCCATCTCCCCATGTTTTCTCCACAATCACGCAGGTAGAACCACAGCTCAGCTCGTGGGGTGTACCTTCTCTCACTATCCAGGGAACATCTGCTTTTGGTACCAGAACCTCTGATCTGTATTGCCGAGATTTGGAGAAGGTCTTCTTTAATCTGCTCTCTGAGCTTCTTGTGATTCTCCTCTATCTTGTCCTCTAATGCCTGCAGACGTGTTTCTACCGCTGCAATTCTGGCACGTGTTGGGCCATGCACAGCATCTGAATATGCTCGGAGCTTCTTTGCTATATCAAGCACAGTCTCTTCACTATCATCTCGCTTCATTATTGCTAAAGCAGGAGTATATTCTCGTGGTCTAAGTTGTACAAGTTTCCTCCACATCACAGATGTGCATGGTACCAAGTCTGGATTTACAGTGTTTGCATCGTCTGAGAAGGCAATCTCTGCCACTGCCATTTCCCTCAAGCGTTGAATCCCTTGTTCTATGGTTTTCCACTGGGTTTGTTGCATGTAGAGATCGTCTGCGCACAGGTATCTTAGTGCTACACTTCATAGGACCCGTGCCCAGAGGCTGAGAGGGTGAGCCTCCCTCATCATTTCTTGGTCAATGACAGGATCCTGTGACAGGGATCCCAAATGCCTTGCTTCAGTGCCATCCAGAATTGTAGCCTCGCCTGCAGCATCCCAGAGACGGACTAACCAACTAATTATGGATTCATCAGGTCGTCGGGTGTAATCCTTCCTTAGGCCACGAAGGTCTTTCAAGGAATAAGACTCGATATTGGCCCCTGGTGCTGTGTCAGTTGCGTTAACTTTGGCTTTTATATCAGTTGGTGCTGAGGGTCCTTCGCCTGGATCATCATCATCAGTCACTGGCCGATTGGTTTTGCTTGTGTGCTTTCTCCCTGCAGCAACTGCCAGCGGCTCAGGCTCGCTATCTGGTTTAGCTGCTGGCTTCGAGCCTGGGATGACTGTGGTAGCTGCTGCTTTGTCTCCCTGCCCCCCTGCCTCTGTCTGCTGCCCTACAGTATCTAACAGAGTGCGATAAGCACAGGCCAGGGCCCAGCTTACTGCAATTAGCCTTTTCTCCTTAGAATCGGCATGGCACTTCTCTTTCAGGTATTTCCCCACCTCAGCTGGGTTCTGAATTTGTTCCCGTGGAAAATCCCAGTCTACAGGATCAGAAAATTCCTTCAGGGTTTGGCCTATATTTTCCCATTCTCCACACCACTCAGGATTTTTCACACCTGCATCTGCTTCTGGGTCAGGGGTCTCACCAACTCCTCTGGATATCTCAGCCCTCATTCTAGAGAAGCTGCGAACCATATAGAGGAAGCTTACCAGATTACATACCAGAAAGATGGTCTCCTTAACATTCAGGGGAAACTGAACATTCTCAAAAAGTGACATAACAGATCCAAAGGAGAGGAAGGAAAGGAAAGGCTGGAAAGCCTTATTCCCGGCCCCTCCTCTAACAGACTGGGTGTAATTACTAATAAATTCCCAAAACATACTACTGGAATTGAGATGCAGGGTAGGACGAAGAAACCATAAACCATACATATCGTAAACAGATGCCAGCATTTTTGTAAATGCTTTATAAATCATTATCACCAAGGCCAGCACAACAGCTATTCCAATCCGTACCCCTTTACCATAGAAATTACGTGTTATAGACAATAATCTTAGTGACCAGAAAGGTATTGTAACCTCAAAAATGTCTAGAGCCCAGAGCCACACGAAGGCCTCTACCCCAAGAGACATTACGAATTGAAGCAGCATGGCTACTGACAGGGAACACAACCAACACACAATCAATAAGGCTTTTTTCCACCTTTTCCAGCAGCGCGTTGGGCGCCAATAGATGTATTTGTCCAGGTTTAGGGCAAATTTGGGAGAGAATCCCCAAAGGAGCTCCGGTTGTACAGTAGATTCAATCAGCCCCTTCCCCCCAACTGGTCCGGGAGAAAATATCTCCTTGGAGAAAGGTGGGAAAAAAAATGTTTATTAAACGGTAAAATCTACACAATATCAAACAGTAAGATCTCTTGCCACTCCAAAAGAGATGACAGACTGAGAAAGTCTTGTCTCCGGGGTGCAGCCCAGCTCACTCAGTCTCTGATCAGTCTTTCTGGTGCTGGGCATCACTCTCCCTCTGGCACTTGGCTTTTCCCTGTTCCTGGGGCTGATTCCTCTGCTCAGCTGTGGCTGTTCCCTCAGCTGCTCGGGCTCCGCCAGCCTGCAGCTGGGTTGGTGGCAGCAGAAGGGGCTTGGTGAGGTCTGTGGGCAGGAGGCGGGAGCTGTAGGCGGTGGGCTGTGTGCGTGTCTGTCTGTCTGTCTGTCTGTCCGTCTGTGTCCCTGCAGGCACGGGCAGCTGGGCCACGGGCAGCTGGAGGCAGAGCTGCAGCCACGGCTGGTGGAGGCGCTGGCCGGGGTGCCCATGCGGGCGGTAGCGGCCGGCGGGTGGCATTCGGCCAGCGTCAGTGGTGAGGGCTGCGCCGGGCCGGGCCGGGCCGGGCTGGGCCGGGTGGGACAGCTGGGCTGGGCTGGGCTGGGCTGGGCTGGGCCGGGCTGGGCCGGGCTGGGCCGGGTGGGAGAGCTGGGCTGGACAGCTGGGCACGCTGCTGGCAGCACATGGCCTGGGGGGACCTGGCTGGGGAATGTGGGCTGTTGGTGTCCGCGGAGCACCCAGTGCTGCCAGCGGGTGCGGCCCAGGGCTGAGCTCTGCCTGATTTGTTTTTCCCCCACCGCAGAGGCAGGAGACCTGTACATGTGGGGCTGGAACGAGTCAGGGCAGCTGGCCCTGCCCTCCAAAGCGCTGGCAGAGGAGCGAGCGCGGGGTGAGGACCCAGGCGCAGGTGGGTGCTGCTGGCCAGGCTGAGGGCAGGGGGGCCGGGTTCCTGCACAGCCTCGGCAGCTCGGTGCGGGGCCTGTGCGGTTCAGCCTGCGAGCAATGCTGCTGCTGCCTCTTGTGCAGGGAGCACCAAGCTGATGCCCTGCCAGGAGCAGGTGGCTGCCCAGGGTGCTGCATTCATCTCCATCCAGGCGTTCCCGGCCCTGCTGGATCTGCCACAGGACCTGGAGGTCAGCGCGGTCAGCTGTGGCTCCCGACACACAGCCGTGGTCACACGTGAGTGTGCAGCGGGGCAGGGGGCAGTGCCCCCGGGGGCAGGGGCTCTGAGGGTGCCAGGGCTCACCGGGAGCCTTGGGGCAGTGCCCTCAGGGGCAGGGGAGCACTGTGGGGGATGGAGCTCACCGGCTGCTGCCTGATGGTGCTGTCCCTGTTGCAGGAGGCGGGGAGCTCTATACCTGGGGCTGGGGTAAGTGGCACCTCTGCTTTGGGACTGTACAGCCTCCCCAGGAGCAGCTTCTGGTTCCTGTTCTCTCGCCCTTGGCTCTTCTGTTGCTCTACGAGTTCTGTCTACACTGGGGGCTCTTGTGTTCCCTCCCTCCCTCCCCACAAACACGAGGAGCAATTGCCCTGTGAGGCCCCAGGGCCACATTGTGTCATGACTCTGTCTGCAGGTAAATACGGACAGCTAGGACACGGGAACAACATCAGCTCTGACCAGGCACGCCGTGTGGAGTACCTGGTGGCCGAGGGGCTGCGGGTGGAGGAGGTGGTGTGTGGGCCCTGGACCACCTATGTGCGTGTGCGGGAGCATTGAGGGCCCCAAGAGCTGGGGGTGCTGCAGATGGGGGTGAGGGCAGGCTCTGCTCTGCAGGACCAGCTCCAGGACTGCTCTGTGCTCAGGGCCAGGGCAGGCAGCCCCCCTGCGGCACAGGATGGGGCTGAGTTCAGCCCACAGTGACCTGATGGACACGCCGGAGTGGGGCTGCAGCTGCATCGGGGCCAGGGACACCCTGGGACGGGCTGGATGTGTTCATTAAATTCACTTTTCCATAAGGGCTGCAGTGTTGGTGTGGGCGAGCCATGTTCCAGCATACTGGGCTCCAGTGAAGCTGTCCTGGGGCGGGGACTGCAGGGGGCTGTGCCTGGGTTTGTGCGAGCACGGTGCTCGTCCTGGGGAGTGGCCCAGAGAGCAGCGCTGGCACAGAGCTGAGGCCGATTCTGCTCCTCTGGGGCCTGCAGGGGAGCTTGTGTGGGCTGAGGCACACAGCTGGACCGGGGAAACACAGCTGGACCGGGGGGACACACAGCTGGACCAGGGGGACACACAGCTGGACCAGGGGGACACACAGCTGGACCAGGGGGACACACAGCTGGACCGGGGGGAAACACAGCTGGACCAGGGGGGACACAGCTGGACCAGGGGGACACACAGCTGGACCAGGGGGACACACAGCTGGACCAGGGGGGACACACAGCTGGACCAGGGGGACACACAGCTGGACCAGGGGGACACACAGCTGACCCTGGGGGTGTCCCAGACCGTGTGGCATCATGCCAGTGTGGAAAGGGGAGAAGAAGAAGGAATGGGGGGATGCTCAGAGCAGTGGTGGTTTTGTCCAAGTTACCATTACTGTGATGGGGCCCCTTGGTCCTGGGGCGGCTGAACACCAGTCGGAAGGAGGGAATGAATTCTTGGCTTTGCTTTGTTCTGTGTGGCCTTTGCTTCCCACACTGAACTGTTGTCTCATATCTCAAGTTTGTGTCTTTCACCCTGTGCTTGTCTCCATAGTCCTGCTGGGCAGTTCAGAGGGGCAGGTGGGGAGAGCAAGCAGCCGAGAAGGGCTGAGGGTGGTTTGGGGGAGCGGGGCTGCAGCTTTTTGATCAGCAAAAGAATCCCTTTTGGTCAGGGACTGAGGCTGCGGCTCTGGCTCGGCTTTCGCAGCCGCTCCCGGCGCGGAGCGGATCGGCGCTTCAGCCTGTTCGGCCAATCAGAACACAGCAGCGCTAGCTCTTTCAGCCAATCAGAGCTCGGAATTCCAGTTTATTTGGCCAATTGGGGCACAGATTGGGGCTGCTGGAGTAGGCCGAAAAAGCAGCAGCCCGGTTCCTGATTGGCCGAGGCTCCCCAGGCCATGCCCCCCCCCCTTCCCTCGCCGCCCTCCCTCCGTGCAGGGACCCCCAGACGCACCCGGAGGCTGGTGCTGTACAAGGACTTTATTCACAACATTTAGAAAATTTTTTTTAAATAAAAGCACATTTCTAAAGCAGCAAAGTAGGGGGAACGTTATCCGGGAGCGGGAGGTGCTGCAGGCCCTGATTGCTGCCGGAGCAGGGCTGCATCACGCGGCATTGTTGATGGTGGAGTTGAGAACACGGGAGGTACTTTCAGAGCTGGAAGCCTTTGAGAGTTGGTGCTGTGGAAACAAGCGGGGAAACGAGAAGGATGAGGGAAGGGATTGGGCTGCTGCCTCAGAGCTCAGAAGGGACAGAGAGAGGCAGGCCAGGCTACTAAAGGGAGATGGAATGCAAATTGTATTATGGAACTCGTAGCCAAGGACCATTAATGCCTTTCCTTACTGAAATGTATAAAGAGTAGAAAACTTTTGTTAGTATCACACAATGGTAAATCTGTGGCTCAGCCCAGCCTGATGGGAGGACAGAGGCTGTCCAGGGCCCCCCGGGTCCCCCACCCTGAGAGAGGAAAGCAGCCCCCCTGGAGCCCCTGCTCACGCCACGCTCAGGGGCTCTGCACGGGTCTGTCCCCAGCGCTGCTCAGGGCCCTCGGCCACCAGCTCTGCTAGAAGCTCTCCATGCAGAGTCACAGGCAGGGGCAGGAGCAGAAGGGACAGGGGGGGACACAGGAGGAGCAAAGGTCCTGTGCTGTGCAGTGATGGGGGGTTAGAAGAGATGAAGTACCACAAACTCAGAATAGGTGCTGGCAACAGAACGAATGCTGTGGTTACGCTGGGCAGGGGCTCTGGGGGTGCACCCACCGCTCAGGGTGGTTCCATCCGGCTGGGACACGTTCTCCTTGTTCTGCTCCCTCAGCCTGCGTCGGGGGGTCTTCACTGCCGGGCGGGTGGGGGTCCGGGCCCGGCTGAACTGTGGGGAGAGGTGACAGTTACGGGGTGCAGGAACTGAGCACAGGCAGGAGACCTGCGGCAGCCTCAGAGCCCTTCAGAGGAGCCAGAAGAGTGTCAGGCTCCAGGAGCTCTCCAGACTCTGGGGTCCAGTTCTGGCCCCTGAAACATACAGCACAGAATCACAGAGTCCTGCAATGATGTCGGTGGGAAGGGACTTCAAAGCCCATCTCCTTCTACCCCCTTGCCATAGGCAGGGATGCCACTCACTGGACAAGGATGCTCAGGCCCTGTCTGGCAGCCCACACACATTTTGAAGGTCCCTCAAGCTCAGCACTAAGGAAGAGGTGTACTAGAAGTATGAGCTGGAGTAAGATTTTCTGGCACCCCCTCCTCCTCCTCCCTCAGGTCCCAGAAACACCCCAGCAGGCGGCAGTAGCCCCACAGAGCAGACTGCAGACAAACAGGGTCTTCTGTCCCCCACGAGCGCAGGAGGGGAGGCGGTGAACCACGAGGTGACAGCACAAGAGCTGCACCACCTCAGCTCACCTGTCCCTTGCAGCCCAGCCCTGGGCAGGGAGTCCCCAAGGCCCCTCACCTTCTTCCTGGGGGGTTGCAGCCAAAGGGTGGGCGAGTGGGAGATGGCTCCTCCAAAGGCTGAGCGAACAATGGCGTTGGACGCGGTGCTGGGGCTGGAGGTGCCGTGGAGCTGAGGAGAGAGCAGAGCGCACGTCACAGCGGACACCCTCCCTCCCTGTGCGCTGCAGCAGCCGAGCCCTCCCCACGGGGCCGAGGCCAGCCCGAGGCTGTGCTCCAGCCCAGGGAGAGCTCTGCTCCTCCAGGCACGCCCAGCCCAGCCCAGCACCCTGCAGGGACATTTTACCTTTACTTTGGCAGGTGCATGGGGGGCTGAGCATGCGCCGCTTGACAGGCGTGCGCGGGGCGCTGCCGTAGAGCATGTCCGCCTCCATCTCCCGGCTCCTCTTGAGGTGCTGTGGGACACGCCTGCACTCACCCACTGCGCACCACGGCGGGTGCCCTGCTGACAGCCTGGCACAGCCATGCAGCAGGAACTCCAGCACAGAGTCACACGTGGCCAGAGCCAAGCGTCACCTCGGCCCACGCAGATGTGACAGCAATGGGCACCAGCCCCACTGCCTGCTGCTTCCAAGCTGGGAATGAGCTGGCAGAGCCCAGGGCAGTGGCTGGGGCCCAGCAGGGACAGCTCTAGGCTGGCATTCTCAGGCAGGAGCCAACATGCTCAGCTCAGTACTCACCCGCTCCTGCCTCTCCTTCTCCTTCTCCAGCCAGTACTGCTGCCACTGCTCTGACACATACTCCCTGAACTGCTGCCCCTTCACCAGGAAGGCTCCCTTGAACTCCTCCTCCCAGGTCTGGACCTTCCTCTCCAGCTCCTCCTGCAGCTGATCAGGACACAAGGGCAGTGTAGGGGCTGCTCTGAACACAGGTGTCCTCACACCCAAGGATCCCTTTTCCTCTGTCAGTGGGGCCACAGGTCCTTCCCCAGGGCTGGACCTACCCTAGACAGCGTCCTCCGCAGCTTTGCTCGCTGCTTCTCCTCCTTCAGAAGGTTTCCTCCTCGATTGGTGAAGCGACTGGGGTCATTTGCTTTACTCTGGTACAGAAGGGTGGTCAGGAGAGGCACAGACACACCACCCAATCCCCTCAGCCTCACATGGTGAAGGCCCCAGCCCTGCACAAACACCCCAGTGCTCAAAACAGAGCACCTCACCCTGCACTGGCCCCCCATGACTCCCCAGGGGCTCCCTGCTCCTTCCAGAGCGCTGTCCCAGGGGAGCAGAGGTACACACTGACCCATGATCTCCTGTCTTGGACAATACCTCCAGCTCCAGGAACAGCTTCCAGTTCTCCTCCCACTTCTGAACAGCTTCAAACAGATCTTTGTGTGTTTCATAGTAGATCTTCATCTTGCCCACCTCGGCGTCATGCAGCTTGAGCAGGGTCTCTGTGTAATCCTCTGGAGGGGCACAAGAGACAGGTCAGGGGGCTGCTGGAATGTGGAAGGGGCTAACAGCGGGCCTGTTAGCTAAAGGAGTGAGAAGAAGCCGAGAAGAAAGAAGAAGCTGATAAGGAGCTTTCTCCAAGGCTGTAACCAAGGAGACCGAGAGAAGAAAGATAAGAGCACTGTGCAGCTGGAGAAAGCATTTTTAGAAAGTTAGGTGAAGTCATTATAACTTTTCACCAATAGCATGATATTGATTTATTGTGGCCAATAGTTAGGTTAGAAGAAGGGTAAACAACTGGAAAGCGTATAAAATACCAGCCATGTTCACCAATAAACTGTTGCGAACCGAGACTGCTTGTGGTCTCTGCTTTATGTCGTGACCGCCTCGACTGCGACACTGGAAGCCCTGGGATCCCTCCCCAGATCTGCCCAGCCAGCCAGCACTCACCATCATAGAAGGGGCTGAACCTTTCCCTCTGCTCTTGGCTGTAGAAGCATTTGTCCCAGTAGTCAGCCAGCTCTGCCCGGATGGCGTGGATGACGGATTTCAGGTTCTGCAGCTTCAGCTCCTCCAGAGAGTCCACCTCCTGCTGCAGCTGTCCCGGGAGCCCAGCAAGGCCAGGGAGGAGAGGGGAGAACAGGGGTCATCTTCTGTGTGAGCCGCTCTCTAGAACGGGGCAGCTGCCACGGCAGCCTCCAGCTCCTCCCTCCACAAAGGCAGAATTGCCCACTCCCCTCACCGAGCAGCCGGGAGCACGAGAGCCCCCGGGGCTGCTGCCCCAGCCCTGCCACCGTGAGCACAGCAGGGTCTTACAGCTCTCCTGACGTGGGCTCTGGAGCCGGCCAGGTGCACAGCCGAGGAGTCTCTCTGCTCCTGGGGGATCTGCAGCCGCTCCCAGAGCGCCAGGATCCGGGCCCGCAGCCCCGCACAAACCGCCTCGTTCAGGGCCCGCCGCCCTTCCAGCTGCACACAGCGAGGGGAGGGTGGGCTCAGCGCAGCCTCTGGCTCTGCGGCACCCACAGAGCCTCCCCGTGGCACGCGAGAGCCCCTCAGTGCCCCCGGAAGGCTGCTCTAACACACACAGCCTTGCCAAAACCCAGCGCCTGCTCTTACATCATGGTGGCAGCCCCAGCACCGGCTCAGAGCACTGCATACCTCCTGCAGCAGGTTCTGGAGGGCCAGGATGTTGTCCTCGGACAGGCAGAACCCCTCCTCATCCTCACGCAACACGTCCCGCTCAAAGCTGGTGTCCGGGGTGTGGTCCAGCTCCTCCGTGAGCAGAATGATCTGACGCTTGCTGCTGACAAATTCTTCCCGCCTTTGCTCCTGGGGTGGGGGCAGTGTCAGAACCAGGGGTCCCTTGTGGGCGCCTCAGCGACCCCTGGGCCCCAGGCTCACCTTCAGGGTGTTGAGGGAGGCCACGTGGCGCCGGTAGCGGTCCAGGTCGTCCTTGCTGGGCACGCTGCTGGTGTCGATGGTGAACGGGGCTGTGCGCAGGATGCCACACAGGGCCCGGTCCTGCTCCTGCAGGGCCTTCAGCTCCTGCTTACGGTCCTGCTTCTGCTTCTGCAGTGCCTCCACGTACGTGCGCAGGTTCTTCTCTATCTGCAGGATGGTACTTCCCTCCACCTGCAATAGGCCAGAAATCAGCTCTGTTCCACACTTCTCCCACACCTGGCTCATGCTTAAGGTTTTTATACAAAGACCACGGCCACCAGGCCTGGGTGTGAGTCAGTTGTTCCCCAGGAAGGTGCATGAACACCAACAACACACCAAGCAAAGTGCTGGAGAGCACCACACAGCCACCTACCAATGCCTGCCCTGGGAGGAACCACAAAGCCCTCGGCTCTACCAAGCACCCAGAAAAGCAGTTCTGAACAGATATTTCTCTTCTAAGCTCTGGCCTCTTGGGACACGCAGGCAGAGGCCAGGTAAACCCCAGGATCCCCCACCTCACCTCACAGGGGCTCAGCTGGAGCTCCCTGCACAGGATGTCCGTCTCCTTCCGGCACAGGGCGATGCTCTTCATCAGACGCTCCCTCAGGCCTTCCTCCTCCGCCACCATCATGTCCAGGAGGCTCTGCAGCACGGGCGTGGTTAGAGGCAGGGCGTGGGAACCGAGAGCGGGCAGGACAGCGGGACAGCGCGAGGGACCCACGGCTGGGCCCGAGCGGGCTCTGGGGAGCCCGGGGCTGCGCGGGGCGAGGGCAGAGGCGCGGGAACAGCCGGGCGGGGACCCCCGGCGCTCCCGGCCCCGTGCTGGAGCCCCGAGAGAGCGGGGCTGGGTGGGCTCACTCCGGGCCGCTCCGGTCGCGGGCTGCCGCTGCATGCAGCAGGTGCGCGGCCCAACAGAAGAACCGGCGCCCCTCACCTTGATGTGCTTCCTGACGACGTCCGTGCGCTCCAGGCGCTGCTCCTCGGGAATGCCGATCTCCTCCCAGATGTCCCGCAGCGCCGCCATGGCGCGGTTGAGGCAGGACACGACCTCATTCGCCAGCACCTCGCTGGGCACGGCGGGGCCGTCAGCAGGACGGACGGGCCCGGGGCCCGAGAGCCTCCGAGCCACGCCCGTCCCGCCGGCACCAACCGCCGCGCTCCGCGGCGCCTCCGCCGCGCCCCAGCCCCGAGTCCCGGTTCGCCCCGGTTCCCGTTCCCGGTGTCCCCCCGCTATCCCGGCTCCGGTCCCGCATACCTTTTCCTCGCCGCTCCGCGCTCCATCGCCGCACGCCGCCGATTCAAACTGTCCCTTTCCCGCGCGGATTATATTACCCTTCCCGCGGCCCCGCACCGCCCCACGCCGCTCCCAGCCAATGGGAGTGCAGAGCCTTGGGCGCTGCCAGCCAATCCCGAGCGAGACCGCCGGCGCGTCCTGAGCGGGTAACGGCGCCCCCGCGCGGCCGCATTTGGACAGCGCACCGTGACCACGCTCGGGCCGTGCCCGCGCGTCCCCGCCGCGCCCTGCGCCGCGGCTTCCACCGGGCTCGCCCGGCCCGCAGCGGCCCCGGCCTCAAGGCGGCCCCGGCCTCAAGGCTGCCCCGCGGGTCGCGCTCGCACACAGACAGGCGCAGGCCGGGTGGTTGTCAGCAGAATCTTTACTGGTAGGCTGCCCTCGGGGCTCAGGCCTTGGCCTCGATCATGGCCTCCATCATGCGGGCGCTGTTGGTGATGGCCGTGGTCAGGAAGATGAACTTGCACCCTGCAGGAAAGGCCCGTCGGTGCCCCAGCCGGGCAGCGCCGGCACGGCCAGCCCCGTCCCCGCGGGCTCCAGCCTGAGCACGGGGCGCGGCTGGCTGCGGGGCAGCCCGGGCTCCTGCCTCTCCCACACCTGGCTCATGCTTAAGGTTTTTATACAAAGACCACGGCCATCAGGCCTGGGTGTGAGTCAGTTGTTCCCCAGGAAGGTGCATGAACACCAGCAACATGCCAAACAAAGTGCTGGAGAGCACCACACAGCCACCTACCAATGCCTGTCCTGTGAGGAACCACAAAGCCCTCGGCTCTACCAAGCACCCAGAAAAGCAGTTCGGAACAGATATTTGTCTTCTAAGCTCTGGCCTCTTGGGACACGCAGGCAGAGGCCAGGTAAACCCCAGGATCCCCCACCTCACCTCATAGGGGCTCAGCTGCAGCTCCCTGCACAGGATGTCTATCTCCTTCCGGCACAGGGCGATGTTCTTCAGCAGACGCTCCTTCAGGCTTTCCTCCTCCGCCACCATCATGTCCAGGAGGCCCTGCAGCACGGGCGTGGTTAGAGGCAGGGCGTGGGAACCGAGAGCGGGCAGGACAGCGGGACAGCGCGAGGGACCCACGGCTGGGCCCGAGCGGGCTCTGGGGAGCCCGGGGCTGCGCGGGGCGAGGGCAGAGGCGCGGGAACAGCCGGGCGGGGACCCCCGGCGCTCCCGGCCCCGTGCTGGAGCCCCGAGAGAGCGGGGCTGGGTGGGCTCACTCCGGGCCGCTCCGGTCGCGGGCTGCCGCTGCATGCAGCAGGTGCGCGGCCCAACAGAAGAACCGGCGCCCCTCACCTTGATGTTTTTCCTGACGACGTCCGTGCGCTCCAGGCGCTGCTCCTCGGGAATGCCGATCTCCTCCCAGATGTCCCGCAGCGCCGCCATGGCGCGGTTGAGGCAGGACACGGCCTCATTCGCCAGCACCTCGCTGGGCACGGCGGGGCCGTCAGCAGGACGGACGGGCCCGGGGCCCGAAAGCCTCCGAGCCACGCCCGTCCCGCCGGCACCTCCCGCCGCGCTCCGCGGCGCCTCCGCCCCGAGTCTCGGTTCGCCCCGGTTCCCGTTCCCGTTGTCCCCCCGCTATCCCGGCTCCGGTCCCGCATACCTTTCCATCGCCGCTCCGCGCTCCATCGCCGCACGCCGCCGATTCGAATTGCCCCTTTCCCGCGCGGATTATATTACCCTTCCCGCGGCCCCGCACCGCCCCACGCCGCTCCCAGCCAATGGGAGTGCAGAGCCTTGGGCGCTGCCAGCCAATCCCGAGCGAGACCGCCGGCGCGTCCTGAGCGGGTAACGGCGCCCCCGCGCGGCCGCATTTGGACAGCGCACCGTGACCACGCCCGGGCCGTGCCCGCGCGTCCCCGCCGCGCCCTGCGCGTCCCCGCCGCTCCCTGCGCCGCGGCTTCCACCGGGCCCGCCCGGCCCGCAGCGGCCCCGGCCTCAAGGCGGCCCCGGCCTCAAGGCTGCCCCGCGGGTCGCGCTCGCACACAGACAGGCGCAGGCCGGGTGGTTGTCAGCAGAATCTTTACTGGTAGGCTGCCCTCGGGGCTCAGGCCTTGGCCTCGATCATGGCCTCCATCATGCGGGCGCTGTTGGTGATGGCCGTGGTCAGGAAGATGAACTTGCACCCTGCAGGAAAGGCCCGTCGGTGCCCCAGCCGGGCAGCGCCGGCACGGCCAGCCCCGTCCCCGCGGGCTCCAGCCTGAGCACGGAGCGCGGCTGGCTGCGGGGCAGCCCCGGGCTCCTGCCCTGCCCGGGCCGCTCCTACCTCTCTCCTTGCCCAGGAAGCGGAGGGCTGCGATCTCAGAGAAGGTGCAGCCCCCCAGGAAGACGGCGAGGATGACGCGCTGGCAGTCCCAGGCGGGGTTCTCCTCCGCGGCGCTGTCTGCAGAGGGAAGGGCGCTCTAGGCCACGCCAGCCCCCGCGAGGAGGCTGAACGCCTGGATCCCCCCAGCCCCACTACCTGACACAGAGAACTCGTTGCCATTGAGCAGCCGCACCACCTCCTCCAGGCCCTGCCAGCCCCGGCGCTCCAGCACCTGAGGGACGGGCACGGCAGGGTCGGGCTGGCTGCTGGGCACTGCTCAGGGGGCTCGCGGAGCAGATGGCCACCAGCAGCCCTAGCCCTGGGCGCAGGGACCCTGCTGGGCTCCCCAGAAGGAGGCGGGGCTGAAAGGATGTGCCCGGCTCTGTCCCACGGCAGGTGAGCTCACCTGCTCGATGATCTTGCAGCTCAGGGGCACATAGGCCCCGCCAAAGACATAGGCCATGTCCCGAGGCATTTTGAGGTCATACTCGCCATCCAGCCGAGGGATCTGCAGCGACAGGTGACACCAAGGGTGCCTCGTTCCCCCTCAGAGGTGCAGGGGTGAGGAGAGACAGACACCTGGAGCACAGCTCTGTCCCCACTCCCACCCCACCGTGCCAGAGCCAGCCTCCCGTGGCCTGGGTGGGCTGTGCAGCAGGGGCCAGAGACAGAAATGTCCCTGAAATGTCCCAGAAATGTCACTTTGCCAGCACCCTATGACTTCTGCCCAGCATGGAGGACACAGGGCTGCGTGCCCAGTGCCACTGCAGTGTCTGAAGGGGGCAAGGAAAGCCCCAGCACGCGCAGGGCGCAGGACCAGGGCAGAGTGGGAAGCTGGCAGTGCCCCCCGCCCCGAGGAGAAGCCCCCAGGCTGCCTGGAGCAGCTGCAGCAGCTCTGGCCCTGGGGTGCCAAGCCTGCAGCCTGGGCACGGGCTAAGCAGAGCTCTCTGCTCTGTGGCACTGTGTCCAGCCAGCACCCCTTGAGAACGTACCAACCCCAGCTTCTTGCTTATGGCTCGGAAATTACTCTTCCTGGCCAAAGAACTGAATGCATCTGTGATCTTTCCTGCAAAACATGACAAGGAGAAACGCCAGAGAAAACGTGACAAGGACGGCAGAGCCAGGCTGGCAGAGGTGTGCAGAGCTGTGTGCTCTGGAGAATGGCCATGGTGGCTGGCAGCCCTGGTGCCCCAGCGCAGAGCCCCCTGCCCTGCCCTGCCCTGCCCTGCCTGCAGCACCATCGCTGGGCCAGCAGCTCCCCTTCCCGGGCTCCAGGACACGGGGCAGGCGCTGGCTCACCCGCAGCACGGTCTGTCACCAGCTTGCTGACTTTGCTCTCCACGGCTGTCAGGGTCTCCCCAGCTGCCTGCTCGGTCAGCAGCCCGATGCGCTTGAGGTTGTGGAAAGTCAGCAGGTGCTCGGGGCCGTAGCTCTGTGAGCAGGGAGCAGCACCAGATCAGCGCGGGCCCCTCTGCGAGCACGGGCAGCACACGGGCTGGCCGCTCTGTGGTGAGGTGCAGCCTGCCCCAGAGCCCAGCTGTTGCAGACATCTTTTGTGAAAAATCCTTCCTTTAGGAGTTTTCCCTCCTGAGAAGCCAAGAGGCCTCGGAGACAAAATTAAACAATTGTTATCTGCTGCTGTGGAATGCACCAGGTGCGCCTGTGATTGGTCCATCTCTGATGTTTGTAGTTAATGGCCAGTCAAGAACTTCAGCTGTCCCAGACAGAGCCCAGGATAGCTGCTTTGTTTTCATTCTTTCTATTCTATTCTTAGCGAGCCTTCTGAGAACTTCTTCCTGCTATCTCTTTGTAGTATAGTCTTAATGTAATATATATATAATATAATAAATCAAGCCTTCTAATTATGGAGTCAAGATTCTCATCTCCTCTTCATCCTCAAAACCCTGCTTCCCTAAGGGACAATGCCCGCCAGGCACAGGGCAGGGGCAGGCGGAGCCTGGGGCTCAGCGAGGGCCGTGCAGGCAGGGTCTGTGCTGGGGCTCACGTGGAGCCTGTGCAGGCAGGGCCCAGCCCCTCGTGGCCGGAGCACGGCCCAGCTCTCGCTCACCTGCAGGTACTGGGTTTTCAGGGAGCGGTAGTCCTTGGGGATGAGACCTGCGGGGAGCAGCAGGTGAGCTGCGTGCCAGGCTGGGGCTGGGTGCCCTGCTGGCCCGTCAGAGTGGGGCACTCACCATTTTCTGTGATGGACAGGAGGCACATGAGGCGCAGGCTCTCGACGGGGGATACCTGTGGGAGTGGGGATCAGGGGGGACACCTGTGGGAGCGGGGTCGGGGGGCAGCACGCTGCAGGCTCCTGCTGCAGCCCCTGCTCTCACCTGGCGGTCGATGTGCTCCTCGATGAAGCTGGTGCTCTCACGGATGTCAAAGCCCTCCAGCAGTGCTGTGGCAGGGGCACAGGCAGCATCACCCCAGGGCTCTTGCCAGCACACTGGGCTGGGCTCTGGTTCCTGCTGGCCTCCCAGCACCCCAGGGAACAGGCCCCAGCCCACCACACAGTCCCTCTCACGGAGCGCAGCCTGACCCTACTGAGGAGCTTGAGACACTCCTGAAAGAAGGGGCTGGAGGACAGGGCCACACAGGGCACACCCAGGCATGAGGGTGGGCCGGGGGCAAGCGAGGCCATGGCTCAGACTGGGGCTGGCACAGGTGGAGCAGCACTCACAGTGTTCAGCCTTGATGGTCTCCTGGAAGTCCTGCTTGGTTTTCTTTTTCATGATAGACTCACAGGCACCGATATCTACACAGCCAGGAAACACAGTGGCTTTGGAGGGGAGAGGGCTCTGCAGGCACTGCGAGCACAGGCCCCCAGCCCCTGCCCTGTCCCTGCTGGGCACATCCAGGGCCCCCAGCCCCTGCTTAGGATGGGATAGGGCTCTGCAGGCACTGTTAGCACACACCAGCAGCCCCTGCCCTGTCCCTGCTGGCACATCCAGGGCCCCCAGCCCCTGCTTTCCCCCAGCACCAGCAGTACAGCCCAGGGCCCCTCCCGCCCCTCGGTTCCTACGCAGGCTCAGCAGGCGATGCTCCTGCTTCAGGCCCTTCAGCTCCTGGGACACGAAGTCCTTCATCTGCTTGATGTCCATGCCCCGTCGCCGCTGCGGGAGGGAGGGAGAGAGAGCACGGGCTGCGGCCAGGCTGCACGAGGGACGGTGCCGCACACATCCCAGGGTGACACTCACGTCGTACTGTGCCTGCAGGTTCCGTGACTTCTGGCTCAGGAAGCCAAACACGTTGGAGAAGTGCTCGTTCCGGATCTGGCTGAACACCTGTGCGGGCACCACGGCTGCCAGGGCCTGGCCAGCCGCAGCCCTGGGACACAGAGCCCAGGGCCAACGCCCCCCACACCCAGAGCCCTGGCTGGCAGCACACAGCCTGTGTCAGCGTGCCCCTCTGAGCCAGGCCACGCCACGGTCTCAGAAATGCTCCTCAGGGCTCAGCCCTGGTGAATAGCGCCTGGGTTCTCCCCGGCTCAGCAGAAACACTCTCTCTTCCTAGGAACTAGTACTGTCTAACCAGCCACCGTCTTTTAATAAACAGCCTGGGAAAATTGCTTTTGTAACCTGAATAAAAACCCAAGTGGAGAAATAATTTTCATTGTCAAATTCCATAGAAAAATACCAACCTGAATTGTGGCCAGGATGGAAAATTACTATGAACCCTGTGACTCAAGAGGAGAGTCTGCTGTATTTCTTTCCTATCCTTTTGATTCCCCCCTCATTCCTCACCTCCACCTCCACGGAGATATTTTTGGCTTGATTTTGGTTTGGATGGATTGATTTATAATTTTTTTTTCATCTGTGTGCTTTAACCATTTAGAACTTTGCCAACAAATTTTGTCAAGCTGTAGCTTTTATACCAAACCTGTTATGCGGATACCTGTGCTGGGGATTCCCTTAGTGACCTTAAAGCACTCCTTTGTGACACAGCCCTACATGCAGGGACTCTGACAGGTTCAGAAGTGGAGCTGCACCAGGTTTCTCCGCTCTGTGCCTGAACCCATGCTCCGAGGGCCCAGCAGCCCCCAGCCACTCCTGCTCAAGCTCAGGGGCGGAATGGTTCACTCTGCCTCCTCCCACCAAGGGGATCCCTGAGCCTTGTGAGGACTCACTTTGTCCTGGGAATTGAGCAGCACTTTAATACTCTTGTCAGAAGAGGTGACATCTGGCCCAAAATCCACACTGCCTGCAGGGAAAAGCGAAGAGCTGCTTTGTCCCAGACATAGCAACACTCCCACATGCACCAGCCTTGCTGTAAGAGGCAGCAGAGACAGGGGACGCCAGCCCAGTCTCTTGGTCAGAGTGAGGATGACCTCCAGCAGCACACGGGGACTGTCCCTGTGGGAACAGCACCGTGCCTGACAATGCCAGGCACGAACCTGCACAAAACCTGCTGGCCAGGTGAGTGCAGAGCCCCGTGCAGTGAGGGCAGAGCCCCGCTGTGCCCCGTTGTGCCCCGCTGTGGGAGCAGAGCCCCGCGCTGCCCCTCGCCCTGCCCGAGCCCCGTACCACACTTGATGCGGAAGGTGTCGTCCACGAGCCCCTCGTAGACCACCTGGGAGCAGAGTGCTGTCACGTAGTCGGTGTCTGCAGGGAGAGCACAGCCAGGCTGCCCTCCCGCTCCTCCTGCTGCCCCCAGGGGCTCTCCCTGCCCCTGCCTCAGCCCACCTCTGTCCATGAGGAACACGTGTCCAATCTCGGGCTTCCTGCCCTGCCCCTCACCGTCGCTCTCCTCCTCCAGGTCCCGCCACAGCTCGTAGCTCATCTGTGAGGGGCAGAGGGTGCCAGGGCGGGGGACAGCCCAGGCTCCCCGAACGGGCCCGGGCGCACAGCGGGGCTCACAGCCAAGGCCAGGCACAAACGCTCCCACCCTCGGGGCAGGGGGCTCCACCACACCCAGAGAGCAGCACACGGGACCCCCAAAACCCGCCCAGGAGAAGGCGCAGGCAGTGACACCTCTGATGTGCTGCCCCGTGGCTGATGGGGCCGAGGCCCCTGCCAGCCGCAGCCGCGATGGGGACCCAGTGCCAGCCCCACCTTGGCACAGCGGCCGATGCCGTGCGTCTTCCCAAAGGGGCCATAGAGAGAGTTGAGCAGCTGCAGGGCTCTGGCAACGGGGTTGATCCAGCGGTGATCTCCCTCCTGGGGAGCAGGCAGGGAGTGTGGGCAGCTGCCCGGGAAGGGCTGCCAGGGCAGGGCTGGGCAGGGAGCTGGCAGCTCCATCCCCGGCACACAGCGGGAACCGCCCCAAGCTGCCCGGGCAGGGCACAGGGGCCAGCTCGGGGCTCAGCCACCACTCCCCAACAAAAGGTGCCCCTGGGGAGCACACAGGGCCCGTGGCGCAGACTGAGGGCTGAGCAGGGCACCGCACACCTCCTCTTGTCCCCAGCCCCAGTGAGGCAGGGGGACAGGCGGGGCTGTCACCCCCCACACGTCCCACTGACCAGAAAGTAGTCACGGAAGAACTCGGGCAGCTCCATGCTAATGATGTCCTCATCCAGGGGCAGCAGGTAGAAGGACCATTCGTCGCAGGTGACATCTGTGCGTGGGACAGGCACGGGGGACAGTTAGGCAGCCCTGGGCAGGAGGAGCCCCAGGAATCACAGCAGCCCCAAAACAGGGCCTGTGGGGCTCCAGACAGGATGGGGGGCAGGACTTTCTCCTCTCCTCAGGCAGAAGAGAGGGGCTGTGCTGTGTGGGCACACATCTGCCTGCAGGCTGGCAGCCAGCCTGCAGAGAGCCCGTGTTCCCTGCCCACACGGGGATTCCAGCACTGGGATGTAACTGGGATCCTGTGGTGTCAGCTCCCCCGAGCCAGCCCCGCAACCCCACTCACCACCAAAGACCCCCTCTTCCTCCAGCACCATCTCGCAGGCATAGAACTGGAAGGGAAGGGAGACCCTCAGGGCCAGGCAGGCTCTGAGCAGGCAAAGCTCTGCAGGGGCCCAGTGCCGTCCTAGGCGTCACAACACTTGGGTTTACTTCAACATTTCTCGGTTAAAAACAAACAAATTTTGGTGCCTACAGAGGAGTGGAAGGGGCAGATGGGCATCACCGCGGGTCCCACTGACCTTCTGGGGGCTGAAGATGATTTTGTACTTCCTGCTCCTCCCCGACATCTTGTCAGCGTTGACGATATCTGTGGGCACCCCGCAGAGCCCCTGCACAGCCGCCCCCCGCCCGGCACGGCTCCCCCCGGCTCGCCCCGCGCCCCCCGGGCAGGGCAGCGGCCCCGGCTGCGGGCCGGCCGCACTCACCGGCGATGAACCTCATGGTCCTGACCCGCGGCCGCACCAGGAAGCAGAACCTGCACCGAGAGGGGCCGGGGCCGCTCGTACCGGGCCGGGCCGCGGGACCCTCCCCGCCCTGCCCGGACACTCACTGGTCGCTGGCGCCGGGGGCCGGCCGAGTCTCCACCTTGTACAGCTTGTCCACGTCGTGCTGCTGCGGGGACAGGCGCGGGGTGGGCGCGGGCGGCGGCGGCGGGCGCGGGCGGCCCGAGCGGCCCCGCGGTACCTTCAGGATGGACACGTTGGCGATGCGGTCCAGGGGGCTCATCAGGTCGGCCTCGATGAACAGGTCCTTCTTGCCGGGGAGCTGCGGGCAGGCGGGCATGGGCGGGCACCCGGCGGCTGCCCCGAGCCGCGCCCGCCCCGGCTCCCGACCCCCGCCCGGGGCCAGTGCCGCTCCCGCCGACCCCCTGCGCCCGCCTCGCTGGGGGATGCCCCCGGACCTGCTCCAGCAGGTAGACGAGCTGGTCTCGGGCCAGCCGCTTCAGGATGCCGAAGTCCGGCGGCTCGGGCGCATCGCGCCGCCCGGCGAGGGCCATGGCAGGGGCCGCGGCGCCACCGGAACGCGCGGGCGCGGCGCGGCCGGAACTCGACGGCGGCGGAACCGCGCGAAACCATGGCAACGCAGGGACGCCGATCTGTGCGCACGTTTATTGGCGGAGGCGGGCGCGGCCCGGTCACGTGGGCACGCCGCGCGCCTCGAACAGGCGCTGCAGCGCCCCCTCCAGGGCTGCGCTGCTCCCCCGCAGCCCCGACACCACGCGCGCCGCCCACCGGAAGTACTCCTGCACGCGCTCCTCCGACCACCCTGCGGGGACACGCGCGACGTCACTTCCGGTCCCGCCACACCGGGGCCGTCCCCACCCCCTGGTCCCAGTGCCGAGGAGACACTGGCGTAGACACACCGCCACCGACGCAGCGGCACACACCGCCACTGACGCACAGGCACAGACACCGGCACACACACACCGGCCCCGCCTCCCGCCACTGCCGCCCCGGCCCTCTGTCCTTCGGGACAGGCAGCAGCACCATCCGTGCTGCGGGCCGGGACCGGCGGGGCCCGTGCCCGGTGCCGCTGCACTGCCGCCGTGTTCCCCGCGCCCCCCGGGCCCCAGGGCGGGCACCTTGCGGGGTGCAGCGGTTCAGGTCCCGCAGGTTGTGCAGCTTGTCCGCCAGCTTGACCAGCTTGGCGCGGCGGCTGCAGGCGGGAGCGCGCTCGATCTGCAGCCGCTTGCGCTCCATCTTGGGCAGGCTCTTGTCGTCCGTCACCTCCTCCACCACGCGCCGCACCTCCGCACCGAACCGCTCCTCGATCTCCGAGAACGTGGTGTCCGTGTCCTCCACTGTGTCGTGCAGCAGGGCGGCCTGCGGCGAGCAGGGGACGAGGGGGCTGCGGGGAGCGGGCCGAGCCGCGGGGAGCGGGCAGGGCAGGGACAGGGTAGGGCAGGCAGGACAGGCGTTACCTGCAGAACCACCATGTCCGTCACGCCGGCCTCATGCGCCAGGATCCTGGCCACGGCTGCAGCGAGAACGGAAAGGTGGGAGGAGGCGGCGGGGAACAGGCAGCTCCGGGCCCGGACACGGGGGCTGCGCCGCACGGTGGGCAGCGAGGCTTCCCCGAGGCCAGCCCTGGGCCGGGCACACCCCGCGGCCCCGTCCTGCACGGTGGATCCGTGGCTGGGCAGGCAGGAGGGCCCCAGGGGCTGGCGGTGCCCCTCAGGTGGGGCTGTCCCCTGGCCTGGCAGGTGCGGCTGAGGCACGGGGGCCCCTCAGCAGCTCCCGCGGGCCCAGGCACGGCAGGGCAACGGGGGGCGGCAGCCACACCTAGAGCCGGGACTGCCGTGCTTCGGCAGCTCTGCCCCCATCGGGCCCAAGGACACGGCCCGGGACAAGGGACACGGCTGTCTCCCGGGACCGGGGTGAGGGGCTCCCGGGGGTCGGCACAGCGCCGGGGCAGCAGGGGTCCCAGGGTGAGCGGTGCGCTAGGAGAGAGGGGCCGCGGTGCCGGGGGGGTTCCGCACCGATGGGGTGGTTGATGTAGGGGGTGCCCTCGGGATCCTTCCGCCGCTGCTCCTTGTGTTTCCTGGCTGCAAAGTCCACGGCCTCCAGCAGCCGCGCCGCCTCGGAGCCCATCCCCGCGGCCTCGGAGCTCATCCCCGCGGCCTCGGAGCCCATCCCCGCGGCCTCGGAGCTCATCCCCGCGGCCTCGGAGCCCATCCCCGCGGCCTCGGAGCTCATCCCCGCGGCCTCGGAGCTCATCCCCGCGGCCTCGGAGCCCATCCCCGCGGCCTCGGAGCTCATCCCCGCGGCCTCGGAGCCCATCCCCGCGGTCTCGGAGCCCGCGGCGGGCGCGACGGAAGCGGCACAGGCGGAGGCGGGCCCCAAGTGCATTTATTGCGCGCCGGGCCCCGGCCCGCCCCAGCCCCGCGGCAGCCGGTACAGCAGCGTCCCGTCGGGGGCGCGCACCTCGCGCCCGTCCCCCGCCCCCCGTGCCGGTGGCGGTGCCGCGGCGGCGGCGCTCAGCGCCCGCTGGTCCTGCCGCAGACGGCGGCGCGGGGAGGGACAGCCGCGGCTCCGCAGCACCCGCCGCACCACGTCCGTGCTGACGCCGAAGCCCTGGGCCAGGCGCTCCAGGGGCCACTCCTCGGGCAGCTCCCGCCGCAGGAACCTGCGGGCACGGTCACGGTCACCGGGGCGCTCCCCGGGGCGGTGGGCAGGCGCGGCCCGCCCGGTCCCGCGCTCACCGCAGCTGCTCCATCGCCTGCCAGGTCAGGGCGCGGTCGGGGGCTCCGCGCCCCCCGCCCAGCTCCCGCCGCAGCCGCTCCATCCGCGCCGCCGCCCGCCGCCGCCGATCCCTGCGGGGAACACGCGTCAGCGCCCGGGCCGCCGCGCGCCCCGCCGCGCCCCGGCCGCTCCGCACCTCTGCGTCTCGTCCAGCGCCGGGTCCGGCGGCTCCGGGTCCCCGGGCCACGCCGCCGCCGCCCGCCGCGGGGCCCGGGCCAGGAGCGGCACGGCCCGCAGGGCGCGCCGGAGCAGCCCCGCCATAGCCCGGAACAGGCCCGGGGACGGGCGGGGCCGGCGCGGGGAGCGGCCCCGGCGGGGGAAGCGGGCTTCCAACGGGTCCTGAGCGAGGTGGCCTTCGGAGGGCTTCAGCGCAGGCGGCTGTGCAGCGGGCAGGGCACGAGCATCAGTCTCCGGCCCTGGCAGAGATGAAGGCAGCCGGGGCAGGTGGCCGGAGCCGTGCTGGGCCCAGGCTCTGGTCAGGGGGCTCAGCAGCTGACTCCAGAGTTGATGGAGGCAGCCAGCAGCTGTCCTGGTTTCATCCTGCAAGTCCTGGTTCTCACGCAAGCACACACGGGAGGAAGGCTGAGGCCCTGGCCGTGTTACCTGTGCTTTTCAGGCTGTGAATCTGTGGGGCACTGGCACGGGGCAAGGTGCTGGCATGGCGTGACACACTGGCACGGCGAGGCTCTGCCGTGGTGTGAGGTGTGTGTGTGCTGCACCTGAGCGGCAGTGGCGGTGGGGAGCTCCTGGACCCCAGCACAGCTGGAGGTGCCATCACCTGGGGCCTGCTCTGGGCTGGCTGGGGAAGTCGGGGGACAGCTGCCCCCATTGGAGGATGACCGACTACCAGCATCACCTGCAACAGCACAGATAGGTGTGGGGCTGTGCAGAGCCAGCAGCTCTGCAGGTCAGCAGCCCCCACTGCCCTTCCCCGTGGGGCTTGGTCCTGGCAGCCCCTCCTCTGGCCCTGCTCCCCGGGTCCTGAGGGTGCAAAGTGGGTGAAGCCGATGCCAGGGAGCTGGGCTGGGCAAGGCTGGAGGGTGAGAGCATGGGCAGGAAGCAATGTGGTGGGAAGAGACTGGGGGCTATGCTGTGTCACCATGTCCCCTCTGACCCCCAGGAGCTAATGCACCCCTTTGACTTTCCTGGCTTCTCACACTGCCCCATGCCTGCACATCAACCCTTGATCCTGGGAAACCACCCATTGTTCCTCCCAGTCCTTGCAGATGGGATCTCCAAGTCTCAGAGGTTTCCAGTGGTAACCAGTGCCCCAAGCAGAGCACAGTGACCCTTTTGCAGTGTCCCAGCATCCCTGAGAGCTCCATTGAGCCCACCGGTTCCTCCCAGCCTGGCAAGGCCAGGAGCACCCATGGGAAGGTGGTGTGTACTTACAGCCTTCAGCCTGGCTGGCGGTGCCAGGGAGGCACTGCTCCCTCGGCTGCTGCCCCCGGGGGTGGGCGCAGGGCTGGGGGAGCGCTGCCCCCACTGCCTGGCCCTGCAGCCAGCCCCCGCCCTGCACCCGGGAGCCCTTGTGCCGTGCGTGGCACGGGATGCTCTGGCCTCGAATGCAGAGGGTCTCCATGTCCTTGGGATCTGGGCCTGGCATGTGCTGGGCTGTGGGGCTGGGTACGGCCCTGTGCACCAAGGAGCGAGCTGGGACTCCCAGGAATGAGAAAAACATCATTAAATTGCAGGCGTTGTGCTCCTCAATGACATCCCAGGGAAACAGCAGCTGGAAGGAGGGAAGGAAAATGGCCACGGCTTACTTCTGTAGGCCTTGACAGGAGATGGGAAAGAAGAGTCTCTAGTCACACCCAGGTGCACATTGAAGCATCACCCCGCACTGTGTCCCCAACACCATTCCAGACTCATCATCCCAAAGGCACAGCAGCTGATGCGCCTGCAGCAGCCCCCGTCCTGCCCCAGCAGAGATGCTCAGTGCCCAACCCTGCACCAATCCACTTCTGTGTGGGGTGGCTGTGGGCAGTGCCGTTACCTGGCTCTGCAGCACGTAGGGTCTCTGGGTTTCAGCCGCGGGGAGCAGCTGGGAAAGCAGCTCGGTGATGCCCAGCCCTCGGATCTGCTTCTCACGCAGCAGCAGAGCATTCACTCTCCTCTTCTCTTCATGTTCCACGATGTTCTGGGGTTTCATGGAGTTGTACTGCACACGCTGCACATCGGCAGAGAAACACCTGAGCTATAGCAAAGCTGAAGCTGGGATAACACACAGGTGACACAGAGCCATGAGCTGCTCCAACCCTGGGCACAGTTACAGTCCCAGGGGGGACAGAGATCCCAGTGACAGCCAGAGTGGAAAGGCACCACACTGGTGCTTGCAAGCAGTGCCAACACAAGTTGTTGACTCTGAACTTCAGGCAGGGAGTCAAACCTGGAATTTCTACTCCATGGGTGCACCAATGGCTCAGCACAGCTCCCGCAGCCGTATCAGTGACTTAGAGAGCCCACAGCCAGTGCTGACACTGACGTACCTTTCTGTCCCA
Source organism: Emberiza elegans (assembly GCA_024865655.1). Lineage (NCBI taxonomy): Eukaryota > Metazoa > Chordata > Aves > Passeriformes > Fringillidae > Emberiza > Emberiza elegans. The sequence goes on from JALJVW010000398.1 coordinate 345,108, forward strand.
CGACTTGGTGCTTCTGTAGGAAAGGTGGGTTGCAGGAGCTGTGCCTTTATTCCTCTCTGTTTTCTTCTTCCTGATAGCTTCCATCTTTTCATTTTTCAGGCGCATCTCCTCCAGCTGCTGCCTGCCCCACAACAGCGCAGTCACTCACAGCTCAGAGCCGCAAAAGCAAAGGGCTCTGGGGCAGATTTCAACCTGAGGACATTTACTGCAGGCCCAAGTTCTATATGAATAGCCCATAATAGAACTGTGCCAAGAGAGGGAATGGGAAGCTTGTAAAGAGACTTTTAAAAAGAGAGATGCCCTTGGATTAGGCTGTGTTTGCCAAAAGGGAGGGGGACATTTGGAAAATGGTGTCTCCAGGGTCCTAAAGTCAATGGACTACTGTCCTTTCCTCTCTGGAGTCCACGCAAAAGGAGCCACTTTGCTGTGGTGCCACAGCACATGCAGGCTCCTTCCTTTCCCCTCCCACTCTCCCTGCTTTCTTACACCTGCCAAGCAGCAGAGTTGCTCCCCAGGAGGGATCAGGAGCAAGTGGTCTCCATGCCACCTGTGAGAAGTGGGTTTCCACACGAGCAGCATACCTGGCATACTCTTCTCTTGCCTTGGATGCTGCTGTATCCTGGAAGAGGGACCTGCTCTGCTGGAAGAATGGCTCGTACTTCTCCGTCCCAGGTGCTGGGTAGATGCGTCGGAACCCCCCCAGGTGCTCGTTCTCATAGGTTTCAGCCTGGGCCAGCCAGGCAGCCTGGCTGCTCTCCTGCTCCCTGCGCCTGCAGCAGGAGGGAGCACAGGGAGCTGTGGAGGGAGGCTCTGGCACAGGCAGAGCGCGGGGCTGACGTGCTCAGCATGGCCCAGCATTGTCCCAGGAGTCCTGACTGAAACAGCAGCTGGAGAGAGCCACACCCTGCCTGCCAGGCAGCAGGCTCACTGAACACGGGCTTGTGAAAGGACATAGGGCAGACAGAGGAACGGGAAACCCTCAGCCCTGGAAAGGACCCCTGCCCTGGAGAAAGGTACCCCCAGTTCCTGAGGCAGGGCTGTGGTTCCTCATGTAAGCATCCCTGCCAGCCCAGGATGCTGGCACTGCCCATCCCTAGCAAAAGAGATTACAAGCAGGTGCGGCTTGGGGAGAGCTCTGTCAGGGCCTAGAGCACAGTGTCACAGATCTCCTGGCACCCAGAGAGCAGCCCTGGCTCCTCCTTGCAGGATGCAGAGGGCTTGGGAGAGCTCAGAGGCTGCACAATGCCATAGGCTCTGGGAGCTTCCACAGCCAGCCCTGGTGTTGTCCTGCTCTGTCATGCCCTGTTTTTGCTCACTGGGACCTGTGACATGTGGGGGATCAGCAGTACCTGGACTCCCAGGGAGTCTGGCTGGCCTGGAGGAGCCGTTCCTTTACCCGCCGCTTGTCTTCCTCCAGCACCTTCTTTCTGTCACAGGCGTGCACATTGATCAGGTTGAAGGTGTCACACAGAAGGGCATCCTTCACCTCATGGTCTAGCTGAGAATCCGTGTTGAAGCTGGGAGAGTGGTTCACCTGCCAAGACAAGCAGGTAACCTAACCTGGCATCCCAGCCACGCCCTGGGATGTTCTGCTCCCTGCCAGAGACAGGAGCCACACACAGCACTCTCTCCTGCCCACTTGTGCCACAGGTCACTGGATCCCACCCCACAGGGCTCAGGCAGGGGGCAGCTGTCACAAAATCAGGGTGCTCCCAGGACAAGGGGTCTGAAGGCTTGGGAAACTCCCTGTTGTTAGATGGTGTGCAGGAAATGGGTTCTCTTGCATCCTGCTCACAGCAGGTTGTTTGGCTTCACAGCCTGGTTAATTCTGTGAGCAAGGTGGCCCTTTTGAATCAAACAAACCCCCTGTCCTAGTGGCCCAGCTCTGAGCTCTCCACTCCTTCCTCACCTCCAGCAGCCATGGTTTCAGCCTTCTATCCAGCAAGATGTCAAAGCCCAGGATTTCAAAGCAGGCACAGCCAGTAGTGCGGTTGGAGAAGCAGCTCTGGTAATGGTGTTTCAGCACAGGGTGAGCTGAAATCAGTGTCTTTATAACAATGTCATCAATATCTGCCCAGAGCTTTGATGTGTCATAATTGTGCTTTGCCATCCAGGCGTTCAGGGTGGACAGTTTCCTGTGTGGGAACAGGGGGTAGAGAAGGCTCAGCTGTGTCACCCCAGGAAAGCTGAGGTAAACCCGTGTCCCCAGGCAGTGTTCCTGCAGTGCTGGGACATGCCAGTACCTCTTGCTGCCCACCATGTCGTCCTTGATGAAGTTCTCATTGTGTTTGTTGATTGCATAATTGGTCAGGTGCATGCAGATGTCACCCTGGCAGGGAACCACAAGAGATGTTTGTTCACTCTGAACCACTGAGCAAGAACAGGAACAGCCCCACCACTCACTCCCATGTTCTTTTCTGCCTGGAGCATGGGCAGAGTAGGAATGGTGTGGAATTGAGCATTCTTATCAGGGCCAGAAGCAGAACATGCTGCCCAGAGACACTAGGGGTAGGGGGGAGGCTTCACTCTGCAGGTTTTCAAAACTTGATTGGGTGAGACCCTGAGAAATGATATGAATTTTTTGTTGACCACGTTTTCAGCATGAGGTTGGAGACCTTCCGAGGTTCCATCCAAGCAAACAATTCCATGATTTCATGGTAATGCCAGTGAACAGCCCAAATGTGGGGCCTTGGGGTAAATGTACTATCCCTCCTCCTGTAAACACCTCCTGTGAGGAGGAGGAAGGGGCATAGAGGAAGAACAGGAAAGCATCAAGCTGGGACTCCTGCAGCCCCCAATACCTGCCTTTTCAAGGCCTGGAATGCCCCCAGGACAAGTTAAGGACTGATACCTACAGATACTATATGAGTTTTTTTTAAACTTCTTCTTTACCAGGTTTCTCGTGCTGTTATCGATGTACCTCATGGTGGCAAACCGGGCCAGGCCCTCCTTGTAGAGAAAGATCTTCAGTGGGTCACAGGATGTGACCAGCACGTAGATGCGCATGTCAAACTTGAAGCCATCGATGAGGAAGGGCTGAGAGGAAAGAGGCAGGAGCAGGGGTGAGCTGAGGAACTGCTCCCCTGCCTGTGCTGCTCAGCAGAGGGTCAGTTTTTGTCTGTGTACCTGACATGCCACAGCCACACCAACACCTCCAGCAGACCCGAGGAGACCCGGGGAGCATGGGGGATGCTGGAATCCTACCCCAGAACCATCCCAGTACCTCAGAGATGTACTGCTGACAGATCATGCGCTCCCCGTGCTTGATCTCCTCTGGGTGGTGGGTTATGAAGATCCCTCTACCCTGGCAGCTGTTGTCGGGCTTGCAGATGAATGTTCTTGCTTTCCTCATGGATCTATAGGCATGGAAATCTCCGTAGCTGTGCAAGGGAGGGATGACTATCACCAGCTGCAAAAAACACCCCTCTGAACTCTCTCCTAACAGCTGGGTACTGAAACCATGGTGCTGCAGGCACCGAACTTCTGCAGGGGATGAATCAAACTCCCATTCCTAATCTGCAGGAGTCACAGACTGGTTCCTGTGTGACCTGACCCAGCCTCCCCATCCCTCCTTTTCCCTGCACACATCTCCAGCTCTGCTGGGAGGTTTGCAGAAGAGGTCAGGGCGGTGTGTGCCAAAGCAATGCAGGTTTGGGCTCTGGTGCCCAGAAAGAGCAGGCCAGCAGCCTCCCTGCCCGTGTCCCCCATCCCTGAGGCTCTGTCCCACACCACTCACTCGGCTGGCAGGCACCACGTGCGGGGGAAGATGTTGTACTCCTTGGGGAAGAGCCGGAGCATGCGGTTCAGGTTGCGAGCCAGCAGGTCCTTGCGGCACAGCTCGATCATGCCTGGGAAGTGGTTGATTTTCTGAAAGTGATGCAGAAAACCCCCATCAGCGGAGCCCCGTGGGGATGGATTCTCCCAGCCCCGAGGAGAGCCTGTGCATGGAGAACCAGCAGTGAGAGGGAAGCCAGGCCTGTGGCTGCCTTGAACTACTGCTGGGGGTGACACTTGCTACAGCTGCTTTATCTGGGCTTCACTACTGATTTATCCGTCTACTCCATCTTAGCCCTGGAGCAGCGTAAGAGCTGTTTATTTCACAGCACATCACAGGGCTGGGACGCTGCTGCTCCCACCACAGCTGCTGAATGCTGCTGATGACACCAGCCAGGGACATGGCACAAGCAGAGGCATCTGACCCTGCACCCTGGAGCCGAGGCACAGATGGCACACGGCACACTCCGGGAGCTTCTGTTTCCCTCTGCCACGTGCTGTTCCACAGACAGCCCTGTGTCCCAAGCAATGCCTGCTGGGCGGGTGTTCTGATTACCTGGAAGCGCTTCATTTCCATGAGGCGCTCCAGAGTGACCGTGCTGTCCGTCCAGTACACCGTCCACTCCTCGTGCTCGGCCGCCTCCTTCAGCCCGCAGTGCTGCGCCGCCCGCCGCACTGTGCCAAGGCAAGCAGTGACAGGGCCAGCCAGGGCAGGGGCTGGCACACCCCAGAGAACCGGGGATGGGGTGTGAAACGCACCTCTGCCCGAGGGGCTGACACACACAGGGGCTGACAGACCCCCAAGGGATGGAGCATGCAGCTCTCCGGCCTGCAGTTCCACTCTCAGAGGTCCAAGGTATTGGCACGACCCCTCGGAAGGTGTCAGGAACACCAGTTTTACCTGGCCAACCTCCCAAGCCTCTGGCTGCAAGTGTTCTGGGGACTCCTAACCCTCTAATCCCACCTGTCCTGAGGTGCCAGGGCACCTCCACAGTGGGATTGAATTTCCCATGGGTCTTACACCTCACAGGCAGACACAAGTGTTGTGAAGGTGTGAATTTAATCTCCCAAATCAAAGGTCGTTCAGCAGTAGAACACAGCTCTGCAGGAAAAGGTCTCTGCTGGGATGGTTCATGCTAGTGCCAAGTATGAATTTGGCAGGGCTGATGGGGATCCACACACAGCAAGATCCCTTAGCAAGGTAGATTAATAACAGCCCTCAAGGGCCAGGAGTTTGTTCTTTCAAGATCCAGCTTGTGGAAGGAGAGTGGGAGGGGACAGTGGACCAGCTCCCTGGGGTCCCCAGGGATGAACAGCACAGGGAGAGGCTCCAGGTACAGATCCTGCCTGCGCACCACCAACTTCACTTTGAACAGCTGACAACCCTCAGGTCCTGTCTCCAAGCCCAGGTGCTCCCTTGCACTGTACCTGATGGAACCCTTCTTGCCCATTTTAGCAGACAGCTGGCAAACACAAGTGTGGGGGATTTTGAGGGCTCGTGCTGCACATTTGAAATCGGGAGAAATCTCAGTCCAATGTGTGACAGACTCCCCTGACACGAGGGTCCTGTGCCAGTCGCTGGCAGCAGTGAATAAACCAGTGGGAGCTGGGTGTCAGCAGTGCTGCTGGCTGGGCACACGTGGGGAGCCTGCGGGTCGCTGCCCCTCTGACTTACCGCTGTCGTACTTGCAGCCGCTCAGGTTGATGGAGGGGACACTGGAATAGAGACCAGATGACAGCAGCTCAGCGAGGCACCGGGCAGGGCACAGAGTGGGGACAGCCCCGATGCCCCACACACAGAGCACATCGGGCAGCCCGACCGAGCCAGCCCGGTTCGCTACAGCCCTAAGGAGGGGGGCAGGCTGCTCCTGGGCACAGAGCCGTGCCCGGCTGTGTCACACAGGGGGTCGTTGGGGCACTTCCAGGGAACACTATTTATTTTGGGTCAGCGGGCCCCCGCACCGGCCCCCAGGGGCTGGGGAGAGCCGGGCACCGCCTGGGCACTGTGCCACGGCTGGGCTGGGGCCGGGACCGAGCGCGAGTGAGGCAGCAGGAGGCGCCGCCGGGAATGGCCGGACGAGCTCCAGCCGGACCCTGCCGGGGGCTGCGGCCCCGCACTCGCCTGCGCTTCCTCCGCGGCTCGGGTCCGGCGGGAGCAGCGGGACGGTACCGGGGGGCTGCGGCGATGGGCGCCCCCTCACTCGGAGGGGTTTCCGGGGACGGGCCCGGGCCCACGCTGCCCCTGCCGCCGCCGCCCGCCGCCGCCATCGCACCGCTCCCGGCTCCGCCGCGTTCCCATGGCGACCGCACCATAGAGCTGGGCGTGCGGCCAGAGCGGCCTCGCGACCGCCACTTCCGTGTCCTCCACCGCAGCGCCCCCTGCCGGTCCCGGTGCGCTCAGCTCTGCAGCGGCCCAGCCGCTGTCCGTGCCACCGGCTCAGGCCACTGTCCGTCGGCCGCTGTCCGTGCCCCCGGCTCAGGGCTCCGGCCGCTGTCCGTGCCATCACCGCTCCAGCAGCCGCGCCAGCTCCCCGCCCAGGTGGAGCAGCTCGGTCTCGGGCAGCAGGTGCTGGCGGATGGCGCTCAGGGCCTGCTCCTCGGTGATGTCCCGGTAGAGCGGCTCGGCGGGCAGCGGCAGCAACCCCGCCAGCTCGCACAACGCCACGGCGAAGGGCTCGCCCGCCTTGGGGCCGAAGAGCGGCCGGCGCGCCCACAGCAGCACCCGCAGCCCGCGGCCGCCCCCGGGCCCCGCCGGTGGGTCGCCCCGCGTGGCCAGCACGTTGCAAGCCAGCCCGGCAGCGCCCAGGTGCTCCGCCGCCCGGCACACGGCCCGCGACACCGGCTCCAGCGCCGCGGGGCCGGCGGCGAAGAAAAGGAAGGCGGGGGCCGGTCCGGCGCGGAGCAGCGCCAGGCGCGGCCCCAGCGGCTCGGCCGGCGCCTCCTCCAGCGGCAGCGGCCGGTCCAGGTAGAGCCCGTGCAGGTGCAGGTGGTTCACCGAGGCGCCGCCGCCCAGCCCGTTGAAGCCCACGCGGAAGCCGGGGTGGGCGCTGAGCAGCGCCGCCTCCAGCGCCCCGCGCAGCGCCGGGGCCGTCAGCGCCTGCGGCAGCCGCCGCGCCGGCTCCGGCAGCAGCAGCACGTGTCCCCGCTCCAACGGGCTGGCGTTGATCGCCACCAGCAGCGGCTCCGGGCCGCCGGCGCGGCGCAGGCGGAACAGCAGCTCGGCGGGGCGCAGCCGCGTGAAGTTGAAGGCGGCGGGGTCGAAGGGGTCGCGGAGGCTGTGGACGGGCTGCGGCGGGCGGCGCTCCGCGCTGCGCTGCTCGTTCAGCTGCGCCACGAGGCGCACGGCGCCGGGCAGGACGCGGGTGGGCAGCGCTCCCAGCCGGTACCGGAACAGTCCCCGCTCCATACGGTCGCTCCAGCCTGCCAGCAGCACCCGGTCGAAGCGGGAGGGCGCGGAGCCCGGGTCGCCCCAGCCGGCTGCCTGCAGCACGAAGTCCTCCTCGCCGTACACGAACTCCTCGGGGCTCGGTTCGCCGGGCTCACCATCCGCCGTGGCCGCCATCTCCGCGGTGGCGGGGCCGGGAGCCGCCGTGTGCCGGGCGGGCGGGGCCGGCGGTGCGTGCGCGTTCGCCCCGCCCGGGGCGGGCAGCTCCGCGGCCGCGGGCGGGGAAGCGCGCAGGGAAGCGGCGCCATGGGCGGCTCGGCCAGTGTGATCCCGCGGGACTTGCTGGGCGAGTACCAGGTACCGGCACCGGGGCACAGGGCCGGCTGCAGGGCCCGGCTGGGGTGGCCTGCCTCAGGCCCCGCTGCCGGGGCTGACCCGTGCTGTCCCACAGGAGCTGACGTTCCTGAGCAAGCAGGAGATCTTGCTGTAAGTACCGCCGTGAGTGCTCCCCCGCCTGCCAGCCCGCTCCCGCGGGACACGGAGAGCTCCCGTTCCGCCCAGCTGAGCCGGGAGGTGCCAGGGCACTCCCTGCGAGCCGGTTGTGCCGGGGCCAAGGTCCGCGGGTGCTGCCGGTGACGCCCTGACCCGCGGGGCTGGGGCTGGGGCCGGCCCGGTGACCCTCCGGCAGCCCCGGAGCCGGGGGGCAGCAGCCGGACCGGCCCCTCTGCCTGCCCCGGGAGCAGCGGGGGAGCCCGGCCCGGCCCGGCAGAGCCGGCAGGGGCTGTGGGAACGGGCCGCCCCGCCCTGGGGAGCGCCGTCGGTGCCGCCACCCCGCTCGCACCACAGAGCCCTCTCTTTGTTGCCTCTTAAAGTGCCTACAAGAGGTTCAGTGAACTGCTGCCGAAGGAGGAGAGGGAGAACGCCTGCTCCGCGCGGGTCCCCAAGAGCCAGATCCTGACGCTGCCTGAGCTGCGGGTATGGCACACACGGGACACTGCTGCTTCGGGGTAGGGCCCCGTGCACCCAGCACGGCCTCGCTGTGCCAGCAAAGAGCTTCCCTGTCCTCACCGAGCAACTGACGATCCCAGGGATCCCTGCTGTGCCATGGAGCATCCCAAGGGTCCCTGCTGTGCAGGATCCTGGGGGTCCCTGCTGTGCCACAAGGGACCCCGCTTATCCCTGCTGCACGGGGCTCACCCCGGGAGGCGCACAGGACAGGTCTGACCGTGCCGTGGGTGATGGAGCAGTGGCAGAGCAGGGCACCTGCTCACCTGCAGCCACAGCCAAGGTGTGCCTGACGGGGCCAGCGGGGCCCAGCCCTGCCTGAGCCATTCCCGTGTCCACAGGCAAACCCCTTCCAGCACCGCATCTGCCACGTGTTCTCAACCTCAGAGACCGAGGATGACAGCATGTCCTTTGAAGACTTCCTTGATATGCTGAGTGTCTTCAGCGATTCTGCCACCTCTGACATCAAATCCTACTATGCCTTCCGCATCTTTGGTGAGGCTGGGGACAGGTGCTGTGTTCTGGGATCCCCGCACCTTGAGGAAGCAGGAGCAGGGTGATGAATTGATGTTCAGGAGGGCTGGCCCTTGGAGCACCCACGGGGATGGTGGCTTTAGGAACTCCCTGTGGGAACAGCTGGTTTGGCATGGTGAGGTGCATGGAGGGGTGCAGTGCCGGTGCCTGTGGCTCCCTGGGGTCACTATGGCCCTGCCAAAACCTACCTTGTCTGTCTCCACAGACTTTGACAATGATGGGACTCTGGACAGGAAGGACCTGGAGCAACTGGTGAACTGCCTGACAGGGCAAGGCGAGGGGTCCCGGCTGAGCAGCGCAGAGATGGAGCAGCTCATCCAAAACGTGAGGGCTCCCGGCCAGGGCACGGGCCCTGCAGAGCCCCAGGCACAGAGCTCACTGCTCCCCTTCCCCACAGATCCTGGAGGAGTCTGACATCGACAAGGACGGCACCATCAACCTCGCCGAGTTCCAGCACGTTGTCTCCCGCTCCCCCGACTTTGCCAGGTGCGGGGTCCCCAGAGCCTGGCGAGGTTCATCACCCGCATTGCTCAGCTGGCACTGGGGCACAGCTGTGGTGCAGGAGGGCAGGGCTGCATCCCCTGCTGGCTCTGCAGAGCCTCTCCCACACGGGCATTGTGGTTCCTGCAGCACCGGGTGCTTGTAAACCCTTTGTGTGACCCAGCAAGCAGGTGCAGATCCTGTCATATCTCTTGCAGCTCTTTCAAGATTGTCCTGTGAGCTCCTGGCTGTGCAGCAGCACTCCTCCAGCTCCTCCAGCACTCCTCCGGTTCCTGCAGCTCCCTGTGGGCTCAGCCATTTCCTCTTTCAGGGAGCACGGGCCCGGCCCCTCAGTGGCCTGGCTGTGCTGCAATGCCTTGGGCAGGAACCCTCCTGCTCCCCTCTCAGGTGCCTGCTTGGCAGCAGGGAGTCCCAGGAATCTGCCTCTCCTGGGCTCCTCTGCTGTCCTAGCACTAGAATTTGAATCCCTATGCATTCCAGGGGCAGCTGTGCTCCTGCCTGGGGCCACTCTGCACCAGCACAGCCCCTCTCTGCCCTCAGGACCAATTCCTACCCTGTGCCTTCCAGCAGCAGGCAGGGAGCTGCCTCCCCTGCCAGCCTCTTCTGCCTCTCCTGTAGTTCTGGGAGCCTGCCTGCTGCCGCATGGATCCATTTCTCTGAGCAGTAACTGAACGTGGATCCTCTGAGCAATAACCAAAAAGTGGATAATTTGCCTCAAGCAATAACCCAAATGGGGGTGCTTTCTCTGAGCAGTCACCCCGGAGTCACTGTACAGGTGCCACCCCAGAGCAGAGCTGTCCCCCCACGGCTGAGCTCAGAGCCTGCACTCCTCCTCCTCCTCCTCATCCTTGCTTTCTGTCTTTGCCCTGTTCTGGCTCCAGCACAGCAGCTGCTCTGCCTCCCTGGCCTCTTCCTCCCCCAGTCCCTGTGAGGACACAATTAAAGGGCTCTGGTTTCACCCTTGCTCTTTGGTGCCTTTGTCTGGCTGTGGGACGGGTGCCACCAGGGTGTTGGGGACATGGGCTCCTGCCAGCCCTCTCTGCCTGCCGCCAGCCGCCGCTGCAGGGGACGGGCTCCACGTCCTGCTCCACCACAGCCCTTCCAGGGCCACCTCCCTCCTCCACACTGGGGTCCTTCTGGGCAGCACAAAGAGCTCAGTGCTCGGGCTGGGGCACTGAGGGGAGCCCTGGGCAGCGAGTGGCACCGTCACTGCGGGCAGCAGCAGCAGGGGCCCTTGTCCTTGCTCAGGATCCTCTCTGCCCTGCCAGGACTGCTGTGGGTCCGGCTGGCCCTGCAGAGCCCCGTGCTGGGGCAGAGCAGCTGATGGCTCTCGGGGCTCTGGCGTGGCTGTTTCCCACACGGTGGCTCCTGCTCCTGGCGCTGCCAGCCCTTCCAGCTCGCTGCCCCACGGTGCTGACAGTATCTGCCCGCCGAGGCCCGTGCCCCTACGGCCCCAGGGCTGTGTCTGTTGGCAGCTCACCAGCCAACGCCTCCAGTGGCTTTTTTGATGTCCCAGAACAGGCTGTGCAGGAAGTTCAGTGCATGGGTCCAGCTGGGAGCAAGGCAGTGCTGGTCCCTCGGGGGAATCCTGCCTGGACACGCCATCTCTGCGGAGCTCACCGCTTCCCCCAGCCCGGTGCTGGCACAGCCGGTGCTTCCCAGATGTGTGAGGGCTCAAACCAGCACTGGCTGCAATCCCAGGCCTCGCCCTCAGCCACCACGGAGTCAGGTCCTGCTGGCAAAGTGTGCAGGGTCAGCCCACAGCAGGGTGGGATGGGGACAAGGACCTGATGCTCCCTGCGCGGGCACTGGGTCCCACATGCAGCACAACAGGTGCCGTCACAGCCTGTCTCCTGCGGGGGCTGCCCTCCTCCCAGCCCCAGGCCCCACATTTTCTTACTCCTGGTCACCACTGCCTTCTCCTGTTTCTCGTGGTGCCAGGATGGCATCACCCCACTGCTCTGTGCTCCGCCACCACAGGGCCTCCCTGCACCACACTGCCACAGCACGGGCCTCAGGCACGGCCCCAGGACAGCCCAGGGCTGCCAGGAGGTCACAGGGACACAGCCACTGTCCCTGCAGGGCCCCGCATGCCCTGGCCCAGTGCTCAGCCAAGCACAGTGGAGGGGACTCCACAGAGCTGACGGCCAGCACAGCCCTCTGCCCCCTCTGCAGGCACGGGCAGATCTTCCTCTGACTGCAGTGAGAGCCAGATGTGGCCGCTCTCCACGGGGCCACTGGGATGGGTCTGGCCTAGGAAGGCACTGAGCCCTGCCGCACACACGTGTCTGAAGGACTTTATATAAAAACGAGACGTTTCCACACACGCACGTGGGGCTGTGGGGGTGCCCCTGCCCACCCAGCGCAGGGAAAGCTGTTCCCAGCTCCCCTTCCCCGGACACAATTCACATTTTCCACATATTAAAAACGAACCAAGCACAGACGCACAGCACATGCCACGGGGCCGGTGCTGCCCAGCCGCACGCGTGGCCCTGGGTCCCCAGCGGGACGTCACAGTGAGGTGGGGCACGAGGGGGCCGCGGCCGCCCCTCCTGCCCTCTGCATAGAGGGGGTCAGGGCCTGGCACCAGCAGCCTGAGCCAGGAGCCGTGTCCATCCCTGCAGCAGGGACGCCGGGCTGGAGCCGTCCTGCAGGACCCTGGAGGGCACGAGGCACCCCTCACACCCACAAGTACCGAGGTGATGCCGGGGAGCCCGCCAGGCTCTAGACCCCACAGGCTGGTGGGCGCTGCCGCAGAGGGTGGGTGCCAGGCTCTGGGCATGCACACACAGACAACACGGACCCTGGCAGTGGTGCATGGTCCAGTGAGGCTCAGCAGAGCAGAGGCAGTGGTGACTGAGGGGTCGGCTCTCGCCCCCGTCACACCACCGAGTCCTGGATCTCGGAGCCCAGGCGCACCCGGGGTCTTTGGCAGGCAGGAGACACCTCCACAAAGCTGTCACGGATGTGGAGAGGCCTCTTCTCTGACTCAGAGAAGGTGCGTGGGGGTCCTGGGGGCTCATGCACAGGGGTACTGACGATGTAGTTGTCCTGCAGGGCCTGGTAGCCCTTGTGCTCAGGAGCCGTGCTGGGCAGGCTGCTGCCATTCAGGGGCAGGCTCTCCACTGGCTTGCGGGGTGGCTTCTGGTGCCTGCTGGGGTCGCCGGGCTCCAGCAAGGCCTTCATGCCGTCACGGTGCCGGTGCAGTACAAAGAAGGCCAGCACGAGGACAGCAGCAGCAAAGAGCACACACATCACCAGGAACTCGGTCCAGTAGGTCTTGCCGTCCAGCCGTGCTGCAGCACTGCCCACCGCTGAGGTGCTCCGCGATGTGCTGACCGTCTCCAGGGCGTCACGGCCAGCAGCCACCTTCCTGCCAGGGTCTGCTGGCCCAAGGGCTGGCTCTTGCACGCCCACGCAGTAGCTGGCCATCAGCTTGCGGAAGCCCTCCTCCAGCGACCAGCACTCGTAGGTGCCTGCGCGCTCCGGGCTGCCCACCAGAATGAGGGCCCCGTCGGGCAGCACCAGGTAGGAGGCGTTGACAGGTGCCCCGTTGTGCAGCCAGCGCCGCGAGGCCAGGTTGGAGAGCAGCCGGCACGGCAGCGGCCGCACTGCGTTGGGAGGGAGCTGGATCTGCTGGCACGGGGAGCCTGAGGCTGCAGACAGAGCCCATGGGAACATCAGTGAGGGGACCCCAGCCACGGGCAGGGGCTGCTGATGGCGGAGCAGGAGTCTGGGATGTGGGGGACCCCCCGGGACACGCACCCACACAGCACCAGCGGGAGCTCACCTGGGGGCAGGAGGATGCGGGGACGGGGCTGGGAGGCGTTGGCCGGCTGGCAGAGCCGCTCCGTGTCGGCATCCTCGATGTCCTGTGCCCAGAGCCTGGGAACAGAGTGAGGGCAGGGCAGTGGGGTGCCCTGGGGTGGAGGGGATGGCAGAGGGTGCAGCACTTACTGTGGGTGTGCCGGGGGATGTGGGGTGAGCCTGCGGCAGGCAGCCCGGCTCCAGGCGCAGAAGGGGTCCCGTGCCAGCACACATTCCCCACAGCTGCGGTACAGGCTGCAGTTGGCAAAGGGCACCTGGGCCACTGCTGTGTAGGTGGCGGCGTACACAAGGCCCTGCGGGGAGGGGACACGGGGGTCAGCGGGGTGGGCTCCTGCACACCCCTGCCTTCCCAGGTCTCTGTCCCCCAGCCCACAAACAGGACCTGCCCCAAGCAGGCTGAGCCCTTAGTGCCCCCCTTGCCCCAACTCCTGCCTGGTCCTGGTCCAGCAGCAGCTGGAGAATAGGCTGCCCGTCAGGGAAGAGGCGGATCTCCTCAATGATGTGCACGCCGTGGTTCACCCGCACAGCCTTGTGCAGCCGCCCATCATCTGCAAGCAGAGGGGCTGTGAGCAGGGCCGGGCTGCAGGGCACACAGCCTGCCCTGCCCAGCCCACGTGCACCCACCCGTGCCCAGGAAGAGGACGTCGTAGGTGCCGTGCAGGCCGGGCGTGCGGTGCACGCCGATCTGCTGGTAGCGCCGCTGGCTCTGCAGCAGCAGCGGCTGGCTGCGCACCGGGCTGTCCATCAGGAAGTGGTCCTTGATAAAGTTCAGCACCCGATCTGGCATCTGCAGTGATGAATTGATCCTCAGGTGCCGCGTGTGGCTGGTGATGCACTGCAGGGAAAGGAAGGGGCTCGGAAGGGCTTGGGGAAGTGGCTGGGTGCCCTGCTGTGGCAGCCATTGGGACCGGGAGAGCGACGGGGCAGTGCTGCATCCTGCGCTCGTGCAGGTGCCAAGGGGCCACCTACCATGCCCGGCCGGGGCTCTGGCACGGGGCTGGTGTCCGTGTACCACTGCTGCGTTTCGCGGTTCACCTCCTTGTAGAGCCCGCTGAAGGCGCGCTGCACGCTGCGCATGGGGAAGGCGCAGACGGCCGAGCTGCCCAGCCCACCCTTGTTCCTGGAGAGGACAGGCAGAGCCCACGGCAAGATCAGGGCCTGGCTCTGCCAAACCCCCCGTGCTGCCCTGGCTCCCCACCACTCACCACTGCGAGGTGAAGACACCGTAGAAGAGCGTCTCCCTCCAGCGCAGCTCACCCGGGGTGAGCACAAAGATGTCCTGCAGCACGTTGAAGGGGAACCCATCCTCAGGGTGTGAGCAGAGCAGCTGTGCCTTCAGGAAGGTTGTCCAGCGCCGCTGCAGCACGCGCTCCCCGCCCTGGTCCCCTGCGTGGCACAGCGGGTCAGGGGGCGATGCCGTGGCCGCAGGGCACCCCACGCGCTGAGTGAACAGAGTGGGGGTCCAGGCACCGGGGGGTGGAGATATGCAGGATGGCCCCACATCCCCCCACCCCAGCAGTGAGTCATGCCCCAGGCACAGCCTCCACACGCCCCTGCTGCCTTATGCCCACCTTGCACACACGTGCGATGCGGGAGACGATGGTGTTCTCAAAATAGTCAAACTCCTTCCCGGTCTCGCTGAAGAAGAAGTAGACCTTGTCGTCGTCGCCCTCAGGGTTGCCGGCAGGGAGGCTCTCCCGCAGGTAGGCTGAGCCCACGAATGCTGGGTCTGGGGGCATGAGCACCCTCAGCACTACTGGCCCCGGCCCTTGCCTCCCACGCTGCAGGGGAGAGGGACCCCGAGCAGCCGTGCTAGCCCCGGCCCTCACCTTGCAGCCAGTTGAGGGAGTTCTCGGTCTTGAGGGCGATGCGGCTCTCCTGGCTGCGGGAGATGGTCGGCTCGTTGCCCTGGAAGTTGCTGACGGTCCCGGCGTAGAGCTCGCCGTCTGCCAAAGACATGTTCCTGCTGGGACCTGCCACGCGCCACCAGCACGGCCCTGTGTCCCACTGGGGCTGGGATAGCCTGGCCTTGGCGCGGCTTGGCTGGGCAGACGCAGGGACGGGAGGCACGGGGAGGAGGCCAAAGGTCCCAGGGCGCTGCAGGGAGGGTGAGGGCTCCAGGGGTGCACAGGGAGGAAGGGCGAGGGTCCCAGGGTGTCGTGCCTTACCGACCATGACAGCTGTGGAGCGGTACTCAGGGTCAAAAGGGCAGCGTCCCTTCCCGTCCTCCAGCACCACCTTCCCCGACGCGTCCCGCTCCAGGCTGAAGTGCTGCACGTTCTGCAGCAGGAGGAGGCTGTGAGCCAGCAGCACTTGTCCCAGTGCCAAGGGCCCCACTGCAGGGCCCTGACGGCACGGGGGGTCCTGCAGGGGACCCTGTTCCTGTACTCACGATGTAGGCGCAGGCTGGGCTGAAGGCGCAGGTCCCACAGGTGTACAGGTGGGTGCTGTTCAGCTGCAGCAGCAGCTTGATGTAGTTGTGACAGTCCCTCTGTGGGAGTCAGAGGACCCAGCTCAGCCCGTGGCTCAGCTCTCACCCACACCCACCCTGCACAGGGCACTGCCCGTACCCACCACTGCCCCCAGTGCCTGCTGGCAATGGGGCTCACCTGGGGGTCCTTGCCCTTGAACACACACTGCCTCTTTTTCTCCTCATCTGCACTCCACAGCAGCTGTGGAGAAGGGACAGTCACTGGGAGCCCCCCCATCCCTGGCTGGACAACCCACACCCTCCTTGGGCTTGTTCATAGCAACCACATCCTCCCCTCCTCAAACATCCTGCTCTGGGGCAGTCTCTCCCGAATGCACGATGGCTCACACAGACCCAAATGCTGATGGGGATCCCCTGCACTCCAGCTGGGTACCCCCTCCCTCCCCAAGGGCTGCCCAGCCCATCCCTGGGCTCACCCTACGAGCTGGGGAGCTGGGCTGAAAGTTGCTGGTGTTGAGGGTGAGAAGCAGCTCTCGTGCCCCCAGGTAGAGGGTCCCACCGTCCGGGCTCAGCAGCAGGGCCGTGTAGTTGGACACGCCAGGTGCCTCAAAGCGCCGCACCACCCTCTCAGCCGAGTCTGTGGGGCACAGTGACAGGCATCAGCCTCGTGCTGGCACCTCACCCCAGGCCCCTGCACCACAGTTGCCCCTGCCCCTCTGCCCAGCACCTTGGCCATGCCACCCACCCGGAGCAGCCAGGGCCAGGTCCAGCTCTGCCCACACTGCCAGACACACCGCTGTGAACTGTGCAGGGCCACGCTAGTGCCCCAGGCCACCGCGAGGCACAGCCGCCTCCTGGCCCTGGGGGTGCCTCAAGAGCCCTGCCCAGCGCTGGGGCAGCTGCCCAGCCACGTCCAGCCCTGGAGCTCAGCCCTGCAGCATGGGAGGCTCAGCCCAGCCCAGCCCAAAGACCCGAACCTTACGGCAGGGGGAGATGAGTGCTGGGAGTATCCTCATGCCACAGCCCACAGGGCTCAGCCTCCTCAAAACACAGGGCTCAGCCCCGTGCTGCCCACACTGCCCCGCGGGGCTCAGCCCGTGCCGGACACGGGCCAGTGGCCGTGCTGAGTCCATGCTGAGTCAGGGAGTGCCCATCCTGTCCCGTCCCATGCCGTCCTGTCCCGCGTGGGTGGCCTGGCCCCGGAAGCCCTTCCTCTCCTAGCGCCGCTCTGAATCAGATGGGCCTGGCTGTGTGAGCGGGACACGTCGGGCTGACTCACGCTGCCAACTCCCTGACCCTCTGGGGACTCCCTGACCTCCCCCAAGCCCCTGCCTGCTCCCAGAGCCCCACCAGGACAACAAACCCAGAGCTCCTGCCAGGCCCTGCCTGGTGAGAGCCACTGTGAGGGATCAAGGAGCTGTGGGGCAATGGTGCTGTGGGGAGAACCCCGTGGCTCTCATCTCCCATTGCTCCACCAACCCCAGGTGCCTCTAGATGGGCAGCATCTCCCCCATTCCGGGGGGCTCAGCTGGCCCCAACACCAGCCCAGCTCTCCACAGTGGTACGGAGAGGAGGAAGCTGATGCCCCAGGGCATCCATCTGTGAGGGGCCCTGGACCCTAGTGGCGGGGTGATGCCACCCGTGGTGGGCACGGCAGCGGAGGGGCAACGGGGCCCCTGTGCCTTGCAGAACTGTGCCAACACGGGGAGCAAGCTGCTGGTGTGGCTGCCAGGGGCCTGTCAGGACAAGACCTGCTTCTTCCAGACAAACCTGCTGCAGGCACATCCAGTGCTCCCAGGAGAGCAGCTCCCAGCTCCTCCTCCCACCGACCGCAGCCCCACGTGGCCAGCTCCACGGGAGCCACCACCGGACACACACCGGCCACCGGCCCATGCTCCCCACCCTGCTCCCCGGCCCCGCTGGGGTCCAGGCCGGGATCCCCGGGCACTGCCCGTGGCTGCAGCCCCACAGCTCCCACAGGTGTGCAGAGCACGGGGCAGAACCGGTCTGTGCAGGCAGGGCCAGGCAGCGTGGCTCAACACGGCACAGCACAGCGTGGCATGATGCCGAGCTGGTTGTCTCACTGGGTCCCAGCCTCCTGTCCAGCTCAGCAGGTCCCACATCTGCTGGAGCCACCACGGCCGCGGCCAGCGGTCATGGGAGCATGTGGTGGGGCCACATCAACACCAGTGAGCTGCAGCACGCTGAGCCAGGGAGTGCTCGCAGCTGCCCAAACCACGGCACCCTCCCAGCGCAGGACGGGATGGGCTTTGCTGGCCGGCAGCAGCTGGATCCAGCCGCCTTCTGGCACCCAGCCGTGGGTGGCTCCCCCGCACGGCACAGCTGCCGCGAGCAGCGCGCCCCACGGCTCACCCAGCCTGTGCCAGCTGCTGGGGGCTCTGCAGGGCACGAGGGGCTGCAAACAGGCCCCCCACTTGTTACAGTTCTGCCTGGCCTAGCACCCTCCCGATGTAGCCCCCCGCACTCGGGCCACGCAGCTGACAAGTGCCTGCAGAGGGGCTCAGAGCTGTCCGGAGCTGAGCACGGCACAGAAGGGGCTGTGGCGTGTCCCCCACCTCAGGGACACCCCGAGCAGAGTGCCCCGGCCGGCTCACCCGCCCCATCTGGTACGGGGCACAAGCGGTCCCGGGTGCCCCCGGCACACCCACCCCCGGTGCGGCTCTGCACGGGGGCTGCGTGACCCCACACCCCGCAGCATCCCGCGGCCCTGCCCGAGCCTTGATCCGTGTCCCACTGACGGAGGGCTCCCCGTGTCCCGGGGAGCCGGCGGGGCTGTCACACGGCGTTTCCACGCGGCGTTCAGAGCCCGGGGGGACGCGGGACGCTCCGCCGCCCCGGAGGAGACGCCAGCCGGAGCCCTCGGCGGGGGCTGGCTCCCCTCCCCGGTGCCGGCGGACCCTCAGCCACCGAAGGGCGGCGGACACTCACCGTAGGGCAGGCTGACCCGTGGGACAGGCTCCGGAGCCGCCGAGAGCAGCAGCGCCGCCAGCACCGGCAGCACCGGCCGCGCCGCCATCCCGGACCGAGCCGCGGGTCTCCGCCGCGGCCGCGAAGCCGCCCGGGCGCTGCAGACCTGCGGGGAGAGAAGGGGCTCAGCGGCTCGGCACGGCACGGCCCCCGCCCCGCTCCGCCCCGCGGCACCGGGCGTACAGCCACGGGCGAGCCCCGCCCGGCCGGACCGAACCGGCCCCGCCCGAGCCCTCCTGATCCGTTCCCGAGCCGTACCCAGCCGTTCCCGGGCGCACCGACCCGCTCGGCCCCAGCCCGCCGGTGCCCCGGGCGGGGTGGGCCGCTCGGAAGAGGAGGCGGGCGGCTCCCCGCCGGTACCGCCCCCACGCCGCCCCGGCGGGACCCGGCCCCAGCCCCCGCCCCGGCCGTCACGGTCCGGAGGGAACGGGGCTTTGTCCCCGGGCTGGCGGCAGCCGGGGACTCCCTGCGCCCTCCTGCTCCCCGCGGCAGGGAAACCCGGCGGGCCGGGACCCGGGGGTGGTACAGGAAGGGCTGGCTGGGAGCATATCTTGCTGTCCCCGGAAAAGCTGTCCCGGGAGTGTCCTGCTGCCCTGGGGACACTCGGCCCCATGACTGCTACCAGAGCGCCCCCCCGCCCCTCAGCTGTGCCCCACGGCCACACTGCTGGGGCTGGGGGCTCTGCTCGGCACAGCCCAGCGCCCCCTCCCTCCCTCGGGAGCCATGGGGTACCACGGGGTGCCTGAGCCAGCCCCACCACGGGCACACCTGGCCGGCACCGGTGTCCCCACAGGTAGCACTCGGCACAGGCGACACATCCCTGCCAGCCCCTGTGCCCATGCCAGGGGTCCCGCCGAGCGGGCAGTGCTGGGCACAATCTCTGCCTGGCCCTCGGGGGGCTCAGTCCCTGTCCCTGGCTGCGGTGTGGGGAGGGATCGCAGAGCCCTCAGAGCACTGCCCACCCGGCCAGCAGCACCCACGCAACTGTTATTAATGACAACTCCTTACATTGCCATGGCAACGGGGACAGGGGGACAGAGGGATGGGGTCCAAGGATTCCCCAGGCAGCACACTGGGGCCAGGGTACCCAGCGCTGCCCTCCCAGTGTGGGCTGTGGGGCAGAGCTTCCCATGTCCTTCTTGGTCAGTCCCAGCCCTGACTGCAACGGTGGGACCCACTTGGAGCCCCCTACCCAGGAGAAATACTCCCCCACACCCAGGACAGTCGTGCCCACACGTCTGGGACAGCCGTGCCCACACTCCCACTCTCTGCCCACCTGGCACTGCCGGATGGTGCCCACTCACAGGTCATACCTGATGTCCAGTGCTGGAGCTCTGGGCTGCCCCTTCTGCCCCAAATTTGCTCCCTTCCTGTTCCCGCTGCTCCTGCTGTTCCTTCCCAGGCCTGGGACTGTCCCACAGCTCCACCCCAGCCTTATCAGCAGCACCCTTTGCCCGGGAAGTGGCACAGACGGACGGGACTCAACTCCCCAGCCAAGCACGTCACCCTGAACAGGGTGGGAGAGGGCACTCACCCACCCTGCAGCCATGGCCCACCGCATCTTGGGGGGCTCCAGGGACCTGGCTGCCACCTGTGCAGGGCCGTGGGATGGTTGTGTCAACACCCGGGTGTGATGACATGCATCAAGGACGGGGGAGCCCCTGCGGGGAGGGCAGCTGCTCTGGGGTGAGCAGGGAGGGCAGGAGCAGGAGGGAAGGGAAGGGGCAGGCAGGGAGTTAAAGGAGGGCAGAGCAGGCAGGGAGGGAGGGCAGGAGCAGGCAGCAGAACCAGGCCAGAGCCTGTGCCTTTAAGCGGCACTCCAGCGCTGCTGGCAGCCAGGGCTGTTTACGCCAAACTCCCATTTATCTCCTGTCCTGCCCACGCAGCTGCCAGCGGGGCAGTGCCGGGGGCACCGCAGCACCCTGCCCCGCTCTGCACTCCGGCAGGCCCGTGCGTGCCCCACGCCCTGCTGCAGGCATTGGCACGCACCGCTGCGGCGGCCGTGCCGCCCTCCCTGCCCACTGCTGGCAACGGGGAAACCTCTCTGGGTGTTTGGGCAGCACCAAAACCCGTGGCCTGGGGTCAGCAGGCAGGTGGGGCAGCGGTTTCTGCACCGAATTCCCACGCCAGCGCCCGCACCCCGCTCCCACTGGCAGTGGGTGCCTGGGAAGGCAGTGATGGAACTGGGTGCTGCTGCTGCCTGCAGAGAGCAGGATGGGCTGTGTGTGCCTCACCGCGGCTGCTGCTGCTGCCCACCAGCTTCCACCTGCCCCCGCAGCCTGTCCCAGCACGGCCCCTGCTCAGGGACCTGCGCCCGGCTCGCACGCTGCCCACGCAGCCGGGCTCTCCCCACCCTGCGGGGCTCACACGCTCGCCCCCGGCTCGGCTGGCTGCGGGGAGCTGCCAGACAGCAGCCGGCAGTGCCTGCTCTGAGCACGCACACGCACGGAGGGTGAGCACGCACGCATGCACACCTGCAGTGCGCGGCGGCGGCCCTGCACAGCCACAGATGCTCCAGCCCCAGCTGCTCAGCGCCGGCTGCCCGCACACCGCGGGTCTCCCTGCACCGGGGATACCCGGCCGCGGCTGGAGCGCTCTGCTGCGTCCTGGCAGCTCCTGGCAGCTCCCCACGGGACCCCGGGCATCCCCCGTTCCACGTGCACCGGCTGTGACACCCTGCCTGAGCCAAGGGCCTCCCTCGGGGCCAAGCTGGGCTGGCCCCCCAGCTCTCTGGCCCACCGTGAGCTCAGACCCTACTGCCAGGGGTGGGTGTGGTGGCACACAGCCAGCCCCACAGCATGCCCTTTGCCCTGGCAGGGTGCTGAGGGGCACCTGCACCACAACACACACCTGTCTCATTGCTCCCATCTCTCCTGCACGATGGCAGAGACAAGAGGGTATCCCCACAGTCCACCTGTCCCCTGCGATGCCAGCACCTGTCTGTACCCCACACTGCCTGCCTGGGGAGCTGCAGGGTACACGGGGAGCTGCATGGGGCCCCCACTCCTTGCTGGGCAGCCCTAGCACAGGGCAGGGAAGAGCCAGCAGGAACCCCAGCCAGTGAGCACCCCTGGAGGGCAGCGAGGTGGCGGACTCGGAGCACAGGCACGTCAGCTCCCTGGACTGCAGGAATGGAGGGTCCGGGCTCAGGGATGGGTGCCCCCTTCCCAGCCAGTCCTGACTCTGCAGAGCTCAAACCAGCACTGGTCTCCTCAGCCCCCCGGCACCCTTGGTCCTGTGGCACCCTTGCTACCCTTGCCCTGGTGCTCCTTGGGGTCAGAGGGGGTACCAGCCCCCTAAGCAGCTGCAGGCCCAGTTGGAGCAGGCACTAGGGCCCAAGGGATGACCCAAAAGCCCATGGGACCCCAGCCCTCCCTGCACCCCAAGACCAGGGGCTGCCTGGGCACCAGCAGATCCTCAGAAGCAGTGGCCACATGTGTGGGACACACAGCACGTGCACACGCCGTAGGTGTCAGGGCCCATCACACCCGTGGGACACGCCGCACACACGCATGGGCACACACGCGTGGGCACACACGCGTGGCCCAGTCCCGAGCGGGCTCTGACACGCCTGCCCGTGAGCAGCTGTGACGCTGTCCCGAGCTCCTCCACACCCTCGGCCTGCTGTACGCACACCCGGCACATGTAAACACACGCAGACAGGTCACGGGGTGCTCACACCCTGGGCGGCAAACACTGGCCTGGGAACAGGCTGTGGGAATGGCCTGGTGTGCCTGCACCCCACACACACACAGACACACACACACACAGGCACACACGCACACAGACACACACAGGCACACACTTACACATGCACACACACAGGCACACCCACCAGCTCAGTCACACAGGCGCACCCAGGTGCACACACACTGTCACTCACACACAGTCACACAATCACACAACGTTGCACACACATTGTCACTCACACATTGTCACACAATCACAGAGCCACGCAGCAATGCACACACACATTGTCACACACACAATCACACAGCAATGCACACACACATTGTCACACACACAATCACACAGCAATGCACACACACATTGTCACACACACAGAGCCACACAGTGATGCACACACGTTGTCACTCACACGCACAGGCACACAGTCACACACAGTCACACACACAGAGTCAGGCACACACACAATCACACAGTCAGTCACACACAGGCACACACACCGTCACACTCTCTCACGGGCACACCCCCACATTCTCACATTCACGCACTCCCAGCCCCCCGCACCCGTCCCTCACGGACCCCCGTGCACGTGCACACGCGGCCCCTTGCACGGCGCCGTGCCCGCGCACCCGCCCGAGCCCGTGGTGCCCTCGCACACGCACCCCGCGGGCACGCCCGCCCCTTGCACACTCGCCGCTCCCGCACGCATCCCGCGCCCGGTGCCCCCCGCTGCTCACCCGCTCGGCGGCTCCGAGGCGCGGCGGGAGCCGCAGGCGGCGGGGGCGGCTCCGGGGTGTTTCCGCCGGCGGTGCGGGGCGGTGCGGGGGCGGCTCCGGGGGGCTCCGCCCGCAGCACAACAAAGGGCCGGCCCGCCCCGCCCCGCCCAGCCCGCCCTGCCGGGGGGGGGCCAGGGGGGCCGGGAGGGCTCCCGCCTGGGCAGGGGACTGGGGGCGGCCGCTCCCGCCTGGGCAGTCACCCCCACTGTGGGAACTGCAGGGGGCTGTCTCTGCCCCCACGGTTCCTGGGATGGCACCAGCCCTAATGGGTTCATGCCCAGCACTGAGTGTTTCAGCCCAGTACACTGAGGAGCTTCCAGCACCATGGGTCTACCGGGGAGCCTGGTTTGGGGGGCAGCACTCACTGGGGGCCCTTCCTGGGGGTCCCTGGTAGCCGGGGTGGCTATGGGGACACCTAATGCCTGTGTACATGGCCCCAGGTATCATTATGAGATCCTTGTGATGATAGTGAGCTCAGGGAGTTTTGGGGTAATTCATAGGACTGGGCACCTCAGGGTGCCGTGTGGCTCTGTGGGGTTCAGGGGTAGCACGGCCGTGGGTGTCCCCACAGTGGCATACTTGGTGGCTGGCAGCTGGGTGTCAGCAGTACCCAGAGCTGCTGGGATCACGGGCACTGAAGCACTGCCTGCGCTGGCCGGGCAGGAGTGCCCAGGCAGGGCCACGCTGGCAGCCCCAGGAGGCCGATGGTCGCCCAAGGGGGGACACAGCCCCCACTCCAGCCCGCGGGCCAGCAGCTCTGGGCAGCGCTGGGAGCTCTTTGTGTTTGCGGGCAGCACGAGGGAACGCGGCCCCGTCAGCCCCTCGGTGCCCCCTCCACGGGCAGACACATCCAGCCCCACACCGTGTCCTTCTCCTGCACTGGCTGGGCCCCAAACCTGCGGCACCTGTCCCCCCTGAGATGCCGGCCCCACAGCCAGCCCTGCCAGCACTCTATGTCCCTGGGGTGGCCGTGCAGGACGCTGGAGTAGTGCAGCGGCAGGGTGGCTGGGCCGCGGCCCGGGATGCCAGCCCTCTGTGTCCCCAGGGTGGCCGTGCAGGGAGCGGTGCAGCGGGAGGTGGCTGGGCCGTGCAGGACGCTGGAGCAGTGCAGCAGGAGGGTGGCTGGGCCGCGGCCCGGGATGCACGGGCGGTGCCGCTGTGCGGGGCCTGCCCTGGGCCTGCGCCACATGGCCGCCCCCGGGCCCTCCTCGCGGGGACTGTCCCGCGCTGGCCTGGCCCCGTCCTGCCGGCGCTGCGGTCACTGGGCGGCTCCGGCCGCGGGGCCAGGGCCGGGGCAGCTGGGGGCAGCCTCGGAGCAGGGCTGGCCGGGGTGGCGGGCTGCGGCAGCCCGGGCCGGGCGCCGGGAGCACGGACACCCCGGAGCCCGGCCCCCCCGGCAGCCCGCGGCTCCTGCTCTGGTTAATGTTAAAGCCAGCCGACGTCAAGGACTGCCGCAGCTCCCCCAGCCCCTCCGCCGGGGGCTGCCAGCTACAGGGCTGTTTTTCCTCCCAGAGCAGCCTCTGCCCGTCCCATGTGGCTAAAAAAAGCCATCGGCTTGGCTGGGACAGCAGGACAACAAATTCCCAGCCCGAGCAGCCTCCTGGCAACTCTGGCACGCTCCGTCCACCTTCTTGGGGTGCCCCTGGTGTGCATCACCCCCATCGTCGTTGTCATCATGATGGTTGCCCTCGTTGTCGTCGTGGTCCTCCTCCCCACGCGGGGCCAGGCGAGGTGAAGGTCCCTGGTGGAACAGTGGCAGTTGCCCTTGTCCTGCTGGATCCAGCTGCCGAGTCACGCGCCAGCCCAGCCGTGAGCAGGGACGCGGCTTCCATGTAGGGTCAGGCTGTGTCTGCATGCCCCCAGCCCCACGTGCCCCCCCAGTTTCACACGGGCATTTGCAGCTGGGTTTTGTCCCAGTTCTAGGAGGGTTTTTACAGCTGGGTTTTTGATCCTGAGGGTGTCTGATGCCGGTTCCACGAGGGGTTTTTGCAAACGGGTTTGGTCCCGGGGGGTGGGGCCATTCGCAATTCCACAAAGGATTTTAAACCGGTGTCTGATCCCCAGGTTTTGTTTAATTTCTGGTCCCAGGCAGGGTTTTGCAGCTAGGTCTGGTCCCAGGGGCTTTTGTTCCCTGTTCCACGAGAGGATTTACAACCGGATCAGGTCCTGGGGGAGTTTGGTCCCTGATCCCCGTGGGGTTTGGCACCCGAGTCAGATTCCATGGGGGGTGGTCCAGATTCCACGTAGGGTTTTACCGCCAGATTTGGTCCTGGGCCACGTCGGGCCCGGTTCCCATTCCCCACGGCCCTTTACAGACGGGTTTGGTCCCGGGTGGGTTTGGTCCCCGTTCCACGTGGGGCTTGGCCACTGATCCGTAACCCCGACGTACCCAGGGATGTACCAACATCCCTTCGGTGGGAACGGGGGGTGCTGCGGAGCGCGGCCCCCCCGTGCTCCGGCGCTGGGGCCGGGCGCGGCACAGGCCCGACCCCACCGCGGGACCCCCCGCGGGCCCCTGGGAGCCTCGCGGGGCCCCACGAGGGGAGCGGGGCTGTGTCCCGCCCCGGGGCGGAGAGAGCCGCGCCCCGGTGTCCGCCCCGTCGTGTCCGCCCACGCCATGGCCGCCCGTTACCTCCGCGCTGCCCCGGCGCTGCGCCGCCTGCCCCGCTGCCCGCCGCCCGCCGCCGCCGCGGGGCAGCGCCGCCACTGTGAGTGGGGACACCGGGGGCACAGCTCGGCGAGCCGGGGCTGTGCCCGCCGCGGGCGGGGAGCGCTCCGGACCCGCGGGGGGGGCGGCTCGGATTCTTTAGGGGGGCGGTGTCTGAAACGGGATCCGGACTCGCGCGTACCGGCGGTCCGCGGGCCTCCGCCGACCCACGCCGGCTTTTGTATAGCTCGGTCTGCTCCTGGGGGGCCGGTCCCGCTTCTGCGGGGGCTTTCACAGATGACTTTGGTCCCAGGGGAGTTTGGTCCCCGTTCCACGTGGCGTTTTGCGCTCCAGCTCCTACCTGGTCTGAGCTGGGTGGGGGGGGTCGCTCAAGGTCCCGGCCTAACGCGGGATTTCGCCCCCCAGGAGGGTGGCAAAGTCCTGTCCTGGTGCCACGCAGAGTTTTGTTGTCTATCAATGCTCAGGTCCCACTCAGGGAGGGTCACCTCTGCTCGGGGTATGCGTGGGGTTTTACAGCCTGACCCACAGACAGGTTTGGCACCCAGAGGGGTTTAGTCCTGGTCCAGGATCCACGCATGGATTTGCACCTCGGTTTGATCCTGAATCTGGCCCCAGGGGATTGCACCTGCTCCTGGTTCTGGTCCCATTCTTGATCTCACTGAGGCATTGGAGCCTGGCTTGCACATGGATCCCACTCCGGGAGGAATGTGTCCCTGTCCCTGTCCCCCTCACGTGGTGGGTTTTGCACTCTGACCCCCACTGCAGCAGTAGTGACCCCAATAATGGGCCCAGACCCCAGTGGGGCTTGCCCGTACCTATCCCTGAGCCAGGGTGGCACCCACACCTGGCTGGACAGAGCTGTGTGGTGCCCACAGGATGCCCTGGCCACACACAAGGGTGTGGAGCTGTGGGACCAGGGGTGCACCCTCACACCCCCCCACTGCTCTCCAGATGCCGACAAGCGGATCAAGGTGGCAAACCCAGTGGTGGAGATGGACGGGGACGAGATGACACGGATCATCTGGGCCTTCATTAAGGAGAAGGTGATGGGGGGATGTGCCCCGTGGAGCTGGGGGGGTTGGATGGGGAACCGGTGATCCCTGTGCTGCCCTCTGTCTGTCCCTCCCGCCTCTGTCTGCAGGAAGCAGGTCGTAAAATGGGCACAACTACCAGAACGACCTTTAAGTGAGGCGGTTCCGGGCAGCGGGGGCTGTCTCACACAGAGAGGCCTATTCAAGGCAGGGGGGATCATCCTGCTCAGCAGAACCACCTGGGGCAGGGGGAACCAGCTTGGGCAGGCAGCCAGGCTGGGCCGGGGAGGGTGCCAGGGCTGGCCATGCCGTGGTGCTGCTCCCCAGGCACCTCGCACTGTTCCCTCCATTCTGACACTCTCCTGGCCCCTCAGCTCATCCTGCCCAACGTGGATGTCCAACTGAAGTACTTCGACCTGGGGCTGCCACATCGGGACAAGACAGATGACCAGGTCACCATTGACTCAGCGCTGGCCACGCAGAAGTACAGCGTGGCTGTCAAGTGTGCCACCATCACGCCTGATGAAGCCAGGGTGCAAGGTGGGCACGGGGCCGAGCTCCTGTTACAGTGGGGGGGTGCTGGCAGCTCTCTGGGGCGCTGAGCCTCCTGTCTGTGCCCCCTGGGGTCAGCAGTGCCTTCCCACTGCCAGCTCAGGTTGCCGGTGGGTTGGGGCTGCACCATACTCAGTGCTGTGGCCCTCTGCCCACCCTGGGGGCTCGTGGGTGCTGTGGGGACCTCACTGACCTCTGCCCTGTGTCAGCCATGACCTCATGCTGGCTGTCCCTCCCCTTGCAGCAGGGTCTGGCAGCAGCCCGTGGCACAGTGGAGCTGGGTGCTCGCAGGGGGGCTGGGGGGTCGTTCAGGGGTCCCATCTGCATGCCCACAGAGTTCAAGCTGAAGAAGATGTGGAAGAGCCCCAATGGCACCATCCGGAACATCCTGGGGGGGACGGTGTTCCGGGAGCCCATCATCTGCAAGAACATTCCCCGGCTGGTGCCCGGCTGGACCAAGCCCATCACCATCGGCCGCCACGCCCACGGTGACCAGGTGAGCCAGAGCGCGGCCGGTGGCTGTGGCTGCGCAGCAGCTGCCTCTGCCCCTGCCTGACCCTCTGCCTGCCCCCACAGTACAAAGCCACCGACTTTGTGGTGGACAAGTCTGGGACATTCAAGATGATTTTCACGCCAAAGGATGGCAGCGGCTCCAAGGAGTGGGAGGTGTTCAACTTCCCGGGCGGTGGCGTGGGCATGGGCATGTACAACACGGACGAGGTACTGCTGGGGCTCAGGGGGCCCGCCGGGCAGCGTGCCTCCCACCCTGGGGGATGCCAGGTAGGGACAGGGTGCCTCGAGGCTCTGTGCTTCCCTTGCAGTCCATCTCTGGCTTTGCGCACAGCTGCTTCCAGTACGCCATCCAGAAGAAGTGGCCGCTCTACCTGAGCACTAAGAACACCATCCTCAAGGCCTATGACGGGCGCTTCAAGGACATCTTCCAGGAGATCTTTGATAAGTATGGACCTGGGGGGGGTCTGGGCTGTCCCGGGGGCACTGGCAGCAAGACCAGCGTGGGGTGAGCATGGCTGACCCCCGCTCCCAGGCACTACAAGACAGAGTTTGACAAGCTGAAGATCTGGTACGAGCACCGGCTCATCGACGACATGGTTGCCCAGATGCTGAAATCCTCCGGTGGCTTCGTCTGGGCCTGCAAGAACTACGATGGGGATGTCCAGTCAGACATCCTGGCCCAAGGTGGAGCAGGGTAGGGTGCGGTGGACTCTGCATCATCACCCCAGGAGCTGTCCTGACCCCTGTCCCCCCGCAGGGTTTGGCTCCCTGGGGTTGATGACCTCTGTCCTGGTGTGTCCGGATGGGAAGACCATTGAGGCCGAGGCTGCCCACGGCACTGTGACCCGCCACTACCGGGAGCACCAGAAGGTGGGCAGAGCCTGTAAGCTGCCTGTGCCAGGCTGCCCACGGCGTGGTGTCCACGCTGACCCCTCTCTGTGCAGGGCCGACCCACCAGCACCAACCCCATTGCCAGCATCTTCGCCTGGACCCGCGGCCTGGAGCACCGCGGCAAGCTGGACAGCAACCCGGACCTCATCAAGTGAGAGGGGATGGATCCCCGGGGGAGGGTCCCTGCAGCAGCTGCTCTGGGCGCAGTCGTGGCAGGGCCCGCGGCACCAGCTGTGCAAACTGTGCCCCAAACCCGTGCCCAGGTTTGCGCAGACGCTGGAGAAGGTGTGCGTGGACACCGTGGAGAGCGGGACCATGACCAAGGACCTCGCTGGCTGCATCCATGGCCTCGCCAAGTACGGTGGCTCCCAGGGCAGAGCAGGGGGCACTGGGGCAGCGTGGCTGCACGGGTGACCGTGTGCGTGGGGTGACCCTTAGGGTGGCCACAAGAACAGCACAGTGACCACAAGGACGGGCTGGCCCTGCAGCCTTGAGGGTAGGAAAGTGACCAGGAGCTGGCTGGGCATGGTGGCCACAGGGAGCTACTGGCCTCTCTGGGATGGCTATTCACTACTGACTGCGTTGGGCAGGGGCCACACCCTGGAGCCAGGGCTGTGGTGCCTGTGGGAGGAGGCAGGCAGGGACCCCCCCAATCCCTGTCTGTCTCCACAGTGTGAAGCTGAATGAGCACTTTGTGAACACTACCGACTTCCTCGATGCCATCAAGAACAACCTGGACAAGGCTCTGGGCAAGAAATAGGAGACAGCCTCTCCATCTCTGGGATGGATGGGGTTGGGAGGGGCCCAGTGTCCCCCCAGCTCCCCAGCACAGCTCAGGAACAGTTGAATAATTTTCCTAAAGTTTTCTTAGGAGTGTTTTTAAAGCCTTTGTAGCAGGGGAGTGTGGGGTGGGGGGCGTGTGGGGGTGTGTCTGTCCTGCCCTGATTCATGTACCCTGTAATGGTTTGGTGCCATTAAATATCTCGCCAGCCATGGCACAGCACCTGGCACGGCTCTACACTGCAGGCACGGGGGGCAGCCAGAGCCCTCAGCTCAGCCTTACCAGCCTGGGGGGCCGCGCACTCCAGCATTTGGCATTGGCCTGAGGGCAGTGTATGGGGGTCCCCAGCCCTGGCAGGCTCAGGAAGGGTAGGGGCTGGCCAAGGCTGTGGCCATGTCCATCCTGCCCCAAGGCTGGCAGAGGCAGTCGGCTGAGTGACCCACCCCAGGGCTTTGGGCATGGGGCAGACGGTGCTCAGCCACTGACACAGTGTAGGGGGTGTGTGGGGCCAGCACAGGTGTCCCAGACCCTATGCTGGTTCCTGAGTCCCGATGCCTGCCAGGACCCAGCCCAGCTCTGGGTGCTCCTGGGGGGCGAGGCTGTGGGCGCTGCGAGTCCTGTGCCCCGCAGCAGAGAGCGAAGAGCCCAGAGACTGGTCCCAGGCTCAGCACTGCCCCGGGTGCTTCCCGGCCACATCCCAGGCCATGGAGGGGGCAAACCCCCACCTCACAGGCTGCCCCAGTGAGCAGGCAGCCCCTCTTAACCCCCCCAAGCCCCCACAGCCCCACCAGCCTGGGCTTTTCCTCCAGCCCACAGCAGCTGGGGGGCAAGGACGGGGTGCCAGTTCCTCTGCCCAGGACCCCGCTCTGGTCCTCAGCCCCTCACAAGCCCCTGTTCCCACACAGACCACACAGCTTACAGGGGTTTACAAAGCACATTGGTTGAAGGGAACTGAACTCAGTGAAAAGATAAAACCAACCACGCGGCACATCTGAAAAAAATAAATTACTTTCAAAATACCATCATTTGCTGGGGCTGGGCTGGGTTTGCCTCCCCCGGCTCCACCGCTGGCTGCAGCTCCAGACCCGGAGCTGTGGGCACTGACTGCGCCCTGAGCTTCTACGAAAATACTCTGTTCTGCATCCCAGGGCCTGGCACAGGGGTGAGAGCCCCGGGGGGAGTGGGAAATGCAAACCCACCTCCTCATGCGGGCAGGGGCTTCTGCCCGTCAGGGGAACCCCTGTGCAGAGAGGGGGGACCCAGGAGGTAGAATAATTAGTGATGCTCATCATCTTGCTCCACAGCAGCCCCTTCCATCCTTACTCATTCAGTGATCTGCTGGGTCATGCCTCCCCTGCCTGCAGCTTCACGTCACCAGGTGCAGGGTGCAGGCAGGGGCAGGGGGGCAGCAGCAGAGCCAAGGCAGGTCCAGCAAAGTCTTCTGGACATCCCTGTGTTCCCCAAGCCCAGTGGAAGCCATCCCTCCAGCTCTGGGGGGCCTGGCTAGGTGCCGCAGCCCCTCTTAACCCCACCAAGCCCCCACAGCCCCACCAGCCTGGGCTACAACATGTTGTAGTAGGCCATCTCCTTCATGGCCTGCTCGGCCAGCGTGTGCTCGTCCGGGGGGTTGCCCACAGCCCCGTAGCCGTAAGAGTTCTCCTCCTCGAAGTCATCCATCTCCTGCTGGCCATCCAGCTCGGTGTGATCAGCCCCAGCCAGCTCCATCATGGCATCTAGGAGTCAGCACAGGGACACGCGTGAGGGGCCTGCGGGGAGGGCTGGGGCCAGCAGCTCCCCCCTCCCTGGGCCTGGAGCCCAAAACTCCCCGGGAGCCACAGCCCTGCTGGACCAGGGCTGCTCGTGGGGCAGCCCTTGGGCGAGAAGACGTGAACCCGCCGCGCCAGCACGGCCCAGCCCGGCCCCAGGGCTGTGGGGCAGTCAGGGTGCCATGCCAGGGACCCACCTTGGCTGTCCAGGCTGATGTCCATCACCCCGTGCTTGACCTTCATGTGCCGGCTGAGGTTGCCCTTCAGGTTGAACTTGCTGGAGCAGTAGGGGCACTTGAAGGGCTTGCTGCCGGCGTGCAGGTGCATGTGCCCCAGCAGGTTGTACATGCGGTTGAAGGACTTGCCGCAGACCTGCCGGCAGCGAGCCCACGGTCACCCGAGCTGGCCAGGGCTCTGCAGCACAGACCTGGCCCCCAGGCTGCCCCGGGGCTCCAGCAAGAGTGCCGGGGCTGCTGCCCTCCTGCAGCCCCTCCTGCCCCTGCCCAGAGCGATGGGGCTCCCTCCCTGTCCCGCTCTGTGTGGGGATGCAGTGCTGGTGCTGCTGGGAGCTCCAGAGCATCCAACACTGGTCAGAGAGAGGCACTGGTTGTCATTCAGCAGCAGCAACGGTCCCATCACAGCTCAGAGCAGATATTCCATGCCCAAGCGAGCAGGGGAGGCACCATGAAGCACTTCCATGCCCGAGGGCTCAGCCTGGCCAGATTGCTGTGGGCACAGCACATCAGGACCTGTGCTCTCACATCCCAGCTCTACCAGCCCCAGTCCCACCGGTACCTTGCACTTGAAGGGCTTCACAGGCGAGTGCACGATCATGTGGGTCTTGAGCGTCTGCTTCTGCACGAAGGTCTTGAAGCAGATGTGGCACTGGTAGGGCCGGACGCTGGTGTGGATCAGCATGTGCCTCTTCATGTTGGCCTGCAGGGTGAACTCCCGCCCGCACACCTCGCACTTGAACTCCTTCACGCCCTGCCAGGGGGAGAGCTCGGGCAGACCCCAGGCACCGCGGCACACGAGCGGTGCCAGGAGTGGAGAAGGGACCCCATGGGCAAGGGATGGGCTCCTTGTGCTGAGCACAAGGGGTGTATCTGAGAGCCCAGCAACGTGCAGGGGCTGTGGGTGGGTGTAGAGGAATATAATACACCGCAACAGGTGGGGGCTGGACAGGCGCTGTAAGCGCAGCTGAGTGCCAGCTCTGCTCTGGGGCTCAGCCCAATTGCTCCCCATTAATGAGCCCAAGGAAAAGGGCAAGCACCCACACACAGCCTGCCCAGGAGGGCTGTGACAGCTCCAGGTTACCCTGCAGCAGGTCTGAAACTCCCTCCCTGAGGAACGGAACCCCCAGAAGGGCAGGAGCTGGGTCCCAGGGAGCCCCTCACTGCATGTCAGTGACCCCAGCTAATGCCAGCCACAGGTGCTACTGCCCACCTGCACCACCCACCTCCTCCCAAGACTGGGGGGACTGGGACATTCCCCTCCACCAGCACCCACATCCAGAGCTGGCACATCTCCTCTGGGCAGCACAATGAGGGCAGCACCCCAGAGGAGCCTGAGCCCCTACCTTGTGTGTGAGCGAGTGCTGCTTGAGGTGGTGGATCTGGCTGAACTCCATGCCACACTCGGTGCAGACAAAGGGCCGCACGTTCTGGTGCTTCAGCATGTGGTTCTGCAGCTGGCTGCGGTAGTGGAAGGACTTGCTGCACTCCAGGCACTGGTAGAGCGTGGGGCCCTGGTGCGTGGCCAGGTGCCGCTTCAGCTGGGTGAGCGTGGAGAAGTCCAGGCCGCACTCCACGCACACGTGGCAGCGCCCGCTCTCGTGCTTCACCTCGTGCGCCTTCAGCTCGCTGGGGTAGGCGAAGCCGCGGCCGCAGAAGCGGCAGCTGTAGGGCTTGATGTCGGTGTGCAGCAGCATGTGCCGCTTCAGGTGGCTGGTCTGCGTGAAGGCTTTGCTGCACACCCCGCACTTGTGGGGCCGCGTGCCCTGGTGGGTCAGCAGGTGGGTCTGCAGGTGGCTGGGCTGCTTGAACAGCTTGTTGCAGTGCGGGCAGGAGTGGGGCTTGATGCCGTTGTGGCCCAGGATGTGGGTCACCAGGTTGTACTTGGAGGTGTAGGACTTCTCGCACATGCGGCACTGCCAGCGCTTCTGGCGGTCGCCCGCCTCCACCAGGTAGGAGTCATCGATCTGCACGTTGATGTCCAGCCGGTCCAGCTGCGCCTTCCTGCTGTGCTCGCTGGTGCCGCCGGCCGCCTCCAGCTCCCCCGGCTCCTGCCAGACACAGCCCTGCTCGCTCTTCACCTGCTCGGGGGACGCCGGCGCAGGGGCCTCAGCCTCCCCGGGGGACGGCGCCCCCGCCTCGAAGGTGCCCGCGGTTTGTGGGGCCCCCCCGGTGCCGCCGGCCGGGTCGCTGCCCCTGCGCCGGCGCTCGCTGCCCTCCAGCTCCCGGTGCTGGCGCCCGCTGCCCTCCAGCTCCCGGTGCCGGCGCCCGCTGCCCTCCAGCTCCCGGAGCCGGCGCAGGTGCCGCAGCCGCCGGGGTTTCCTGCTGAAGGTGCCCAGGTCGATCATCTTCACGGCCCCGCTCTGCACCGCCGGCTCCTGGCTGGGCTCTGGGGGCTGCGGCGCGTGGCTGTGCTGCCCCTCGCCCTCCTCGTCCCCGGGCACCGACGCGCTGTACGGTGGCTCAGCCTCCACCTCTGCCTTCTCGCTCTTGACCTTGGGCATCAGCCTCACGGGCGGCCTCTTCCTCCTCCGGGCATGCTTCTCCAGGGAGGAGTCTGCTTCCAGGGCGTCCTCGTCCTGCCCATCCCCAGGCGCCTGCTCCTCACCCTCAGGCTCCCCCGGCTCCGCGGTGGCATTGTCCAGCTGCTCCCCGGCCAGCCCCGGGAAGAAGCCAGTGGGGGTGACGGTGGCGCCGAGCAGCTCATTGTCAGACACCAGGCCCAGGACAGCAGCCTGTGCCAGGGACAGCACCACCACGGCGTCTGTCTGCGTCCCGCACTCGCTGAACCGATCCATCTCTCGCCGCCGGCCTACGCTGTCATGGCTGAGAGGGAGAGACACGGCCCTGAGCCCCTGGCACCCACCAGCACAGACACCGTGCCCCAGGGGCTCAGCCAGCGCTCACTGCCCTCCCCAGGGAACCCCAGCCCCACAGCGGCGATGTTCCCAGCACCACATACGCCAGGATGTGGGGACACAGCGGCCCCAGGGGTTCCCACTGCAGGGTTGGGATGAGGAGGGAAGCTGGGATCCGTGCCCACTGTCAGCCTCTCCGGATGGGCTGTTAGTTTGGCTGCTCGCATGCCCTCAGGCCCCTAGAGTGACTCCAGGGAACCCAGCAGTCTGGGAAGTGGTCACAGCTGAGTGTGGCTCTGAGCTCCGGCAGGAGCAGCAACAGAACAGGGAGCACGAGGGACACTGCCCAGACGCACCAGAGCCACCAGGACCCAGCCTGGCAGTGGGGCTGGCACTGGCAGCGCTGTGCTGGCTCAGCCCTGGAGGCTGGCACACTCACCCTGGGGCTCCCAGTGCCACCCCAGCAGGGACAGCCAAGAGCTGCCGCTTCCTCCTGCTGAAGGAGTGTTCTCCTAAATACAATTATTCCTGCAGCTACAACAAAGAAATCTTGCGGGGGAGGTAAAACAGGGATAAATTCTGAGCCAGATCCTGTCACGGTCCCAGGAGAACCCCAGAGCAGGAGGAGATCGTGGGATGAACCTCCAGTTTGGAGAAGGGAAACCCCACCCGCTGGGCATCATCCCTGCAGCCAGGGCGGCTAGAGGCACACTGAGCATGGCCGGGGACATCAGCCTCTCTCTCCGTGCTGCAGGCAGCTCCTGCTCCTGCCCACCCCAGAAGTGTCCCCTCATGGCACTGCCCTGTGCCCCCGAACACCAGGCACAGCACGTGGCAGGGGACGGAGAAAGGAACGGGATGGGGAAGGGGATGGGATGGGATGGGATGGGGAAGGTCCAAACCAGTGTGAGAAAAGGCAGAGAAGGGACCAACACCAACCACAGGGGCCTGGCTGCCTGCAGACATCTGGGGTACCGGGTCCCTCCTCAGCTGCCTCCCATCTGCCGGGCCACCGCGGGGCTGGCACTGGGCACAGCGCTGGGGGCTCCTGGCCCCAGGTCAGGGGGAGCGGGGAGGGGACCCTGCCCAGGCTAGAGCTGCCGGGGGAAGGTCTCAGCCAGGTACCCCGTGTGCCCGGGCACCCCCTCCTTCCCCGGCGGGCAGGGACACAGCGGAGGCGAGGGGCGGCGGCAGGGGACAGGGAGAGGAAGAGGATGGGGGTGGGAGGAGGAGGAGGAAGGGGATGAGGGGAGGACTAGTGCGGAGGCAGCGAAACAAAGCACGGAGTGGGGGAGGGCGGCGGCGGGAAGAGGAGGAGGGCTGGGAGGAAGGAGAGCGATCGGGCAGGGAGGCGGCAGCTGGCGGGCACGGAGCAGCCCCGGGGCCGCACCCCGCCAGCTGCGAGCCCTTCCCGCGGGGCCCCGAGCTGCGGGACACGGGAGGGGACACGGGACACGGGAGGGGGGACCCAGCTGCTGTCCCCACGAGCCCAGCAGGGCAGAGGGGTCCGTGGCCCCCCAGTACGGCCCTGGGTCTCTGCCCCCCAAAACAAGCCCAACGAGACGAGAACGACGCACCCACATGTTCCCAGACCAGAACCAGAGAATCTCACAGCCACCCCAAACCAGAGGCTTTTAGGGGAAAGCAAGCGTGGATTCCCGCTCTGGGCACCGGGAAAGGGCCGCGCTGCCCTCCCAGCAGGAAAGCCGAAGCCTGCGCCGCACAAACCTCTCCGCACTTGTGTCCATCGCGCCCGGCACACGCCGCAGGAGGTTCGCCCGGAGCCGCAGCTGCACAAACAGCACCGGGAGCAGGAACTGGGCGCAGGCACCGCTGCACTTCCCGCTCTCACTTCCCTGTCCGCGCCCCGGGACTTGCCACGGCAGCTGGAAACACCATTTCGCCATTTCCCAAGGCTCCGGCACTGGCGGGGGTCACGTATTCCGGCTGCCCCGGGACGCTGCCCGCAGAGCGCTGCCAGCCCCTGCCAGCCCCGCTGCGCCCCGGGCACGGCCCCGCTGCCAGCCCCGCTGCACCCCGGGCATGGCCCCGCACGGGCTCCTGTCCCCAGCAGGGACACCGGCACCTCCTGCTCCTGCCCCTGCCCAGCCCGGAGCGGTGCCTGCACCCCAGCCCCTCACCCCCGCGCTCAGGGCCCCCTCCGTGCTGCTGCTGGGAACCGAACCCTCCGCAGCCCCAATAACCCGCAGCTCTCCGGGCCAGGCTCGGCTCCCTCGGGCCCGCTGTCCTCGCTGCCACCCTTGTCCCACTGGGGGTGACACAGGCACGCCCGCAGTGCCCCCCGTGCCAGCGGCAGTGCCCAGCTCACAGCCCACTCACCCACCTCCCCCTCCATGCACCTGGGCCAGAGCGCTGCCTGCTGGCCCCGATCTCTGGGGTTGTGAAACTGGGGGTTCTTTCTTCATTTCTCCTCCCACTCCAAGGTTTAGTTTTGGTGCAATCTCTCCTCCCGTGTTTCCCAACACACCTGGGAAGTTCCAGGCTCTGCCCTGGCACATCCTGCAGACCCTGCCCTCCCTTGCCCCGGCTGCCCCTCAGAGCCTCCACAGCTCCTCACTCACCACCTGCTCACTCACAGTAGGCTTTTTTCATGGCTTTCACTTCTTTGTGCTATTTTACTTCTATTTCCCTCTCTTGCTCCGTGATTAGCTACCCAAATACCCACTTCTTTCTCTCTGGGTCCCTGTGGCAGCAGCATCTGCACGCCAGGTTCTCCACTCCCAGCACATTCCTTGCTGGATTCCGATTTTCCAGCCACCAGGCTAAGTGCTGTGTCTGTGCACATGTTTCCCTTCCCTTTGCTGTTTTCCCTCCCTCGGTTTCACCCACCTGCCCAATCCTTGTGCCACCCCACCTGGCCCCTTGGCCGGCACCACCACTCCAGAGATAAGAGCCCGGTAAATCCTCAGCTGGGCAGCATGGAAACATTTCATCTGCTCCACAGGAGCCTCACCTGGGCACCCTCAGGTTTGCCGGTAACACCTGAGACCTGAAAGGGTCCGAGCTAAAGGAGCACCCACGGCCCCAGAGCCACCCAAGCAATGGCCCCAGGAGAGCTCTGGGAGGCAGCACGGCCCCGGCTGCCCCCCAGCCTGCAGGGAGGAGTCAGTGAGCAATTAGTGACCAATTAGTGACCCTTGTTTGCCACCGGGCTCCACTCCCGCTCACCAGCCCAGAGGCAGCAGCACTCAACATTGCTGCAGGGAAGGGAGGCCCAGGTACCCAAATCCAAAGGGTTTGGGGACTGATTTACATCTGAGCTCTCCCAGGGAGCCCCCAGCAGGCGTGCAGGAGCCCACCCTGCCCCTGCCAGGGCTCTGTCCCACCAGCCGGCAGGGCCAGGGCAGTGCCAGTGCCAGTGCCCAGCGCTGGCACCTGCAGCAGTTTGTGTCACCCGAGCCCTGCACAGCTTCCCAGGCCGCCTGACAAGCCCGGTGCCACGGGACAGAGGACATTTAGGACCTGCTCCTGGCTACCCCCATCGCAGGACCCCATAACAGGACCCCATTGCAGGACCCCACTGCAGGGCCCCACTGCTGAACCCCCATTGCTGAACCCCCATTGCAGGACCCCCAATGCAGGACCCCTATTGCAGGGCCCCCATTGCAGGGCCCCCATTGCAGGGCCCCCATCTGCTGAACCTCCATTGCAGGGCTCTCTGCAGGGCCCCATTACAGGACCCCCATTGCAGGACCCCCATTGCAGGACCCCCATTGCAGGGCCCCACTGCTGAACCCCCATCGCAGGACCCCATTGCTGAACCCCCATTACAGGGCCCCATCGCAGGACCCCATTGCAGAGCCCAATTGCAGGATCCCCACTGCAGGGCCCCATTGCAGGATCCCCATTGCAGGGCCCCATTGCAGGACCCCATTACAGAGCCCCATTGCAGGGCCCCATTGCAGGGCCCCCATTGCAGGGCCCCCATTGCAGGCCCCCACTGCAGGGCCCCATTACAGAGCCCCATTGCAGGGCCCCCATTGCAGGGCCCCATTGCAGGGCCCCCATTACAGGGCCCCCATTGCAGGGCCCCATTGCAGGGCCCCATTGCAGGATCCCCATTGCAGGATCCCCATTGCAGGGCCCCATTGCAGGGCCCCATTGCAGGGCTCTCTGTGGGACCCCATTGCAGGATCCCCATTGCAGGGCCCCATTGCAGGGCCCCATTGCAGGGCTCTCTGTGGGACCCCATTGCAGGGCCCCATTGCAGGGCCCCATTGCAGGGCTCCATTGCAGGACCCCCAATGCAGGACCCCTATTGCAGGGCCCCCATTGCAGGGCTCTCTGTGGGACCCCATTGCAGGATCCCCATTGCAGGGCCCCACTGCAGGATCCCCATTGCAGGATCCCCATTGCAGGGCCCCATTGCAGGGCCCCCATTGCAGGATCCCCATTGCAGGGCCCCCATTGCAGGGCCCCCATTGCAGGGCCCCATTGCAGGGCCCCATTACAGGGCCCCCATTACAGGGCCCCCATTGCAGGGCCCCCATTGCAGGGCCCCATTGCAGGGCCCCCATTGCAGGGCCCCCATTGCAGGGCCCCATTGCAGGATCCCCATTACAGAGCCCCATTGCAGGGCCCCACTGCAGGGCCCCATTGCAGGGTCCCATTGCAGGGCCCCCATTGCAGGGCCCCACTGCAGGGTCCCATTGCAGGGCCCCATTGCAGGGCCCCATTGCAGGCCCCCATTGCAGGGCCCCATTGCAGGGCCCCATTGCAGGGCCCCATTGCAGGCCCCCATTGCAGGGCCCCATTGCAGGATCCCCATTGCAGGGCCCCATTGCAGGGCCCCACTGCAGGATCCCCATTGCAGGGCCCCATTGCAGGGCTCTCTGCGGGACCCTCCTGCAGCCCCTGTGCTCCCAGTGCCTGGGAGGTCCCTGGGGACACACGGGGTGGTGCCAACTTTGAGGGAAAGGTCCCAAGGCACAGGATGGAGCCCCAGGACAAGGTGAGACCCTGGGCATCCGGGGCTCTCACTGGGGAAGGGGGGAGCAAAACTGTTCAAGACTTTTTACCAGAAAATGGCTGATAATGTATCTGATATTTGTGAGAAAACCTTTGATTTTATTTTCCTTTCTTTCTCAAAAGCAGCCTTCATTTAAATTTAATAAAGGGGAAAACAGGCTTTCATCTTGCCTGCAGATTTCACAAAAAGCTGCTCAACCCCCCACAATTCCAAAAAGAAAAATGTTGTTCTCCTGAAAATCACAACTAAACTTATTCTTAAACCTGACCCAGCACGTCTGTCGTGCCCCAGCCCAGGGATTTGGGGGTCACCTTGGCTGCACTGCTGGCCCTGGCTCTGTGCTGGGGGTGTGTGCCAGGGCCTGACACACGGAGCGGCTCCACACACCGTGGCAGAACTGAAACTGGCACTTCTTGCCCCAGAATGGACCCTGATACAGAGGAACTGCTGTAAAAATGAGCCAAAGCTCTGAGAAACGGGCAGGAGCCACAGAAAACAAATACCTGTTTAAATTCAGTCAGCGTCTCCACACCAGATACTGTCAAACTACAGTTTTAAACGAAAACTTTTGTTTTAAGCAAAACTTCTCCAGAAAAAAGAAACGCCGCTGTCAGTGGCTCAGAGAGCCACAGTCTCCAGCCAGTGACACCGCAGTGTCCCTGAAGGGCTTCTGGGGGCAGGAAGAGCAGTCTCTGGGGGCTTTGGCTTCACAGAACAAAGGACACCACCGGGGTTCGCAGAGGGATCTTGGTAATGTTTTTAGTAAACATTCCATGGAACTGGGATATTCTCACTCTGTGTCCATCAGTCAGAGGTGAGTATCTGCCCCTTTGAAAATGCATGGCTATTGGCAAACTCTGGCTGGGAGGGGAAAGGGAACGGTTTCAAACAACCAGAGGTTACCAGTGCTGCAGAACAACAGTGTGATGAGCACAGAGCAGCCTGCTTCCTCCATTAACTGCCCAGGGACCTGGGATCCAGCCCTGGCACTGGGGTCAGCGGGTCAGGCTAAGGACAGCAGCAGGGGCTGCAGCTGCTCACTGCAGGGGCACAGAGCTGCCATCCCGAATGCTCTTCCCAGCACACAGGCACCCGTGCTGAGCTGTGACACGCCACTCCTGATTCCTGTTCTGCTGGAAATGCCCCTTTTCCTCCTTCTGACACTGGGGCTTTATCCCTCTGCCCCTCCATCCCCTCTGCCCCTCCATCTCTCTTCTCCTCCATCCCTCTGCCCCTCCATCCCTCTGCCCCTCCACCCCTCTGTTCCTCCATCCCTCTGCCCCTCCATCCCTCTGTTCCTCCATCCCTCTGTTCCTCCATCCCTCTGCTCCTCCATCCCTCTGCCCCTCCACCCCTCTGTTCCTCCATCCCTCTGTTCCTCCATCCCTCTGTTCCTCTATCCCTGTTCCTGCATCCCTCTGCCCCTCCATCCCTGTTCTTCCATCCCCTCTGTTCCTCCATCCCTCTACCCCTCCATCCCTCTGCCCCTCCATCCCTCTGTTCCTCCATCCCTCTGCCCCTCCATCCCTCTGCCCCTCCATCCCTCTGTTCCTCCATCCCCTCTGTTCCTCCATCCCTCTACCCCTCCATCCCTCTGTTCCTCCATCCCTCTGTTCCTCCATCCCTCTGCCCCTCCATCCCTCTGTTCCTCCATCCCTCTGCCCCTCCATCCCTCTGTTCCTCCATCCCTCTGCCCCTCCATCCCTCTGCCCCTCCATCCCTCTGCCCCTCCATCCCTCTGTTCCTCCATCCCTCTGCCCCTTTGCCCCTCCGTCCCTATGTTCCTCCATCCCTGTTCCTCCATCCCTCTGTTCCTCCATCCCTCTGCCCCTCCATCCCTCTGTTCCTCCATCCCTCTGTTCCTCCATCCCTCTGTTCCTCCATCCCTCTGTTCCTCCATCCCTCTGTTCCTCCATCCCTCTGTTCCTCTATCCCTGTTCCTGCATCCCTCTACCCCTCCACCCCTCTGCCCCTCCACCCCTGTTCCTCCGTCCCTCTGCCCCTCCATCCCTCTGCCCCTCCATCCCTCTCTCCCCACCCCCAGTATCCTCTGCTCCTCCATCCCTCCAGTTGCTCCCTCATTCTTCCCGTTTCCCTGGCAACGCCCATCTCGCGCCGAGATCTGTCCCCTCTCTCCCTCTTATCTTTCTCCTCTCTCTTTCATCTCTCTCCTAATCTCCCTCTCCATTCTGAACCTCCGTCCTTTGCTTCCTTTCTCTCTCTCTCCCATTTCATCTCCTCCAATGCCTTCTCTCTCTCAGGGTTACAGTTATTTGAATCTCTCTTTAAAGGAATGATCTGTTTAATTAACCGTGGGCCCCGGCCCCGCTCTGCCCTCCTGCAGCGCGCACCCCAAGGTGGCCAAGGACAGCGGGGTGACAGTGCCTGCCACGCTCCTGCAGCCCCTGACAGCCCTGACCCGCGGCCCCTCGGGTCCGGTCTGGACTTCTCCCAGAAAAGACGGGACCAGGCGATCCCTGAGGTCCCTCCAGACGCGGGAATCCCTGACCCCACGATCCCAACACAGCCGGCACGGAAGTCAGCAGATCGCCCTCAAATTCTGTGTGACAGCAAAACAAGGGGAGACTACAACCCTTGTGGGAAAGGTGTTTCCTGAAAACCAGTCCCGAGTGCACCCACTGGGGCAGGGGCTCAGGGACAGAGGGGAGGAAGGCAGGCTGCTCCGGGCTCTGGGGGCGGCCACGGGGCACGGAAGGGAGCCTGGCTCTGACTCGGGGTGCCCTCCCTGGCACTCCTGAGTGGTGGCACAGGAGGCCACCAGAGCTGTCCCTGCTCTGGGAGGTCTCTTAGGGAACCTTGTATGGGCTGAGCCAGAGCAAATGCTAGAGCCAGCATTCTGCTCTAGCCAGGGATGGTCTGTGAGCAGTCAAAGGTGCATCAAACCCTCACCAAAACCTCACCAAAGCCCCATGAAGCTGCACCAAAGCCACTGATGGTTCATGCCCAGAATGGTGCCCAGGCAGGGAGCATTTGGGAAGGGGATTCTTCTGGGCCCCACCTGCCTTCCCAAGGAGCTCCTGCTGCTGTGCCACAGGGCTCAACACCTCCTCCCTCAATTTGCAGAGCAAACTGATCATGCTTCAGGGCCTGCTCTTCCAGCCCTTCTGCCCTTTTGCCCTCCCACAGCATGGCACCAGGGCAGAAGAGCAGCGGGGGCAGCGAGCCGAGCTCTGGTGGCACCTGGAGCAGTGATGGGCCAGCCTCACCTGCTGAGTGCGGGCTTTCCTCAGAGCCACGGGACCCGCGGGCCCTGGGGAGGGGTGTGAGACCCCTCCTGTCACTGCTCTGGGGAGCCTGGCACCTTGTGTCCCTCTGGTCTGAGCGCAGTGACCGAGTGCGACCGAGGGGCCCCTGCACAGCTGGCCCCTGCACAGCTGGCCCCTGCACAGCTGGCCCCTGCACAGCTGGCACATCCCACATCTCCTCACGGGCTCCCTGCGTGAGCCCCCCGCTCCCCTTTGGAGCACACCCTCCCTCCACTGCCCCTGCGTGCAGGTGTGTGCTGCAGCAGAGAGCTCCAGGACCTGCCCTGAGGGATCATGGTCACCTCACCCCAAAAAATGCTGCTCTGGCCCAGAGGCAGGAAGAGCCTTCAAATGAGGTACCCGGTGTGGGGAGAGCTGGGGAGAGGGGCTGCTGCTGCCTGGACGCCCCTGGCAGCACCCCAGGCAAGCAGCAGCAAGCCCAGCGCCCTGGTGCTGCAGGGGATGGGACCAGCAGTGGATGGGGTCTCCAGGAGCAGGGAGGGCTCCCAGCCCCGCTGCTGTCCCTGCCCGCCTTCAAAGGCTCCACACAGAACCCTGGCTCTGCCTTGCAAAACAATTTTTGCTTTTAAACGAAATAAACAGGGAAAGAAAAGACTTTCAAGTTCCTCCTTGCTGTAACGGCTTCTCCCCGGCACAGTCCCTTTCCTCTCCGAAAATAGCCGAGCTATTCAAAAGAGATGCGAGGAGAAAAAAAGGAACTGAATAGAGGAAAAGGGAAAGAAAAAAATGGAGCCCCAAGGGGGTGGAGAAAAACAGAATGAAAAGACAGCAAAAGTAAAGAAAAGGGATGAAAAATAAAGGAGGGGGAAGAGAGAGACAGACAGAGGAGCTTTGAAAAGAAAGAATGCTGCCAGCCTGAATACAGGGAGCAGGAAAAAAGGGCCCTGAAAAGAAAGAGCCGGCTGGAATGACCTCTCATTCAGGGCTGTGCCAATCACCGCCGCGATGGAAATCCTTTCTTCTTCCCTGCATTCTCTCTCTTTCCAGCGGGGGCAGAGGGAAGAGGAAGAAAGGGGAGCTAATTCTCAGCATAGCAGAAAATAAATCTGCTCTTTGCGGAGCCCCTGAAAGGCGCCGAGGCGCTGACAAACCCGCTCCCAGCACTCACACACGCACATGGGGACAGCAGGAAAGGGACTCCGCAACAGGACTGCCTTCTCCACCTCACTGTTTGCTCCTCTGGGCAGTGAAGGGGCAAGCACCCCAGGCAAACAAACCCGCAGGAACAAGTGTGAATTCAGGCCAGCCCCCAAAACCTTGCAGGGAAAGAGCAGGAATGGCTGTGGCAGAGGCCAACCCAGGGCCTGATGCTGCGCTGGGCCCTGCAGGGAGCAGAGGGCAAAGCGTGGCTGCAGCCCCTTTTGCCCTGCACACCCCTGCCAGCACCCCGCCCTGCCTGCCAAGACCCAACAGGGCTGGGTCAGTGAGTCCCACACTGCCCCTGCTCCTCTGGCATCCTCTGCAGGGGCAGGGGTTAACAGAGCCTCGGCCATGGAGATGGACCAAAGTGCCCAAAGAGCCCAAAGGAACCAAGGTGCAGGGGGAGAGCAGCGCTGGGATGTGGGACAAAGGGAGATGCAGCCCCCAGGTCCTGTGGGACAGAGGCACAAGGCTCCCTGGTGTCCTGCAGAGACCCAGGTGATGCCATGGGACCCCAAAGCACCCGGGCTGGGGGCGAGAGGAACACCCTGAGCCCATGTGGCATCACCCCTGCTGCACACGGCTCCTGCTCAGCATCCCCAGGCTGGGTTAATCAGAAACTGCTGGGGCTTTGGGGCAGAGCCATAAGCGTGGCCAGAGCTCTGAGGAGACAACACACAGGCAGGAGGAGCTCGGGAATCCTGGGGTGTGCGACCCAGCTGGCTGCAAAAGGGGAAAAGCCAAAATGGTACAAACGTCTGTCACCCAGAGGGAACAAAGGCATGTGAAAGAGCTGCTCGGGTGCAGGGGAAGATCCCCACAGTGGCAAGGGTCTCACTTGAGGGTGCTACTTTCCAGAGCATCACTGCCCTTATGCCTGGGAACAATTTCAGTCCAGTTTTGGTATTTCCATGTGTGGAGCTCGTCCATTCTGCAGGACAATGGGTCCTGGGCCTGTCCCTGT
This sequence comes from Emberiza elegans, assembly GCA_024865655.1. Taxonomy (NCBI): domain Eukaryota; kingdom Metazoa; phylum Chordata; class Aves; order Passeriformes; family Fringillidae; genus Emberiza; species Emberiza elegans. Next base: position 389,691 of record JALJVW010000398.1, read on the forward strand.
GTCCCCAGGCTGTGTCCTGTGCTGGGCTGTGAGGACAGAGAAATGGCAACCCAGGGCTGGCCCAGACCCTGGCACCAGAGCTAGGGGCAGTGAGGAAGGTGAACAGCACCTTCACCCACAGCAGTATCTGTGCTGACAGGTTCAGCGTCCCAGGAGCCCCCCCTGCGCCCTGCACGGGCAGGTGCTGCCCCTCGGAGCCCAGCCCCAGCACACAGGAGCCTCAGCAGGGCCCCACACAGCACAAGCAGCTCCCACTGCTCTCCTGCAGCTCATCCCAGCCCGGAGCAGAGGGCTCCCGCAGGGCTGGGGCTGCCGGGCACACTGAGCTCTGCCACCCTCCCTGTGCCTGCTGTCCCCACTGCAGGGCTGGGTAATGAGTTAATCATAGCTGAGGGGCGCTAATTTGAGCGTGATAATTAATACTCAAGCGGGCAATCCTGCACGTGTGTGTCTGCTGGAGGGCCGTGCTGGGGAAGGCGAGGGCTGCAGGGCAGGGACGCTCCATGCTGTGTCCGTGCCCCAGCTCCAGATTCTGAGCCCGCTCTGCCTTGGAGAAGCTGCCCCCGTGTGCCACAGCCCCCCTGACGCCTTGAGCACAGCACCAGCAGCCCTGGTGAGCCTCAGCGCTGGGGAAGGTCCCCGTGAACCGGCACGGGGGCACCAACCACAGCTGTGTGGCTCAGGGATCACCCGCGGCACACGGAACCAGCTGTGCAGCTCAGCCCACACAGCCCAGGCCCAAACACGGGGAGTTCCACCTCCCACAGCCCCCAGGTGAGCGCAGGGGAGGGAACCAGAGCTTCCCAGCACGGCAGGAGGAGGCATGGGAGGAACTGGGGCACTGAGCCCCTGCCACCCACAGCAGGCTCTGCACCAGCCACTGGGAGTGCCCACTGCCATTGCCCAACAACGTGCCCCCCATTGCAGGAACAAACCCAGCTGCACAGCTGCCAACACCACTTCCACTTCCAGATGCCCGAGGTGGGAAACGTTTCGGGTCCTTTTCTGCACAGCTGAGCGGGTCAGGGACGAGTGCTTGGAGGCTGGGTTGGACAGATGGAGCAGCAGGCACCGGACAAAGGTCCCCACTGCTGGCTGTTCATGAATTCCCAGCCAGGACCGACCCAAGCCAGGTGTGGAGGACACACATCCCCTTAGGGCCCGGAGCCAGCCGTGCTGCTGCGCCCACAGCACCATGCCTGCAGGGCCAGCACCTCTGGGATGCACAGAGCAGAGCCCTCGGCTGCTGGTCTCAGGGCCAGGGCGAAACGTAATTCCCACTTATCTATCGCCCGTGTGCTCTTGTGTGTCATGATGCTGTGAAAGCTCCCGCAGGGCTCCTGACTCTGGGCAGAGGCCAGGATTTTACACAAAAATACACATATTTATCTTTGGCAAAGGTGTTGGAAGAGCGGGTCCGGCGCTGCTGTCCAGAGTGTCAGTGTCTGGGCGGGGACAGGGACAGAACCTGACACCCCTGGGAGCGCTGCCCAGGGCCCGCAGCTCGGGGCTGTGCTGCTCCTGAAAACAGAGCCAGTGCTGGGTGAGCCTGGCCTGGGGGCACTGAGGGGCACCGGGGGATGGGTCACCTGCCTGGCACGCAGGGCTCGCACAGGGCTGGCTGGGTGATGCAGGGACACGCAGTGGGCAAATCCTGCTCCTGAGCGGGAGGGGGGGATATCTGCACCGTTTGCTCATCCTAATTAATATTTCCCAAGGTCTCAGTGAGGCTGGGCTGTCTCTGCCTCGGTTCTGGCAGCTCTGGCTCACCCTGGGCTCGGTACCGCTTGCCCTCCCTGTTCTCATCCCAAACTACACAACCCTTCTGTCTCACGGCCAGAAAGTCCCACAAACACAAACACTGTGCTCAGCTGCTGAGATAATTTCCTTCTGTGGGTCCCTGGCTGATAATCACGAAGCCAAAGCAGACCCTGGAGCCCGCGCAGACCTGGGCCAGCTCTCGGCAGGGGATGCCCAGCCGGGCTCTGCTGGGGCAGCCAGGGTGGCCAGGGCAGAGGGCACGGATGGAGGGACCCGGCAGAGACTCAGAGAGCGACGGGGGACACTCGCCCAGAGGGCACTCCCGGGAGAGCAGAGGGCACCCCTGGCCCCAGCTCAGAGCTCCCCTGAGGGCCGTGAGCTCCCAGCGAGCTGGTGCCCGCTCAGCCACGGGCACGTGTGGGCCCAGGGCTGAAGAACCCTCTGGGAGCACGGAGTCCAGCCGCTCCCCAGCACTGCCAGGGCCACCACCAGCACCTGTGCCCAGGTGCCACCTGCACGCAGCATCTGAACACTGCCAGCGCTGGTGCCTTCGTGCACAGCAAGCACAGCAAGGACAAACTGGCGGCTCTGCGGCAAAGCCCAGGGCAGGGCCAGCAGGGCAGGGCAGTCTGTGCCTGGCAAGGGCGACGCTCAGCCGGCGCAATAAACTAACAGAGAATTGACTGCCACGGAGCAGGGAGGTGCCTGGGTTGGGAGTTTAACCTGCCTACATTTTGGACGGCAGAGGGGTCAGGATTCAGAGCAGAAAGTCCTTTGTGAGGAAGGAGACCCTCACAATCCCTGTGGACTGACTGGGAAGGGAAGCAGCTCCCTGGAACACCCATGCTAACCACAAAAACAATTCTTCCCAACAGCAGCCCCGGCCGGGCTGCTCCTGGGCATCCCCGACATCCCAGGAGCCCAGGGTGTCCCTGACCTGCCTGGTCGTGCTCAGCATCTCTTGGGGAGGCTGGGCCGAGCAGGCCAGGCTGCCCTGAGGCTTCTGTGCTCTCAAAGGTCCTGTCAAACCAAAATGGTTCCAAGGACAAGCTCTCCCCTCAGAGCAGCCCATCATGGCTTGGACAAAGGGAAACCTCCCACCTCTGCTCTCCAGCTTGCTCACGGGTTCCAGTCCTGAGCCCAGGGGAACTGGAAACCACCCAGTCCCCAGTTTAACCCCCAGGGCAGGGCTGGGGCTGCGGGACACAGGGAGGGCCCTGGCATGGTGGGTGTGGGAACACACCGGAGGTGAGAGGAGGGGAAAGCAGCCAGGAGCACACCAGGACTAAAACTCGAAAGCAAAAGAAGGGGAGAGACAGAGCTGGTTAAACCGGGATAACATGGTCAGAGGGACGGGGTGCCAGGAGAGCGGCGGAGAGCGGAGAGTGGCCTGACGCCACAGAGAACGGGCATGAGACAGCGCTGCTGCTGAGAAACAGGAAAGACAAATTTAGAGGCAGTGGCGAGCACTCTTCCTCGGGAAGCTCAGCCCGTCCTTCCTCCCCCTGCTCTCCTCGTGCAGGTCGCCCCCAGCACGGGCAGGACGTGGGCTCCAGCCTGGAGCGCCTCTGAGGGCTGGGGCCAGACCCGGCCGGGCCCTGCTGGGGGCTCGGGGACAGCGAGGGCTCCGGGCAGGCACGAGCAGCCCCCCCCAGCCCCCCCCAGACCCCCAGCCCCCCCCCCAGCCCCCCCAGCCCCCCCCAGCCCCTCTCTGTCCCAGGCCGGTCCCACCCTGCGCTGCTGGCAGCTCCCACCCGCAGGCCCCAGGAAATTCCTGTTCCACAGCTCCAGCTCAGGCTGCGCACTGCCCGGGCACCAGGCAGCTCCCCGCGGAGGAGAAGTGGAAGTAAAACAAAGAGCAGGGCTGCGTGCTGCTCCCTGCTGCTGCTCCCTGCCCGCTGTGCCCAGCACGGCCCTGCCTGTGCCAGCGCCTGCACAGCAGACACCTGCAGGGTGACCCAGGGCTCCTTCCAGCGCCTGCAGGGGCTCCAGGAGAGCCAGAGAGGGACTGGGGACAGGGACCTGGAGTGCCAGGAAGGATGGCATCAGACTGGCAGAGGGCAGGGAATCGTCACAGGCTGCCCAGAGGGGCTGTGGCTGCCCCATCCCTGTTGGTTCAGCTGGATGGGCTTGGAGCAATCTGGTGATGAATCTGCAGGGCCACAGGATGTACCCTGTCCCACCAGCCCTCGCTGCTCTCACAGCCCTGGTGCTCCCCAGCACCCCTGTGTCCCTGGGTTATCCCTGGAGCCAGTCTGGAGGAGATTCACAGGAACTTCCTGCAAGTTTGTCTCTGCTCTGCGCAACACAGTGCCCAGACGCTGGTCACTTTAACTAAAACCTGTGACACTTTGCAGGGAACATTGTCCGAACACTCTGAGGACCTGGAGGTGACAGCACAGGACACTGCAGAGCCGCCCACAGGTGCTGACATATTGTTCCTGTTCATTTGCACCAGAAATACCCGACTGTCACTCACACAACAGATGGACAGCTGCAAGGAAAGGCCAGGAAAAGGCAAAAGGTGTTTCCCCCCCTTTCATTTAAAGTTTGGGAATGAAAGTTCATCGTTGCTTGTTCCCTTTGGGGGAGAGCATCCTCCCTGTGTGCAAACACAGACCCCCAAGCGCACAAACACAGGCCCCGCTCCACAGCTCGGCAGCAGCACCACATGCACATTTCCCTGCGCGTGGGCAGGAACTGGGGCTGAGGGAATGCCGGGCACGGGCTGTGCCAGGGCTTCTCCCCACCAGCCCCACTGCCACCCACAGCCAGGCTGAGGAGAAAATGTGGGACAGAGGAACAATGGGAGAACACTTGTCACGGTCTGGGTCCCCGAGGCCAAGCCCTTTGGGAAGGGCGTGACTCACCCTGAGGACTCTAGCCACAGGCAGCACACAGGATGGGTCTGGGCACTGCTGGCACATCCCACCCCGGCCATCCCGCCGCACCCCTCCGGCCCCACTGCCCCAGCTCCGTGGCACACGTGCCCTGAGCAGGCACCTGGGGCAGTCCAGGAGCTGGCACCCTCTGTGGGGCCTGCAAAACCCCAAATCTGGGAGCGGGCGGCAGAGGGACACAAACCCAGCAGGAAGCCCCCTTGGCACAAGGCTGCCCCTCATCCCTGCCCCGGCTCTGGGCTGGCAGCCCCCAGGGACATGCCCAGAGGCTGGGCTGAGCTGGGCTGACTCCTCCACCAGGAATAACTGAAATAAGGGAGCGCACACAGCCTCTCTCTCATGGGCTGTGATGCTGGCATGCTCCTGGCAGTACAAACTCGCTGCCTTGCAGATTCCTCAGTACTCCCAGCCGGAGAGCAAAGCCAGACAGTGCCTGTTCTCCTCCCTCTCCACACCGTGATTCCCAAACTAGCAGATAAATTGAAATGGCCCAGTAAAACTGCCCAAACAAACACTTTCTGGGGGATTAAACCAAGCTCAAAATGCCAGTATGAGCTGCGACCTGCACCGCCAGAGATGCTCCACTCCCGCTGCTGCAGGGACCCGTGTCTGACCCTGCGAGACACCCCCAGGTTTGGGGCTGTCCTGGGGTGCAGCAGAGCTCCCACTCCCCCTTTTGGGGGGACACAGTGTGACCCCCAGAGAGGGCACCAAGGCAGAGCTGCTCGAGGAGAGGAGCTGGGCCCAGGCGAGGGGACGTGCCTGTGCCAGGCAGCTCCTGCAGTGAGGACATTGTCACCGGGGTGGCAGCAGGGCACGGGCACACCCAGCCAGCACTGCCCCAGCTGCTGCTCCCCACGGCCAGCCAGGGCCTGGCCACCCTGGGACCAGGCCTGGAGCCTGCCTCCAGCCCAGGATGTGTTTGTCTAAGCCTGTGGCCAGCCCGAGCACCCACAGCACCCAGCTGTGCCCTGTGGGATCCGCAGCTCGGGGGATCCTCAGCTCGAGGGGACAGCTCAAACCAGGGGGGGGACAGAGGAGGACGGACAGAGGCAAGCCGTGGTGTGGGGCAGGGATCAGGGGTGGGGCACAGAGTGAGGCAGGGACAGACACAGGGCCGTGGTGTGGGGCAGGAGCAGGGTGTGGGGCACAGAGTGAGGCAGGGACAGACACAGGGCCGTGGTGTGGGGCACAGGATCAGACACAGGGGGTGTGGGGCACAGGATCAGGGTGTGGGGCACAGAGTGAGGCACGGACAGACACAGGGCCGTGGTGTGGGGCACAGGATCAGGGTGTGGGGCACAGGATCAGGGTGAGGCACGGACAGACACAGGGCCGTGGTGTGGGGCACAGGATCAGGGTGTGGGGCACAGAGTGAGGCACGGACAGATACAGGGCCGTGGTGTGGGGCACAGGATCAGGGTGTGGGGCACAGAGTGAGGCACGGACAGACACAGGGCCGTGGTGTGGGGCACAGGATCAGGGTGTGGGGCACAGGATCAGGGTGTGGGGCACAGAGTGAGGCACAGACAGACACAGGGCCGTGGTGTGGGGCACAGGATCAGGGTGTGGGGCACAGGATCAGGGTGTGGGGCACAGAGTGAGGCACAGACAGACACAGGACACAGGGCCAGGATGGTGTGGGGCACAGGATCAGGGGTGGGGTGGGAGTGAGGCACAGACAGACACAGGGCCGTGGTGAGGCACAGGATCAGGGTGTGGGGCCGTGGTGTGGGACAGGAGGGCGTGGGGTGTGGGGCAGGATCAGGATCAGAGTGAGGCACGGGACACAGGGCCGTGGTGTGGGGCAGGAGCAGGGTGTGGGGCACAGGATCAGAGTGAAGCATGGGACACAGGGCCGTGGTGTGGGGCACAGGATCAGGGTGTGGGGCACAGAGTGAGGCATGGACAGACACAGGGCCGTGGTGTGGGGCAGGAGCACAGGGTGGGATGTGGGAGGGAGGCTGATGGAGCTGCAGGCTTTGGACCTGGGGTGGGGTCAGGCTCCACTCCAGAGCAGGTCAGGCTCTGGGCTGCCCCTGTTGGCCCTGGTCACCCTTCTCTTCCTACACAGCTGCTCACAAGAAAAATCCTAATGCTCGACTAATTAATTCATTATAACTAATTTAGCCATCACACCCTGTTATGGCCAGAGCTCCGGAGGGCTTTCACATGGCTCCCCTCGGCCCCTTGCTCGGGTGCAGAGCTCAAAGGCCCCCCAGTCCCCACGGAGCGCCCCCGGAGCACCGGGAGCTCCCACACGGGGACGCCCCGGGGTGTTCCGGGGCTGAAGGTGGAGCGGGACCCGCCTGGTGCGGGACCAGCCAGAGCCTCCCCGCACTCCCCGCAGCACTCCGCCGCCGCGAACGGGGGAGCCCCACCCGGGACCCCTCCCGCTGGGGGGGCTCGCAAACACCGGGAAACAGCGGGAACTCGGGGCAGGGCCGAGCATCCCCTCCGGTGCAGGGCCGGCCCGAGCATCCCCCCCGGTGCGGGGCCGGCCCCGAGCATCCCCCCCGGTGCGGGGCTCGGCCCGAGCATCCCACCCGGTGCGGGGCCGGCCCCGAGCATCCCTCCGCGCCGCGGGTCCCTCCCGGTGCTCCCCCCGCCCGCAACAGGTCACGGCCCCCGCCCCGCGCCCTCCCGCAACTTTCGCGGCCGGGAAAGTTTGAGCGCGGCCACGGGGAAAGTTCCGGGGGGGTTCCCGGAGGGGCGGCCCCGGGCGCGGACCGGGACCCCCCGTCCGCGCCGCTGCCCCCGGTGCCTCCCGCCGCCATCGCTCCCGTCTCGGCGGCGCGGGGCAGGAGGGCGGCGACACCGCGGCGTCCCCGCTGCTGTGCCCCCCCGGGAAGCGGGGGCGGTGGGTGGGCTCCAGGGGCACGGGGGGGTCCGGTGAGGACTCACCGGCGGCTCCACGGGGCGGCGGCGGCGGCTCCGGGCCCGGCGCAGGGTGCGCAGGAAGGAAGAAGGAGGGAATGAGGCAGGGCTGACGTGAAGGGATGCAAAGCAGCTCCTCCTAACTCGCCCGCCCTTCATCTTCCTCCCCCTCCTCAACTTGCCCGAGCACGGCGAACCGCCCCCCCCGCTGCAGCAGCACCGTCACCGGAGCCGGGGCCGCCCTCGGTACCGGTCTGGGGGGGTCGGAGGTGGGGGGAGCGGGGGTGGGAGTGGTCCCTGTGCCCACGCTGACCCCTCATTGTGTCCCCTCCCGCAGCACGGGGCTCATTCTCTACCTCACCCCCCATTTCGGGGGCCGTGGCCCCGCGGGATGATGCCGAGGAGGGGATGACCTTCTCAGGAGACCCAGATCCAGCTGGGCGTCGCTCTCCTCCGCCATGGGCGTGGGAAAGGTCATGTGCACCCCAAAAAGCTTGTAGGGATTGATGGCAAGGACTCCCCTGTCCCCAAAAATGGGATGAGAGGAATTAGGGGTGTTACAGGAATTGGAGGGGTTTGAGGGGATGCCGTTCACCCGACACAAAGAGGCGGAGGGAAAGGCCACGGGGGCTGGCAGGAGGTGGCCAGAGCAGGGAGCGAGATGGGATGTGGTGTGGGAAGGGGAGCAGGAGATTCAGAAGCTGGAGGCTCTTGGCTGCCCCAAGAAGGCAGAGGGAGAGGTTGGGCTGTGGGGAGGGGGTGGCAGGAGGCCGCTGGTCCCCAAAGGGAGGGATGGGGTGAGATGTGGCACGGGAAGGACAGTGGGTGGCAACAGCCAAGGATCTGCGAGCTGCAGGCTTGGCTCCCATCGTGAGGAGGAGGAGGAAGAGGAGGAGGTAGAGGAGGAAGAAGAGGAGGAGGGTCTCCTCCCCACAGCAGGAGCGTGCGGAGGCAGCCGTGGTTCGGCTGGTGTGTCGGAGATTCTCATCTCCATGGAAGCAGGTGGCGCCGGCCGGACTAATCGCAGCGGAGTTAGTCTCCACACGCAGCCCTTTGTCTGGGCTCACTTCTGCTTTCCTGGTTTGTTTTTTTTTGTGTGTTCGTGGTGAAAACTGAGCTCCCTGCCCTGTTCCCGCTGCCCCTGCCGGTGCTCACATCCCCCGCGCCTGTCTGGGGCCGCCCTGCATCCCGTCACGTCCTGCTGCTGCCCGGCCCGGAGCCGCCCGGTGCCACCGGTCCCCAAATGCCGCTTCCGTCCCCAGTGCCCGGCCGGCCTCGCCCCGCACGTGGCCCGCAGACGGCTGTGCCCGCACAGGGATTTGCCGAGAGTGACGGGGCGCAGGAGGCTCGCTGCTCTGCATCCCGGGGCGCACCGGCCAGGGGCTGTGCCTGGAGCTGCACCCGGCGGGGCACGGAGCGGGGCACGGGGACGGGCACCGAGCGCGGCACCGGGCAGGACTCGGGTGGGACGCGGGGCGGGGAACAAAGCGGGGCACAGAGCGCGACGCAGAGCGGGGAACAGGGCGGGGAACAGAGCGGGTACACAGAGCGGGGTGCACCGTGTGACTCGGACCGGGACCGAGAGCGGGACCCGGAGCAGGCCCGGGCCAGCCCCGGCACCGCCGGCTGTCACGGAGCCGCTGCCCGTCCGCTTCAGCCAATCAGGACGCGGATTCAGAAGGATGCGGGCACTTCAGCCAACCAGAACGCAGATTCAGACGGATGCGGCCATCGCAGCCAATCAGAACGCGGATTCATGAGGCTGCTGTCTCAGCCAATCGGAAGGGGGAGGCCCGAGGCCGTAGCCGCCGCAGCCAATCAGGACGCGCGGTGTGCCGCCGCCGGTCCCGCCGTTCCTCCCGTTCCCCTCCCCGTTCCTCCCCGCCCCGCGCGGCGCGCACTGACCCTGCTCTCCCTGTCCTCCATGTCCCCCGCCGTGCCCGCCGGTCCCGAGGAGCCGTGTCCGTGCCCTCCGGGGAAGGGCCCATGGCTAGCGCCCGGTGCCCCGCGGGACTGCCCCGCTCTGTTCTCACAGTCCCCAGCGCAGGGCGTTACTGCAGGCCCTGGCCGGTGTGTGCCCGCGCTGGGGGAGGCGGGACTGGGCGGTGGCCGGTGAGCTCTGCCGCCGCCGGTGCCCTTCGGGCAGACAGAGTCGCTGGCACTTTAAAAGAGGGCGTGGCCCATCACATAGCCCCGCCCCCTGCGCGCGGCGCCGGTCGCGGCGGGGCTGGCGCGCCCCCTGGCGGCGTGCGCGGGGAGCAGCGGTCCCGGTGGTTCCGGTGGTCCGGTGGGCGCGGGCAGCGGCCGCCGCATCACGGTCTAGGCCTGCCCGTCCGCCCCGTCGGGCTGCGAGGAACGGCCGAGCCCGCCCCGGCGGCAGGCGCGGTGCAGCCGCTCAGGAGCGGCTTTGATCGCTCCCGCGGCCCGGCGCTCCGCAGGGTCACCCCGGGCTCAGCCCACCGGAGCCCGGTGCGCTTCCGGGGCGGCCGAGGGGCTTCCTGCGGTGGGTGCGCGGCCGCGGTGCTGCTGCCAGTGCTGCTCCCGGCCGGGCCCGGCCCGACGCGCCGCCGGGATGATCAACGCCATCCTCGTGTTCAACAACCACGGGAAGCCGCGGCTCGTCCGCTTCTACCAGCACCTGGTGCGCCACCGGGGCCGGCACCGGGCCGGCGCCGCCGCTGGGCTGCGGCGGGGGGTGCCTGAGGCCGCTGCGGGGCCGGGAGCAGCGCGGGGCTGGGGGCGCCGTGGGGCTCGGGGGTGCCCCGGGAGCAGGGCGGTCGCTGCGGCTCCTGCCGCTGCCCTGGGCGCGCCCTCCGGGATGCCCCGGGTCAGCCCCGGGTGGCACCGGGACCGGCGTGTGGCCCGGAGCCGCGGGTGCCGTGCGTGCCCAGCCACCGTGTCCTCTGCAGGCAGAAGAGGTGCAGCAGCAGATCATCCGTGACACCTTCCACCTGGTGCTGAAGCGCGATGACCACATCTGCAACTTCCTGGAGTGCGGCAGGTAGCGGCCGGGAGGGGCCGTGCCGGGCTGTCCGCGCCCCGCCGAGTGCCGGGCTGTCCCCGAGCCCCTCAGCCGTGCCCGTGTCCCCACAGCCTGTTCGGCGGCTCGGACTACAAGCTCATCTACCGCCACTACGCCACGCTGTACTTCGTGTTCTGCGTGGACTCCTCCGAGAGCGAGCTGGGCATCCTGGACCTCATCCAGGTGCGTCCCTGCAGCGCCCAGCTGCCCTGGCACCACTCAGGGCCGTTTCGTGGCCGTGCCAGCCCTGTGCCAGCCCTTCTGGAAGGCCTGAGAAGCCCTCGGGGCCGTGGTGGGGGAAAGGGCTGCATGTACACCCTGAGCTTCTACGTGGCTTCTTCACCTGGGAATAGCAGGGAAGGCAGTCTGAAGGAATGTCCTTAAAAATAGACACACAGAATCATTCAGGGTGGAAAACACCCTTGGGAGCACCAAGTCCAACCATTAATGCTAGAATTCTGGAATCCCAGATTGGAAGGGACCTCAGGGATTGTCTGGTCCAGCTTTTCTTGGCAAAGCACGGCCCAGACAATTCCCAACACCCTGACATGTGAAAAATACCCAGTGCTGGGGAATACCTCACTTCCTCATGGAGATTATTCACTGGCTGTTTCTTTGGAAAAAATTTTCCTCTTGAGCCTTCTTGGAGTCTCCCAAGAGGAACTTGTACCCATCAGTGTCTTTCCATGTGCCTCCTTGCATGACAGGAGTTTGCAGCTTTGTAGCCACCCTTTAAACACCAGGATAGGAGAAGAAGGTGCCCCTGAGCGTCCTTTTCTCCGGGCTGAGCCCCTTTCCCAGCTCCCTCAGGAATTCTCCAGCCCCTTCCCAGCTCCGTTCCCTGCCCTGGACACGCTGCAGCCCCTCCAGGTCTCTCTTGTCAGGAGGTGCCCCAACAGTGCCAGCACAGGGGAGAAGCACTGCCCTGGGCCCGTGCCCACGCTGGGGCTGACACAAGCCAGGTGCCATTGGCCTCTTGCTCACCTGGGCACACCTGGGCTCATGTTCAGCCGCAGTCACCAGCATGCCTGGGTCCTTCTCCAGCTTTCCAGTCCCTCTGTCCCGTGCCTGGAGCGTTCCATGGGGTTGGTGTGCCCATCTTGCCTGGTCTCTGTCTGTCCCAGGTGTTTGTGGAGACGCTGGACAAGTGCTTTGAGAACGTCTGTGAACTGGACCTCATCTTCCACATGGACAAGGTGGGTGCTGGGCTCGGGGCTGCTCCAGAGCCTGCATTTCCTGGGCTGGGGCTGGCCAGGAGAGCGTGGGGATGGCAGGGGTCGCTTTGGGGGCACGGAGGTCCTGTATGGGAACTCTCAGCCCGTGTTCTTTGAAAGGCACTCACAGAGTGACCCCCCAGGAGAGACCTGAGGGCTGGCTGCTCCAAGGAGCTGTGCCCAGCCCGGGGCTGCCCCGGTGGCCGCTGTGGATCTGTGCTGCACAGCCAGCGGCAGCCTCTGGCCTGGGGCTGGGGCTTCTGCCTCTGCTCCGGGCCGTGACACGTGTGGGAGTTAATGTTTTATTACAGCTGCCAGGAAAGAAAGGGAAGGAACAATGGGAGTGTTTGGAATTCAGAGTGCTGGGTAAACTTTGCTTTGAGCCACAGCCTGTAATGCTTCCTCTTGAGCTGGATGGAGATCCTGGGCAGGAAGCATTCTCTTAGATCATGTCCTGGGTCACAAGGCTGAAGATGGCTGGGGATAGGTAGCCAGGAATGGGCTTGGAGCAGGGGGAGGCTTGGCTGAGGGTGCTGGGCTTGCGTTGCTGTCGATCAAGGTTTTTTGCTTTGCTGGAGACAAAAACATGTCAACAAAAAAGAGCACTGGGAAAAAAAAAAGTAAATTGCTCCCTTTCCATTGGTGATTCCAACTGGGGAACTGGCAGGGAGGGGCAGTGAGCAAGTCTCAGGTATCTCTATGTTACCAGCAGCTGAGGTCAGGCTTTGGTTTCACTGTTTGCCCAGCTGAAAACTTGCCAAAATGCCACAACACGATTTTCTTGTCAGCAAAAGTGTTTATCAAAGGAGGAAGGAGGGCCGAGCAGCTGTGGGAGAAGTGTTGGCAGCTGCCCAGGTCACCTCTGCCCACAGCTGGGGCAGGATATGCTGGTGGGTGCTGACTCTGTGGGAGGGGCAGGACCCAGCAGCTTTTCACTCAGCCTTACTCTCAGCTTTACATGAGCTGTGCATGTAAAACGCTGAGCCCCAGGGCCAGCCTGCAGCCCTCAGGCCAGGCACATCACATCACACCTTGGCCAGCAGCAGTGGGGTCACCCTTCCCCTGACCTCTCCTGGCAGAAGAACATTCTCAGGAGGTGGGAATTGGGGTTTCCCTGGTAGTGCAGACCCCAGCTCGGTCACCCAGGCTCTCCCAGCCCTCCCCATCCCATGCTCCTGCTTCTTCCCAGCTTTGCCTCAACTCCTGGCCATTATCAGTTGGTCCCCCGATCTCTTTCTATACTTGGCACATGTTTATTTCTCAGATGTGCTCCTGTTCTGTGCTTCCCGGAGCTGGGCTGCAGAGGGACAGTGTTTGGGTGCTGGGAATGTGCTGGTGTGTGCTGCTGGGCCCGGGGTGCCCCCCTGGGATGCCCAGGCAGGGCCATGAGTGTTCCCCAGCCAGGGCTGTGAATGTCTCCCTGGGCAGGGGTTCAGGTGCAGCTTTGCTGCATTCTGTAATTTTTTTTTGCCTTAAGTTCTGCCTTGCACTCCCTGCAGCACAGGGCCGTGGGACCAGAGCTGTGGCAGGCCTGGGGTCCTACTCCTGCCCTGGGCCCGTGGAGGGGGGCATTGGTCAGGCACCAGTGACACCAGTGCTTGTAGCTGTCAGAGCTGGAGCCCCAGCCTCAGAGCTGCTGGCATGCCCTGTCCAAGGGGGCTCAGGGTGGGCCGTGCTCAGCTCTCAGCCCTGCTTTCCACCTCGGAGGGGAGCGTGAGCTGCACTCAGCAGCTGCGGGATCCCAGAGGGAACACAGATTGCTCAGGAAGTGCTGTGCTTTGGCTTGGAAAACAAAACTTGCTCAAGATTTCTGCCCTGCTGGCTTGGAGCCAGCCTGGGCTGAAGCCAGATCTTGAAGGAACGTTTCCTGATGCTCCCATATCCTTTTAGGCTGGAGCCACTTGCTCCAGCTGCTTCGGCATGCTCTGGGACTGGGCAGTGGGATGGGAGCTCAGAGCTGCCTGGGCTCACCCTGTGCCCTGCTGATCCCACACACCTGCTGCTGCTGCAGGCTCTGTGGGCATGGGGCGGGAGCTGCGGGGAGCCTGGGCTGGGTCACCGCACACAGCTGGGATTGCCCCTCTGCAGTTGCTGGGATTGCACGTTCTCTCGTGTTCTTCTTTATTCTCCCCAGCATTGTCCTGACGGTGTTAGTCACAAGGTGTCACAAGTGCAGCCTGGCTCTGTGAAACCATAAAACAATCTCATAACCCAGCCGTGCTGGGCCCATAAATCCATTATCTGTGCTGGGAGCTCGTTGGGAACTGCTGACTGTGCAGGCAATGCTGAGCGGAGCCAGGAGCAGGAGCTGAAGGGGTTGTAGCCACCAGCCCAGCCTGGCTGCCACCTCGGGGCTGATTGCAGTTTCTGGGATTGCAACTCAGCAATGTTCCTTTCCCTGTTCTGGCTGTGTGATTGCACTGGCCTTGCCAGGCTGTTCATCCTTGAACTCGAGGGATGCCAGGAAAGGAGCAGACTCCCTTGGCAGCTGTGTGCTTCTTCTGTGCCCATGTCACAGTCCCGACCTTCCTCAGAGACAGTGGAGAGGCCAGGCTCTGGCCTGGCTGAGGAGAAAGCTTCTGGGGAGAAGCGTTCTGCCCCGTGAGGACCCTGCTGCCTGCTGGGTCATCTCTAGGACACATTCCTGCTGTAACCTGGCCCAGGGAGGGACCCGCCATGTGTCCAGGCTGTGCCAGCTGAACCCATTGCATCTGGCTGCTGCAGGGGCCCGGTGGGTGGGTGTCATCTCCAGCGGGGTGCAGGTGGTATGTGGAGCTTTGGGGCTCCCCTTGGCCACCCTTCCGCTCTGCAGGTGGGTCAGAAGGGGACAGGGGTAGATTTGTGTCCCTTGGGGAGATGCTGGCCCCTGACATGCTGGCCCTGAGCCTTCTGTTCCCTGCGTCCCTCCCTGGCAGGTCCACCACATCCTGCAGGAGATGGTGATCGGCGGGATGGTGCTGGAGACCAACATGAACGAGATCGTGGCGCAGGTGGAGGCCCAGGGCAAGCTGGAGAAGGCGGAGGTGAGCGGTGGCACTGCGGCTGTGCCCCTGGGAGCTGACAGACCCTGGGCTGCGAGGGGGCGGCCCATGGGCACTGGGGTGGGCGTGGGGGGTATCCAGGGTACTCCCAGTGTCTGCCTGCCTGAGCGCTGGATGGGGCTGGGCACACCCTGCCCAGGGGTGCTGGTCAGGAGTGCAGGGAGCTGCCCGTGGGAGTGGTTCCTTTGTCAAGGATAACGAGCCCGGGCCATTGAAGGTTTCTCATGAAGATGCTGTGGAGGGGCCGTGGGGTGGGGCCAGGGGTCACGGTCCCTCTGTCCCCAGGGAGGCCTCTCAGCTGCTCCTTCCCGCGCTGTGTCGGCCGTGAAGAACATCAACCTGCCCGAGATCCCCCGCAACATCAACATCGGGGACATCAACATCAAAGTGCCCAACCTGTCACAGTTCATGTGAGCAGCCCGTGCTGGGGGGCTGCCTGCTGAGCAGAGCTGGGGTCCCCGGCTCCTCCCAGGGCTCTGCCCGTGTGGCACACAGGGCCCGATGGTGGCCGAGGGCAGGGAGCAGTGACAGGGCTCAGAGAACGGGGTGGGGGGTCCCTCCCTCTGCACCTGGGCTCAGTTCTGCTCCCTGGTCCCCCAACAAGCAGGCTGCTCTTCCTTCCCCTCCCTCCCTGCAGACACGCAGCCTCTCCTTGCTGTTGGGAAGAGTTGGCTCCTGCCTCTCCTGGGATTCTTGGGATTCCCAGAGGTGAAAGTGTGCCTGTAGTGACGGCTCTGTCAGGAGCTGCAGGTTGTCCCCTCCACCCTCCCAGCCATGGCTGTCCCCTGGTCCTGCTCTCTGTGATGGGCCCCAGCTGGGTGGGGGTCACTCATGGGAGCTGCCGTATGCCCTGGGGACAGTGTGAGGGGGACATGCTGGAGCGGGGATGTGGCAGCAAGAGGGACGGGAGCTGAGTGACTGGGGGGGCTTGCAGGGTCAGGCCAGGCTGGGGCTGCCGGAGTGTGTCCCTGTGTCCCAATAAACTGTCCCTGAACCCGTGTCTGTGTCTGCTGTGGGTGCGTGGGACCTGTGGGGCTGGGGAGGAGCAGGGCTTGTCCTGGGGGTCACAGTGACCCCGATGGGCTCTGTCAGCCACGTACCCCACGCCCCTGGCTCCGCCGAGGCTCCATCTGGACACCAGCCCCTGGGGCTGGCTGGGGGCCCTTCCTCTGCTCCCCAGCTGTGCTCCAGGTTCTGCCTCCACTTCCCCTGGCAGGGAAACCGTGACTCTGCCGGGAAGGAATTTCCCCTCCCTGCAGCTTAACCCTTCCCCAGCTGGCCACTAGCCACATAAGCACTCCTGGAGGTCAAGGAGCTGGGCAACCTGCTGTGTCCTCTTCTCCGCTCGCTCTCCTCTTCCTCCGCTTCCTCCTATTCCTCCTCCTCCTCGTCCTCTCGTAGGTGCCGGGGTGCAGGTGAGCCATGGTGCCGGGGCCATGTCCTGGGGCCGGGGCGCGGACTCCGGCAGGACTGGGACAGTCGGAGGGAGCGCTGCGGCTCCCCTCACGGCCAGGGAGTCGGCGAGCTGCTCTGCGGCAGGCCGGGGTGCGGGGCTGGGCTGCCGTGGGCAGTGCCACAGCACCCCCGCCGCTGCGGGCTGTGTCCGGCCCCACGGCTCCCTGTGCAGCGCCCGGAGCGGCTGTGCGGCAGCTCGGCTGAGGCCCGGCACCGCGCTGGGCCCCCCTCTGCGGGCAGCCCCTCTGCCGGCCCGGCCGCTCTCTGCTCCCCAGCCCTGGCTGAGGCTGGCCTGGGCCGGGCCGAGCCCCCAGCCCGGGGAAACCCAGCTCCGGAGCTGCAGCGGGTGCGGAGCGGAGCGCCCGGCGCTGGCCGTGACCCGCCGTGCCCGGAGGGGCCGCGCTGGCTGGGTCAGCAGGCGGGCCCACGGCCCGAGCGAGCGGGGCATGCGGCCTGCCAAGGGGACAGCTGCCGCTCCGAGCTGCCGCAAGGGGCTGCGGGGTGCGCGGGGGCTGTGGGCTGTGCGGCTGGCAGTGGGGTTCGCGTACATGGGGGTTATGGGGCCCCTATGCAGTGCGGGGCTTGGGGGTCTGTGGGGTGCAGGGCGGTGTGGGGGGCTCTGGGGCTGTCAGCCTGTGGGGTGTGTGAGGCCGCAGCCCCAGGGAGCCCGTGCCCACGGGGGTGACGCCCACCATCTGGGCCGCTTGTGGGACAGAGATGCGTGTGCTGCTGGCTGGGCTGCAGAGGGGGGTGCGCTGGGGGTGGGGGCACAGTCCTGCAGGCTGGGGGAGTCGGGCTGTGGGTGCTGTGTCTGCTGCTCCCCGGTCACTCCATCCGGCCCCTCCCCAGGCCAGCCGGGGGGATGCCGAGGGGCTGTGGGGAGGGCCAGCAGGCCAGCAGGCCTGGGACGGGGGTGTGCAAAGTGCCTGGCACCCTCCCAGCCACCTGTGTCCCTTGGGCCTGTGGGGGACTGTCCCCAAAGCCTTTGGCCAGAGCCAGGCTGGGGATGGCACTGAGAGAGCCAGCAGTGACCTCTGTTCTTGGGGCATGGCTGTGCCTAACAGCGAGTGCCAGGAACACCAGCAGCATCCAGAGTGATTTGTGCCAGGCACGGTGGCCCTGGCAGGTGCAGCTGGGTGCTGTCAGGGACAGGGCAAGGACTCCCTGAGGACACCATTCACTCATCCTGGCTTGCCCTTTGCCCCTGCTGTGGCTCCTGGCAACACCTGCCCATATCTCCCTATGGAGAGAGCGATTAGATCCTGAGAACAGGACTTCCTATTTTTTTCCCAGTGTGTGACAGGTGTCACCCTCACCCTGGGTGGGGACCTCACCTGTGCCCGCTGGGGCTGGGATCACAAGGACGGAGTTTGACCCCGCTGCCTCCAGGCGCACGACCCTGGACTTTGAGAGGGCTGTGGGCAGAGGGAGCTCCGCCCAAGTGTCCCCCCCACACTCCCCCGCCGCTGCCAGGCCCCTGTGCTGCACCACAGTGCCCTGCTTTCCCTGGGTGGGGCAGCCTGTGAGCTGTGCCCCCCACACTCCGGGGCAGCCTGGACCCGCTGGCAGCGGCTCAGACACGGTCACTCGAGGGTGAATGGGGTGACACTGAGTTTGCATCTGGGCTTGGCTGATGGGGACACACGCTGGGCCTCGCAGCACGGTGGGGATGTGGCTGCTGGCTGTGACCACCCGCTCTGTCCCTCCTTCTGCAGGGCCAGGCCAGCGCTGGGGAGGACTCCAGGGGTCCAGGCCCACAGCTCCTGCACGATCCCCGATGGTGCCACCCCCCATTGCCAGCTCTGCCCCTGCAGCAGTGGTGCCGGGCCTTGGTGCTCCTGCCAGGCTGGGGGGCAGGCGAGGGGAAAGCTCATCCCAGGGTCTGTCACCGCCCTGAACCCCATGGCCATTTAATCCTTCACCCATTAACTTGGACTAATAAACCTCGTGCGAGCGAGAGGCTAAAAGCCGTGCTTGCACCAGCGCTGTCTCTGCCAGTGCCACTCCTGCTGCCCGCCATGGCCGGTGGCTTCTTCATCAGCAAGACCGTGGGCGTTGTGGCCATCGTGCTGGGCCTGGGGGCTGTGGCCACCATCATTGCACTCTCGGTGGTGTACGCCCAGGAAAAGAACAAGGGGATATCAGATGTGGGCACCAGCACCAGCACCACGGCCAGCCCCCACACCAGCACCACCACCACAGCCAGCCCTGGCACCAGCACCACCACCAGAGCCAGCCCTGGCACCAGCACCACCACCAGCACCACCACCACCACCACCACCCCTGCCCCCAGCAACCCCTGGAACCAGTGGAGGTTGCCAGCCACGCTGAAGCCAGAGTTCTACGAGGTGTCCCTGCAGCCCTTCCTGACGCCTGATGCCAACAACATGTACATCTTCAAGGGCAACAGCAGTGTGGTCTTCCTGTGTGAGGAAGCCACCAACCTCATCCTCATCCACAGCAAGAACCTGAACTACACCATGCACGGCTCCTTCCATGCCACCCTGAAGGCAGAGGATGGTGGCAGTGCTCCTGCCATCTCCCGCACCTGGCTGGAGACTCCCACCCAGTACCTGGTGGTGCAGCTGGACGCTCCCCTGCAGCAGGGCCAGCGGTACCGGCTGTCCAGCAACTTCACCGGGGAGCTGGCCGATGACCTGGCTGGCTTCTATCGCAGCGAATACACGGACAGCTCGGACAAGAAGTAGGTGGAGGGCAGGGGACAGGGTGGAAGCCACACAGCTGGCCCAGTGTGGTGGTGGGAAGGGGCTGGCACAGGGCAGTGGAGGGCATGGGCTGTCTTTGGGGCTCCTCTCCCACCAGGACCATGGGATGAGTGTGTGGAGCCTCTGTGCCCCCCTCGCATCCTCATGCTGCCCCAGTGGGGATGGGAGAAGGGGGACTGGGGGGTGCAGCCTCCACAGGGACCCCCAGGGCTGATGGGGCTGGCTCACAGGCAGGTGGTGGCCACCACGCAGATGCAGGCGGCTGACGCACGCAAGGCTTTCCCCTGCTTCGACGAGCCGGCCATGAAAGCCAACTTCACAGTGACACTGATCCACCCCCCCGACTATGGGGCCATTTCCAACATGCCTGCCAAAGGTGAGTGGGGCAGGGGGACCCCACTGGGGGGCTGGGGGCCTGGCAGGGCTGTGGGGTGATTCTCTGGTCTCTACAGACACCAGGCAGCAGGAGATTAATGGAGAAATCTGGAATGTCACCGAGTTTTACACCACTCCCCGGATGTCCACGTACCTTCTGGCCTTCATTGTCAGCCAGTTCACCTCTGTGGAGAGAATGTCGAACAATACACTGGTAGGATGGGGTGGGGTGTGCCCCTTGCCCACCTGGGCGGCTGAGCCTGGGCCACTGATGATCCTGCATCCCTCCTCTCCAGATTCGCATCTGGGGCCGCCCCGAAGCCATTGCCGAGGGCCAGGGCGACTACGCGCTCAATGTCACTGGCCCGATCCTCAACTTCTTTGAGGGGCATTACAACACGGCCTACCCGCTCCCCAAGTCTGGTGAGTGCTGCGGGGCGCTGGGTTGAGGTGCCCACTGCAGGGGGGAAGATGGTCCAGCGTGCTGTCAGCGGGGCACTGACGGGACCCCTCCACCCCCAGACCAGGTTGGCCTCCCCGATTTCAATGCGGGCGCCATGGAGAACTGGGGGCTGGTGACCTATCGGGAGAACTCGCTGCTCTTCGATGCTGAGTTCTCCTCCATCGGCAACAAGGAGCGGGTGGTGACCGTCATCGCCCACGAGCTGGCACACCAGGTACCTGCTGCAGCCCTCGCCCCCCCGGCCCTGACTGACGGCTGGCGGCTGAGGCAGTGCTGTGCCCTCTGCAGTGGTTTGGGAATTTGGTGACACTGCGGTGGTGGAACGACCTGTGGCTGAACGAGGGCTTCGCCTCGTACGTGGAGTACCTGGGTGCCCACTCTGCTGAGCGCTCCTGGAACATTGTGAGTGCCAGGGACGATGGGCGGGGGGCGGGCAGGGGAGCGGGCAGCCCAGGGCTGCCCTGGTGCCCGGCGGTGCAGCGGGGCTGAGGCGGGTGCTGGTGCCCCCTCTGCAGAAAGACCTGATGGTGCTGAACGAGCTGCATGCCGTGATGGCCACCGACGCCCTGGCCAGCTCCCACCCGCTCTCCTTCCGCGAGGAGGAGATCAACACTCCAGCCCAGATCAGTGAAGTCTTCGACAGCATCTCCTACAGCAAGGTGTGCATGGGGGTCCCTGGGCTGGGGATGCACTCTGGGGTGCGCCTGGCTTCTCTGACCTGCTGTCCCTGCAGGGAGCATCGGTGCTGCGGATGCTCTCGAGCTTCCTTAGCGAGGACATCTTCAAGGAGGGGCTGCAGGTGAGGTGCTGCTGGTACTGGGGGGCAGTGAGCCCAGTGCAGGGTGGGCATCCCATGGTAGAGACCTTCCTGGCTGCTCTAGGGGGTCCCACACCCCAGACTTGCCCTTGCTCACCTGTCTCTCCTGGTGCTCTCCCACAGTCCTACCTCCACGCCTTCTCCTACAGCAACACCATCTACACTGACCTCTGGGTCCATCTGCAGCAGGTAGGAGGGGGCTGGTGCTCCTGCAGCATCCCCGGCCCTGGCTCCGGGGGCTGCCAGGTGTGACGGGGTCCCACATGCTGGGTGAGGGTTGCAGTGCTGGCCATGCCCCACGCTGGCCGTGCCCCTGGCCCTGGTGACCAGCGGTGCTGCCATCCCCGCAGGCGGTGGACAACAACAAGGTCCAGCTGCCTGACAGTATCAGCAACATCATGGACCGCTGGACGCTGCAGATGGGCTTCCCTGTGGTCTCTGTCGACACAAGCAGCGGAGCCGTCAGGCAGGCCCATTTCCTGCTGGACCCCACATCTTCTGTGGACAGACCCTCTGTCTTCAAGTGAGTGTGGCAGGGCTGGATGGGAACTGAGGGGTCAGGGGATGAGGGCCAGTCCCATCACCTGTCTGTCCATGGCACAGCTACACCTGGATCGTCCCCATCACCTGGATGACGGGCAGCGGCCACGGGAACAGCACCTACTGGCTGACCAAAGTCACAGGTATGGCACGTCCTGGCCGTGAGTGGGGGTCCTGCTGCCGCCTCCACTGCCGTGGCACTGGGGGGTTCCCAGGGAGGCAGTGGTGGTGGGGGCTGAGCCTGGCCCTCCCTGGCGGGCGGGGGTGCAGCTCTGGCAGAGCCTCCTGTCCCCTTCCCAGACACCAACAACGACTTCAGGCTCAACAGCCCCGGCTGGCTCCTGCTGAACCTCAACGTCACGGGGTACTTCCGTGTCAATTACAACCAGGAGAACTGGAATCAGCTCGTCCAGCAGCTTGACACTAACCACACGGTACACGGGGTGCTCAGGGCTGTGGTGTGGGACCCCATTCACACCACCCCGCTCAGGCTGCCCTGTGACGCTGACTTTGCTCTCTCAGGTCTTCCCTGTGATCAACCGTGCCCAGATCATTGATGACGCCTTTAACCTGGCCAGGTGAGCCCTGCCTGGTGGTCTGGGTGCCACAGGGGTGAGGGGCTGGATGGGGTGGGTGCCCTGGGGTGGGCAGTGCCAGTGGGGCTGGGGAGGTGACGCTGCCCTCACCCCTGACAGGGCCAAGCATGTGGATGTGACCTTGGCTCTGAACACGACACGGTTCCTGAGCCAGGAGACGGAATACATGCCCTGGCAGGCAGCACTCACCAACCTCAAGTACTTCAAGCTGATGTTTGACCGCAGCGAGGTCTTTGGGGCCATGTCGGTGAGTGGTGCCAGCCCCCTGTGCTGGGCATGAGGGGCCAGGATTGTCCCCATGGTGGTGTGGGGGCTGCTGCCACTGTCACTGGGCACTGACTCCCTCTTGCCCCCAGAAATACATGAAAAAGCAGGTGACCCCTCTCTTCAAGTACTACCAGAACAAGACCAATAACTGGAATCGTACCCTCAGTGACGACTTACTGATGGTCCAGTGAGTACCGTGGCCCTGGGGCTGGGCTGGGTCCCTGGGGGACTGCACTGGGTAGGGGGCACAGCCCTGCCTCCAGCCAACACTGGCTGGTGGGTGCCCTGTGCCAGACCCCAGCCCTCACGGCCTCTCTCCCCCAGGTACAACGAGGCCAATGCCATCAGCACCGCCTGCTCCTACGGTGTCACCGATTGCCAGGATTTGGCTGCCAACTACTTGCGCCGGTGGCAGAACAGCAGCACCAACCCGTGAGTCCTGGGGAGCCCTGGTGCTGTGTGTGTGGTGGGGATGGGCACGGCAAGGGGCTCCTGGCACCGATGGTTCTCACCCCACCAGGGTCCCCCCGAACCTGCGCTCAGCCATCTACTGCAGCATGGTGGCCACGGGCGGGGACGATGCCTGGCAGTTCCTCTGGAAGAAGTTCCAGGCGGCCCGTGTGGTGTCTGAGGCTGACAAGCTCCGCACAGCCCTCTCCTGCAGCCCCGACCCCTGGATCCTCAGCCGGTGCGTGTGGGGTCTGGCTGGCACTGCGCTGTGTCCCCCCCAGCCCATCAGCCTCGGCGTGCCCACTGCCCCTGCCAGCCCCTCACCCCCTCGTCGTGCCCCTCCAGGTACCTGCAGTACACCCTCGACCCTACAAAGATCCGGAAGCAGGATGCCACCTCCACCATCAACAGCATTGCCAGCAACGTCGTGGGGCAGTCCCTGGCCTGGGACTTCATCCGTGCCAACTGGAGGACGCTCTTCACCCAGTGAGCACCGCGGGGCTGGGGCACCCCTGCCTGCCTGCGCCCCTTGGGGGTGGCACTGTCCCTTCCCCTGTCCCTCCCCCTGGCTCAGCCCACCTCTGCTCTCCCAGGTATGGGGGCGGCTCCTTCTCCTTCTCCCGCCTGATTTTATCTGTGACCCAGCGCTTCTCCTCAGAGTTTGAGCTGCAACAGGTGAGGCTGGACCCCGGCAGGAGCCAGGGGACCAGGGACCCCAGCCTTGCAGAGCTGCCCTTTGCCAGCAGCCCTTGAGAGGGGATTTCCTGCCCCTTGTGAGCCCAGGGATCCAAGAGGCTTCTGTCCCTGTCACAGGCTGCTGGGTGCCTGCTGGGGTGGTGGCAGGGATGCCCAAGGGCTGTCAGAGTGCTCCTGGGGGCTGTTGGGGTGCTGCATGGGCTGCTGGAGGCTGTTGGGGTGCTCCTGGAGGCTGCTGAGATGGTGCTGGGGGCTCTCAGGGCGCTACTGGGCCTGTCAGAATGATGTTGGGTGGTGTTGGGGGCTGCTGAGGGCTCACAGAGGCTTTTGGGGTGCTCCTGTGTCCTGCCAGGGAGCAGCTGAGAGGTGCTGGGGTGGTGCTGGAGTGCTCCCAGGGGTTGTCAGGGGCTGGAGCGCTCCCAGGGGTGTTCTGGGGGGTGTGCTGTGGTGCTGGGAGCTGCTGGGATCTGCCCTCCTGCTCCAGCCCTGTCTCTGCCTGGCAGCTGGAGCAGTTCAAGAAGGACAACGAGGACATCGGGTTTGGGTCGGGGACACGGGCGCTGGAGCAGGCGCTGGAGCAGACCCGCGCTAACATCAAGTGGGTGGAGGAGAACAAGGCCAAGGTGCAGAGCTGGTTTGAGAGCGAGACCCTGAGCGAATAACAGGCGCCTGTGATTCCCCGGCCTCCAGGACAGACCCTCGGCCGCTCCAGCGCCCGCACTGCCAGGGATGGGCTGACGCCTGCATGATGGGCACGGGAACTCGGGGGGCTTGGCAGGGGGAGGCCAGGCTGGTGCGCTCTGGGCTGTAAATAAAATCTTGCCCAGTTTCCAGGGCACCCTGCGGGCTGTTGCCGTGCTGTGGGGACTGTGACACACCGGGTAGGAAATGCCAGGGGCCGTGCAGGCCTGGGGCAGGGCCCGGCGCTCTGAGCCCCCGGGCTGTTAGGAGCCTGGTGCTAAGTGGCTCTGGGGCTTCACTGACGCCAGCCCGCAGCCCCTCTGTCTGACAGCTGCGTGTGAGCTCTCCTGCTGGGCCCTGCTCAGGGGCACTGGCACCAGGACCCTCTGCCTGCGCTGCTCCGGGCAGGTGCTGCAGGCTCGGGGCAGGGCCAGGCTGTGGCAGGTAGGAGGGACTGTCCCTCATGGCCGCCCTGCAGGGACAGAGCTGCCTTTGGGCTCAGGGCAGGGATGAGACCCCCAGGCGGGCGGGAGCTGGGGGTCAGTGGGGCTGGGGACGGCCTAGGTGGTGAATCCCTCTGCCACCTCAGCCCTGGGACACATCTGGGCTGTGGGCTGGGCGGGCAGCGGGCAGCACCTGGCTGTGTGTGCGGGGCGCAGGCTGAAGGGTGCTCCCAGCCCTGCCCGTGCTCGGGTGCAGCCAGCAGGTCCCGCAGTGAGGAATGGGGAGCAGCTCTGCAGGGCTGCTTTGGTGAGGATCCCGGTGTCTGTCCCATCCCGTGCAGCTCTGCAGCGTGGCCCTGTCACTGCCCCACTGCCCCACTGCCCCACTGCCCCACTGCCGTGCCTGTGTGGGCTCTGTGTCCGGGGCTGCAGGCAGCTCCAGCCCCACAGCTGCTGGGGTGCAGCGGGGCAGGACGGGCTGCGGCAGGAGCTGGGAAGATGAGCCTGGCGGGGGCCCAGGGATGCTGAGCTGTGTGGGATGAGCTGTGTGAGGTGAGTGGCTGTGGGACACCCCACCTTGCACCCCCTGCCACCCACCCCACAAGGACCATCCTCCACCCCGGCCCAGGGACTGCCGGAGTACCCGGTGATGTGAGGGCAGCTGGGACCGAGCGTGGAGATCCTGTGGTGCCCTGTGTCCATCAGTCCTGCCCTGGGAGGCTCCAAGCAGCAGCAGGAAGGTGCCCTATTAGCCGTGGCTGTGGCACATCTGTGGGGGCTCCGGGGCAGTGTAGCTGGGAATGCTCTGAAGCTCTGGAGGGGCCCTGCAGCAGGGGTGTAGGGGGGGACCCTACATCCAGCTCCAGACCCCCAGCATCTCTGGGGCAGCGCCCGCAGCAGGGCTGCAGAGGGGTGACCGCAGGCAGCCGTGCCCATGCTGGGAGCCCTGTGCAGCTCCGGGGGATCCCCGCCATGGCAGGAGACCCCCAGCCCGCGGCGCCGGGTGTCCGTGTCCTGGCAGCACCCCAGGCCCCGGGGACACCGGGCTCAGGGTCTCCCCGCAGGGCGGAGAGGTGGGCGGTGTAGTGGGTGGCGAGGCACAGGGTCTCGATCCTGGTGAGGCCAGGCAGTGCCTCAGGCTCTCCGTGGGACCCCCGGGCCCCCTTCCTGCCCCGAGGGGACACGGGGGCACTGCCGAAGGAGCTGGGGGTGCAGGGTGTGTCTGGCCCTGGCTGGGCACTGTTCTGCGGGCTGTGTCTGGGGGTAACCCCGGCTTTATTGGGGCCGGGGGCGCGGGGCGATGCCTCTGTGCCCACCTGGAGGTACCGAGCTCCCCCAGGCTCGCCCCGCTCCGGGCGGGCGGCAGGAGCCTGGGAATGCCGGGCCCATTTGCAGAGGTGTCAGATCTGACTCCTTCGGTCCTTAATTGGCCCTGCCGGCGCTGGGAAGTGTGTGGGGACCCATTCACACGGCCGTGAGAGATGCTAACGTGCCGCCAGCCCCGCAGCCCCGCAGCGGATCGCCCCGCACCGCAGCTCCCCGCACGGCAGCGCGGCCCGGGACTTGACCTTCCGCTGCCGGGAGCCCGAGCCGCCGGCCCCGGCACCGGGCAGAGTCCCCGAGCTCCCTGCCCTCCGCCCGGCCCCCAGAGCGCTCGGCAGCTCTGAGCCTGCAGCAGACACAGCCCCGGGCACTGCCCCCTGCGCGGCACAGAGGGACCAGCGTGACCCCCAGACAGCACGCAGGGTCTGATCCGGGCTGGTGGGGCCCCAGCAGGGCAGGAGGCTGGGGGCTCAGGGAGCACAGCCTGAGCTGGGCACTGACTGAGCTCTGTCCCGGTGCCCTGGCTGCGCT
Source organism: Emberiza elegans (assembly GCA_024865655.1). Lineage (NCBI taxonomy): Eukaryota > Metazoa > Chordata > Aves > Passeriformes > Fringillidae > Emberiza > Emberiza elegans. Next base: position 415,869 of record JALJVW010000398.1, read on the forward strand.
GCCTCATGGCCCTGCACCCCGCTCCACTGAGAGGGGCTGAAGGGATGGGGGAGCCCACCCTGCTCCCGGGCTCAGGGGCTGCAGGGCGTCCTGCTGTCACCAGAAGTCGGGAATTCAACCCTCTAACACTCTAAGTTCAGTATTAGAAAGTAGCATCATTTTATTTCAGTGATGGGTGTGCAGAGGATGTCTCCTACTACCTATACCACAGCAGGCTAACAGACTAGTTTAAAACTTTGTAAGTTATTAATTACATTTCCCAAAACTCATACATGTATGCTAAACAGTCTCACAAATTCTTTTGCATATTTATATCACTTTTTGGGGCTTATTCACATAAGAGTAGGGGTGTTTGAGGGTCTCTGGTGCTTGTTTGGGGAACACCCCATTCCTCAAACTATCTGATTTTGGTCATAGGCCAAAACCAAAAAAAATATTTTCTTTGAATACATCCCAGCTCTGTGGTCTGGCTGAGATATATCTTCTTACCGGTGTTGGTGAGGCCCACACTCTTTAAGGCTAAGACAACCACTTGCACACATTAATACAGGACTAAGCAGTTCTGGCTGAAGCTGAAGGAATTCACAAGACTTAAACACTCTTTGTCAGAATTAAATATTTTCCCAAGCCTGCGGGGGCTCTGACCCCAGGGCCGGTGCTGCCCCGGCCCAGCCGCGCTCCAGCACTTGTGCAAACAGGGAGGTGGGAAGCGGCTGCGGCGGGTGCAGAACTCATTACCCGGGAGCTCATCGGCTAATGCGGCCCAGGAGGGGGCCGGCAGGGGAGGGGGCCGCGCCTGGCCGGGCCGTGGGGCGCAGCTCGGACACCCCTGCGCCCCCAGACTGGGCTGGATGCTGGAATGGGGCCGGCACCGGGGGCCTCGGGTGGGCTGGGTCAGTGCTGGGCTCTGCTCACTGCACACACGGCTTGGGGGTCCCGTGTCCCGCTGTATCCCCTCAGCTGTGCCCCCAGCTTTGCGGGGATCCTGTGCCCCTCACGTTCCCAGGGCTTCGCACACCCCGGTTGGGGAGTTGTGCACCCCGTTGTACCCCTGGGCTGTGCACACCCAGTTCAGGGGTCCTGTGCCCCCCCGCGTGCCCCCAGCCCAGGCTGTGCCCCCCAGCTCTGGGCCCGTGCCGCGCCACGCCCGCGTGCCCTTGCTCCCTGATGGATGCTCCCAGCCCGGCGGGGCGGTTTCGGTGGTGAAACCTTCAGGTCCCCCAGTGAGGGCTTGGGGGACACTCTGGGAGGGCTGCCGGGCGGAGATCGGGGCTCTCCCTGTCCCATCCCCGCAGCCCTGCAGGGTGGCCCTGCCACTGCCACTGCCCCCACTGCCGTGCCCTGAGGGCTCTGTGTGGGGGCTGCTGGGAGCACCCTGCGCCCAAAACTGGGGGGGATCCCCACAGCTGCGGCAGGGGCTGGCCCCTGTGCCTGCAGGGGGCCCAGGGAGACGCTGTGTGGGATGAGCTGTGTGAGGCCCACTGCAAACCCCACTGAAGCCCCATGAGAGCCCCACAACGCCCCCAGGGCTCCCCCTGCACCCCCGTGCTGGGACCCCGCTGCAGCTCCCCCAGCACCCGCCGGGACCCCGCTGCAGCTCCCGGGTGGGTCCCAGCCCCGGCCCCCGGCCCGCGCGGGCCCGAGGGGCAGCACCTGGGAATGCTCCACCCTCTGGGGGGCCCTGCACCAGTGGGGGTTCACAGCCGCGGCCCGGCCCCCCCCAGACCCCCGGCCTTTGAAGTGCTGCTGCTGCTGCGGCCGCGAAGGTGCCGCTTCACACCTCCGGGCCGGCATAAAGCCGGGCGCTCGCAGCCGCCGGCACTCCGTCCCAGCCGCCGGCGCTGCCATGGCCCACGGCACGCTGCCCGCCGCCCCGCCGCAGGACTGGGCCGAGCGCGGAGAGGTGGACGGTGCAGTGGGCTACAGCAGCAGCTCTCCCGCAGGCCAGGCAGTGCCTCGGCGGGCTCGCGTGGGACCCCCGCCGCCCTTCGGGGCCCTGCCGCAGGGGGCAGCCTGGGGCAGGCAGGGGGGGGCTGCGGGCGGCCTGGCGGGGCTCCTGTTCTGCAGAGCGCCAGCGAGCGGGAGAAGCTGCGGATGCGGCGGCTGGCGCAGGCCCTGCTGCGGCTGCGGCACTACCTGCCGCCCGCGCTGGCCCCCGCCGGGCAGACCCTCACCAAGATCGAGACCCTGCGCCTCGCCACCCGCTACATCGCGCACCTCTCCGCCCTGCTGGGGCTCGGCCGGGGCGCGCCGGCCCCCCGGCACTGTCCCCTGTGTCCCCGCGGCCTGGGGTGCTGCCAGGACACGCAGCCCCGCGACGGCGCGCCGCATTTGCGCCCGCTGGGCTGGGGCCTCCGGGCCCGGCGGGGATCCCGAGCTGCACGGGCCTGGGGTCGGCCCTGCAGCCCTGCTGCGGGCGCTGCCCCAGAGCTGCTGGGGGCTCCGGAGCTGGCCTTAGAGAGCTGGGGGTCACCCCCCTACGCCCCTGCTGCAGGGACCCTCCCAGAGGCACTTGGGCGTCCGAACATCGCCATGGACACCTGGGGGTCTCCCTCCTACATCCCTGCAACCGGGACCCCTCCAGAGGTTCTGGGGGTTTCCAACATCCAGACGGAGACCTGGGGGCCGCCCCCCTACATGCCTGCAGTGGGGACCTCCTCAGAGCTGAACAAGGCTGTCACCTCCACTGCGTCACCCTGGCTGACCCCTCCCCACTCCGCAGGGGCCGGGGCCCCCCCGGATCTCCCTGGCGATGTCCTGGACACGGGACTGCTGCTGTCGGAGTTCGTGGGCACAGGGACAGTCACCCAGGTACGTGCTGCTGGGGACTGGGGTGACTCTCAGCGTGGGGCTGGCGTGGGGCAGGGATCAACCCCCCTTGGGGGGGCCTCAGAGTCCTCCTGGTGTGGCAGGAACTGCTTTGGGGTAACAGCAGCCTTGTCTGTGGCAGGGCATGGAGAGGTGAGCCCTGCTCCGTGCAGCAGCTGAGATAGATCCCCCCAGCCTGCCCCATCCTTCCTGGTGCTTCCCTCCCTCATGTTTGTGGGGATCCCATTAGTGGGGACAGAATGGAGTCCCTTGTCCTGCTTGTCCCTGCCCGGGAGCCCTTCCAGTGGGTAAGGCTGTCACTGCAGGCGACCCCAGCCCTGGCAAACTATCACGCTCTGTCTGGTGCTCACCCTCTCCCTGTCTCTCCCAGGATGTCTCTGCAGAGGACCTGCTCTCACTGCGCCCAGGGCTCTGCTCCCAGCACAGCCCTGGCACTGACCCGGGTGAGTCCCCGGGCCTGGAGCACCCGTGACACCCATCTGGAATCAGAATTAAATAGGGACCGGCCCGCGCCCCTTGGGGCAGCTGCGGGAACAAGCTGGGGGTCGGAGCCTGGAGCCGTGCTGGGCCCCGGGCGGCGGCTGGATGTGAATAAACCCTTGTGCCCTCTCTGAGGTGTCCGTGTGGCTGTTCAGGAGCTGGGCACTGCGCCCTTTCGGCATGCCCGGGAGAGTCTGTGCCTGGGCTCTCAGCAGGCTGGGCTGCAGGGATGGGGCTGTGGGGCAGCCAGCTGGGAGAGCAGCCTGGGGGTATCGGGGAGCGCTGCCCCTTGCCCTAGGGGCCTGAGCCCCGGCCAGGGAGCTGAGCATCCCAGCACCCAGGCAGATGCCGCCAGGGCTGAGCATCCCCAGCACCCTCCAGATGCCGCCTTCCCACCTGGCAGCCTGTGGGGCCCCCTGAGAGAGAGACGGGCAGATCTGGGGCCCAGCTCGCCGGGGTGGGGTGGGCCTGAGCCCACGGGCTGGAGACCCGGCCAGGACCCAGAGATGCCAGATCCTATGCCCCCAGCCCCTTGGTGGCTCCCTGGAGTCTGGGGTCCCCCAAAGCAGGAGGGTGTTGGGACCTGGCAGCCATGTGCTAATGTGTCAGGGGAGTATCCTGCCAGCGCTGGGGTCTGGGGTGAAGGGCGCCCACTGCAAACCCCATGGGGTGTGAAAAAGGACTCTCTAATGAGGTTAATATCCTCTGCTGGGGAGGAGGAGGACCCGTGTACTCCCGAGCACAGGCCTTTGAGATGCAAAGCAGCCCCTGGCCTGCCCTCCCCTGGGCTGCAGCCCCGGCTCTCCCAGCAGGCTGAGGGGACCTGGGGCACATGCTCCCGCCATGGGGACACTGCCATGGGGATAACCACGGTCTGGGGAGCAGCTGGCAGTCACAGGCCTGGGAGGAGGAACCCCGGGGTCTCTGGGCCCGCAAATGCTCCCCAATGCAAGGAGCCCTTGCCGGCTCTGATACCTGGCCGCTGCCCGGGGCCAGCCGCAGACCTGGGGGCACTGGCAGCACCCCAGGGCTGGGGACTCCTCCCACAGATGTGGGGCGTCCCACTGTCTGTTCCCGTGTGAGCACCACTCGGGCCCGTGCGTGATGCGGCAGCTGGGGCAGGCGGGGCGACGTGCTGTTCCGAGCTCCCCTGGCAGAGCGCCAGGACCATTCCGAGCAAGATCGAGGCCCTGCGCCAGGCCTGCTGCGGCAGCAGCACCTGCCGCCCGCTCTGCAGTACCTGCCCTCACCTCGAGACTTGTCCCCCGAGCAGATGCATGGGGGCCCTCAGCACAGAGCCTCAGCGGCCGTGAGCCCCCAGCCCTGCCATGGCCTGGCTGGGGAATGCCAGGCAGGACACCCTGGATGCAGGTGGCCGGGGGAATGGGGTCTGTTCCCCAGGCTCATTGTTGGGCTGGGGGGGGTCCCTGTCCCGGCAGGAGCATGAGGGCTGCTGGGGGCTCGGGCTGGCCAGAGCTGGGGATGGCCTGAGGTGGGGGGTGCTGGGCACCCTCCCAGAGGCACTTGTCGTCCTCTGCCCTGCTTGGACACCTGGGGGACCCTCCCACATCCCTGGGGACCCTCCAGGGTTTGGGGTTTCCAACATCAGGGGGAGACCTGGGGGATGCCCCCACATGCCTGCAGTGGGGACCTCTGAGGGAGCTGAGCTCAGGCTGTCACCTCCCACTGTGGTCACCCTGGCTGACCCCAGGGGGCTCTGGGGGCAGGGCCCCCAGATCTGAGGGGTGGCCTGTCCTGGACATGGACTGCTGCTGTCGGAGTTCGTGGGCACAGGGACAGTCACCCAGGTACGTGCTGCTGGGGACGGGGTGACTCTCAGCGTGGGGCTGGCGTGGGGCAGGGATCAACCCCCCTTGGGGGGCCTCAGAGACCTCCTGGTGTGGCAGGAACTGCTTTGGGGTAACAGCAGCCTTGTCTGTGGCAGGGCGTGGAGAGGTGAGCCCTGCTCCGTGCAGCAGCTGAGATGGATCCCCCAGCCTGCCCCATCCTTCCTGGTGCTTCCCTCCCTCATGTTTGTGGGGATCCCATTAGTGGGGACAGAATGGAGTCCCTTGTCCTGCTTGTCCCTGCCCGGGAGCCCTTCCAGTGGGTGGGCTGTCACTGCCGCGACCCCAGCCCTGCCTGCCGCTCTGTCTGGTGCTCACCCTCTCCCTGTCTCTCCCCAGGATGTCTCTGCAGAGGACCTGCTCTCACTGCTGGAGGCTCTGCTCCCAGCACAGCCCTGGCACTGACCCGGGTGAGTCCCCGGGCCTGGAGCACCCGTGACACCCATCTGGAGCCCTGCAGCTTGGGGACACGCGGCCCTTGGGGCAGCTGCGGGAACAAGCTGCCCGTCGGAGCCTGGAGCCGTGCTGGACGCGCCGGGCGGCGGCTGGATGTGAATAAACCCTTGTGCCCTCTCTGAGTGTCCGTGTGGCTGTTCAGGAGCTGGGCACGGAATGGGGCTCGGCATGCCCGGGAGAGCTGTGCCTGGGCTCTCCGCGCTGGGCTGCAGGGCTGGGGGCTGTGGGGCAGCCAGCTGGGAGAGCAGCCTGGGGAGTATCGAGAGAAAGGCTCCCCTTGCCCCGGGGCCTGAGCCCCGGCCAGGAAGGGCTGAGCATCCCCAGCACCCTCCAGATGCCGCCAGGGCTGAGCATCCCCAGCACCCTCCAGATGCCGCCTTCCCACCTGGCAGCCTGTGGGAGCCCCCTGAGCAGAGAGAGACGGGTAGATCTGGGCTCCAGCTCGGGGTGGGGGTGGGCCTGAGCCCACGGGCTGGAGACCCGGCCAGGACCCAGAGATGCAGACCCTATGCCCCCAGCCCCCTTGGTGGCTCCCTGGAGTCTGGGGTCCCCATTAGCAGGAGGGTGTTGGGACCTGGCAGCCATGTGCTAATGTGTCAGGGGAGTATCCTGCCAGCGCTGGGGTCTGGGGTGAAGGGCGGGGTTAATGAACCCCATGGGGTGTGAAAGGACTCTCTAATGAGGTTAATATCCTCTGCTGGGGCGGAGGAGGGCCGTGACACAACCGAGACAGGCCTTTGAGATGCAAAGCAGCCCCCTGGCCTGCCCTCCCCTGGGCTGCAGCCCCGGCTCTCCTGGCAGGGCTGAGGGGACCTGGGCACATGCTCCCGCCATGGGGACACTGCCATGGGGATAACCACGGTCTGGGGGAGCAGCTGGCAGTCACAGGCCTGGCAGGAGGAACCCCTGGGTCTCTGGGCCCCGCAAATGCTGCCCCTCAATGCAAGGAGCCCTTGTGTGCTCTGATACCTGGTCCTGGCAGCAGCAGTGCCAGACCTGGGGGGCACTGGCAGCACCCCCTGGGCTGGGGACTCCCTCCCACAGATGTGGGGCACGTCCCACTGTCTGTTCCCGTGTGAGCACCACGCACGCTTACGTGCGTGTCCGTGCGCTGTGGGTGGCAGGAAGGACCGTGCTGTTCCGAGCTCCTGGCTACGTCAAGGACCATTCCGAGCTGCCAAGGGCGCCCACGCCACAGCAGCTGCAGCAGCAGCAGGTGCTGCCTCTCTGCAGTACCTGCCCCGGTACCTGCCCCGCTCCCCTTGTGCCCCCGAGCAGATGCAGGAGCCCTCAGCACAGAGCCTCAGCACCGTGTGAGCACCAGCCCTGCCATGGCCTGGCTGGGGAATGCCAGGCAGGACACCCTGGATGCAGGTGAGGCGGGGGGAATGGGGCGCCTGCTTCCCCCAGGCTCATTGTTGGGCTGGGTGGGGTCCCCGTCCCCGGCAGGACCATGAGGGGTACTCCGGGCAGGGAGGGCAGAGCAGTGATGGCCTGAGGTGGGGGGCGTGCTGGGGTCAGCTGCCATTGTCTTCCTCTGCCCTGCTTGGTGCCAGGGACCCCCGTAGCTCTGGGGGCACGGAGGGGTTTGGGGGCTGTTGGAGGCTCGGGGGTAGAGCAGGATGCAGCGAGCAGGCAAGGGTGGAACGCAGGGAAGTGAGCTCAGAAAGGCGATGTCGGCACTGTGGTGCTGGGCAGGGGGCTCTGGGGGACAGGACCCACAGTGCTGAGGGTGGCCTGCCCCACCCAGAGCCCCCCTCAGGGCCGCCGCTGCCCCTTTGCCTGTTGTGGCAGGTAGGGGCCGTGCAGACCCGGGCCCTGCGGTGGGGAACAGCAGCGCGGAGCCCCCCGGCACGACGCCCCCCGAGTGGGGCTGCGCCTGGAGCCCCCCGGAGCAGAGGGGCGAGGAGCCCCTGCGGCTGCCCACCTTCTCCGCGGCCGCCCAGGCGCGCGTGGCCGTCACCTTCGCCCTCTTTGCGCTCTCGGCCGGCTGCAACCTGGCGGTGCTGCGGGCGGTGGGGGGCCGGGGCAGCGGCCGGCGCCCGCACATCCGCCTGCTGCTGCGGCACCTGGCCGCCGCCGACCTGCTGCTCACCGTGCTGGTCATGCCGCTCGACGCCGTCTGGAACATCACGCTGCAGTGGCGGGCGGGCGACCTGGCCTGCCGCCTGCTCATGTACCTGCGCCTGCTGGCCATGTACGCCTCGGCCTTCGTCACCGTGGTCATCAGCCTGGACCGGCAGGCGGCCATCCTGCGCCCGCTGGCCATCGCCCGCGCCCGCGCCCGCAACCGCGCCATGCTGCAGGCGGCCTGGCTGCTCAGCGCGGGGCTGGCCGTGCCGCAGGTACCCCCCGCGCTCTCCGGTGACGCGCCCTGCCCAGCCCCGTGTGTGGGGGCACTGCCCGCGCTCGCTGCCGCCGTGTGACCCGCAGGGTGGGGATGGACAGCCCTGTGGGGTGGGCATGCAGAGCTGGCAATGGAGTGGCTGTGGCAGGGACCCCCTCACCCAGCTCTGCCCGCTGTGGGGGTGTCCCAGGGCCCTGTCAGTGAGGAGCAGAGCCAGTGCTGGGGGGTAGCAGGTCCCCCCCGAGGCTGGGTCTGTCCCTGTGGGCCTGGGGGTCCCTGTTTCAGCCTCCAGTGCCCTCCCTGGCTCGGGAGGCACAAACCCCCCTCACCCCCACCCCACCTCTCTTGTCTGCAGCTGTTCCTGTTCCACACCATCACCCTGCGCCCCCCGCACAACTTCACGCAGTGCACCACGCGCGGCAGCTTCCCCCGCGCCTGGCACGAGACCCTCTACAACATGGTGGGCTTTGCTTGCCTCTTCCTGCTGCCCCTGCTCATCATGGTGTGCTGCTACGCCCGCATCCTGCTGGAGATCTCCCGCCGCATGGGCTCGGGCCTCTGTGAGTGCTGGGCCCCCCCGTGCCCTGGGCGGCCCCGTCTGCAGCTCTGCAGGGACCCCCAGCTCTCCCCCAGCGCAGGGTCCCTGTCCCAGCCCCGTCTCCCCCCCAGTCTCCTCGCGGGACGCGTCGCTGCGGTGCTCCAGGAACAACATCCCCCGGGCCCGGCTGCGCATGCTGCGGATGAGCCTGGTCATCGTCTCCTCCTTCATCCTCTGCTGGACCCCCTACTACCTGCTGGGGCTCTGGCACTGGTTCTGCCCCCGCACCGTGGAGAAGAGGATCTCGCCGGCCCTCACCCACGTTCTCTTCATCTTTGGCCTCTTCAACGCGTGCCTGGACCCCATCACCTACGGGCTCTTCACCATCCCGCTCCGGGGGCGCTGGGGGTGCCCATGCGGGCACGGCCCCCCGGCCCAGCCCCCCTCCCCGGCCACGGGCTCCTTCCACTGCTCAGCCTCGTCGCTGCCGCCCCAGCGGGGAGCGCAGGGGCTGCGCCGGCCGCGAGGGGCTGCCAGGGACCCCTCCTGCCACAGCAGCTCCCTGTGACACCGGTGGGGCAGGGGGGCCTGGCAGCAGGGCCAGCACAGCTCCGTGGGGATGGAGTCACTGCTCATCCCCCTGCACCCCAAAGTGCCTCTGGGGGTTGGGGCTGGTGGGGTGCCCCTTCCCCTCTCCCCTCTCTGTGCCCTGAACAGCAATAAAGTGTCCTATGGCCACCTCTTGTCCCTCCCGCGTCCCCCCCGCTGGGAGCTGAGCTGGTGTCCCCAGAGCCAGCACCCTGACCCATGGGGTCACAGTCCCCACCGTGGGTGGCTCACGAGTCCCCAGGTCGGGGCAGATTCCAGGCCATGCCAGCCTGGCCAGGGCTGGGTGCTTCCCTCCCTGTCGATGCCTGCAGTGGGCGCAGGGCTGGTCCCTGCCAGGGCTGGTGGCAGTCCCAGGGCGCTGCTGCTGCGGGCTGTGCTCCAAACAGGAGCTGCTGGCTGCTGCCCAAGGCTGCTGGGAGGCACACGGGGGCGGCTCTGCCGCCTGCAGCAGCTGCCCAAGGCCACGCTGCCGGCAGAGCCAGCACGGCTGCTGGGGCCCGGGGCGGTGGGCGAGGGCTGCGGCTGCCTGGGCCCCTCACTGCCCCCAGCACCACGAGGATCGCCAGAGCGAGCTGCCCCGGCATCGCCCAGCCTCAGGGAAGGCACCCAGGGCTGGGCTCTGCCTCGGGTCCCCCCGTGCTGCGGAGGGACGCTGGGCGCCCCTGGCTCCTCAGTCCCCACTGCGCACTGGGACCCCCATCACAGCCCACTGACACTGCAGCCTCGCACGGGGCACACACGGGGCTGCTGCTCCTGCTGGGGGAGCAGCAGTGTCCTCCTCGGGCCGGGCGCCAGGAGCGAGCTCAGCTGTGTGGGCAGGGGGCAAGGCAGGAGGGCAGGCAGAAGCTGTGCCCAAGAACGGCAGTGCCAGCCATGCTTGCAGGGATTTATTTGAAAGTGGCAAAGGAAAAGTCTAGTGGAGTTGCTTCAGCTCTGAGAAGTGATCTCACACCTGCTTGAGGGCTGGAGGGCCAGCACACCAGGCACTCCACGGGTCTTGTGGGGCTCCAGGAATGAGGGGCTGCAGTCCCAGGTGTGTGCGGCTCCTCCGTGCTTCTGGGACAGGGATGGGGCTTCCTTGGCACGCGTGGGGGGAATGTGTGAGGGGGCTGAGTCTCAGGCACAGACTGGTGTGAGTATGAAAACACCACCTGGTACGGGCACACCACCTGCTGCCAGCCTGAGAACTGCTGCGAGGGGAGGAGCTGGCAGGGCCAGAGGCACCCAGCAAACAGCCTTCCCTTGGATGCTGCTGTTGCTGTGTCCTGCTGCTGGGAGCACCCTGCCCGCCACAGGGCAGCTGGGGTGCAGGCACAGACCCCCAGCCCACGGGCAGCTCTGCTGGGGCTGGGGGCACTGGGGGGGGCCGGGTGGGCCAGCGCTGCCCCTGCCCTTGGTGGCTGCGCAGGGCTCCAGGGGCAGCGTGCGCTCACATCCCAGACACGTCCCAGTCACGAGGGTGCTGGGGTGCTGGTCCCACCCGCTCCCCAGGCAGCCAGAGAACGGGCACAGGCTGGCCAGGCGAGGGGACAGGGTAGGCTGGGCAATGGCAGCTGGGAGGTGATGCCGGGGGACGCCTGTCCTTGGGTGGCCGTGTCACCAGCTCGGCAGTGTCACCCCTGTCCCACCCCCCGCGCGCCCTCGGCACGGATCAGAGGTGCAGGGTCTGTCCCCCTGCCCGCTCCACTCGGGCACAGACAGCAGCTCTAGGTGCCAGCTCCGCCGCTGCTGGGTCTCTTCTCGGTGAAGAAGCTCTTGAGCAGCACCACCTGCCCGATGCTGACCACGAAGAGGATGAGGGTTTCCCCCACTGACCAGTACGAGACGCGGCCATTGAGCTCCTCTGCTCTGCTCCTGTCCTGCGCCTCCCGCAGCCGGTAGTGGGTCTGGGAGTCGATCACCGCCTTCAGCATCTCATGGATGGTGACACAGGCAGATTCCAGCTGGGGACAAGGACAAGAGCGCCCTGTCACTTCTGAAATGGCTCAGCTGAGGGGGCCCGGACAGGGCCGTGCCAGGACACTCAAGAGCAGTGTTTGTGTAGTAGGTTTCCTGCCAGAACCCATGCAGGGTGGTTACCCACTGGGACAGAGCTGAGAGGCCCATGAGGGCACCCGGATGCCCGGCCCCGAGCTCACACCCAGGGATGGAATGGCTGATGCAATTCCCTCACGTGGGATGGACCGGGCTGCTGCAGAGAGGGGAGCCCAGAGCCAGCACAGCGCCCTGAGCCAGGCAGGGCAGAGGATGTGGTGTGTGGTGGGGCGGTTGGCCGGCGGTTGGCACTTCTGCATCCAGTGCAGGAGGAAGGGGACACGTCCCCAGCTGCCATCCCACAGGGCTGCTTGGGGCTGCAGCAGGACCCTGCCTCCCTCCTTTCCTCCTGGGACCCACCTGTGTCAGGGCAGTGACGCGGTTGTTCATGTCGGGCAGGATGGGCAGCTCGTCGCCCACCTGGAAGTCGAAGTAGACGATTTTGTGGGAGAAGGTGGAGAACTCGTTGCTGAAGCAGAAGGTGTAGACACCCTTGGCCTCGGTGTGGTGCGAGAAGCTGTCGTACTGCTTCTTGGTCTCCTGGTAGATGGTCTTGCCGTTGGGGTCCTCCACGTAGCAGTCCACATCATAGTGCCCTCCACTGATCACCTGTGCAGGGAGACACATCTCCGATGGTGGCACATGGCCAGCGACGTGGCAGGGGCCCCCTGCCCCTGCCCAGCCCCACAGCTGTGTGAGAGGCCAGCGGGCACCATGCCCATGGGATGGGGCCCAGGCCCGGGGAGCCCTGGGGAAGCTGTGCACCGCAGTGCCAGCAACTCAGCTGGGGTGCCCATGGCTCAAGTGGGGTGCCTGGAGACAGGAACGGCCCTCATGACCCACGTCAGGGGTGTCCATGGCTGATGTGGTCACATCCCAGGCCTGGCTCTCATATGGGCACTGCTGGGCATGGAGCTGGGGTTGGGAACAACTCCTAGTGCAGCATGGAGGGAGCTGAGGTGGAACTGCAGCCCTGCCTGGGGCTCTGCAGGGCACAGGATGGGAGTGTGCGAGAGGCACGGGCAGGTGCCATGGGCAGAGACAACAGCACACTCACGGGCAGGGCTGTGGGCAAGGGGGCACGGGCACCGGGGCACAGGGATGGGGCACAGGGAGGGGTCCTGGCAGGGGTGCAGGCACGGAGCACGCAGAAGGTACAGGCAGGTACGGGCAGGGTAGTACCTGATAGTCGAGGGTGAACTTGACGCCGCTCTCCAGCTCCTGGTGGAAGCAGCGCTGGGCGCTGTCGGGCAGCTCCAGCGTCAGCTCCGTGCCGCCGGCCCGCAGCGCGCCCAGCAGCGCGGCCAGGCACAGCGTCCGCACCGCGCCCGGCATCGCCACCCGCACCGAGCCCCGCACGGCCACCGGAACCCGGCACCGGCACCACCCGCACCGAGCCCCGCACGGCCACCGGAACCCGGCACCGGCACCACCGGCACCACCCGCACCGAGCCCCGCACCGCCACCGGAACCCGGCACCGGCACCACCCGCCCCGAGCCCCGCACGGCCACCGGAACCCGGCACCGGCACCACCGGCACCACCCGCACCGAGCCCCGCACGGCCACCGGAACCCGGCACCGGCTCCGCACCGCCCCCGGTACCGCCCCCGCCCCGCCCCCCTGACGTGGCGCTTCCGCTGCGAGCGGAATGGAGCGGGGCGGGGCGGGGCGGGGCGGGGCCGGGCGGCACCTCCGGCCCCGGGGCGGGCGCCCGCGGGGATCCCGGGAACGTTCCAGCGGCCCGGCGCCCTGGGACCCCCGGCATGTCCGGGCCGGGCGCTCCCCGCGGCGCTCCCGGGCCCCCTGCGGGCGGCTGGTGCCGGCTCCACGCGAGACCAGCCTCCGTCCGAAGCTGAGCGCTTTATTAATGCAGGGCAGAGCCAGTGCACGAGTGTCCGCAGGGCCACGGCGTCCCCCCACCCCTGCCCCTGCCCCCCTGCGCGCACGCAGTCCCGTGAATGACCGCAGTCATGGAGCGATGGAAGCTGCGGGGGCGCGGCCCGCGGCACAGCGTGCGTGGGGAGCGGCGGGGGGCCCGCAGGGTCTCGGCTCTGGCGCCGTGCCTGCGGCTTTCCCGGTGGGATGAAGCGCTGGGCTCAGCCCGTGTCACCCTCGGTGGGTTGGCATCCCGGATTCGCCGCCGCTGGCAGAGGCTCCCGTGCAGCCGGGCCGGGACCATCCTGCTCGGGGGGATATTCAGCGCTTCCTGAATTCAGAGCTCCTCGGCGCGGAGGAGAAGGAATCCCCTGAGGTTCAGACGCCTCAGAGACGAGACAAGCCCATCCCGGCCCGCAGCCCACGGGGCTGCAGCGGTGCCGGGTGTGCTGAGCGCCGGAGCTCCGGGAATGCCGCAGGTGGAGCACTGTCTCCCTCTCCCGCTCCGGGAGAGCACCGACACGGTCCGTGGCTGCACGGGGGCTCCGCTCCTCGAACCCCCGCCGTACTGAGCCCCTTCCCCTCCTGGAAGGCACTTCATGAAAGCCTCGGCCCCAGAGATCACCACCGGGGGCTCCGGGCCGGGATTCGGTGGGAGAACGAGCAGAATGTAAGAAAAGCAGATTGCAACTAGTGAGGAATAAGTGAAGTGCAGGTGGGATCCTTGGCACGGAGCTTGACGATCTAGGACGGTGTGGGATCGATCTCCCGATCCGCCCGCTCCCGATTCAGCCCCCGGGCTCGGGGCTGAGCCCCCTGGCCCCTGTGTGTCCCCGGAGGCTGTGCCCACTCCGTGTGGGACCCGTCCCGTCTCTGCGGGGACAGCGCGGCCTTGGCCGCCTCCCTGTGAGCAAACGGGGCACGGCTACTGCGCCACGACCTCCTCAAAATCGGAGAGGTGCCGCATCTGCTCTGCCTGCATGGAATGTCTGCGGAGGAGCTTCCTGTGGGCCCTCAGGTCGCCCCGCCTGGGCGAGCTGGGTGTGAGGGGCGCCAGCGGCTTCAGCCCAGCAGCCAGCGGGGAGGGGGCTTTGCTGGAGCCGATGTCAGGAATCGGGGGGTTGGGGTTCACATTCAGGGGGGGCAGGTATCCTGGCCTCGTGTGGGAGATGTGGTCCAGCAGCAGGGTCCCGGAGCCTCGCCTCTCCAGCAGGCCGGGCGGCCGGCGCCGGGCGGTGCCGGGCGAGGCGCTGCTGCTGCCGGAGGGAGAGTCGCCGCAGCCGTCCAGCAGGGCCAGCTGCGACCCGCTCAGCTGCCGCCGCTCGCACGGCGCCTTCCCCGCCTCGCTGCCCGGCGGCTCCCCGTCGTGTTCGGTGCCTGGCCTCCACCAGTGGGGAGCGTCCGTCCCTGCGGCGGAGCTGGCGGCCGAGCCGGTGCTCTCCGGCTCCTCCGGGACCGTGGCGCTCCGGGACAGGCACGGGTGGGTGCCCGGGCTCTTCTCGTGGGCGGCTTTCCGTGCCAGCGGCCCCAGTGCCTGCTCATCCACCGGGGGGAAGAGAGAGGGGTCCCTTCCTTGCTGCTGCTGCTGCTGCGGGTGAGGGAGGGCTTTTTGGAGAGCGAGAGGTCGCCGATGCCCGTGATGACCTCGCTGTCGGCGCAGACCCGCGTGTCGTCGCGGTGGCTGGAGGCTGCCAGCACCGAGGGCGCCACCAGACCCCAGGGCTCCGAGCGCAGCCGCTTCAGCCGGGGCAGCTGGGCTCTGCGGGCAGTGCCAGCTCGCTGGCCCGGGGAGGGGGGCTCAGTGTCCCCAGGGTGAGAAGGGTGTGGGGTGGGAGTGCTGCTCTCCTTCTCGGCAGGGGAAGGTGCTGAGCTGGGAGTTTTCAGGTGGGCACTGGAGGGGGCTGCGCCCTCCTCGAGGGGAGCCTTCTCCTTGAACTCCAGCGCTGGGGCAGCGTTCAGGTACTGCTTGGCAGTCTTGGTGCCAGAGGCTGATGTGTCCATGGTGATGATGATCACCTCCTTCCCCTTGGCTCTGCAGGCATTCAGGAGGTGCTGCAGCACAGCCTTGTCCTCGGCGTTGATGGCGTGGACCAGCGCTGAGGCTCCTGAGTGGTCCTCGAGGCTGGGGTCTGCCCCGCTGTCCAGCAGCAGGGACACCACGTCCCCCCCGGCCCCGCGGATGCAGGCGTGCATCAGGGCCGTCTTGCCAGACTTGTCCTGGATGTTGGGGTCGGCTCTGTTGTCCAGCAGGTACTTCACCATCTTGGCCTTGTGGCTGCTCTGCTGGTCCACGTGCGTGGTGATGCAGGCCACCATGAGGGCGGTCTCGCCCTTGTCGTTGCTCTCGTTGATGTAGGCGCCCCCCTCGAGCAGCAGCCGGGTCAGCCGCAGCCGGCCCAGCCACACGGCCTTCAGCAGGGAGTTGCCCCCCAGCTCCAGCTCCGTCACTTCATCCATGGCTGCTGCTTCCCGTGGGCGATGGCAGTGCTGCCGGTGGGGGAACCAAGGAGGAGAGGTGAGCCCCACCGCTCTGTCCCTGCCGTCCTGGGATGCTCTGGGCACTGCCCCACGTCCAACTGTCCCTGTGGCCGCGTCCCCCACCTTGTGCACACAGCTGCCTGGATGGATGCCTTGGCTTCCCCAGGAGATCAGAGAGCTTCTGATGGTCTCCACCGGCCTGCTGTGTCTGGGGGGCACAGCAGGAAGCCCACTGGAGACTGTGAACTTCCCTGATGGCTTCCCGGGCTGGAGCCGGGATCTCTGCTTCCTCACTGCCGGAGGGGAGCAGAAGCAGCCACAGTCATGCTGTCTGTTGTGTTTCCACCGCCCCCTGCTCTTCTACCGCCCCCCTGACCCCCGCTGCCACCCCCTCCCGCTGCCCCCGCTCCCTGCCTCACTCCTCAGAGTGCCCCTGGAGCCCCGAGCAGCCGGTGTCCCCAGAGCGCCCCTGGAGAGGGCACAAGCCTCCCGGCCCTTCCCCACCCACTCCTCCGTGCCCTCCATGGGATCCTGCAGCCCCTGGAGCGGCGGTCAGTGCCCGCATTGCTCCCAGCCCCTCCAAAGGCGCCCACGGTGCCGCTCCCTGCCCGTGAGCTGCCCGCGGCCCCTTCCCGTGGGGACCCCTCGGAGCCGGGGGGAGACGCGGGCGCCGGCTGTGCCCCGCTCCCGCCGGGACTGGTGTCCCCCGCGCCCCTCCGAGCCGCGGCCGTCCCGCTGCCGCCCCCGGCTGCGGTGGCGATGGTGGGGGCGCACCCCACCCGGTACCTGCTGCCCGGTGCCCGTGCCCTGTGCCGGTGCCGGTATCGGTGCCGAGCGCCGAGTGCCGGTGCCGGTGCCGGTGCCGATCGTTGGTGCCGGTGCCCGGCGCTGCGCGAGGAGGAGGGCGCGGGGGGCGGCGCGTCCGCCCGCGGGTGGGTGCGGGGAGCGGCGGGCGGGGGTGTCCGTGTGCGGGGGGCTGCGGGGTCTGCGGGGTCTGTGTCCGGGGTCTGCGGGGTCTGTGTCCGTGTGCGGGGGCTGTAGGGTCTGTATCTGTGTGCGGGGGTCTGCAGGGTCTGTGTCCGTGTGGGGGGGCTGCGGGGTCCCTGTCCGTGTGCGGGGGCTGCAGGCTCTGTGTCCGTGTGCGGGGTCTGCAGGGTCTGTGTCCGTGTGGGTCTGCAGGGGTGTCCTGCGGGGTCTGCGGGGTCTGTGTCCAGGGTCCGTGTCCGTGTGCGGGGGCTGCAGGGTCTGTGTCCGTGTGCAGGGGGGTCTGTGTGCGGGGGGGGCTGCAGGGGTCAGGGTCCCGTCCGCGCGGGGGCTGCGGGGTCCCTGTCCGTGTGCGCCCACCCGTGCGGGGTGTCTGTGCGTGTCCCTGCTCCCGGGGCTCCCCAGACCCGCACAGCCCTGAGCCCGCACTGTCCCCACGCGGAGCAGGGGGAATCGCGGCCCCCCGAGCCCCTCTGAGGGTAAAGGCTTGAGCGCACGCCCGGGACAGCCCGAGGGCGCCCTGGGGCACAGGAGCGCTCCGTGCCGGGCTGGGCTCCCGCGGCTGCTCCCGGGCACGGCTGCCCTCGGTGCCAGGGCGACACCTGGGCAGCGTGCTGCCTCTCTGGCCCTCCTTCGTCCCCAGACCTCGCCGCTGGGCAAGAGCCTGCCTCCCTGCCTCGGTGTCCCTTTCGGAGCAGTCCCAGCAGAAAGGGAGTTTGGAGGAAGGGGGAAATGGTCACAGATGCCCCCGACCACCACCCTGACCCCCGGGGTTCTGCCCTTCTGCAGAACCGTCACGGCTGTGGGGGTGTTTGTCATCACACCCCCGGATCACATTAACATTTGGGGAAATTTCTCCTGTGATTAATAAAATATAATCTAATATTGCAACGTTCTTCATTCAGAGATGATGACAATGAGAATCAGAGCCAGCAGAGAAATTAAGTCAGTCTTACTATGTTAGGGAACATTTGGCAAATCTTATGGCAGGTTCCTCCTGACTTGGTAACACAGACACTCTGCAGTACCTGCCTAAACTGGCCATAAACCCCCTGAAAATGTGTTTATCTGTCCATTTTCTCCTGCATGAGCGCACCACTTTACTCGGCAAAAATAAACACATTAACTCCTGGCAGCAACATAATACGAACACCTTGACAAAATCAACACCTTAAAAATAAACTGCTGAAACCCACAGATTTAGACGAGACAAGCTGGTGGCAGGAGGGGCCCAGGCTGCCCAGGGGAAGCCACCACATGCCCCCTGGTGATTGCAGTGAGGACAGCGCTGGCAGTAAGGGTTGGGGAGCCCCCTCCCCTGCAGGACCCCCCTCGTGCTCTGGCCCCCTTGCTGCTCCTGTCAGTTCTCACCCCTGTGCTGCACCCCAGGCTGGCTGGCCCTGGCTGGAAAGCAGGAGGGACCTATCCCTGAGGATGTTCAAACCCAAGAATTCCCTTTCCTGCTCCACCAGCGTGGGCTCAGCAGCCTCCAGGTGCCCGTGGGTGGGAGATGCCCCAGCAGGGAGGGGAGCATGGCGATGCCAGCTCCGTTATGCCAGTCCTGGGAGGGGAGCAGGATGGCCCCTGCCCGCTGCCAGAGGGCCTCACATCTGCCCCAGCCATGCCCTGGCTTTGCAGAGCCGATGTGCCCACCTGTCTTCATCCTCCTTGTCTTCCTCGCCAGTATCTGTGCCATCCCTGAGGATGCCATGGCAACGGGCTGCAGGGATGGCTGCTGGAGAGGCTGCAGCTCTGTGCGGGGCTCTGAGCCGTGGGTTTGGTCTCAGCAGTGCCCCTGCGCCCTTGGGGCAGCAGGACGGGCTCCAGACACGGCCGGTTTGGGACAAAACTGGGATGGGGTGGCTGTGAGGCGGCTGGGTGCCCCCACAGGGTGCTCTGCCCACACGGAACAGCCCTGCAGGGTGGGGAGGGCTGGGCAGGTGATGCCAGTCCCCTGTGGCATGGGTGGCACCCAGCGTCCTCACCTGGGCAGGACAGAGGGGGCAGAGGTGGCAGCAGTGCGTGACTGCAGAGAGCAGCAGAGATGCTGCATGCTCTGTGGGGCCATCCCAGCGCTACCCCAGCCGGACGAGCAGCCAGGAGCTGCTCTCACCCCTTTACTGGAGCCTGCTGAGGCTTTGCTTGGGGTCTGGCCCTGCCTGGAGAAGGGGGAGCTGCTTCATGGGGCTCCCCGTGGGGTGCAGCTGCGGTTCCTGGGCATCCGAGGGGCTGCAGCGATGCCTTGAGGGCTGAGCCCGTGGGAGCAGGGACAGGACGGCGAGGGGCTGTCGGCTCCAGGTTCTCCTCAGCCCTGGAGGAGCTGCAGGCCCTGGCTGAGCAGAGCTGGGTCTGCCTGCTGGGGAAGGGCCTTGTCCCATCTCCTGGCACCTCGGGCTCCGGGCTCAGGCACAGGGGGTGCCAGGGCAGCCTCACCACGGGCTGGACCAGCCCCGCGTCCCCAGAGGCAGTGGCTGCTGGCAGGCTCTATTTCGGGTGCTGTGTGAGCTGTTCCTGCCAGCTCATCCCCGCACAGCCGCTGTTCCCTGCTCACAGCCACGCTCCTGGGGCTGGGGGAGCCCTGGGGGAGCCCTGGGGAGCAGCACAGCCCTGGGGGAGCCCTGGGGAGCCCTGGGGAGCAGCACAGCCCTGGGGAGCAGCACAGCCCTGGGGAGCAGCACAGCCCTGGGGAGCAGCCCAGCCCAGCCCTGGGGAGCAGCACAGCCCTGGGGAGCTCAGCGTTCGGGGGAACCCCTGACTCTGCTGCTGCTGCCCGGGGCACAGCCCGGGTCCCTCCCATGGGACACACTGGGCACAGGGTGGGGGTCCCAGCCCCCTGGAGTTCAGCCCCAGCCCCTCCTGGGGATTCATGGAGGACAGGGTCCAACCGTGCCCTCAGCACCTGGCTTTCCAGATCTGAGCAGAGCTGGAGCCTGGCTCAGGTTTGTAGCTGCTTTAATCGGGACCCCGATTTCTCCTGCTGGAAAAATGGGTGTGCCGGAGATCAATCAGCTACAATCCACCAGTCATGGCAGCCCTGCCACCTCCCGTGGCCGCGCAGTGCCACACACTGCTGCCCCTTGTCCCCTCTGGTGGCTTTGGCCGGACGGTTGAGCTGGCCTTGGTGAGACCTTGCCCAGCGTGGCAGCACCTTGAGCAGGCTGGGGAAGCAGCAGCTCAGCCCAGCCCGGGCACCAGAGTGAGGGATGGAGCAGGTCTGTGCGACCCCTCTCTCATCCTGTGGCACTGCCCAGGGCACGGGGCTGGCACACACCTCTGGGGCCAGAGGGGCGTCCCAGGGGACCTGAGGGGTGATGTGGTGAGTGATAACAGTGGGTGATAACAGTGGGTGATGCAGTGGGTGATGCAGCAGGTGATGCAGTGGGTGATGATAACAACGGGTGATAACAGCGGGTGATGCAGTGAGTGATGATAACCACGGGTGATAACAGTGGGTGATGCAGTGAGTGATGAGTGAGTGATGCAGTGAGTGATGCAGTGAGTGATGCAGTGGGTGATGATAACAGCAGGTGATGCAGTGGGTGATGCAGTGGGTGATGCAGTGGGTGATGCAGTGGGTGATGCAGTGGGTGATGCAGTGCTTCTGGAAGAGACTGCATCACCCAAAAGCAGCTGCATCATCACGGGGAGCGGCTCTGATGTCTCTATAGCAACTGTGGGGTAAAAATAGTGCAGCAGCTTTAGGGAACTGTCAGGGCCTGGCAGGGATTGCTGCTGGCATGGGTGCGTGGGGAGCAGGGGCTCAGCAGGGCTCAGCAGGAGCAGGGGCTCAGCAGGGCTCAGCACAGAGCAGGGCTCAGCACAGAGCAGGGCTCAGCACAGAGCAGGACTCAGCAGGAGCAGGACTCAGCACAGAGCAGGGCTCAGCACGGAGAGTGGCAGCTTGTGTCCCTTGCTGTGCCCTGGGGGTGCTGAGGGGCCCCGGACCATCCTCCCTCGCTGGCACCGGGGCTGGGAGCTGTCCTGGTGGGCACAGGGGCAGACAATGGTGTCTGTCTCCCTGTCCTCACCCTTGGCTCCTTGTGCCCCTGTGTGCAGCACCGGACCCCCAGGGACCCCCGTTCCCCCTCCTTCCCTCTCCCAAGCCTGCGGTTGCTGTTGCCTTGACAACACATCTCCCTACTGGATTTCCCCTCTGTAATCCGCACATTCCTGCACCTCCACGTGGGCTTTCCCCTGGGTGTGCTGCCCCCCAGAGCACCCCTCACCTCAGGAGGCTGGAAATGCCCCTGGTACCAGGGTGGGAATCAGGTCCTGGCAGCAGGGAATGAATCTCTGCGGGCGGCGGCGGGGATGAGAGCACTTGTGCTGTAACGGGCGAATCACGGAACCCCAGAACGGCTTGGAAGCTCCCGAGAGCCCATCCCGTCCCAGCCCTGCCATGGCAGGGACACCTTCCATCGTCCCAGGTGCTCCCAGCCCCGTCCAGCCTGGCCTGGGACATTCCAGGGATCCAGGGACAGCCACAGCTGCTCCGGGCAGGCACAGCAGGGATGGAGTGACAACGCAATTTGTGTGGTTCTTTACCAGTCAAGGTGACAGTGTGCTGTGATGGGGCAGGGAGAAAACAATACTTGGACTCTGGGCACTGTGTTTATCGCTTGTGGCAATGGGCAATAAATTCCTTGTGGTTTTGGGGGTATTTCTGGGGGTGTCTGGGCTTTGGATAGGTGATTCCCTGCTCTGAGCTCCTGAAATCAGTGCTGCAGCTCTGATGCTGGCAGGGCACAGGCACTGAGGTCCAGTGTGTGCCTTTTCATGGGATGGGGATGCAGCTCTCACCCAGCACTGTCCTGTATTTCCTTAACATTATTAAACTAAGTTTTATAAATATTCATGGCAAGAAAATCAATGCAAAAATATTCCATTGTCTTATTTTGCTCTTTTAATTTTAGAAACTCGTTTTCTCTTGAGGAGCCATTACAATGCTCTTTGGTTTGTGTTTAACTGCCAGTTCTGAGGAATCCCCACAGGGAACAGCAGCAGGAAAAAGTCAGTGCATGGCAGAGGTGCGGGGCTCCAGGCTGACCTGGAGATGCAGCCCAGGATCTGGGCTGCTGGATCCTGACTCACCAGAGCTGAGGGATGAAATGTGTTCAGCCTGGAGAAGGGAAAGCTCTGGGAGTGCCTCAGAGCTCCTTCCACTGCCTAAAGGGCTCCAGGAGAGCAGGGAGGGACTGGGGACAAGGGGCTGGAGTGCCAAACAAGGTGGAATGGCTTCCAGTGGCAGAGAGCAGGGCTGCATGGGATAATGGGAGGGAATTGTTCCCTGGCAGGGTGGGCAGGCCCTGGCACAGGTGCCCAGAGCTGGGGCTGCCCCTGGATCGCTGGCAGTGCCCAAGGCCGGGCTGGGCAGGGAATAGAGCACCCTGGGATGGTGGAAGGTGTCCCTGCCGTGGCAGGGCATGGAATGGGATGGGCTTTACGGTCCCTGCCATCCCCAAGCGCATCGCACCCTCTGCCCGGGGCGGCACCGCAGCCGCTGCTGCGCCGGGCCCGCCGGCGCTGGGGGGAGGCTGAGCGGAGGCAGGAGCGGATCCGCGTTTGCACTGCTGGGAGCGCGTGTCGGAAGAGAGCGGATCCGTGTTTGATGACAGAGCAGCGCAATAACCTGCAATTAGCCGCGCTCCGTGCCTGAGGGGGCGGCGCTCCCGGCAGCGCCGGGCTCAGCGATGCTGCGCCGTGCCCGGGGCAGGGGCACTGCCCTTCCCGGGGCTGGCAGCGCCCCGGGACCCTGCCCTGTGCCCTGTGCCCTGTGCCCTGTGCGCTGTGCCCTGTGCCCTGTGCCCTGTGCCCTGTGCCCTGTGCGCTGTGCCCTGTGCCCTGTGCCCTGTGCCCTGCTGGGGTCTCGGCTGCTGCCCGCTGTGTGTCTGTGTCCCTGGGCTCACCCTTGGCTCCCGTGCCCCGGAGCCCATTGCTGGGGCGGAGGCAGGGCTGGCAGGGACAGCGACACGAGGGACAGCGGAATGTGCACACGCGTGTCCCCGCGGCCGCCCCTCGCCCTGCGCCGGGCTGCCCCCAGGGCTGCATCCACTTTAATATCTCTGCCGAGCGAAATTTCCTGGTGCGGCTTTCATGTCCGCCGGGGCCCTTATGAAATATCCGGCTGCTATTTTTTTTCTGAAGAAGTGGAATTTCCTATTCGGGACTTTAATATCGGGGCTACGTGCTCGGGGCGGGCGGCGGCCGCGGCGCTGGCTGCCCGCCGCCCCCGTGCCCGGCTGCCCGGCAATTCGGCTGCCTCAGGGGTTTTGCGGTGCCGCTAAGCCGCCTGTTCATGGCTGATGACCCGCCTGCCGCGGGGGAAGCCAAATGCACGCTGACAGCCCGCCGGCGGCTGTTTGCACAGGGACCGCGCGAGGTCCCGGCCCCCGACCAGCCCCTCGTGCAGAACGCGCATCTGCGGCTCCCGGCGGCTCCGGGCGCTCACCCACCCGTTTGGGGTTCCCGGGAGCTCCAGGCACCCGCCCTGGCCAGTCGGGGGCTCCCGGGAGCTCCCGGTGCTCCCCAGGGCAGCCCCCAGTGCCGAGGGATGCCATGAGCGCCCCGGTTCTGTCCCTGTCAACCCCTGACTCTGCTGCTGCTGCCGGGGCACAGCCCGGGTCCCTCCACATGGGACACACTGGGCACAGGGGTGGGGGTCCCAGCCCCTGGAGTTCAGCCCCCAGCCCCTCCTGGGGATTCATGGAGGACAGGGTCCAACCGTGCCCTCAGCACCTGGCTTTCCAGATCTGAGCAGAGCTGGAGCCTGGCTCAGGCTTCAGCTGCTTTAATCGGGACCCCGATTTCTCCTGCTGGAAAAATGGGTGTGCCAGAGATCAATCAGCTACAATCCACCAGTCATGGCAGCCCTGCCACCTCCCGTGGTCACGCAGCAGTGCCACACACTGCTGCCCCTTGTCCCTCTGGTGGCTTTGGCCGGACGGTTGAGCTGGCCTTGGTGAGACCTTGCCCAGCGTGGCAGCACCTTGAGCAGGCTGGGGAAGCAGCAGCTCAGCCCAGCCCGGGCACCAGAGTGAGGGATGGAGCAGGTCTGTGCGACCCCTCTCTCATCCTGTGGCACTGCCCAGGGCACGGGGCTGGCACACACCTCTGGGGCCAGAGGGGCGTCCCAGGGGACCTGAGGGGGTGATGTGGTGAGTGATAACAGTGGGTGATAACAGTGGGTGATGCAGTGGGTGATGCAGCAGGTGATGCAGTGGGTGATGATAACAACGGGTGATAACAGTGGGTGATGCAGTGAGTGATGCAGTGAGTGATGCAGTGGGTGATGATAACAGCAGGTGATGCAGTGGGTGATGCAGTGGGTGATGCAGTGGGTGATGCAGTGGGTGGATGATGCATCAGCAAAAGGTGATCATCACGGGGGTGATGCTGATGTCTCTATGCAACTGTGGGTAAAAATGCAGCTTTAGGGAACTGTCAGGCAGTGGGTGATGCTGCTGGCATTGGGGGAAGGGGCTGCATCACCAGCACAAAGCAGGGCTCAGCACAGATCAGGGCTCAGCAGGGGCTCTGATGTCTCTATCAGCACAGAGCAGGGCTCAAAAGGGCAGCAGCACAGAGGGGGCTCAGCACAGAGCAGGGCTCAGCAGGGCTCAGCACAGAGCAGGGCTCAGCACAGAGCAGGGCTCAGCAGGGCTCAGCCAGAGCAGGGCTCAGCACAGAGCAGGGCTCAGCACAGAGCAGGGCTCAGCATGGAGCAGGGCTCAGCACAGAGCAGGGCTCAGCACGGAGCAGGGCTCAGCACAGAGCAGGGGCTCAGCACGAGCAGAGTGGCAGCAGGGCTGTCCCTTGACTGTGCCAGAGGGGCTCAGCAGGGCTCAGCACAGAGCAGGGCTCAGCCAGAGCAGGGCTCAGCACAGAGCAGGGCCCAGCACAGAGAGTGGGCACCTGTGGGCTGAGGGGCCCTGTCCCTCGCTGGCACAGGGGCAGCTGTCCTGGTGGGCACAGGGGCAGACAATGGTGTCTGTCTCCCTGTCCTCACCCCTTGGCTCCTTGTGCCCCTGTGTGCAGCACTGACCCCCAGGGACCCCTGCTTCGTTCCCCTCCCCCTGTCCCCCTCCTTCCCTCTCCCAAGCCTGCGGTTGCTGTTGCCTTGACAACACATCTCCCTACTGATTTCCCCTCTGTAATCCGCACATTCCTGCACCTCCACGTGGCTTTCCTGGGTGTGCTGCCCCCAGAGCACCCCTCACCTCAGGAGGTTGGAAATGCCCCTGGTACCAGGGTGGGAATCAGGTCCTGGCAGCAGGAATGAATCTCATGGGCGGCGGCGGGGATGAGAGCACTTGTGCTGTAACGGGCGAATCACTGAACCCCAGAACGGCTTGAAGCTCCCGAGCCCATCCTGTCCCAGCCCTGCCATGGCAGGGACACCTTCCATCGTCCCAGGTGCTCCCAGCCCCGTCCAGCCTGGCCTGGGACATTCCAGGGATCCAGGGACAGCCACAGCTGCTCCGGGCAGGCACAGCAGGGATGGAGTGACAACGCAATTTGTGTGGTTCTTTACCAGTCAAGGTGACAGTGTGCTGTGATGGGGCAGGGAGAAAACAATGCTTGGACTCTGGGCACTGTGTTTATCGCTTGTGGCAATGGGCAATAAATTCCTTGTGGTTTTGGGGGTATTTCTGGGGGTGTCTGGGCTTTGGATAGGTGATCCCCTGCTCTGAGCTCCTGAAATCAGTGCTGCAGCTCTGATGCTGGCAGGGCACAGGCACTGAGGTCCAGTGTGTGTCTTTTCATGGGATGGGGATGCAGCTCTCACCCAGCACTGTCCTGTATTTCCTTAATATTATTAAACTAAGTTTTATAAATATTCATGGCAAGAAAATCAATGCAAAAATATTCCATTGTCTTATTTTGCCCTTTTAATTTTAGAAACTCGTTTTCTCTTGAGGAGCCATTACAATGCTCTTTGGGTTGTGTTTAACTGCCAGTTCTGAGGAATCCCCACAGGGAACAGCAACAGGAAAAAGTCAGTGCATGGCAGAGGTGCGGGGCTCCAGGCTGACCTGGGGATGCAGCCCAGGATCTGGGCTGCTGGATCCTGACTCACCAGAGCTGAGGGATGAAATGTGTTCAGCCTGGAGAAGGGAAAGCTCTGGGAGTGCCTCAGAGCTCCTTCCACTGCCTAAAGGGCTCCGGGAGAGCAGGGAGGGACTGGGGACAAGGGGCTGGAGTGCCAAACAAGGTGGAATGGCTTCCAGTGGCAGAGAGCAGGGCTGCATGGGATGTCGGGCAGGGATTGTTCCCTGGCAGGGTGGGCAGGCCCTGGCACAGGTGCCCAGAGCTGGGGCTGCCCCTGGATCGCTGGCAGTGCCCAAGGCCAGGCTGGGCAGGGAATAGAGCACCCTGGGATGGTGGAAGGTGTCCCTGCCGTGGCAGGGCATGGAATGGGATGGGCTTTACGGTCCCTGCCATCCCCAAGCGCATCGCACCCTCTGCCCGGGGCGGCACCGCAGCCGCTGCTGCGCCGGGCCCGCCGGCGCTGGGGGGAGGCTGAGCGGAGGCAGGAGCGGATCCGCGTTTGCACTGCTCGGAGCGCGTGTCGGAAGAGAACGGATCCGTGTTTGATGACAGAGCAGCGCAATAACCTGCAATTAGCCGCGCTCCGTGCCTGCGGGGGCGGCGCTCCCGGCAGCGCCGGGCTCAGCGATGCTGCGCCGTGCCCGGGGCAGGGGCACTGCCCTTCCCGGGGCTGGCAGCGCCCCGGGACCCTGCCCTGTGCCCTGTGCCCTGTGCCCTGTGCCCTGTGCCCTGTGCCCTGTGCCCTGTGCGCTGTGCCCTGCTGGGGTCTCGGCTGCTGCCCGCTGTGTGTCTGTGTCCCTGGGCTCACCCTTGGCTCCCGTGCCCCGGAGCCCATTGCTGGGGCTGAGGCAGGGCTGGCAGGGACAGCGACACGAGGGACAGCGGAATGTGCACACGCGTGTCCCCGCGGCCGCCCCTCGCCCTGCGCCGGGCTGCCCCCAGGGCTGCATCCACTTTAATATCCCTGCCGAGCGAAATTTCCTGGTGCGGCTTTCATGTCCGCCGGGGCCCTTATGAAATATCCGGCTGCTATTTTTTTTCTGAAGAAGTGGAATTTCCTATTCGGGACTTTAATATCGGGGCTACGTGCTCGGGGCGGGCGGCGGCCGCGGCGCTGGCTGCCCGCCGCCCCCGTGCCCGGCTGCCCGGCAATTCGGCTGCCTCAGGGGTTTTGCGGTGCCGCTAAGCCGCCTGTTCATGGCTGATCACCCGCCTGCCGCGGGGGAAGCCAAATGCACGCTGACAGCCCGCCGGCGGCTGTTTGCACAGGGACCGCGCGAGGTCCCGGCCCCCGACCAGCCCCTCGTGCAGAACGCGCATCTGCGGCTCCCGGCGGCTCCGGGCGCTCACCCACCCGTTTGGGGTTCCCGGGAGCTCCCGGTGCTCCCCAGGGCAGCCCCCAGTGCCGAGGGATGCCATGAGCGCCCCGGTTCTGTCCCTCAGCCGGCTCAGGGTGGGATGGTGGGGACACCCCCGCTCCTCCCTCACTCCATTCGTGCGTCCCCCGCCACCGCCGCGCCTCCTGGAGCAGCCGAGGGGCTGCGTGGGCTCTGGGTAGAGCAGCCCTGGGACCCCCAAGTGCCAGCCCACAGCCCTGGGAGCCCCTGTGGGTGCCAGCCCACAGCAGTGTGAGCCCGGAGCTGGGGTGTGGCGGGGTCACACCCTGCCCGCCCCTTGGCCTGGGGCCGCCGGCACTGCGGGGCACAAAAAGCCATGGGCGGGGGGTGACAGAGCCTGGCCCAAATGCCGACCCTTCCCTCCGTGCCCCAAGGGGATGCTCGGGTTTGTGGCGGGGACTGGCTGTGCACAGCCCTGGATCCCCAAAGGGCTGCTGTGGGGCCGAGCAGGGCCAGGGGATCCCCAAAGGGCTGCAGAGGGAGAAGGCAGCCGTGCCTGGCACACGGCAGCGTGGC
Organism: Emberiza elegans; assembly: GCA_024865655.1. NCBI lineage: Eukaryota > Metazoa > Chordata > Aves > Passeriformes > Fringillidae > Emberiza > Emberiza elegans. The sequence continues at coordinate 443,308 of JALJVW010000398.1, forward strand.
ATCACTGTGGCAGCGTGGCACCACTGTGGCAGTGTGGCAGTGAGCCTGAGGGGCTCAGACTCCCACACTGGGGCTGAGTCAGTGTCTGGGGCCAAGCCAGGGGCCAGGAGGGACCCCAGCTCGGGGGCAGAGGGTTTAGGGGTGCACCTTTGGGGGGGGGGTTTAGGGGTGCATCCCCTCCCCAGGCCATGTGCCTGCAGTGCCTGACACGGAGCTGCTCCTCCACTTTGCTCCGTGCCCTGATGCCTGCTCCTGGGAATTTAGGGGGTCTGGGGCACCCACGCCCAGGGGCTCGGGGATCCCCTGCAGCCCTTGTCAGGCAGCAGGGTGTGCAGGGAGCTGCAGGGCACTTCTGGGGGTGCCAGTGCTTCGGGGAGCCCCTGGGGCTGCACAGGGGATGGCTGTGGGTGTCGGGGGCCCAGGGCAGTTCTGGGGGATGGCTGCAGGGGGTGTGGGTGTCGGGGGCCCAGGGCAGTTCTGGGGGTGCCAGTGCTTTGGGGAGCCCCTGGGGCTGCACAGGGGGTGGCTGTGGGGATCGGGGGCCCAGGGCAGTTCTGGGGGTGCCAGTGCTTTGGGGAGCCCCTGGGGCTGCACAGGGGTGGCTGTGGGGGTCACGGGGCCAGGGCAGCCCCGGGTGTGGGCCGTGCAGCCCATGGGGCTCAGCCAGGCCAGGCTGTAGCCCCTGGGGAAAGAAACCTCCTCCCTGTGCTGGTGCTGGCTCTTCCCTCTCCACCCAGCCACGCATCCGTGGGCAGGCACCCCAGAACTGGCGTTGTGCTGGCACTCACTCTGCCGAACACTTCAGAGGAGGCAGGAAAGATCTGACAGGTGGGAATAGCTGGAAAACTGGGAAAGGGAGGATGGACATGCGGAGGGATTCCTGAGTGCTTTAGGGCATCGGTTTGCCGTGCGGGGGCAGCCCCAGGCTGGGTGGGACGTGGGCCGCAGCCCCCCAAGGGGGATGGGAGCACAGAGACCCCCTTACCTCATGCCGGGGTCCGCTGCCCTGGTCCCTCTGCAGTGCTCATCATCTCCTCCGGCTGCTGTGGCTGGAGATGGCCGGCAGGAACTCACCTAGAAGCCCAGGGAAATGTTGGGAATAAATGGCTTTAAACGGGAACAATTCCAGGCACAGCAAAGCGCAGGAGTTTTACACTAATTTCTTACTTTTATAATGATTCTTTACGTTGATCCCAAAGAATTCCCAGCTAACTTCACTGAAACACAAGCAAACGGTAACACATTAAAAAGCATTTCAAGACCTTTTCCAAAAAGATGCATTTTCCTGATGGAGACCTGCTGCAGATGCTGAAAGGGAAAACCCCGGAGTGACGGGACCCGCCGGGTTTTAGTGAAAAAAGAGACTTCTGTATCCCCTGCGTTTGCTTTGCGGAGCTGAGCCCACATCTGGAGCTGCCCGGGCGCGGATGGAGCCGCAGCCGGAGCCGGAGCCGGGCCGGGCCAGCCCCGGGGTGGCGCGGCGGGACGGACGGCGCTCGTGTCGCTCGCGCACCCTTATCAGTTCTCCGTCCAACAGTCAGAGTGCAGAAGCTGGGCTGGAAAAGTGATAAGGGCACGAGAGCGGCCTCGGAGCCTCCCGGGGCGCATCCCGCGGTTCGGCCGGCGCGGCGGGCTCGGGCTGTCCCCGGCCCCGCTTGTGGCGGCGCTGCTGGGAGCGCGGGGCGCCGCAGCCCAGCCCGGCCGCGCTGCCCGCAGCGAGTGCCCCGCGCCCTGGCTCCGTCTGCTCCAGCCCCCCGGACACTCCCCATGCACAACTTTCATAACGGAGTCCCCTCCCTGCGGGGAGGGACCGTCCCCCGGGGCCGAGCCGGCACCCGGCCGGCGGGGCGCGGTGCGACCTGCCCGCCGCCGGATTAAGCCGAATAAATCGCGGGGGTGCAGCCGGGCGGATTCGTCTGACGCTGCAGAAAGGCACCCACAGCCCACGGAGCCCAGCCCGCCGCTGCCCGCTGCCCTGGGAGCGGGGCTGGGCCGTCCCATCCCCGAGAGGCAGGAAAGCCCCACGGCAGCGGCAGGGAAGGGCCTGGTGCCGCTGCTCCAGCCGCTCAGAGAGGTGTCGGGGCACCTGTGCCAGTGGTGACACCCTGTCCTGTGCCCCACGGCAGTGTCACCATGTCCCCTCGCTGTCCTTCACGTCCCTCTGAGTGGTTCCTCCTGTCACGCGCTCCAGGAGAGCAGCAGAGCCTGGTCTGTCCTGGGCAGTCATGGGCATCCCTGGCCATGCAGCAGAGCCCAGGATGTCTGGGGGCCATGGCCAGGCCTGGCTGGCAGCACCCTCGCTCCATGGCCCCCATCACCCTCACTCCATGACCCCTGGGACCCAGCCCCATCACCCCACTCCCTCACTCCATGCCCCCTGGGAGGGCCCTGAGCCGTGCAGCCCTCCCCAGCCCCAGCACCAGATCTCCCCAGGCCAGCCCTGGCCCGTGGCCCTGGGCCCTCAGCCCCTGCGGCCCCGGCCCCAGGTGCTGGGCCGAGATGGCGTGTGAGCAGCAGTGAGGCTGTGCCAGGCAGGCTGTCCTGGCTCAGCTGCCCTGCGGCCGGAGCTGCTGTCCTTCGGCCCTGGGTGCACCGGGGCTGGCAGCAGCAGAGAGAAGGGTGGAGGTGACAGAGCAGCTGTCAGTTCCAGTGCCTTGGGCTGATTCAGGTGCCCTGCATCCTCCCTGTCCTTCTCCCAGAGCCTCCTTCCTCCTCACTCACTGCCTCCCAGGGCTTTGCCGCCCTTTCCCAGGCATGGAACGAGCACAGGATGACATTGCAGGTGGAAATAGCATTATTTTCCAAACTAAAACACCTCTACAGTTCCTGTTGGAGGAGAGTGAGCTGTGGGAACTCCTGCTCGCGTGGGACATCAAGGCCTGTGTTGTCTGTGGGCTCCGAGAGGCTGTGGCCACAATCCTTTCTGGTTTTGGTCCAGGTTTATTTGCTGCTGAAAGGACAAAGATGGAGATGGGCCCAGTACACAGCTGGAGCCTGTGCTCCCTGTGTCCCCCGGGGCTGGGACACTGTCCTGTGCCCCTTGGCCCTCCAGAGCCACCCCACAGGTAGGAGATGATGACAGTCATGTCCCCTCTGTTTTGGATGCTGTGAGATAGAGGAGTTTGACAAAGCAGGGCAGCAGCAAAGGGCTGTGAGAGCACGCCACTCGTGCAGGGGGTCCGTGTCCAACCAGCACCCCCTGCCCCAACTCCCCTGCCCAAAGACCCCCGGCTGGAGCCAGGGCACGGCCACAGCCCTTCTCCTCGGAGCTGCGAGGGTCCCGGCAGCGCTCCCGGTGCAGCCGGCCCGGCCCGCAGCGCCGCCGGCGGCTCCAGGGCGCTCCCACCTGCCCAGCAGCCCCCGGGCACGGTGGGAAGCGCAGCCAGACAGGGCCCGGGGGCTGGCTGCGGCCCGAGCCAGGGCTTTGATGTCCCTGAGCGCGCTGGGCAAGCACAAAGCGCAGCGCAGCCGCGGGGCCCCTGTTGGTTTGGGTGATTATGCAGCTGAGCGGCTCCGGGATGTGAACATCCACTGCAGAGTAAACAAGGCTCGCTCCCCAAATGCACCGCTTGGCACAGGCTGATGGTTCCCGCGGTGGCAGAGGGGCTGCTGTCCCCAGGGCAGGGCAGCGTGGGGCCGGGGCTGAGCAGGTGGGGCTGTGACACCCACCGGGTCCCAGAGCTGAGCGGGTGGGGCTGTGACACCCACCGGGTCCCAGAGCTGAGCGGGTGGGGCTGTGACACCCACCGGGTGCCAGAGCTGAGCGGGTGGGGCTGTGACACCCACCGGGTCCCGGGGCTGAGCAGGTGGGGCTGTGACACCCACCGGGTCCCAGAGCTGAGCGGGTGGGGCTGTGACACCCACCGGGTCCCAGAGCTGAGCGGGTGGGGCTGTGACACCCACCGGGTCCCAGAGCTGAGCGGGTGGGGCTGTGACACCCACCGGGTCCTGGGGCTGAGCGGATGGGGCTGTGACACCCACCGGGTGCCAGAGCTGAGCAGGTGGGGCTGTGACACCCACCGGGTCCCGGGACTGAGCGGGTGGGGCTGTGACACCCACCGGGTCCTGGGGCTGAGCGGGTGGGGCTGTGACACCCACCGGGTCCCGGGGCTGCAGGGCTGGGATTGTCCCACCATCTCCTGGCTCTGTGGCAGTCACGAGGGGCTGCAGCCTTGTGTGCCAAGCAAAGCTCTGCCCTGCTGCTCCCATCAGCAGGTTCATTTGTGCTGCCTGTGCCCTATCTCTGTTATTAAACAGTGAGAGCTCTCCCGGTTCCCGGCGGGGGCGGGAATCCCCCCGAGGTGGGAGGAAATTGCGAATACCTGCGAACCATGCCTTTCCCGGCGCTGCCTGCTCCGAGCAGCGCTGGGACCCCTGAGGGTACAGGGGGCCCCGGCGTGTCCCTCCAGCGGCCTCGTGTCCTGCGGGCACCGCGGGTGATGTGCCGGGACTGGCAGCAGACGGAGCTTCCCCAAACTCCAGCTGAGCTCTGTGCCCACTGCTTGGAGGGGACCCCACACAGCGCCTCGTTCCAGCCCCCTGACACGGGCAGGATCTAACCCAGACCTTCCGCCTTCCCAGGCGGCTCCAAAACCCGCCCGGCCCGGCCTTAAACGCTTCCAGGGAAGGGGCAGCTGCAGCTTGTGCCCTGGCCAGGTGCCCGCGGTGGCGGTGGGGCTGCACTGCTTCCCGCAGCCGCTGGATGTCACCTGCAATATGGGCTGGGTGTCACCTGCAATATGGGCTGGGTGTCACCTACAGTATGGGCTGTGTGGTCACCTACAATATGGGCTGGGTGTCACCTGCAATATAGCCCATACTGATGTCACCTACAGTGTGGGCTGTGTGGGCACGACTCGGACCCTCGGGGCTCTGACCCCACAATCTCTGACCCCACAATCTCTGGCCCTGCTGGGCTCTGACCCTGCTCAGTTCTGATCCCGCACAGCTCAGATCCCGCACATCTCACTGCTCCTCCTGCTGCTCTTGACGCCACGCTCACTCCACGAGGCTTTTTTCCCCTAGAGGGTGAATTATTCCTTATTAAGGTTCATTTTGCCATCCACATTGCTCTGCTGTGGTGGGATGCTGCCTTTTAACACTCAGGTTTAGGAACTGCAAGGGAATCACAGAATCCTGGAATGGTTTGGGTTGGAAAGGACTCCATGGGCCACCTCATTTCACCCCTGCCATGGGCAGAGACATCTCCCACTGTCCCAGGCTGCTCCAAACCCCACTCAGCCTGGCCTTGGGCACTGCCAGGGGTCCAGGGGCAGCCACAGCTGCTCTGGGCACCTGTGCCAGGGCTGCCCACCCTCACAGGGAGGATTTCTTGCCAAGATCTGACCCAATCCTGCCCATACCCAGCTGGTTGCCAGCCTGGTGCCATCCCAGCCCGATACCCTCCAGCCTGAGGGGGCAGAGCCAATGCACCCCCAATGCCAAACTTGCTTTTCCCAAGCTGAACCGCAGTAAACAGAACCCTGCCCTGCCGGGTTTCCAGCAGGACACGGCAAACGCTGGCTTGGAACAGGCGGGGCTGGGCCTGAGACTGAGGCTGAGGATGAGGCTGAGGATGAGGATGAGGCTGGAGCTGAGGATGAGGCTGAGGATGAGGATGAGGCTGGAGCTGAGGATGAGGATGAGGCTGAGGCTGAGGCTGAGGATGAGGATGAGGATGAGGCTGAGGATGAGGATGAGGCTGGGGCTGAGGCTGAGGCTGAGGATGAGGCTGGGGCTGAGGCTGAGGCTGAGGATGAGGATGAGGCTGAGGATGAGGATGAGGATGAGGATGAGGCTGGGGCTGAGGATGAGGCTGAGGATGAGGCTGGGGCTGGGGCTGGGGCTGAGGATGAGGCTGAGGATCAGGATGAGGCTGAGGGTGAGGCTGAGGATGAGGCTGAGGATGAGGATGAGGCTGAGGATGAGGATGAGGCTGAGGATGAGGATGAGGATGAGGCTGAGGATGAGGATGAGGCTGAAGCTGGGGCTGCTGCCGGTGCCGGCGGAGCGTGGAGCGGGACCCGGCCCTGGGGGCACGGGGGCGCCTCCCCCGGCTCTCGCAGCAGGAGCTGTGCGAGGGAAGGGAGCGAAAGCGGTGCCGCCATCCCTGGGAGAGGGGAGCAGCCCGGCCGCTGCTGAGCTGTGCCATGGGATGCAGGTGGAGCCAGAGCCAAGCGCTGCAGCAGAAAGCGCTGGGATTTGGGAAAACGTGTTTTATCCATAACCTCCTACTCAGCCGTTGCAGGAGGAGGGTGAGGAGCTGCAGCGTGCCCGGCACTCCGACTGCCCCTCTGAGCGTCGAGACTGCACAGGGGTCGGCTCCGGGAGCATCCGGGAAGAAGAAACCAGAGGATGTGTGTCCAGAGACCCCTGCCCTGCACTCAGAGCCCTGTCCCTGCCCTCACAGCCCCTGTCCCTGCACTCAGAGCCCTGTCCCTCCCCTCACAGCCCCTCACAGCCCCTGTCCCTGCACTCACACCCCTGCCCTGCACTCAGAGCCCCTGTCCCTGCCCTCACAGCCCCTGTCCCTGCTCTCTCTGCCACAGGCAGGTGGCACCGGCGCTGTCCCAGCCTCCTCCCTGACGCCAGTGTCAGGGCATCCTCGGTGTTTCTGGGCTTTCCAGAAGAATGCAAACGGAATAAAGGACCAAAGGTCAGTGAGCAGGAGAGCAGAGTATTTCTGGAAAGGCCGGGAGCGGCGATTGCTCACAGCCTGGCGCGCACGGCCGGCGCTGGCTGGGCAGGCTGGGCTGGCGCAGGCGGGGCACAGCCGAGGGTGTGCCCCATGCCGGGATGGCAGCCCCGGCCTGAGTGCACAGCGCTTGTGGGGACAGCCCTGGGTCACACGGGGTCACCCCCGGCCTCGGCTGGGCCCAGGGAAAGCGAGGTACAACCTGCTGGGGCGAGAGCAGGCGAGGCCACGGAGCTGCCCCGGGGCTGGAGCCCCTCTGGAGCCGGGCTGGGGGGGCTCACCTGGAGAGGAGCAGGATCCAGGGAGAGCTCAGGCCTGGCCAGGGCACAAAGGGGCTCTGGGAGAGCTCAGAGCCTGGCCAGGGCACAAAGGGGCTCCAGGGAGAGCTCAGAGCCTGGCCAGGGCACAAAGGGGCTCCAGGGAGAGCTCAGAGCCTGGCCAGGGCACAAAGGGGCTCAGGGAGAGCTCAGGGCCTGGCCAGGGCCTGGAGGGGCTCAGGGAGAGCTGCAGAGGGACTGGGAACAAGGCATGGAGGGGCAGGACAAGGGAATGGCTCCCAGTGCCAGAGGGCAGGGATGGATGGGATACTGGGAATGAGGAATTGTTCCCTGTGAGGGTGGGCAGGCCCTGGCACAGGTGCCCAGAGCAGCTGGGGCTGCCCCTGGATCGCTGGCGGTGCCAAGGCCGGGCTGGGAGCAGCCTGGGACAGTGGGAGGTGTCCCTGCCATGGCAGGGGTGGAACAAGGGGGTTTGTGAGATCTCTGCCAGCCCTCACCATTCCGGAATTCTGTGATTTGGCAGCTGTTTTCCCCTCTCCCGAGCTCAGAGGGCGTCTCACAGGCAGAGCCAGTGCACAGCTGTGCTGCAGGTGTCTCTGGAGCGGAGCTGAGTGAGCGCTCCCTGCACTTTTCCAATTACAAACTGGAACAGAGTCTAATATTCCAGAGGATGAAAGAGTGTCCTGACAATGGACCCACATCACGAGGCGCTGGTGTGGTCAGACAGCCCCTCCTCATTTCAGAGACGCCCTGTGGCTCATGAGACTCCAGTTCCCAGGGCAAGCCCTGGATGAACGCTCCCAGTGCCTCCAGCCGGGCACAGCCCTGGCAGTGCCACCCCAGGGTGGGTGACCCCGAGAGCAGCCCTGTCCCCCTGCCCTGTCCCCTGAGCCCCAGGCTGCACACGGGCTCAGCCCACGGCTCCTCTCCTCGGTGCCTTCGGCGGGGGACGGCTCCTCCTCTTTCCTCATCCCCATTTATTTTTGGCTTCCAAGTTGTCATAAATGATTTGAGCTCAACAGTTTTTAAAATTTGAACTCCAAACAGCTATTTAAAGCCTTGACAGGATGCAGGAGTGTATTAGGAGCTTATTTTTAGATCCTTTCTTAGGGTGAGAGGCTCACTCAGCATCATTTGCTGCCCGTGACGGACTGAGGGCACCGTGGGGCTGCCAGGGGGGATGTCCTGGGTGGGGAACGGCAGAGCCCCCCCTCGGTGCCACGAGAAGCCAAGCAGGCACAGAGTGCCCAGTCACCTGCTGCTGGGATCAAGCATTGAAAGCAAAAGGGATTTGATTGGACAGGGCTTTGAATGTGCTGGTCCTCAAACTTCTTGGGATTAATACAGCAGTTAATTAGCATGGTGAAGGTTTTAAAACTTCTTGTTAATTAGAGATTGATGTTACTCTGTGTCCCAGTGCTTCAGGATGGAGGAATCTTCCCAAACAACACAATCTCTGTGCACTGTTCCATTCTGACCTTGTGCATGTGGATTCTCCTCCCAGTGCGCACCAGTTCTGGTGGCCTCACACATTTTATTCCTTTATTTTATTCCTTTATTTTATTCCTTTTTTTTTTTATTTTATTTTTTTATTTTATTTTATTTTATTTTATTTTATTTTATTTTATTTTATTTTATTTTATTTTATTTTATTTTATTTAATTTCATTTAATTTCATTTTTATTTTTATTTCTATTTTATCCTGACTATTGTTCTGATCAGGGATATTATTTTGGCCTGCACTTAATTAGTCATAATTCAGAGGTTTTCGTAAGTCACACACAGCACATGCTGAAGTGCTAATGAGGCATTTCCATGCTGAATCACCAACTAATGATTTACCAGGATGATTTTGTTATTAAATCCCAACCCCTGGCTCTGGCGAGCAGCTCTGGGAGATGCCTGTTTGCTAATACACGGAGACAGTGGAATGCAAGCAGAAAATATTATGAACTCGTCATCAGAGCACTGACATATTGATGTGGCACCTGCACCTGCCTGCAGGGTTCTCCAAAAGCCGCCGGTGAGGAAGGCTGACAGACCGGTGACTGCAGGGCCGGGCTGCTCCCGCACTGCAGCCGGGACGCGGAGGGGACGGAGCCGCGGGCGCTCAGCCCAGCCTCCCCCGGGACCCCCGGGCAAAGGGGGCTCGCGGGGCCGGGCTCTGCACCGCCCTGCCTCACCGCCACCCTCACCACGGTGCCACTTCCATGAGGGGCATCCTGGTACTGAGGGCATCCTGGTACCCAGGGACATCCTGGTACGGAGGGCATCCTGGTACTGAGGGACATCCTGGTACTGAGGGCATCCCAGGGCATCCTGGTACTGAGGGCATCCTGGTACTGAGGGCATCCTGCACCGCCCTGCCTCACCCTCACCCTCACAACGGTGCCACTTCCATGGGGGTAACCGAGCCCATCCTGGTACTCAGGGACATCCCAGTACCGAGGGCATGCTGGAACCTGAGGGAATCCCAGTACCCAGGGCATCGCGGTACCCCAGGGAATCCTGGTACCCAAGAACCTCCCGATACCTGAGTGACATCCTGGCATCCTGGTGCCCAGGGAATCCTGGTATCTGAGGGCATCCTGGTACTGAGGGCATCCTGGTACTGAGAGCATCCTGGTACTGAGGGCATCCTGGTACCGGAGGGCATCCCAGTATCTGAGGGAATCCTGGTACCCAGGGACATCCTGGTACTTGAGGGAATCTCAGTACCCAGGGCATCCCGGTACCCCAGGGAATCCTGGTATATGAGGGAATCCTGGTACCTGAGGGCATCCTGATACCCAGGGACATCCTGGTACCTAGGGACATCCCAGTACCTTAGGACATCCTGGTACCTGGGGGCATCCCAGAACCCGAGGACATCCTGGTACCTGGGGGCATCCCAGAACCCGAGGCCATCCTGGCACCCCGGTGCATCCCGCCTGTCCGAGGGGATGGCACTGAGTGCTCCCACCAGGTTCTGTGCCAGGGTGCCCAGTGCATCCCAGCGGTGATGGGGCCAGGGCTGGGGCTCAGCCAGGACGGTGGGTGGGAGGAGGGTCCCTGCTGCCCCCGGGGTGCTGCCCAGGCTGTGGCTGGCTAGCTGAGCCGTATTCCCAGGGCCATAATTCCCGGTGCAGGAGCAGCGTCCCGGCCGCCGCGCTGTCGCCCACTGGCAGCAGCACAGACACGGTGGCACTTGTCTCCTCATCCTCTCCCTGCTGCTGCTGCTGTTCTGGCAGGCTGGGGCTGGTGCCGGCAGCCAGAGCCGTGTTTTGCAGGCTGCAGCACAGCTGGTGCCCGGCGCCGGGGGAAGGGAAGGTGAGCGAGGTGGAATTTGGAACCGATTCGCTGCTGACATCCGCACGGCGCAGCCCAGCGGCTCCTGCTGGTGCAAACATCTCCACGGGGGATCGGGGAAGCGATGCATTTAGAGGGATTCTAGCAAGAAATTGCAGAAATGCCTCCCTGGGGCCGAGGTAAAGGGCTGTTAGCGGTGGTGTTTATTCATGAGCACAGCCAGCCAGGGAAGGATGAATCCTGGAATTGTTCAGGGAGCAGAGCGGGGAGGTGCATCCATTTCTCTCCCTGCTCCACCTGCGCTGACAGCTCCGTGTCTGGGGGCACGGCGGGTCCCGTCCCAAGGGGCTGAGGAGGGTGGGGAAATTTCCTTGGAGTGACGTGAGGGCTGGGACCAGCCAGATGTTTTGGTTGCTGCAAGAATCCGTGTGTCCCAGGGAAGTTTGTAAACGGATGGGCAGGGAAGATTCTGATTAAAGACCCATTTCAGAATCAGCTGATCTAGGTGGTGAGAGGGAGTGTTTTGTGGATCAGTAATGCTCTGTTTTGGGCAAAAGGGCAAAGAACTGACAGGGCCCTGTCATTGTCCCTGGGCTGTGTACAATTGTGCAGGTGACTAAATCTGTGAATCCCAGAACAGTCTGGGCTGGAAAGGACCTTAAAGCTCATTTCATCCCACCGCTGCCATGGGCAGGGACACTTCCCACTGTCCCAGGCTGCTCCAAGCCCTGTCCAACTTGAACCTGGGCATTTCCAGGGATCCAGGGGCAGCCACAGCTGCTCTGGGGCCTCACCCCCTTCACAGGGTAGAATTCCTTCCCAAAACATCATCTGACCCTGCCCTCGGGTAGTGGGAAGCCATTCCCCAGGTGCTGGTACTTCAGGCCCTTGTAAACAGTCTCTCTTCAGGTCTCCCAGTCCATGGGCATTTGGGGAGCAGTGTCTGTGCCCACTATGCCCTGAATGCTCTTCTCCTGCCCCGGCACCTCCAGGCACACATTCACCTTCTGTTTTGGAGAGCGCTGTCCCTCCGTTTGCTGTTGCTGCGCTCCCGGGGCTGGGGCAGCTCCCAGACCCGCGGCTGCCTGCCGAGCCTGGGTGCTGGCCCATGAGTGCTGCAGCGGCTTTGGTGGGAGCCCGAGCCCCGTGGTGACTTTGGTGGCACCGTGAGCACGGCAGTGGCGTTGGGGTGCCCCCCATGGTGCATTAACCCTTTCCACAGCCCGGGCAGAGCTGGCACCCTGTGTGCTGCCGTGGCCGGGCAGGGCGTGCGGAGAGCGCAGCAGGAATGCAGAATGAGATGAGATGTGACAGCCCATCTTCCTGGGAACATCGCTGTAATGTGCACCAGAATGGGCTCAGCCAGCCGGAATCGCCGCCAGCCCGAGCCCGGTGCCCGGGCGGCTCCAGCCCCGGGCGGCTCCAGCCCCGGGCGGCTCCAGCCCCGGGCGACTCCAGCCGCGGGCACCCGGCGGTGGCGGGGCTCGGGCGCGGCCCCTGCGCGGTGCCCGGCTGCCCTCCCGCGTCCGGGCTCCGGGGCACGGCCCCGGCCGGCTCCCGGCAGCCCCTAAAGCGCTGAACCCCAGGGCACAAAGGCGCTGTGGCCGCGGGGCTGCTGCTGCTGCCACAGCTGCTCTGCAGGGACCGAGGGTGAGCCCTGCCCTGCACTGCGGGCTGGGGGACGAGGGATGGACCCGCTGGGCTCATCTGGGTCAGGGCTGCCCATGCCCCGCCTCGGGAGCACCTCCAGGGGAGGCTGCGGGAGCGGGCTGGCAGTGGGGCTGGCACTGAGGCTGGCAGTGGGGCTGGCAGTGGGGCTGGCAGTGGGGCTGGCAGTGGGGCTGGCACTGAGGATGGCAGTGGGGCTGGCAGTGGGGCTGGCAGTGGGGCTGGCACTGAGGCTGGCACTGAGGCTGGCAGTGGGGCTGGCAGTGGGGCTGGCACTGAGGCTGGCACTGAGGCTGGCAGTGGGGCTGGCAGTGGGGCTGGCAGTGAGGATGGCACTGAGGCTGGCAGTGGGGCTGGCAGTGGGGCTGGCAGGGGGCTGGCAGTGGGGCTGGCAGTGGGGCTGGCAGTGGGGCTGGCACTGAGGCTGGCAGTGGGGCTGGCAGTGGGGCTGGCAGTGGGGCTGGCAGTGAGGCTGGCAGTGGGGCTGGCAGTGGGGCTGGCAGTGGGGCTGGCAGGGGCTGGCAGTGGGGCTGGCAGTGGGGCTGGCACTGAGGCTGGCAGTGGGGCTGGCAGTGGGGCTGGCAGTGGGGCTGGCAGGGGGCTGGCAGTGGGGCTGGCAGTGGGGCTGGCAGTGGGGCTGGCAGTGGGGCTGGCAGTGAGGCTGGCAGTGGGGCTGGCAGTGGGGCTGGCAGTGGGGCTGGCAGGGGGCTGGCAGTGGGGCTGGCAGTGGGGCTGGCACTGAGGCTGGCAGTGGGGCTGGCAGTGGGGCTGGCAGTGGGGCTGGCAGGGGGAGTGGGGCTGGCAGTGGGGCTGGCACTGAGGCTGGCAGTGGGGCTGGCAGTGGGGCTGGCAGTGGGGCTGGCAGGGGCTGGCAGTGGGGCTGGCAGTGGGGCTGGCACTGGGGCTGGCACTGAGGCTGGCAGTGGGGCTGGCAGTGGGGCTGGCAGTGGGGCTGGCAGGGGGCTGGCAGTGGGGCTGGCAGTGGGGCTGGCACTGAGGCTGGCACTGAGGCTGGCAGGGGGCTGGCAGTGGGTCTGGCAGTGGGGCTGGCACTGAGGCTGGCACTGAGGATGGCAGTGGGGCTGGCAGTGGGAGAGCAGCTCTGCCTGCAGGCCTGGGCTGCCAGGGACTGCTCCAAGGTGTCCCTGCACTCCTCGCTGTGTGATCCTGTCAGCTGAGGGCCAATCCTGCCCTGGGAGCCCGGGCACTGTCCCAGCAGCACTGATCAGGGTTTGGCTGCAGCCCCTGCTCACACACAGGGCGTGAGTTTCCATCCACAGCAGAGCAGCTGGGGCTGCCCTGGATCCCTGGCAGTGCCCCAGGCCAGGCTGGACAGGTTTGGAGCACCTGGGACAGAGGGAGGTGTCCCTGCATGGCAGGGGTGGCACTGGGTGGGATTTAAGGTCCCCTGAACCCAAACCAGTCTGGGATTCGATGGAACCCCTCAAGCGTCAGTGCTGGAGCCGGGGGTGGGCAGGCCGGGGCAGCTGCAGGACAAAAGCCATTCCTGCCCCCCCAGGCTGCTGGGGACACGGCGGGGCCTTGGTGACTCCTGTGCCAGCACCTGGGAGAGAAGGAGCGCAGAGCAGCGGGGAAGTGGCCGCGAGTCACCATGGCAACCGGGATGGAAACATCACCAAAGTGTGTCAAACGAGGGGAATGCCAAAAAATAGAAACCCAGCGAGGTGTGGGCAAGCACTGCAGCTTCACGGGGCTGCTCCCGACAGCCCTGGGCAGCCTCCCCGCGCTGTGGGGGTGGTGCCAGCCCCGTGCTGGCCCTTGGGGCGTCCTGTGGCCCCAGAGCAGCCTGGGGGACCCTGGATCCCTGGGGCGGCCGGGCAGCCCCCGGCTCCTCACCTGCAGGGGGACGCGGGCCCTGCACTGCCGGCCCCGTGAGGGCACAGCGGGCACAGGCACGGCTGGCACCTCAGCTGGCACCACGGCGCCTCTGCATGAACCCCCACAATTAATTACTCTGCAATGATAAGCCTTGTGCCTGTTTCCAGCTGTTTTGGTTTTGGGGTTTTTGGGATTTTTTTAAGCAAATGGATTTGTAACCAATTTGTGCTGTTTTATCTGTCACTTCTGCTCCCAGGATTTGTAATTTTAACGCATGACATCAGTTAATCACAATTCTCTTCCAGCAATAGTTTTAATTAAAATCACTTTCCCCCTTTTTGGCTCATTCAGTGCTGTCACTGAGGGCTGCAAATGAGATCACAGGCTGGAGGTTGTTGCTGCTGCTGTTTTATATTCACCACTGACGCTAGGAACTGGGGAGGAGCAGGGATGGAGCAGGGATGGGGCAGGGATGGGGCAGGGATGGGGCAGGGATGGGGCAGGGATGGAGCAGGGATGGGGCAGGGATGGAGCAGGGATGGGGCAGGGATGGAGCAGGGATGGGGCAGGGATGGAGCAGGGATGGGGCAGGGATGGAGCAGGGATGGGGCAGGGATGGGGCAGGGATATAACAGGGATGGGGCAGGGATGGAACAGGGATGGGGCAGGGATGGAGCAGGGATGGGGCAGGGATGGAGCAGGGATGGGGCAGGGATGGAGCAGGGATGGGGCAGGGATGGGGCAGGGATGGAGCAGGGATGGAGCAGGGATATAACAGGGATGGGGCAGGGATGGAACAGGGATGGAGCAGGGATGGAGCAGGGATGGGGCAGGGATGGGGCAGGGATGGGGCAGGGATGGAGCAGGGATGGAGCAGGGATGGGGCAGGGATGGAGCAGGGATGGAGCAGGGATGGAGCAGGGATATAACAGGGATGGGGCAGGGATGGAACAGGGATGGAGCAGGGATGGAGCAGGGATGGGGCAGGGATGGGGCAGGGATGGGGCAGGGATGGAGCAGGGATGGGGCAGGGATGGAGCAGGGATGGGGCAGGGATGGGGCAGGGATGGGGCAGGGATGGAGCAGGGATGGGGCAGGGATGGGGCAGGGATGGAGCAGGGATGGAGCAGGGATATAACAGGGATGGGGCAGGGATAGAACAGGGATGAGCCTGTGCCCCAGCTCGGTTTCCAGCTGGCTCCTCAGCCGCCGCTCCGCAGTGACCCTGCCCGGCTGCAGGAGCTCAGGGCGAGCGCCGGAGCAGGAGCAGCTTTGTCAAATCATGAGCTGTAATTGCCTCAACTTCACGGCCCACATCACACGGCGCTCGCTGCAGACACGGCTGCTGCTTCCCGAATCCATCCCCGAGACAAGCAGCTCCGACACCTGACCGGGTCCAGCCGCGCTAACGCGCTCCCGCAGCGGCCCGGGGCCGGGAGGAGCCGCGGCAGCCCGGTGGGACCGGGACGGGCTGTGCACGGTGCCCGCCGCCGGGGGGGCACGGCCGGGGATCCCAGGGCGCTGCTCTGCGTGGGGAGGCACCCCAGATTCCAATTTTGGGACCCCCGTGCCTCAGCTTCCCCCCGGAAACTCTGGGGGGGGAAATTCCATTTTTGGGGTCCCCCCCGTGCCTCAGTTTCCCCCACATATCTGGGGGAGGAAATTCCATTTTTGGGGTGCCTCCGCACCTCAGTTTCCCCTGAGATATTTTTGGGGGGGAAATTCCATTTTTGGAATTTTGGGAGAGGCACGCTGAGCCCCCAGGCCCCGCTCCGGGCGGGCTGAGCCTGGCCCAGGGGTGCCAGCAGGTGTGCCAGCAGGTGTGCCCATGCCGTGCCGAGCTGCCCCCTGCCCGGGCTCCGAGAGGGGTCCCACCCTGCCAGCAGCCCATCCTGCCCTGGCCAGGGTCCCTCCCTCCCGCTGGGGCTGGCAGCACCTTCCTGAAGGGAGGTGTGGGCAGGTGGGGTCCGTCCGTCCCACCGGGCAGCACCGACAGAACCAGAGGACACAGCCTCCAGCTACGCCAGGGAAGGTGTCGGTTGGATATTAGGAAGAGTTTTTTTACCAAAAGAATAATAAAGTACTGGAATGCTCTTCCCAGGGAGGTGGTGGAATCACCATCTCTGGATGTGTTTAAAAAAGCCTGGACATGGCACTTGGTCCTGTAGTCTGGTTGAGGTGTTGGGGTATAGGTTGGACTCGATGATCTCAGAGGCCTCTTCCAACCTCACTGTTCTGCGATTCTGTGATTCTGTGATTCTGTGATTCTGTGATTCTGTGATTCTGTGATTCTGTGATTCTGTGATTCTGTGATTCCATTATTCTGCGATTCTGTGATTCCGTGATTCCGTGGCTCTGTGATTCCATTATTCTGTGATTCCATTATTCTGTGATTCTGTGACTCTGTGATTCCGTGATTCCGCGGCTCTGTGATTCTGTGATTCTGTGATTCTGTGATTCTGTGGCTCTGTGATTCCGTGATTCCGCGGCTCTGCTCTGTGATTCTTCTGTGTTCTGTGATTCCATTATTCTATGATTCTGTGATTCTGTGATTCCGTGACTCTGTGATTCCATTATTCTGTGATTCTGTGATTCTGTGATTCCGTGGCTCTGTGATTCTGCGGTTCTGTGATCCTGCGATCCCTCACGGGCACATTTGGGCACAGCAGGGTGCTGCCACCCCTGCTGCTAACGCTGTGACCCCCGCTCCAGCTGCCCTTGTCCCAGCCTTGTTTTCCCAGTGGATATTTGATTTGCTTCACTCTTGGCAGATTAATTTGTTGGGTTTTTAAAAACGCCCCTTTTTTCTAAACTGCACTTTAGTTAGGCAAAGAGCAGGGATGCTGAGGTTGGATTTCCACCTGCCCCAGCCCTGGGCCCGCCCTGGGGTCCCTGCTGGCTGTGTGCACGCCCAGGGATGGGTCCAACGGGTGGCATTTGGCTTCCGGAACATTTTTAACTTGGAAAATGGGAAAAAAATCAAGCGATGACAAGCGTATTTATTTGTGCAGCCGACGCTGCCAACGGCTGGGGTTTCAAGGCGTATTTTTGCCATTTTCTGAAGTCAGTTGGAACAGAGAGACTGAATCCAACACAGTGACACCTCTGACGGCTTGGAAGGGCTCCTTCAGCTGCAGCAAAGCTCAGCAGGTTTGACATTTGAAACTCCCTCATTCCACTGCCAGGCAAAACCTAGGCCTTTGCACTGTATTTTTCCTGCTGTTCCTCAGCGCAAGAATTCCTGCTTTTTCTGGTTTCACACCATTATGAACACACCAGCTCGGGAAAAAAAAAATTCTGCTGTAATGACAAAATTGGCTGTGGAATAGCAGAAATCTGGCTTGTTCGTGTGGTGCCAGGCTCTGGGGAGCGCTTGGATACCAGGGCTGCAGTCATTGTGTCACTGTTCTCAACACAAAACCACCGGGAAAGTGAGATTTTAAGGGATTGTTTGATGTTCGGCTTTTCAGGATTAATTCCTAAACTGAGCAGCAATCCCCGAGGTGCAGCCATGGGCAGGAGGACACTGTCCCCTGTACATGCTGCCCTTCTGGCCCCAGAACGCCCTGTCTGCGGGGACGGGGATTTGTGCCCTCGCTGCCCCAGCCCCTCCTGCCGGCACAGAATGAATTCTCCTCTCTGGGTTCAGCCTGGGACAGCGGGAGCGAGGCAGGAAGGAGGCAGAGGGGGAGGAGAGCAGGGAAGGGATGTGGGAGGGATGCAGCAGGAGGGAGAGATGCAGAAGGACGTAGGAGGGTGCAGCAGAGGGGTGCAGCAGAGGGGTGCAGGGCAGACCCCTGACCCTTCCCAGCACCCCACCCTGCTGCTGCCTCCCCTCTCCGGGCACTTTGCCTCCAGGTTTCTCCCCCTGGGGCTGGGACAGGTCCTGCCAGGTCTGCGTGAGGCTGGTGGAACAGTGGGAAACCCCGGGATGGGATCAATGGGCACAGCAGCTCCAAGCTGGGGTGAGCTGAGGGCTCATTAGCTCTCATTAGCACTCATTAGCGGTGGACTCCCAGGCGCATGAGAGGCAATTCACCAGGCACGGGCAGCATGGCTGGGGGTGTTTCTGGGTCATTCTCTTGGGCATAAAAGGGGCAAATACTGCCCAGTGCATGCAGTGGGGTCTGTGGGCCCTGGGATGTGTTTGTGGGTGGGTGGGTGGGTGATGATGCTGCACAGGCACCACCTGGGCCAAGAGCTGGGCATTCCCAGGGGAATGTCCCTCTGCAGCTCCAGCTGGGCACGGAGGCTGATCAGGAGCACCAGGATTCTTGTCGGAGGTGAGCTCTGCACAGCCTGCCCGGGCCAGGTGAGCTCTGCACAGCCTGCCCAGGCCAGGTGAGCTCTGTGCTGCGTGTGCTGCCGGGGGTGCCCGTGCTGGGCATGTCCAACGTCCTGGGGCAGTGGGATGGGCTCCCAGGCGGTGCCAGCACCTGCCCTGAGCTGGTACCCCCCTGGCACCCCCTGCTGTCCCGTTCTGTGTTTTTGATAAGCAGGTTAGAGGGAAGCAGGTCACTGCTGCTGAGGCTCCTGGGTTACATAAACACCGGTGGAGTGAGCCAGGTTGTGCAAGAGCCTGGCTTGTGTGGACGTGTGCTGTGGTTTGGAGAGTGGTGAAGGCAGGGACCTGGAAACAGGTCAGTTTAGGTGAGATGTGAGAAGGAACTCTTCCTTCCCAGTGAGGATAGTGAGACACTGGCACAGGCTGCTCAGGGAAGCTGTCCCTGCCCCATCCCAGAGCTGTTCAAACCCAGGCTGGATGGGGCTTGGAGCAACCTGGGCTAGCAGAAGGTGTCCGTGCCCACGGCAGGGGTGGGATGGGCTTCAAGGGCCTTCTCACACATCCGTTCTGTGATTCTGTGACACAAGGCTGGCCGGTGGCAGGAGCACAGGAAGGCATCCCTTGGCATGGAATGGCAAACCTGGAATCCCTGAGGACGGGAGCCAACACAGCCCTGTGTGCGGGACAAGGGCGGCCAGGCTGGGGGAGGACCTGGCCTGGGCAGGGAGAGAAGCTCAGGCCCTGTGTGCTCTGCCTCGGGAAGGACGCCTGAGAGCAGGAGGGGTCCCGGGACAGAGCCAGGACCCCCCAGCGCATGCCCTGACACGGTGGGAGGTGAGGTGGCATCGTGCGGGGCTGCCCGTGGGTCCCGGGAGGGAGGAATGCCGCTGGCTCCGTCGGATTTGAGCGGCTCTGCTCTCCCAGAGCCGCATTTCGCTGCCGAGGGCTAACCAGGTCAGGCGGGACGAGCCGAGCCGAGCCGTACCTGTCCTGCGGCAGCAGGGGGGCACCGAGCGGGGACAGGGCCCCGGGGAGGCGGCACCGAGCGGGGACAGGGCCCGGGGGGGACACCGAGCGGGGACAGGGCCCCGGGGTGGCGGCTGAGCAGGGCCGAGGGTGCGGCAAAGCCCTCGGGCACCCCTGGGCAAACCCCTCGGTGCCTCCCTCGTGCCCGGCCTTGCACAGCGAGCAGATCCCCCAGAGCCTCTTCCTCCTCTTAGGGCTGAGCAATGCTCCTGCTAAAAACAGGAATCCTGCTATTTTAAATACCAGCTCGGGATGATTCAGTGTCTGCTCAGGCAGACACGAGGCGATGAGGATGTTGGTCTTCAAGCCTTGTTTTCGGGGAACCTCTTCCTGCCGTGCTGGGCGTCCCCATGGGATGTGCTGAGGTGGGAAACCCCAGGCACGGACAGGCCCCAGCGGCTCCCCTGGGCTGGGACCGCCAGGAGCGGCTTCCAGGAGGGGAGAGCTGCTGAGCCCTGCGGCAGGATCGCCTCTGCAAACCTTCCTTGGCTGCACAGCCCAGCCGCCGGTGTCCCTGCAGCTCGGCCTGCGCCCTCGGAGCGGCGTCCTCCCTGCCAAATTCTCACCCTCTTGCTGCCTTTCCTTGTGCTGCGTCTCCAGCACATCCTCCCTCCTCCAGACGAGGAGGTGAAGGTGCTGAGGTGCCCCAGCCCTGGTCCCTGACCCCCCATTTTCTGTCCTGGGGTAAAACCCTCCCTCCAGCACTGCCAGAGCTCTTACATGGATAATGTCACCGGGAGCAGCAGGCTTTAGGAGAAAATTCCCTCTTTCAGCCGTGATTGATTTGGATTCCCCCAGTCCTGGTTTCCAGGCACCAACGGCTGCTGGAGACGCTCTCCTGGCGACAGAAAATCCATGGGAAAGCAGGCAGCCTGATGAAGTATTCATGGGGATTTTCATCACTGGTTTTACCCGCTGCAGGAAAGTCAGCTTTATTTTTAGTGAAGGATGGATCCAGCAGAAACACAGGCAAAATACTCCATGTCCCTGGGAGCTGCATGGGGGCATTGGAGAGGGCCCATGCCTGGGAATGGGAACCAAACAAACCATCTCCCAAGCGTTCCCTGGCCGATTGTGGGGCCATGAGGACACCTGGACGAGGCTGTGGCTGATCCTCTGCTGCCCCAGTGCTGCAGGCTCATCCTGCTGAGCCTCCAGTGATGCCCACGGGCTCCCTAACCCCCAGCCTGCCTCTGTCCAGAGGGAGCAGGAGAATCAATCACAGCTGATTAGCTTGCCTTATCCACAAGAATCTCCCTGAAATAGCAAATGTTTTATTTGTTCCTATTTGGACAGGAAAACATCCTCAGTGCCCAGCAGCTGCACCCATGGCCCTGGGAGTCCCAGTGCCACTGAGCCCTGATGGGACACTCACATCTGGCTTCAAATGATCTTACCACACATTTCTGAGCCAGCCAAGCTCAGCCACTGCCTCCCCTGGGTTTTCCCACTGCCTTTTCCCCACGGGCACTGCTTGCTGCCCGGGCAGTGCTGAGATGTGCTCTGTCAGCAGCAGATGCTTAATCTGTTTAAAAATAAACCCATCACTCTCCTGTGACTGACGGGAATCTGTTACAGCAAATCCCACTGTCATGAGGAGCCCGGCCACGGCTGCCAGACTTCAGCACTTTCTTCCCTTCTTTGCAGGGCTCCGGAGGAGGGCTGGGCTCCCTGTGCTGTGGCTCTGGAACTCACCATTCCCTGCCCGTGCTTGTGCCCATTTACTGACGGGCACAGGGGCTCCTGGGCCTGCCCTTGCTGTGGCAGGATGACCTGTGCTGGCCCGGTGTCCGGGGGACGCGGGCTGGCCCCGGGCTCCCACCGTGCCCTTGGGGAGGATAATCCCAGTGCCCTGTAAGCCGCTCCTGCCGGGACTCACTGGGAGCCTTTGCCTGCAGCAGGTGGGGCAAGAGCTGCTTTGGTGAGAGACCCTGCGCTGGCCAGGGCGCCTGTGACACTGGGGTGGCAGTGTCAGCTGCATTTGGGGCCCGCTTCACCCTCTCAAAATATAATGATATTTCCTGTGGCTCCTGCAGCTCCTTGAGCCACCACCTCCCAGCAGGTACCCCAGTGTCTTGTTGTGCTCCCAGCTGGCTGGGGCAGAGACAGGGAGAAAGGATTCCTTGGTGGCAGTAAGGGATGAGTCAGTTCCAGAGATCTGGATATCAAATCCTCAATTAGTGACGGACTTTGGTGTGCAAGAGCCCAGCAGGCTGCTCCCAGGGGTGCTGGCAGCAGTGGCAGCGCTGGCCTTGCTCCCCCAGGCCAGTCCTGGTGGCCCTGGGGATCACCTGCTTGGGCATGGTGCGTCCAGCCCCGGACAGATTGTCCAAGGTGACCCAGCCGTGCCACCAGCACCTTCCGCGTGTGCCCAGCCTGGAGCCAGGTGAGCCAGCCAGACCCGGGATGGGGATGGTTGTGCTGGTGACACCTGGTACCTGTAGGGACAGCAAACAGCTTCAAAATCCCAAAGGCTCGGCACCCGGGGGGCTCAGTGCTGCTCTGCCTGCCGGGTGGCAAACCCCGGGTGTGACAGCAGGGACCTCGGCCTGCAGAGTGCAGCACCACAGGGTTACAGAACCCCCTCTTGGCTACAGCGCCTTCTGAGGGCCCGCAGAACACAGCAGTGCCCAAAAATACCCAAAAATACCCGTTTGCCACATCCCTGCTGCGGGTGTGCTCACAAGGTGTCTGTGCTGCTCAGGTGGCCCCACTCAGGGATGCCCTGGAGACGTCACCTGCCCTGGCAGAGCTCCTGTCCCTGTCCCAGGGTAACAGCAGGGTGGCACAGGGACAGCTGTGCCCAGGGCAGTGCTGTGCCTATCCCTGTCCCAGGGTGACAGCAGGGTGGCACACGGACAGCTGTGCCCAGCTGGGATGCACAGAGCCATCAGAGAGCCCAGCCCCGGTGGCCCCAGGGCACAGGCAGTCCCGAGGGAGGGGAAGCTGCCCATCAGGCCAGGGCAGGGTGCCCTCAGTGCCAGGCAAGGCGGGGCTGACCCCCTGGGGCTGCTGTGCCCCTCGCTGTCCCCGGCAGGGTCCCCAGCCGGCGCTGCCCTGCCCTGCTCAGTGTGCGGAGGCTGCAGTTCCTCCCCTCCATCTCCCGAGAGAGGCGCTGGCACCCCGGGCAGGAGCTCGGAGCGGTGTCAGGGCCCTCTGCAGGGGCTCGGGAGCGAGCGAGAGCTGCTGGCACGGATCACCAGGCTGTCATCCCGGCGCTGACACTCCCAGGGAACAGCCTAGCGGTTCAAAGGGCTGCTGGAACACTTTGGCACCGCATGATCACAGCCCCGCAGCTCTGACGTGCGGAAATGTCAGCAGTGAGGTGATTTCTGCAGCGGGGCTGCCCCGGGGCTGGGCACGGCCCAGGGTGTGGTGCTAATGATGAATTGCCCTAATGAGCCCCTGAGCAGTGAGGAACCTCGGCTGAGCATCCCCGTGCCCCCAGCACTGCGGGCAGCGGCACCGAGCCCGCCCAGCGCCACTGGGAGACCAGGGATGGGATGTGACAGCTGTGCTGGTGGTGGCACTGGTGTCTAGGCTGGCATGGGGAGGATGCAGCTGCCCCCAGCACTGCGGGCGGTGGCACCGAGCCTGCCCAGCTCCAGTGGGACCAGAGGGATGGGATGTGACACCTGTGCTGGTGTCTAGGCTGGCATGGAGGGGATGCAGCTGCCAGCCCCAGCGGGTGCCCCCCACTCTGCCCTGGTGCACCAGGTTCTGTTTCAGCCCCGAGAGGAGAGCAGGCTCTGTGTGAGGGCGCCGAGAGCCTCGTCCCGTGCCACGCTGGGGGATCAGGGCAGTGGATCCTCACTCAGACCCTGGCACACGCCGTGGGGCAGCTCCTGCTCCTCCTCCCTCCTGCTTCAGTGGCTGCTCTGCCCCGGTGCCCACCCCGTCACGGGGGTCCAGAGCTCCTGGGGTGCTGTCCCGCTCCAGAGCTCCCCTGCAGCCTCCCCTGTCCAGAGCAGGGTCCCCTTGCTGTCCCGTGCCAGCTGTGCCCTCGGGCGCTGCTGCAGGTCCTGCTCAGGGTGTGCATGGGCCAGGAGCCCACAAGAGCCACTTCCAGATGTATTTAACACCTCACTGAGGAGCAGAGGAACCACAGCAATTAAAGCACCTGGGAACCCTGGCAATCTTTGCTCTGGGCAAGCTCCCCGTCCCACGGCCAGCACGCCAAGGCTGGCCCTGCTGGCCCTCAGGGGTGTGAGGAGCACTTCCCTGGGCTGCTGGGCCAGGAGGGTCACACTGCAGACCCCTCCCCTGATGGGTGTCCCTCACCCACAGCAAACAGCCCTCCCTTGGTGCCAGGAATCAAACTTTCCACAGCTTGAGCCTTGGAAGCTCTCAGTGAAGTTTCCACCACCCTCTGTCTCTTCCAGAGGGAGTCTGAACTGAACCAGCCCCACTGGGAGTCCAGAGGCTGGGCCTGGCACCAACCCCAGCACAGTCCAAGGCCGCCTGCCCCCGGTGCTGGAGTGCTGCTGTCCTCAGGGCAGTGGGACCCTCACCCCTGGGCCCTGGGCACCGCTCACGCCCAGGTACACCCCAGCACCCTGCCCCTCCAGGCACATCCCCGTGTCTGCTCAGAGGGCTTGGCAGCTCCCTTCCATGCAATAATTATACAATTATTGTTCTTATTAATGCCAGCTTCCCAGCTGTTGTTTCACCCGGGACTTTGCAGGCTGCCACAAAGGGTCTCTTTCTGTGCCACTGTTCATAGGTGACAGCTTTGGCCCAGGAGGCACCTTGTGCTCTGTGCTGGGAGCCCCCTCTCAGCCCCAGAGGAGGCTGCAGCAGTGACAGGGGACGTGGGACCTCCCTCATGGGGCTGGAGAAGGGGAAGGGAGAGAGCCCTGGCCATGGAGGGGAGCTGGCCGTGCTGCTGGGAAAGCCCTGGGGCTGCAAATCCGCCTGCAGCTGGGCCCAGGGGCAGAAGGGGAGGCTGAGGGGCAGGGGCCGGGGCAGCGGGTGGCTCCATCCCCTCCCTGGCACAGACCCAGGGGCAGGGGCCGGGGCAGTGGGTGGCTCCATCCCCTCCCTGGCACAGACCCAGGGGCAGAAAGGGAGGATGAGGGGCAAGGGTTGGGGCTGAGGGGCAGGGGCCGGGGCAGCAGGTGGCTCCATCCCCTCCCTGGCACAGACCCAGGGGCAGGGGCCGGGGCAATGGGTGGCTCCATCCCCTCTGTGGCACAGACCCAGGGGCAGGGGCCGGGGCAGCGGGTGGCCCCAGCCCCGCTCTGGCACAGACCCAGGGGCAGAAAGGGAGGATGAGGGGCAAGGGTTGGGGCTGAGGGGCAGGGGCCGGGGCAGCGGGTGGCTCCATCCCCTCCCTGGCACAGACCCAGGGGCAGGGGCAGGGGCAGCGGGTGGCCCCAGCCCCGCTCTGGCACAGCCCTGGTGACAGCAGCCTCGGGCCGTGTCCCCTGAGGTGGCTGTGGGCACGTGTTCCAGCAGTGCCCAGGCCAAGCAGCTCCATCCTGGCAGTGCCAGCACCCTTCCCAATTCCAGCCTGTTCCCTCCCGTTCCCATGGCAACCTGTGACCTCACCGGGCTCCTTGGAGCTCCGCCAGCGTTTTCAGCAGAAATGAAGCCAATGACCAGGGCTGTCCTGCTGTCCCCCTGTCTGTGGGGGTCTGTCACACGTGGGGCTCAGCTCAGGGCTGGCCCTGCGGCAGGGCTGAGGTGCCACGTTGCAGGTGCCACCCTCGGTGCCATCGCTGTGGCATCTGGCTGACCCAGCGCTCCTGGCTGTGTACAGGGGCACCAGGGCGCTCCCTCCCTGCACAGGCTTCAGCTGCGGCCAGTGCCAGCTCTCCAGTGCCCAGGCTTCCCAGTTTTGCCCTGCTCGGCAGAGAACACAAGGCAGGTGGAGAAGAGGGATCAGGAGTGAGACAAACAGAAATAAAACCAGAAATAAATGGAGAAACTGGTCCCTGTGCTCTGCCTGCTGGTACCACTTCTCTCGAGGTCCTCCCCTGCCCAAGGGTCCCTTTTGGCCTGGATCCACCTCCCCAGGGCTCTCATCTGGTCTGGGGTCCCTCCCGGCCCGAGGCTCTGGCTGTTCCTGGGGTCCCACGTGGCCAGGGGTCCCCTTGCTCTTGGGGCTCTGTGTGTGCGGAACTGTCTCAGCTCTGCCTGTGCCTGGGCTCCCTCTCGGCCCGGGGCTCCAGCCGTGGGCAGGGTTCCGTGCCAGCCCGAGGGTCCCACACGCCTGGGCTCCCCTCGGCCCGGGGCTCCCCTCGGCCCGGGGCTCCCTGGCGGTGCGGGGCTGACGGTGACGGCGCTGGCGGCGGCCCCGGCATCCCGCGGCCCGGGGGCGGCCCCGGCGAGCGCAGCGCGGCGCGACCACCCCCGCAGCCGGCGGCAGGGAAGGAGGCTCGGGAGGGAGAGCGGCAGCGCAGGAGGGCCGCGGCTCCGCTCGGCTCCGCTCGGCTCGGCGCGGCTCCGCTCGGCGCTGACGGTCCCCGGTGCGGCCGCCGTCACTCGCCCCGCCCGTGCGCGGTTCGGCGCGGCGGGTGCGGGGTCCGGGGCGCGGGCTCGCCGGCACAGCCGGGGCTCAGCGGGGCCGGGCCGCGGGATGAGCGCCCGGCGGCTCCCCGGGGGCAGCGGGGGCCGCTGATGCTGCGGGGCCCGCGGGGTCTGCGGGGGCGGCGGGGGTGGCTCGGCGCGGCCCCGCCCGCGGCGGGGGCCATGTGAGCGCGGAGCCGGCAGGATGCAGAAGGGGATGCGGCTCAATGACGGGCACGTCGCCCACCTGGGGCTGCTGGCGAAGAAGGACGGGGCCCGGCGCGGATACCTGAGCAAGCGGAGCGCCGACAACACGAAATGGCACACCAAGTGGTTCGCGCTGCTCCAGAACATGCTCTTCTACTTCGAGACCGACTCCAGCTCCCGGCCCTCGGGGCTCTACCTGCTCGAGGGCTGCGTCTGCGACCGCGCGCCCTCCCCCAAGCCCCCCCTCTCGGCTAAGGACTCCCTGGAGAAGCAGGTGGGCGGCACGGGGGGCCCGCCGAGGGGGAGGGAGGGGGCCCCGCGGGGGTCCGGGCCCCTCACCCCCGGAGCCCCCGGCGCCCGTGACCTGCCCCACGCGTGACCGGGGTGGGGAGGGGAGGCAGAGGCCGGTCCGTGCCCGGGAACGGGGATGATCCCCGGGGCTGCAGTGCCGGAGCAGCGGGCGGGTTCATTGTGGGGGTGTCGGGCTCTGCCCGGGGCACCCCCGCTCCCCCTCCCGTCTAATTAACCGCCGGTAATTAGCGCGGGGCTGCGGGGCGCCTCCCAGCGGCCGCGCCGGGCGCTGCAGAGCCCCGCGCCCCCCGCGCGTCCCCCCGGCCCGGAGGGTTCGGGTTCGGGTTCGGGTTTGGTGTTCGGGGTTCGGGGCGGCGGCCCCGGCAGGGCGGGGGCACGGCAGAGCTCCCGTGGGGCGGCCCCGGTGCGCGGCCCCGCGGTTTGCCAGCCCCCGAGTGCCCCCTCCGTGCCCCGCGGTGTGCGGGCAGCGCCCCCGGCCGCGCGGAGCCGGCCGCCCTCGGTGGGCGCGCGGTGCTCGGCGCGGGGAGCTCAGGGCCCTGCTTTCGGGCAGATTTCACCCCGTTCCGCTCGCCACGTGTGCGGTTTGCGCCTCCATCCCCATCCCCGGCGGGGCACAGGCAGAGTGCGGCTCCCCGGGCCCCCGTGCTGGCTCTGGTGTCCTTTGGCACCGCTGCTGGCTGCGGGCGACCAGCGCGGACACGGCTTGGGAGAGCCGGGGACCAGCCAGGTGTGCCCGGCCCCGGGGCTGCTGCGGTCCCCGCCGTGAGCGCCGCGGCCCCTGACGGCCCCGGGGGGCTTCTCCCACCAGCTGCGCCTTTCCCGGCTGGGCAGGGTGTCCCCGGCTGGGCAGCACGCCACGGAGGCTGGCGGCCCCGGCGTGTTTGTCTGGGCTGGCTGGCCGGAGCTGGGCTGCCGCAGCAGCCGGGAGAGAGGGGATGGTACCCGGCAGGGGGAGAAGGGCTGGCTTCCAGCGGCGGGGACAAATCCCCATCCATCGCCTCCAGAGCCACCCCCGGTCTCATCGGCGGGGACAGGAGCCGGCTGGAGCCACCCTCTGACCCCCTGGCGGTGTGTGGAGCGTGGATGGGTGCCCCGCGGGTGGCACAGCGGCACCGGGGCCCCTCCGTGGGGCAGCGGGGGGGTCCCGGCACCGCCACCCCGGCTGGGCACGAGCGGGAGGCACCGCGCGTTTGGGTCCGGCTCTGCAGGGCTTGCATAATTCCTGCCTGGCAGGCTCGGGAGGCGCCGGGGGTGCTGCCGGAGACTGCAGGATGGGGCCCGGGCACCCCTGGCACCGCAGGGCATGGGGCAGCCTGGGAGGAAACCAGCCCCTAATTCTGGCTATTCCTGGCACCTGGAAAACCCTGCCCAGAGAGCCAGGCATGCAGCACCACTGCTCCCTGGCACATCCCCTCCCTCCTGCCTTGGAGCGCAGGAGTATTTCCTTGTGAACAGGAGAATGCTGTGGGTTTTGCCCGGCTGGGGCTCCTTGCAGCCCAGCTGGGGGGAGCAGCACCTCGGGGGCTGTGGCAGCAAAGGGGGTCTGCAGTGGCAAGGGGTGGCACTGCCGTGGTTGTCGCTGCTGTCCCCTCAGAACAGACACTGTGTGCTCCCAGCCCAGCCTCCATGAAGTTCGCCAGCCAGGCTGCAGTCAGCCCTCCTGCCAGGCTGGAATCGAGCTGGGGGTCGAGGCTCTGGGTCCCAGCGCTTGTGCAGGAGGGGTTTTCACCCTGCAAACGCCATGGGGATGCTGTCACATCCCCTCTCCAGCTCCAGACGCGCCCGGAGTGTTGGTGTTTGCTGTGAGTGAGGGGCTACTGGCACAGGGAGCTCCTGCCTGGCAAACGCGGCCCCTGCCACGGCTGCGCGTGGATTTGCTGTGGTTCAGCGTCCGGCCTGGAATCCTGTGGAATTCCTTGGGCCAAACGGGAGGGACTGCCAGCCCCAGTGCTGGGTGCCCGCTGCTCTGCAAGCCAATTAACGGCCCGGGGATGAGATAAGCAGCGAATATCGATGGTGCAGATCTGCAGGGCTGTGCTCGGGCAGGGTCTGTGCCCCCATGCCTGGCAAAGCCTCGGCTCAGGCTCACCTGAGAGCCAGCCGGGCCAGCAGCCCGCGGGGAAGGTGCTGAGGAAATTTCCAGCATTGCCCGTGTTCCCAATTAGCCGCGTTCTGAGGGTATTTATCCATCCATGCATTCCAGCTCTGAGGACAGTGCTCCTTGCAGCAGAGGAGCTCCAGCTCTGGGTTCCTTCCTGGCTGGAGTGCAGCCTGACAAGTCCCCAGTTCTCTTCAAAGGAGTAACTTTAAGGCATGGGGCTTTCAAACCCTCTCCCCCTTTTAATGTACTCCTGTTTTGCTTTGGGGGGATTTTTTCCCTGGAACACAGTGAATTTCAGCATTGCTACATGCGAGAATGAGGGAGCAAAGACATGTGGAAAACTGGAACACCAAAGAGGGATTTGCTACCTCTGGAAACTTTGTTCTGTTTTTCCAGAAATGAATTTTCCTTCCAACCAGTTGGATGGGGAAGATAATTTCCTGCTGGGTGAGGTCAGGCTGCGGCCTGGGGAAGGGTCTGTGGGGTCAGGGGAGCTGTGAGCTGGTCAGGCTGCGGCCTGGGGAAGGGTCCGGGGGTGTCAGGGGAGCTGTGAGCTGGTCAGGCTGCGGCCTGGGGAAGGGTCTGTGGGGTCAGGGGAGCTGTGAGCTGGCTGCTCAGGGCAGCAGTGCCAGCGGTGCTGGGGGGAGCTGGGCAGGGAGTGAGCCCCCTTTGCCCTGCTGTGGTATCCGGGCCATGCACACCCCAGCCCTGCTGCTCCTGGCCCCTGGGATGTGCTCTCGTGGGGTCCCTCTCCCCTCCCTGGGCAGGATGTGGGCCCCAGGTGGGAGGGCACGGCCAAGGTGAGGTCCTGGCAGGGGAGCTGAGCAGGCGCAAGGTGCAGAGCTGATCCCACCCAAGGCCAAGGACACCCCAGTGTGGGGTGAGGCCCTGCTGTGCCAGCTGGGCAGCAGGAATCACGGCTGGGTTTGCTCCAAGGATCCAGCCTGGGGCTGCATTGAGAGTCGCAGCACCACTGGGGCTGGACGAGCCCTCTGAGCCACTCAGCCCAAGCACTCCCCAGCAGCACCGAGGCTGCCCCTGCTCGTGCCCCAGGTGCTGCACCCGCACAGCTTGTGAGCAGTTCCAGGGCCGGGGACTGCACAGAGCCCCGGGCAGCCTGGGCTGGTGTCCAGAGCCACATCCCAGTGCCCTGGGCTGTTCTGGGCAGGAGCCCCCGACAGCGCCAGCGTGGTGCTGAGCCAGGCCCAGGAGCGGGGCTGTGTCCCCGGCCGGGGCTGCTCCTGGGCTCACACTGCCACGGACGGGATTTCCCTCCCCTCTCCAGAGCCTTGTCCAGGGCTGGGGCCACGGGGCACCGGGGTCAGCCTGTCCTGCGGCCCCCATTCCTGGGACCCTGGCAGCCCGCAACATTCGGGTGCCCCGAGGCCGTGCAGCAGCCCCGGCCAGCCCCAGCTGTGCCAGGCCCAGCCCAGGCCTGCTGGGGCCATTCCTGGCAGTGCCAGAGCTCCGTGGGGTGCAGCAGGGGCGCCACGGGCCCGTCCCTGCACGGGGGTCCCCCGGCACCCCCAGGAGGGCTCTGCAGGGTGCTGGGGGGCCAGACCCCGTCAGGGGAGCAGGGCTGAGCAGGTCACCATGGGCACCCTGAGCAGGGCGGCTCCCAGGCTGTTCCTGACCTCAAGTTTGGTGTCCTGGGCAGTGGATCCCCAGATCCCAGCTCTGGCCGCAGGTCCATGAGCATCAGCCATCCGGGCAGTGAGAATTCCCCCACCTGAATGTCATTCCAGGCAATCTGATTTTTGGAGACTGTAAATCATAATTTGTGGACTTAAACCTGAACTATTCCTCAGCGTGGGGATGACACTGGGTTTTTAATTAATTAGTGTATTGAGTGGTGCCATGTGGGGATTTCTGAGTGAGGGGGATGCTCACAGTGTTGGTCCCAGCCGTGCCTGCACGCCTGCCTGCCAGCATCACCGGATAAAATCAGGGGGGAAAATTGATTTATTTTAATTATTTTATAAATATTTCTGCGCATGACTCTGAGCCTGCTCCACAAGGGTGATGCTCACCTCTAGTATCCATTTCCAAATATCCTGACAGGCCGTAGTGAAACAAAGAGGGGAAATTGCAGCCTCTGGGATATTTTTCCTTATTGTCAGCACGGAAATGAGCTGCTGGAGCATCCAACTCTGAGGTCCTGTTTTCCCAGAGCACATGGTATGTAGGTCAGGGATGTTAAAAGCTGCCATGGCTGGCTGTGGATTTTTAGACTCATCCATCCAGAGCAGGAAAATTCTCCTCCTCTTGCCCTTTGTGTCAGCTGGAATAACCATCAGCTTCACAAGCAGGCGGACGAGGATCTGCAGGGCGGGCAGCTCCGAGGGTGCTGGGGCATCCCTGTGGGGGAAAGCCCCTCTGGTGGCCCCACGGAGCCAGGACAGGCGGCGGTCCCTGCCGTGGGGTTGCTGGGCTGCCTCTCTCGTGGTGCCCCCACGCTGTGACCAAGGGGTCTGCTGGGTTGTTCAGGCTGAAAAATGCCCTTCTGCAAATTCTGAAACATTCTCTGAGAGGCTGATTTTCTGCTTTGGAAATAACGTGTCGCTGCAAAGCTCATTTGAGTTTATTTTGGAGCCTTTCTGCACATCAGGGGCCTCGGGAATGCCAACCACCCGCAGCAGGGAGGGCCTGCAGGGAGCCGGGTGACGGTCACGGGGCTGGGGTGGCCCGGGGGAGCTGGGGGACAGTCACCCAGCGGGGTCACGGGGCTGTGGTGGCACAGGTGACGGTCACCCAGCGGGGTCACAGGGGCTGTGCTTGCCCCCGGAGGCGTTTTCATCTTTCCCTTGATGGTGCTCTCATCTTTCCCTTGGTGACCCGGAACGCTCCCGCGGCGTTATTTGGGGCAGAATTGCTGTGAATTGCTGTGAAATCCATGGGGTCCGGGTAGCTGGGCATGCCCCAGGGGCGGCTCCGGGGGCTGTGTGTCCAGCGGTGCCAGACGGACACACGGACACAGCCCGGGGCTGTGCGGGCACCATGGAAACGGGGAGGATGGAAAACCCCGCAAGGAGGGATCCTCCAGGAACCAAATCTGCTCATTGTGGAGAGCGGAGCGAGGGTGGGATGATGGGGGTCCGGTCCCGGGGCTGGCGTTGTGAGGTGAGAAACGAACAAAAATCGCAAAGTGATGCTGTGGCTGCTCTGCCCTGCCCGGGGCAGCACAAACTGCCCCAGGGACCTGAGCTGGGGCCGTGGTGCAGCTGGGGGCTTGCACTGGTACTCCCAGTGCCAGTGGCTGGCTGGCCTGCGCTGGCCCTGTCCGTGGGTCCGGCCCGTCCGTGGATCCGGCCCCGTCCGTGGGTCCGGCCCCGTCCGTGGGTCCGGCCCCGTCCGTGGGTCCGATGCTCAGGAGGCAGCGAGTGCCGGGCAGCGCTCCCGGGCTGTTGGTGCCGCGTGTCACTGCGATGGCAGAGAGGGATCATCTTTTAGGCGGAGATAAAAGGTGGTGGGAGTTTTATTATTCAAATATAAAATAACTTCCTCCTTCTCAGCACGCTGCACTTCCTGGGAATCGTGTGGGGATGAACGGGAGCAGCGCATGGAGGGGGTGTGCGCTGGCAGGAGCCGGGCTGGGATCCAGGCTGTGGGACAGAGCAGCCCTGGCCGCAGCCCTGCCCTGGGGGCTCCCCACACCCACCCCAGCCCTGGGGGCTCCTCACACCCACCCCAGCCCTGCCCTGGGGGCTCCTCACACCCACCCCAGCCCTGCCCTGGGGGCTCCTCACACCCACCTCAGCCCTGCCCTGGGGGCTCCTCACACCCTCCCATGGGCTCTGCCCTGGGGCTCCCACCCCAGCCCTGCCCTGGGGCTCCTCACACCCACCCCAGCCCTGCCCTGGGGCTCCTCACACCCACCCCAGCCCTGCCCTGGGGCTCCCCACACCCACCCCAGCCCTGCCCTGGGGGCACACCCACCCCAGCCCTGCCCTGGGGGCTCCCCACACCCACCCCAGCCCTGCCCTGGGGGCTCCTCACACCCACCCCAGCCCTGCCCTGGGGCTCCTCACACCCACCCCACCCCAGCCCTGGGGGCGCCTCACACCCACCCCAGCCCTGCCCTGGGGCTCCTCACACCCACCCCAGCCCTGCCCTGGGGCTCCCCACACCCACCCCAGCCCTGCCCTGGGGGCTCCCCACACCCACTCCAGCCCTGCCCTGGGGGCTCCTCACACCCAGCCCTGCCCTGGGGCTCCCGGCCTCCCATGGCCCTGCTGCCAGCAGCTGGGACCTGCCTCTGGCAGAGCCCTCTGGGCTGGATCCCAGTGCCAGGTGCTGATGTGTGGGGGTGGGTGAAGGGGGCAGAGGCAGTGGGGCAGGTGGGCGCCTGTCCGGATGCCTGCCCCAGTTCCTGGGCTCTGCACCCCTTGTTTCACCTGGGACAAGCCCTGAGGCTTTCCCAGGGCCCTGGGGAGGTCAGGATGCTCCAGGCCAGGCTGTGCTGTGCATGCCGGGCTCTCAGTGGGTGCCCTCACCCACAGCAGCACACAGAGCACTGTGCCGTCCCCATGGGACCCCGGGGTGTCTGCCCAGGGCTCGCCATCTCCTGATGGGCAGGAGCCGGTTTGGGGGCTCCTGGAATGTTTCCAGTCCCAGGGGGCTCAGCCAGGCTCAGGCTGTTGGTGTTGGGTCCTGGAGAGGGAATGGGCACGCTGGGCTCTCATTCCTGCAGCACCAGGGGCACCAGGGCCTCCAAGGGGCTCCCTCACTCCTCCTGGTGTTTAGGGGGCGTTTCCAGCCTTGCCAACCGGATGAGCTCCTCCTGATGCAGTCGCAAGGGAAGGGATGTCAGGTGGGGGCAAAGCTGGGGTACAGAACACCCCCACGGGGATCTCAGGTTTTTGTGAGTTTTCCCTCGGAGCTGCGTCTTTGTGGGATGCCAAGGCTGGGGAGCTGCTGCAGCCCCAGAGGTGCCCTGCAGGCAGCCACGGGCACCTGAGCATGGCAGGGGAAGGGGAGGGCAATGGATGGTGCTGTCTGACACTGGGGTGCGTGATGGATGGCGGTGTTTGACACTGGGCATGGCTCTGTAAGGAGAAAGCTGGGCCCCAGGATCAGCAGTAAAGGATCCTGCACTCGGGGGATCCGTGGCACAAGTGAAGGAGCTGCATCTCCCCCAGGGCCTGTGGCTGCTGCCCGAAGGTGAACGCTGTTTCTGGAGGGGCCCTGCGTGGGCTCCCGGGCCCCTCTCCTCCTCTGCTGGACCGCAGGGGCCGGGGGAGCTCCGGGGATGCCCCCCGAGCCCAGAGGGGCTGGGGGAGCTCCCAGGGTGCCCCCCGAGCCCCGGGTGAGCACGGGCTGGGGCTGCTGGCTCTGTCTGTGCCCTGTCTCCCCATCATCCTGCTGTGCTGTCTGGGGGTCCTTGTCCCCAGCACCCCTGGGCCTGCTCGGGACTGGGGGAAGAGCGCTGTGGTGCCCACGGGTGTTTTCATGGCACACACGGGGGCTGCCCAGGCTGTGCCCCTCGGGTTGGAGGCAGGTTTTACCCGTGAATTCAGGTCCCCGGTGAAGGCCAGCAGAGGAGCAGATGATGTCAGGATGAGCTCGTTCCAGTGGGCTCGGTTTAGCCCAGTTATTCCGGGCAGCATCCGGCACTGCAGCGTGGTACCTGTTTCCTTGGAGACTGCAGGGAAGCAGAGCAGCGGCACAAACCCGGCGGCGGCGGCACCGCACACAATCAGCACAAACACGGCAAATGTCAAGGGAGGCTAAAAATAGCCCCGCACCGCGGCCACCCCCCCCGAGCCCGGGGAGGGGACACGGGGACCGGGCTGTGCCCGCCGCCACCCCCGGGGGGCTCCGGGGGGCTCCGGGGGGCTCCGGGGGGCTGCAGCAGGGAGCACAGCCCCGGGAGGGGACAGGGGGACCGGGCTGTGCCCGCCGCCTCCCCCGAGGGGCTCCGGGGGGCTCCGGGGGGCTGCAACAGGGAGCACAGCCCCGGGAGGGGACACGGGGACCGGGCTGTGCCCGCCGCCTCCCCCGGGGGGCTCCGGGGGGCTGCAGCAGGAGCACAGCCCCGGGAGCGCTGGGGCTGGAAGGTCCCTCCAAGGCCGTCATTAACGGTGGTGCAGGCGGGGAGGCCGGTGCCGCTCAGCATCCCCGCTCCTCTGGCCGCTGCCCAGGGGAGGGCGGCCCCAGGGCGGGCGGTGGCTTCAGGACCGCAGCGCCCTGGCCTTGCGTGGGTTTGGCGGATTGGCCTGCAGCCGGGTCTGTGCCCAGCAGCATTTCCCCTCGGATTTCCCTCGCCAGGGGCATGGCTGTGCTGAGGGCACATCGTGGCTGGGCTCCTGGTGTTCCCGAAGCTGCGTCTTTGGGACAAAATAAACTTCAAAGCTGTTTATTTCAATGACGTAGCCTGGGGTGGGTCAGGAAATCAGGTGGGTCTGGAAACACTTTCTGCCAGCCCTGTGTGGGGCGTGACCTTGTCCCCTGTGTGGGGCGTGACCCCTGTGCAGGGGTGTGACCGTGTCCCTTGTGCAAGGTGTGACCGTGTCTGCTGTGTGGGGTGTGCCCACATCCCTTGTGCAGGGTGTCACTGTGTCTGCTGTGTGGGGCATCACTGTGCCCCCTGTGCGGGGTGTGACTGTGCCCCCTGTGTGGTGTGTCCCTGTGCAGGGTGTCACTGTGCCCATGTCCCTTGTGCAGGGTGTGACCGTGCCCCCTGTGCAGGGTGTCACTGTGCCCATGTCCCCTGTGCAGGGTGTCACTGTGTCCATGTCCCCGTGCAGGGTGTCACTGTGCCCATGTCCCCTGTGCAGGGTGTCACTGTGCCCATGTCCCTTGTGCAGGGTGTGACCGTGCCCCCTGTGCAGGGTGTCACTGTGACCATATCCCCTGTGTGGTGTGTCTCTGTGCCCCTGTGCAGGTTGTCACTCTGCCCATGTCCCCTGTGCAGGGTGTGACCGTGTCTCTGTGCAGGGTGTCACTGTGACCGTGCCCCCTGTGCTCCCCCCACAGCACTACTTCACCGTTAACTTCAACCACGAGAACCAGAAGACGCTGGAGCTGAGGACGGAGGATGCCAAGGACTGCGACGAGTGGGTGGCAGCCATCGCTCACGCCAGGTGTGCCCCGTGGCTGGGGGTTGAGGTGAAGCTGCGCTGAGGGTGGCTGGGTGAGCGGGCAGGGTGAGCTGGACACTGCCAGAGGGCAGAGCAGGGCACTCCTGCCCCACTGATGCTGCGGGGGGGCTGTGCTCAGGTGTTCCCCTGTCCCCATGGCAGTGCCATGCCACCTCAGGTGTTCCCCTGTCCCCATGGCAGTGCCATGCCACCGGCCCCCTGGCACTGCCTGTCCCAGCCTGCAGCCAGAGGGACTCACCCTCAGGCTGAGAGCCAGTGGGGAAGGGATGGCA
The DNA here is from genome assembly GCA_024865655.1 of Emberiza elegans. Classification (NCBI taxonomy): domain Eukaryota; kingdom Metazoa; phylum Chordata; class Aves; order Passeriformes; family Fringillidae; genus Emberiza; species Emberiza elegans. The sequence goes on from JALJVW010000398.1 coordinate 478,888, forward strand.
AACCTGGTGAGGACAGGGATTGTCCAGGCTCCTGTCTGTGCCCTGGCAGTGCTGGCACAGCCCAGTGCCATGGAGAGCAGTCAGGAGCCAGCACAGTGCAGGTGCCTCTGGGGAAGGAAGCCACGTGTGGGAGCTGTGTGCAGGCAATGGGAGGAACACCAGCCCCTGCCTGGAGCAGGGAATGGGACAAACAAACTCCATCCTCTGCAGCCCCTGTCCTGTTTGTACCATTCCCATGGGACAAACAAACACCATCCCCTGCAGCCCTGCCTGGAGCAGGGAATGGGACAAACAAACACCATCCCCTGCTGCCCTTGTCCTGTTTGTCCCACAAACACCATCCCCTGCTGCCCCTGTCCTGTTTGTACCATTCCCATGGGACAAACACCATCCCCTGCAGCCCTGCCCGGAGCAGGGAATGGGACAAACAAACTCCATCCCCTGCTGCCCCTGTCCTGTTTGTCCCACAAACACCATCCCCTGCAGCCCCTGCCCGGAGCAGGGAATGGGACAAACAAACACCATCCCCTGCTGCCCCTGTCCTGTTTGTACCATTCCCATGGGACAAACACCATCCCCTGCAGCCCTGCCCGGAGCAGGGCCTGGTAGGAGCTTGTGCCACACGTGTCCTTTTGGAATGTGGCGGGTTGCAGAGGTTTGGCCACGGGTGTTTGGGGGTCCTTTTTGACTGCTGTGGCTTCGTTGGCGTTTGCTCTGTCCTTTCTGTTTGCCCCTTGTGGGAGCCATTCCCTGCCCACGGGGCCCTGTGGGCGCGCTCCCAGCCGCAGGAGCTGCCCCGGGCTCGCTGCCCTGCCGGGCTGGGAGTGGGCAGGAGCGGGGAGGAGCCCGAGCCCCCTCCCGGTGCCGGGGGCCGCAGGGCACGCTCCGGGGCAGGGATGCTCACGGCCGTGTCTGCTGCAGCTACAGGAACCTGGCGACGGAGCACGAGGCGCTGATGCAGAAGTACCTCCATCTCCTGCAGATCGTGGAGACCGAGAAGACTGTTGCCAAGCAACTCCGGCAGCAGATCGAGGACGGGGAGATCGAGATCGAGCGCCTCAAGGCCGAGGTGAAGCGCCCGCGGATGCTCTGACGCTCCGGGGTGACCGAGGGGGACGGGTGCCATCCCCACCCGGGCCGGGGGTGTCACCACCGGGGGGTTCTGCTTCCTTTGGCGACACAGGGCTGCCCCTTCTCCCGCAGGCGGGCCAGGGCAGCGCCTCCCTTGGGGATTTCCCCGGCAGGGGGGGCGCAGCAAGGGGCTGCGGCTGTGCCCCCCAGCACTGAGCCTGGGGGGGCTCGGGAGGGCCCCTGGAAGCTGCTGGAACACGGAAGGGTTCACTCAGCCCGGAGCGCTGGGGAGCGGGCTGGGGAGCTGCTGCTTGCCTCTGTGAAAGCAGTGACTGTGTCCCGGAATGGCAGAACGGTCGGGGTTGGAAGGGATCCCCCAGACCACCCTGTCCCACCGTGCCCTCTCCGTGTCCCCTCGGAGCCGCCCCAGCAGCTCCAGGTCCCTCTGCTGCCGGGGTGCCGGAGCTGGGGCAGCGCTGCTCGGGGGCTCAGTCCCGGATCCCGGGGATCGCTGTGCTCCCTTCAGAGGGCACCGGGTGATCCCTGATCCCTGGGATCGCTGTTCTCCGTGCTGGGCAGAGGGCACTGGGTGATCCCGGATCCCGGGGATGGCTGCGCTCCCTGCGCTCCCTGCTGGGCAGAGGGCACCCGGTGCTCCCCGATCCCGGGATCGCTGTGCTCCCTGTGCGCCGTGCTGTGCCCCCGAGATGCTGCCCCGGAGCCCGCAGCGATTCCTGCCTCGGGCTCGGGGTGGGAAGGGTGACACGAGGCCGGGCGCGGCAGGCAGCAGCGAGGCGCGCAATGACTCAGCAGGCGGTGCCAGGGACACGCGTGTCCCCGGGGCACCTGGAGGAGGAGGAGGAGGCTCAGGAGATGCCTGGCAGCGGGGGTGACGCTCCTGGGGGCGGAGGCTGCTGGGCAGGGGGAGAGCCCTGAGTGCTCGGGGTGCTCCTGGCAGAGGGTGCTGGCCCTGGGTGCCCCCTGTTTCCGGCCATCCGTGCTGCCTGACTGTGCCTGCAGCGCTGTGCCCCCTCCCTGCCTGGGCTGTGCCCGGCGTGGGTGCTGGCCCTGCTGCAGGGGGCTGGGCAGTGGGCACAGCGAGTGTGGGGCACCCCCAGGCTCTCCTCGTGCCTCAAGCAGCGGCCAGGAGTGGGCTGGCAGGGCTGGGACCCTGATCCCAAATCTCTCAGAACCCCAACATCGCCCCAGAAGGGGCAATGGAGGTTTGGTCCATCGCCAAAGTTGATGGTCTGAGGAGGCCATGGGGGTGGTTTCGCCTGTCCCGATGGTGGGCTTTTCCTTAAATTTTGAATTTTTGGGTTCAAATGTGCAGGTCCATAACAATCCCTGACCATGCGTTGGGGTGCACAACAGGCCCTAAAATCTCCTCTAACATCTGATCCATATAATGAAATGGGGTGAAACAGATGTGTGGAAGCTGGATCAGTGACCATGAGCCTGTGGCCACCAGCTCTGGAGTCTTCCTGCTTTTTCCAAACAGTCCAAATTCCACCTTTTTTATCTCCTTTCTGTCCAAAATGGGACATCTTCCCCCTCCCCCCCAGCAAAATCCTCTTTCCAAGTTGTTTAATTCAAAATCAAAATCCAGATCACATTTTCCCAATTTCCCACGTTCTGGATGGGACATGTGCTGTTTCTTGCCTTTTCCTGTCACTTTCCAAGTGGTTTGGCCGTGGGGGCCGGGACGGGCGATGAGCAGAGGAGGGAGAGAAAGCACAGGGAGAAGCAGTGAAAGCAAACCCGGGAGCTGATGGCTCTGATCCCACATGGGAGGGAGCGCCCGGGGGCTGCTGCCCGCCTGCACATCTTGGGGTCCAAATGCTCACCATTTTTCTGCCATTTTCTCCCCAAGCTGTGTTTACTGAGTTGCTGTGAAGGCTTTTTTGGGAGGCAGGGATGGGGTTTGGATTGGGCACCCATGAGGATTTCCAGGTGCCGGTCCTGGCAGGGTTCAGAGGTACTGAGGAGTCAGTGACAGCTCGAGCAGCCCTGAGCTCTGCCACCTTTCTTCACCTGCTTCATCCACTGACTGAGCCCCCACACCTGGAGGGGTTTAAAACCTGTGTGGGTGTGGCACTTGGGGACAATGGTGGGTTCATGGCAGTGTTGTGATCGGGTGGGCTTGATGATCTCAGAGGGCTTTTCCAGCCTGAAGCACTCAGTGGCTCTGTGATGGCCATTAGGACAGACCCAGCACAGGGTGTGCCTGTGTCTGTCATTAACCCAGAGGCTCACGCTGTTCCCTGGCACGGGGGCAGCCCAGGGTGCCCTCAGGTCCCAGGATGCCCCCAGCCCCAGGCAGTGCGGGGCCCCTGCTCACCCCTGTGCCCACAGATCGCGTCCCTGCTCAAGGACCACGAGCGCATCCAGGCCAGCCAGAGCAGCGCGCCCAGCGACGATGACAGCGACATCAAGAAGATCAAGAAGGTGGGTGGTGGTGGTGAGGGCTGGCACGGGGGGCCCAGCAGGCACGGCAGACGCGCTCCCCGGGGGCTGAAGGAGGTGTCTGAGCCAGCGCTGCTGCCAGCAGGGTTTCAGGAGGAGAATGTGTTCTGCCCAGGCGGGAGCCCATCTGTTGGCAGGGCACTCCCAGCACGGCCGGGAGCACGAGGCTTCCCAGCCAGGGCTGGCTCCTGCACCTCCAGCCCCTCTGAGTTCTGTTCCCGTGGCTGTCACAGCTTTTACTGAGGCCAAGGAAAAGCCATCACCTGGCAGCATTCCCTCAGGGAGCAGCAGCCCCCGGCACCCCCTGTCCTGGGGTGGGAGCCCTGGGCACAGAGCAGGACGTGCTGCAGGTGCCCAGCTGCAGCAGGAAGGGATCTGAAACCTCATCTCCTTCCACCCCCTGTGGAAGGCACACCTCCCCCTGCCCCAGGCTGCTCCAAGCCCCATCCAACCCTCCCTTGACCGCTTCAGGGATGGGGCAGCCACGGCTGCTGTGGGCAGCCTGTGCCAGGAATTTCAATGAGCTGTTGGATGCCCAGCCTGGAGGGCTCAGAGCAGCTCCAGGGAGAGGCAGCAGCACACACACCTGGGTACAGAGCCTGGGACCCCCTGGCTGCCCCGTGCCTGGCCCCAGCCCCGTCCCTGACCCCAGCCCTGCTCCCCCAGGTGCAGAGCTTCCTGCGGGGCTGGCTGTGCCGCAGGAAGTGGAAGACCATCATCCAGGACTACATCAGGTCCCCCCACGCCGACAGCATGCGCAAGAGGAACCAGGTGGTGTTCAGCATGCTGGAGGCCGAGGCCGAGTACGTGCAGCAGCTCCACATCCTGGTCAACAACTTCCTGCGGCCCCTGCGCATGGCCGCCAGCTCCAAGAAGCCGCCCATCACCCACGATGATGTCAGCAGCATCTTCCTCAACAGGTGAGCTCCATCCTGGGCTCTGGGAGCTCCGTGGTGTCCCAGCAGCTCTGCACACCCACTGCCCTCCCTGGTGCTGGAAGTCTGCAGCTCCATCATTCCCTGGTGCTGGGAGTCTGCAGCTGCACCATTCCCTGGTGCAGGGAGTCTGCAGCTCCACCATTCCCTGGTGCAGGGAGTCTGCAGCTCCATCATTCCCTGGTGCTGGGAGTCTGCAGCTCCATCATTCCCTGGTGCAGGGAGTCTGCAGCTGCACCATTCCCTGGTGCTGGGAGTCTGCAGCTCCACCATTCCCTGGTGCAGGGAGTCTGCAGCTGCACCATTCCCTGGTGCAGGGATTCTGCAGCTCCATCATTCCCTGGTGCAGGGAGTCTGCAGCTGCACCGTTCCCCCCTGTGCCCCCAGGCACCCTCTGCACTGCCTCGAGCAGCTGCCCCAGCCAGCACAAGGGCTGCCCTGCTCCCCCGGGGCTGGGCTGGGGAATTTGTCTAATCCCTCCTTATTTACCTCTCGTTCATCTGTCTGTTCTTGGTCTGGCTTAGTCCTCTCTTGGTTCTTTTCCAGTGAAACAATCATGTTTTTGCACCAAATTTTCTACCAAGGCCTGAAGGCGCGGATCTCCAGCTGGCCCACGCTGGTGCTGGGTGAGTGCTGCTGCCCCCTCCTCCTCATCCTCCTGCTGCTGCTCCTTCTCCTTCTGCAGCTCCACAGGCATTTGCCAACCAGCAGCAAAACACTGCACACCATGTCCTGGCTTGGTCACGTCAGCCACACAGTAAAACCCCAGAGTGACCAAATTCTGGCGTTCCTGGTCCTGCTGGCAGGTGGGGCTGGACCGTGCACAGGGGGGCTGATGGTGGAGAGCATCACTGGGTTCCATCAGACCCTCCTGAGCTCAGCAGAGCTGGGGGCATGAGGAGCAGGATGGGCTGTGCTGGGCTCTGGGCAGAGCTGGGGGCACGAGGAGCAGGACAGGCTGTGCTGGGCTCAGGGGCAGAGCTGGGGGCACGAGGAGCAGGACGGGCTGTGCTGGGCTCTGGGCAGAGATGGGGGCACGAGGAGCAGGACACCCCGGGGCTGCTCTGGGCTCTGGGCAGAGCTGGGGGCACGAGGAGCAGGATGGGCTGCGCTGGGCTCTGGGCTGTGCTGGGGGCACGAGGAGCAGGATGGGCTGCGCTGGGCTCTGGGCAGAGCTGGGGCCACGAGGAGCAGGATGGGCTGCGCTGGGCTCTGGGCAGAGCTGGGGGCACGAGGAGCAGGATGGGCTGTGCTGGGGGCACGAGGAGCAGGACACCCCGTGCTGGCTCCCAGGGGGCTGGAGCAGCCCACCCACACCCCTGCTCTGCCTGCAGCCGACCTGTTTGACATCCTGCTGCCCATGCTGAACATCTACCAGGAGTTTGTGCGGAACCACCAGTACAGCCTGCAGATCCTGGCGCACTGCAAGCAGAACCGCGACTTCGACAAGCTGCTCAAGCACTACGAGGCCAAGCCCGACTGCGAGGAGAGGACCCTGGAGACCTTCCTCACCTACCCCATGTTCCAGGTGAGCCCTGCAGCCAGGGCTGGCCCCGGGGGCTGCGGAGGTGGAATAGGCAGTGCACCTCTGGGACTGGGACGGGGACCAGCAGGGTGCTGGCACAGTCCCACGTTGTGCCCCCTCTTCATTCGGCTTTGGCACAAGGAGCTTTGGAGGTTTAACCACTGGGGCCGGGGTGTCCCTGGCCAGGGTGTCCCCAGGCATGGCAGGAGCAGGCCAGGGTGGGCCCTGCTGTCCCCTGTGTCCCCGCTGACCTCGGCTCTGTCCCTCGTGCTGCAGATCCCCAGGTACATCCTGACCCTGCACGAGCTGCTGGCTCACACGCCCCACGAGCACGTGGAGAGGAACAGCCTGGATTATGCCAAGTCCAAGCTGGAAGAGCTGTCCAGGTGAGAGCTGCTGGTCCTTCCCTGGGCTGTGGGACGGCTCCTGGCCGCTCTGGCCACGGGCAGTGTTTCCCAGGGCTCCTGAATGGTGAAATGAGGGCTTTGCGGGACTGGGATGGCTCCGAGTGTCTGGTGCTGTCCTCTGCTCAGGGCTGGTGGGGCTGCCCCATGGGAAGGCACTGAGTGCCTCCGAGATCTCCACATGAGCTCTTGGGAACTGGCCATAATTCCCTGCTTTTTATCCTCTTCCTCCCCAGCCCGTGGACTGTTCTGGATATCGGTGCCAAATGCACCTGCACACTTAAAGTCCTGTAAAGCCTTTCCATCCCTTTTCCCACTCCTCAAGGAGCAGGGATATCAGAGAGGCTGGTGAGGGGGGAAACTGTCTGCCCTGAATCTGAATTTTGTGATTTCCAAAGCACTCCCATTTCAGTATTTATCAGCCTGGAGGCACAGCCTGGGCAGGTGTACAGGTCACCTCTGGAGCTCCCGGCTCTGTCTGGGTGGATCCTGCTGCACTTGCCTTGACGTTCCCTCGGTTTTGGTTTTACCTGGTGCAGCCCCACCGTGTGTCCAAAGGGAAAACTCGTGCAGATCCCACCCCAGCCCTGATTTTCTCCTCTCCATCCTTCAGGATAATGCACGATGAAGTGAGTGAGACTGAAAACATTCGGAAAAACCTGGCAATAGAGAGGATGATCATCGAGGGCTGTGAGATCCTGCTGGACACCAGCCAGACCTTCGTCAGACAAGGTCTGTGTCAGTGCCAGCGTTCCTCCCTTCTGTGGTGAACGTGAGCCCCGTGGCCCTGTCCCTGTCCTGTGTGCACTGGTGGCCTGTGAAATTTTAAAATATAACTCGGTTCTGAGTTTTCACTGATCAGAGGCACATCAGTTTGGGCAGCTCTGGCGCTTTTGGGCAGTTTTGTTCCTGCCCTTTTCCCCATCGGGGCACGGGAGGTGCACCTTGGGTATTGCTGGCGCCCCAGCGGGGAGGCAGCGGCACCAGGCTGAGCTCTGGTCCTGGAGCAGCGCCCTGGGCTGGGGCTGGGGCTGGGGCTGGGGCTGGGGCACACTGGGGCTGGGGCACACTGGGGCTCAGGGGTGGGCTGGGGCTGGGGCAGCCCTGGCTCTGGGGCACACTGGGGATGTGCCATGCGGGGCTGACACCGTGTCCCCGCAGGCTCCCTGATCCAGGTGCCCATGTCGGAGAAAGGGAAGATCACACGGGGCTGGGTGGGCTGGGGCTGGGGCACACTGGGGCTGTGCTGTGTGGCTGTGTGGGGCTGACACTGTGTCCCCGCAGGCTCCCTGATCCAGGTGCCCATGTCGGAGAAGGGGAAGATCACACAGGGCTGGGTGGGCTGGGGGCAGCCCTGGCTCTGGGGGGCACACTGGAGCTGTGCTGTGTGGCTGTGTGGGGCTGACACTGTGTCCCTGCAGGCTCCCTGATCCAGGTGCCCATGTCGGAGAAGGGGAAGATCACGCGGGGCCGGCTGGGCTCGCTGTCGCTGCGCAAGGAGGGCGAGCGCCAGTGCTTCCTCTTCTCCAAGCACCTCATCATCTGCACACGCGGCTCCGGGGGCAAGCTGCACCTCACCAAGGTGAGGGGCCGGGGCTGCTGCTGCTCCCCGCCCCTGGGGGGACACAGGGTGGCCCAGCTGTGGCCTGAGGTGGTGACAGAGGGGTCAGGGACCGCCTTGGCCTCCCCTGGCACAGCCCCAGGGATGCTGGGCTGGGAGCCTGTGGCCACCTGGATTTATTTCACGTGGTCCTTGTCGGAGCTGAGTCACAGGAGAGATGAGAAACTACACGATCTTGATAAAAGAATTTACCCTGGTTTGCAGCAGAAACGTTGACAGTCTGTTCTGGAAGAAGCTGGAATCACAGCCCGGGCTGTCTGTAGCACTCCCAGCTCCTCTGTTTGCTCCCTGGGTCCCCGTGTTTATTTGGGGAAGTTTGACAGTTAATTGAGCAAGAATCTTACAGAAATTGCTTGTTACTGGCATTAAATTATCAGTTTGAAGAATTACAGTCCGTGGCAAAGAGCTGATAATTGCAACAACAGACTTCGGGAAAATTAAATTTAAAGCTCCTATTAAATAATTTATAAACAAATTAGTTGATCAATTTGACAAGGAAACCCCAGAGATCCCGGCAGGCCCAGATCTTTTTTTCCCAGTGCGAGCAGGGCTGTGTGTGTGTGTCCCCCTCCGCTGGGCTGTCCCCTGGGGACACTGACCTGTCCCCAGCCCGGCAGTGGGGGACAAGGACGGAGGAACCAGCAGCCCTGGGGGGGTCCCACTGCTGAACCCTGGCTCCCGGCCTGGTGGGGGCTGAGCTGAGGGATGCCCAGCCCCAGGCCGGCAGGGCTGAGCCCCCTTTGTGCCCTGCAGAACGGGGTGATCTCCCTCATTGACTGCACGCTGGTGGAGGAGCCCGAGAGCACCGACGAGGACGGTAGGTGCTGGGGAGCTGGCTGGGTGTGCTTGGTGAGTGGGTCAGATCCAGGTGCCAATAGATTCAATGAATCCACGATTGAGGTTTAGTTAGATTAATTATTCACTGGGAACCAAGCAGACCCACACTTAGACAGACCTGACCTTTCTGGGGCAGCCAGCAACCCACAGAAACCTGAATAAACCCTCCTTGAAACCTGGCCGGGAGAGAGGGAATGGGAATGGCTTTCCCAATCACTGTGCGGGGTTTTTCTGTTCCAAAGCCAAAACATCAGGACAAGACATTGACCACCTTGATTTCAAAATCGTGGTGGAGCCGAAAGATTCCTCATCTTTCACGGTTATCCTGGTGGCCTCGTCCAGGCAGGAGAAGGCTGCGTGGACCAGTGACATCAGCCAGGTAGGACCCAGCAGGGAGGGCTGTGGGGCTCTGACATCACGGGGTCCCGGCTGGGCCAGGTGGTTTGGGCAGGCAGGACCCGGGTTTGCAGTGTGCCCATGGCCCCAGGCTCTGTGTGGGGCAGGAGCTTTCCTGGTGCCCCTGGGGTGTGGGGATCTGCGCAGGGCAGGGAGGAGCTGCCACGGGGTCCCGGCTGGGCCGTGGCATTGGTTTGGGCAGGCAGGTAACCCCGGGTTTGCAGTGTGCCCACGGCCCCATTGCTGCTCTGTGTCTGGGTTTCCTGGCGCCCCTGGGGTGTGGGGATCTGCGCAGGGCAGGGATGTGGCCGCTCTGGGGGAAGCCAAGCCCTGAGCCCCTCCACCTGCTGCCCCGTGTCTCCCCAGTGCGTGGACAACATCCGCTGCAACGGGCTGATGATGAACGCCTTCGAGGAGAACTCCAAGGTCACCGTGCCCCAGATGATCAAGTGAGTGTGCAGGGGCAGGACACAGGTCCTGTGGCAGCTGAACACTGCCAGGAGCCTCGGGACCACTGGGACCCCCCTGGGACCTCCCGTGTGCCCGTGGGCCGTCCCAGTGTGGTGATTAGCAGCGTTAATTAGCTGCTGAGGGATTTGTGCCCGCTGGGGAGGTGGGAATGCCAAGGGGGAGAGTTCAGAGAAAAATAACAATAGGAAAGAGGGGGTAAAAGTGCCAGAAGGGAGGGGCAGGGGGCTGTCCTCCCTGTAGGTCCTGGGCTGCAAAGGCTGTGCTGGGACATGTGTGGGACGAGGGGGGCTGGTCCCAGCCGGGGGACGGGGCAGCAGGGCATGTTCCTGCCCCATTCCCTGCTGCCAGGCAGGGGAGGGGGCTTGGTTTGTGTCCATCTGGGGATGGCCCATCCACATCCCTCTGCCTGCTGAGCACTCCACCATTCCAGGAACCCATTCCAGGAGCCCAGTCCAGGGTGTGGGTTTCTGGATTTTCCCCTGGGAGCATTCCCACCCGTGTTTTCCATGGGGACACCCATAGGAACAGGGCTCCTTCCTGCACCGCTTCCCATGGTCTCTTGGTTTCGTTCCAGGCTGGAACCACAGAAATCTCGTTTCTCTGCAGGTCTGATGCCAGCTTGTATTGTGATGATGTTGACATTAGGTTCAGTAAAACGATGAATTCCTGCAAGGTCCTGCAGATCCGCTATGCCAGCGTGGAGCGGCTGCTGGAGAGGCTGACGGACCTGCGCTTCCTGAGCATCGACTTCCTCAACACCTTCCTGCACTCCTACCGCGTCTTCACCACCGCCCTCGTCGTGCTCGACAAGCTCATCACCATCTACAAGAAGCCCATCAGTGCCATCCCTGCACGGTGAGGCTGCAGAGGGACCTGTCCCACCCCTGCTGCCACCCTGGGACTGTCACTGCTCCCCGTGAGCTGAGCTACCCCCAGACAGGGACAGGAGATGAATCCAAGCTCTGCGGGTGTCCCCACTCCTGGGAGGGCCAGGAGCTGCCCATCGGGGTGGAGGGGCTCACGTTGGCTCTGTTGCTGTGCCTGGGGGATGCCCTGGGGTCCCCGTGACACGGAGCGGGGGGATCCCCACCACGTCTTGGGCAGGGCGGGTGCCAGCTCAGCCTCTCTGTGTCCCTGCCAGGTCCCTGGAGCTCCTGTTTGCAAACAGCCAGAACAACAAGCTGCTCTACGGGGAGCCCCCCAAGTCGCCCCGGGCCAACCGCAAGTTCTCGTCGCCGCCGCCGCTGTCGCTGAGCAAGTCGTCGTCGCCCAGCCGGCGCAGGAAGCTGTCCCTCAACATCCCCATCATCACCGGCGGCAAGGCGCTCGACCTGGCCGCGCTCAGCTGCTCCTCCAACGGCTACGCCGGCGTCTACTCCTCCATGGCCCCCTTCAGCAAGACCACGCTGGACATCAACAAGCTCTACGTGTCCAGTGGCTATCCCAACAAGATCCCCGACGAGGGAGAAGCGGCCGCGGAAAAGCAAGAGGAGTCCCTGCCGGGCAAGCAGAGTGAGTCGCTGTGGGTTTGGGGTCTGGCACTGAGGGGCTGGTTTAGGTGCATGCACAGAGAGCTCCTGCCTCCTGAAACCTCAGTAATTTTTAATAACAAAACCAAAAAAGCCACCCAAGCCCCCCACCTCAAGGAAAAACCTGTTCCAAAGTATCCCAGGACAGAAATGGCAGAACTCTGTACCTTTCCCATACATGGTGGCTTTGTCCCAAGCTGGAATGGGGCAGACTTGAGGAAAATGGGGAAGAACTAAAAGGTGGCTGTGTTTGTGTGCAGAGGGTGTAGAGGGATTCCCTGTCCTCCCAGGCTCAGAGGTGTCTGTCAGGGAAGAGTCGGACACAGATCCCAACCACAGCGATGAAGCAGAAGCTGAAGCTTCCCCAACGAAATCTCCAACAACTCCCAAGTCCATCAAGTGCAAAAATTCATCAGGTACCGAGTGAGGTCTGGGGGGTGCCCGTGTCTCGGGGGGCTGGCACGTGTGGGGCCCTGTCTGGCAGCAGCGCTGCCCACAGTGCTGTTGGATTTCTTCTCCAGCAGATTTCTCGCTGTTTTCCTACAACAATGGCATGGTGATGACGTCCTGCCGGGACCTGGACAGCACCCGCAGCGCCCTGTCTGCCACCTCCGCCTTCGCCATCGCCACGGCGGGGGCCAACGAGGGCACCCCCACCAAGGAGAAGTACCGCAGGATGTCCCTGGCCAGCGCAGGTACCTGCCCCAGGGACTGCCTCTGGGGCGCCCACTGCCACCTCAGGGGCCTCCCTGCAGGCACACTGCGGGCTGGGAGAGCCCCCAGAGCCCCCCAGAGCCTGGGCTCTGGGCATGGCACTGCCCAAGGGCTCTGCAGGTCCCAGGGTGTCCCCCTGCCTGCTGACACAGGGAGGGGTGCTCCTCTGGCAGCCCCAGAGGGGCTGTGAGCCCTTCCTGAGGGGCTGTGCTGTGCTGAGGCTCCCTGGCAGTTTCAGGGTTCCCGACGGACCAGCGGAACGGGGACAAGGAGTTTGTGATCCGCAGAGCCGCCACCAACCGCGTGCTGAACGTGCTGCGGCACTGGGTGTCCAAGCACTCCCAGGTGGGCAGCGCCGCCTTCCCCTGCTCCCTCCTGCCTCCCTGCGTGCGGGGCAGCTCAGCCAGCACTGTGAGAGGGCAGTCTGGCACTGAGGGTCTGATGGAGCAGTGCAGCTGGCGAGGAGCAGGGGGCTGGGGTCCCCGGCAGGGAACAGGGGGCACATGCCGTGTTTGCACAGCTGGGGTGCAGAGGAGGGAGCTGGGCCTGCCAGCACCCTTGGCTGGGTGCAGAGCAAGGGGAGTTTAGGTTTGGTGCCTGTTGGGATGCCCAGGATGGGGTCAGGGCACTGGGAGATGTCCCTGCTGTGCTGTCCCTCCTGCACTGGTGATGGGGCAGTGGCAGCAGTGCTGTACTGGTTCTCACTGGGAACACACAGCTCTCCCAGGCTGGTGGTGCAATGGAACTGAGTGAGCCTGCTGCCCTGCCGTGCTGGGGTTGTGCTGGGAAGGAGCAGCCCCTTGCCCAGCCGGGAAGGAAGCAGCTCTGCTGGATCAGGGTCACTCCAGCGCAGTAATTAACCCCAGGCTGTGCTGGCCTTGGCAGGACTTTGAGACCAACGAGGAGCTGAAGTTCCGGGTGATTGGCTTCCTGGAGGAGGTGATCCACGACCCCGAGCTCCTGACGCAGGAGAGGAAGGCAGCTGCCAACATCATCAGGTGAGGGGCTGCAGGTTTTGTGTCAGGCTTGTCCTGGCACTGCCAGCTGCTGGCTGCTCCTGCTCTCACCTGGGAGCACGGCAGGGCTCAGCAGGGACTGTGCCGGGGCTGGGAGCGCCAGGGAGGAAGATGAGGAGGAGGCTGGGGGGTGCTGGCTGCTCTCAGCCTCAGGGCAGGGTGGGTGTGACCCCCGTGGTGCCCAGCTGAGGGTCAGTGCTGAGCCCAGAGGGTGCTGGCCCTGCTGCTGCTGGGTCCTGGTGTGGCTCCCAGGGCTGTGCTGGGCAGGGCTGTGCTGGCACGCAGGGTGTGCCCACCCCACACGGAGGGCAGGACACTTGTCTTGCAGCAGGGCTGACACTTGTGGGGCCTCGGCTAAGGAGTGTTTTTCTCGTTAAAATGAGGAATGGCACTGAGGGGGTCTCCTGACACGCAGGCTGAGTGATGCAGCCGTGCTGTTCCTCGGGGCCGTGCTGCCCTGTCAGAGCTGTGTGGGCCTGGTGCTCTCCCAGCTGCAGTAATCCTCTCCTTCTGTGCCACAGGACCTTGACGCAGGAGGATCCAGGAGACAACCAGATAACCCTGGAGGAGGTGATGCAGATGGTAAATGCTCCTTCCCTCCCTCTCTGCCTGCCCTGCTGCCTTGGGGTGGTGGAAGGGGAGCAGCCAAAGGTCCTGGTGCTCACTCAGGGCAGAGCCAGCCCCCAAGGGCAGTGCCAGGGGTGCAGCTGCACAGCAGGAAAGGCTTTCTGGGGAGGGGCCAGCTGTGAGCACAGCTGGATCTGTTACGGGCAGAGGCAGCACCAGCCAGCCCACAGGCACATCATTCCCCTGCAGTCAGCAGAACGGCTGCAGAGGGCACAGAGACACCTGCCTGCTGCTGCCTGTGCCCCAGGGGCTCCCATCGTGTCCTCTGTGTCCCCAAACCACTCCAGTTCCAAGTGAGGGGCTCTGGCTCAGCCAGCATCACTGCTGCTCCCTGGAAAGGGAGCCCTGGGAATGCGCATGGATTTAGAGCCCCCAGGGTGGCTGCTGAGCACTTGCTGCCCTTCTGCACTGAAAAAACCCAACCAAACCTGTTCCCAGAAGAACACAAGAGCCTCTTGAAACTGGCCCGGAGCACCTGAAACAGCCAGGATTCTGTCCCCTGGCTCTGCTGGTGGCTTCGGGAGGGGGGCACTCCCTCCTGGGCTTTGTTTGACCTGTTGCCCATAATTGCATGTTCTGGAAACTTCCTCTGAAGAGGAGAGGACAGAAGAGCCCTGAGGGCTTTGCTGTGCCCCTCAGGCTGGGCAGCAGCACCCGCAGTCCAAGGGTGCTGGGGTGTGAGGGTGCCCTGGGGTTTGGGGTGCACATCATGAGCAGGGGGCTGCATTGTTTGCTGGAGCTTTCCCAGCCCCTGCCCCAAGGGATTGTGCAAGGGGCCCTTGCCTTGTGCTGGGCTCTTGTGTGTGTGAGTTGATCCTGGGGTGTTCTCCTGTGTCACCAGGGCAGTTTGGGGTTTATTTGGGCAGGATGCCAGGGGGTTTGTTGTTTTGGGGCTGATCTTTTCCCCAAAGGCAGCAGGATGCAGGTGCCACAGGGAGCGCATCAGCCCCATCCAGGCACTGTTTGTGGGGGTGTTGTGGGGGCTGTTGGGGGGCCCTGAGCTGTGCCCAGGGACTGGTCTCAGTGACAGTGTCTCTGTGATGGCTTAGGACAGTCGCCAGCCAGTGACTCTGTGCAGTCTGGACCTCAGGCTTTGGCCCCCGGCTGGGGGCACCCTGAGCCCTGCAGTGCTGCTTGGCCAGGGCCAGGCAGTGGGACAGGGCTCATCCCTGCTCTCCTGCTCTCCTGGAAATCCCTTGGCAGAGCCGGCTTGCCCTCCTGGGCAGGGGCAGCGGTGCTCCAGCTGGGATCCTGGGTGCTTTGCTAATTAAACAGCCAAAGGCTGCATGATTAAATCCCTGGCGTTTTCGAGGCTGGCAGGAGCACGGTGTGGGCTGGGGCGCCTCTGGAGCACCACACCCAGCTCTGCTGGGGAAAACCTTTGGCCTGGGAGCCTGGCTTGGCCTTGGGTCTGTGTCCATGGCGTGTGGGATCCTCACTGCACTCCTGCCTGCTGAGCCCCGCTGTTCTCTGTCCCACAGGCCGAGGGGGTCAAAGCAGAGCCCTTTGAAAACCATTCAGCCCTGGAGATCGCAGAACAGCTGACGCTGCTGGACCACCTGGTCTTCAAGAAGATCCCATATGAGTGAGTGATCCCTGTGGGTCAGGAAAGGCAGCTCTGGTCACCCAGGGCCCCATGGGCAGCCTGGCTGGGCTGACCCCAGACAGTGCAAAGCCTTCCTGGGCTTTGCCAGCAGCCCAGACTTGGCTCAAGGGAGATTTGGAGCCCTGTGGCTTCTCTGCTTTTGTGGGATGTCCCAAGGTACTCGGCTCAGGGAGACCCTCCCACAACCATCACACGTCCAGCCACATCCATGGTCCCTTTCCAGCAGTGTGGGGGCAAAGACCCCGGGATCTCCATCCTGTGTGGATGCAGTGGAGCTGGCAGGGCTTGGACATCCCACAAATCTGGTGAATACAAGTTGAGCTGAGCACTGTGGTTTGCAGGGAATTCTTTGGGCAAGGCTGGATGAAGCTGGAGAAGAACGAGAGGACTCCATACATCATGAAGAACACAAAGCACTTCAATGATGTAGGTGCAGCTGCAGGGCACAGGGGGTGGGCACGGGGGAGGCAGCTCAGCCCCCTCCCCAGGGCTGGGGTGATGGAGGGTCACCCTGCCTGCCCCACGGGCCTTCCTGCCCCACAGCCCTTCCTGCCCCACAGGTCTTGCCTGCCCCATGGGCTGTCCCTGCCCCATGGCCTGCCTGCCCCATGGGCTGTCCCTGCCCCATGGGCTGTCCCTGCCCCACAGCCCTGCCTGCCCCATGGGCTGTCCCTGCCCCACAGGCCCTGCCTGCCCCACAGGCCCTGCCTGCCCCACGGGCTGTCCCTACCCCATGGGCTGTCCCTGCCCCACAGGCCTTGCCTGCCCCATGGGCCCGGGCAGCCAGTGCAAGTCCTGCTGCAGCTGCTGCTGGAGGGGCTGCAGCAGCACAGGGAGATCTCTCACCCTGCTGTGAGGCCGGGGTGCCCAGAGCCACGCTGAAGGCTGAGGCTGGGGTGCCCAGAGCCATGCTGAAGAATGGGCTGGGGTGCCCAAGGCCAGGCTGGGGTGCCCAGAGCCACGCTGAAGGCCAGGCTGGGGTGCCCAGAGCCACGCTGAAGGCCGGGCTGAGGTGCCCAGAGCCACGCTGAAGGCCGGGCTGGGTGCCCAGAGCCATGCTGAAGGATGGGCTGGGGTGCCCAGAGCCACGCTGAAGGCCGGGCTGGGGTGCCCAGAGCCACACTGAAGGCCGGGCTGGGGAGCCCAGAGCCATGCTGAAGGATGGGCTGGGGTGCCCAGAGCCACGCTGAAGGCCGGGCTGGGGTGCCCAGAGCCACGCTGAAGGCTGCCTGGCACCGTGTCTCCCCAAGGTCAGCAACCTGATCGCCTCGGAGATCATCCGCAACGAGGAGATCGCGGCGCGCGCCAGCGCCATCGAGAAGTGGGTGGCGGTGGCCGACATCTGCCGCTGCCTGCACAACTACAACGCCGTGCTGGAGATCACCTCCTCCCTCAACCGCAGTGCCATCTTCCGCCTCAAGAAAACGTGGCTCAAGGTCTCCAAGCAGGTAGGGCCGGCCCCTCCGGGGAGCTGGGCTTGCTGCGGGGTGTCAGGGCAGGGTCAATGAGTTAGAAAATGGGGAAAGGGGTTTCAGGTTGTTCTCAGGAGGGAGGTGGTGGGTGGACAGGCAGAGCCTGCCTTGCAGTCGGGTTTATTCACGGAATTGTTTGGGTTACAAAAGCTCTCTGAGACTATGCAAGTCCAGCTCTTTCCTCAGCACTGCCAAGGCCACCACTAACCCGTGTCCCCAAGTGCCACAGCCACGTATCTGTTAAATCCCTCCACTGACTCCACCACTGCCCTGGGCAGCTGTGCCAGGGCTGGACAGCCATTAAGAAATTTTCCCAATATCCAGTCTAAACCTCTCCTGGCACAACTCCTTTCCCCTTGTCCTGTCACTTGTTACCTTGAGAAGTCACTGTCCCCACCCTGCAAGGCAGAGGTGCAGTTAAACCTCTCTGAGCTGGCACCACTGTGGGCTCCCACCAGCCAGGAGCAGTTGGTTTTGCTATAAAATGACAAACCTGTGAATGAAAACAAGTGAGGGCAGAGGTGGGAGCAGGGGGAGGCAGCGAGTGCACAGCTTGCTCACCTGCAGCCAGGTGTGACAGCCAGGGCACGCTGTGCCTGTGGAGGAGCAGGAACAGCTGCTGGGGTGGGCTGGAAGTGCCCCTGTGGCTCTGCAGGCTGCCCCCCAGCCACAGGGGCGTTCTTCCAGGGCCCCTGCCAGCAGCACTCTGGTTTCTTGCAGACCAAGGCCCTGATTGATAAGCTCCAGAAGCTGGTGTCGTCGGAGGGCAGGTTCAAGAACCTGAGGGAGGCACTGAAAAAGTGAGTGAGTGGTGCTTCTCCTCCTCCTCCACGGCTGCCCTGGGCCTGCAGGGCGGGGGCGCCGAGCTCTTCTCCCAGGATCGTTCAGAGCCTGCACTGAAGGTGCCCTGTGGAGCCAGCACAGCGCCTGGCAGTGATCCCCAGGACTGAGCTGCTCCTTTGTGCAGCATGGGAAGGATGGGAATAAAAGGGACTGCAAAGGGAGAAATCACTGCCAGGCACTGGAGAACAATTTTCCCCATCACTATCATAGAATCATCAAATCCCAGAATGGTTTAGGTTGGAAGGGACCCTAAAGCTCATCTTGTTCCATTCCTCTCCATGGGCAGGGCCCCCTTCCACTAGACCAGGTTGCCCATGGGAGCTTCTAAAGGTCTTCCTGACCCTCTGTGCTGTCAAAGCTGCCCCCAGCCCATCTCCTGCATCCCGTGGCTTTGTGAGGGGCACAGCCACAGGTCCTGCCTGTCCTGCTGTGCTGGTGGGGATGAGGCCCGGGACACCAGGAGCCTTCCCTGGGAGAGCCCTCCGATGTTACAGAGGATCCTTCCACCTCTGCTGACTGCAGAGCTGTCCCCTTCTCCCCTGCCCTGCCCCAAGCTCCGAAGTGAGAGGGTTTTACTCCTCATTCCTTTCTGGTTCACTCCTGAAGTTGTGACCCCCCGTGTGTCCCCTACCTGGGCATGTACCTGACGGACCTGGCGTTCATCGAGGAGGGCACCCCCAACTACACCGAGGATGGCCTGGTGAACTTCTCCAAAATGAGGATGGTGAGTGAGTGCTCCAGGGGCTGGGGTGATGTGGCTGGGCCAGGCCTGTGCCCCCTCAGCCTCCACCTGCACAGCACCAGGAGGCCACGTGTGTCCCCTGCACCTGGGGCTGTTCCCAGTGTCTGGAAGAGAAAAAAAGGCCTCTGCATTGCGCTGTGCTGGGTGCCCCTGCCCTCCTGGGCGCTGGGACGGGTTCTCTGGGTGATGGCTGAGCCATGAGCACCTCCTGTGTTTTACCCCTGCACAGATCTCGCACATCATAAGGGAGATCCGCCAGTTCCAGCAAACCTCCTACAAGATCGAGCACCAGCCGAAGGTACAGCCCTGTCCCCAGAGCCTCGGGCAGGCTCTGTCCCTCATCTCCCTCTTCCATCACAGCGTCTAAGCCTTCAGCACCCGGCAGCTCGCTGCTGGAGTCTGTTGGAGGGGGCAGTCAGGGGTGGAGGGGGCAGTGGGGGCTCCAGCAGACTCCCCCGCGGTGCCCAGGCAGCTGCAGCAGAGGAGGTGCTGCAGAGGGCAGCACCGGCGGGCACCCCGGAGCGCTCAGGGGGGCACCCGGCCGGAAGCAGCGGTGCAGGGGCAGCGCACCCTCCCGGGGAGCAGAGCGTGCCCTGCTACCCCGCTGCCAGCCCCGGCCGCCCTCTGCCCATGCTGGCCCCAGCACCAGACGAGCTGGCAGCTCTCAGCCCCCGCTGGGGCAGGGTCTGGGTGCCCCCGCTGTGGGCTGGGTCCCTCACGGCCCGCTCCGTCCCCAGGTGACGCAGTACCTGCTGGACCAGTCGGGTGTGATGGACGAGGAGTCCCTGTACGAAGCTTCTCTGCGGATAGAGCCCAAGCTGCCTTCGTGAGCGGCGCGGCCGCCGGACTCTCGCTGTACCCCTGTACATAGCCCCGCTCCACGGGCGCCCTGGAGCGACCCCCGTCTGTGCTTCCCCCGCCCCGGCCCCGGCCCCGGCCCCGGCCCTGCCCCGGCCCCGCCGCGCTCGTGTAGGATTCCCCGCCCCGTCACGGTTTAACGCGCCGACACTTCGCTGGAGTCCCGGGCTCTTTTCCATGATGTTACTTTTGTTATTTGTTCCTCCTGGGGGGCTGGTGGTCGGGCAGGTGAGCCCCGTGCCCCCGCAGGGCAGGTGAGTCCTTGTGGGGCAGGTGAGCCCCGTGGGGCAGGTAAGCCCTGTATCCCCGTGGGGCAGGTGAGTCCCCCTGGGGCAGGTGAGCCCTGCGGCCCCGCGGGGCTCTGGGGCAGCACAGAGCAGCTCTCCCTCGGGCAGTGCTGGCGGTTACATCCCAACTCTGTAAGGTGGGAGAAGGGAGCGCATTAAAGGTTGTCCCTCGGTGTGAGCTGCCCTCTGTGTGTGTGCCACCCTGGTGCTGGCCGGGCACGGGGGGCCCTGGCTGCTGCCCTGGTGCCCCCGAAGCTGGGAAGATGGAAGCATCCCCTCGCCTCTCCTCTCCTCGCTGCATCCGGCTCCTGTTGATATGCTGTAGATCCGTGCCCTTGTGCCCACTCTGAGTACCATGACGTAGAGTTAGAGATGACGAGTGTTTTTATTACATCTACTGTAATCCTGGCTAACCACCCGCTAGCAGGATATAGTAATGTAGTGCTTATTCTGTGAATAGTACCTGGGTTTTTTACATTGTACAGTCCCTGACACGGTTCCCCGGCAGTGGCAGGCATGCTCCACTCACACAACACTTGCTGTAAGCAATACCTCGTGGTATGGGAATTCTCTTTCAAGCCCTAAAACTATTTCAACTTACAGCTTGTTTGGAAAAAAAAAAGATATTTCCATTTTTTTTGTAAAAATATATGTTTCCTGATTACCTCTTGCTAATAAATCTATTCTATCTCAGGGTGAACCGGGGTTTGTGATAGTTTTACGGGCGGGATAACGCCGGGCCCGCCGGGCCGCGGGCCACGCCCAGTGCCGGTGCCCCGCCCAGTGCTACGCCCACCCTCTGCCCCGCCCCTTGCCCCGCCCCCTGGCAGCGGCTCGGCCTCTTTCGGCTCCGTTCGGCCGCGCTCGGCTCGGCTCGGCCCGGTTCGGCTCCGCTGCGTCCCGCCCGTCCCGGTTCGGCCCGGCCCGGTTCGGCCATGGGCTGGCCCGTGCTGCTGAGCGCGGCCACACTGCTGGCTGCCGCCGCCGCCGCCTGGGAGCCCTCGGCAGAAGGTACGGGGGCAGCGGGAGGGCAGGAGGCGGCTTGGCACGGCCCGGCTCGGCCCGGCACGGCCCGGCTCGGCCCGGCTCGGTTCGGGCCGGCCCCCGGTGCGGCAGAGCCGTGGCGGTGCCGCTGACGGGCCCGTTCTCTCCCGCAGAGGAGCAGCTGTTCAAGGCCTGGATGCTGCAGGTGAGCTGGGGGCCGGGCCGAGCCGAGCCGAGCCGGGCCGGGCCGGGTTCGGGGCCCTGACGCGCCGGTTCCCCGCAGAACGAGCGGCGCTACGGCCCCGAGGAGTACCCGCGGCGGCTGCGCATCTTCCTGGGCAACAAACGGCGCGTGGAGGAGCACAACGCCGGCAACCACAGCTTCCAGAGTAGGAACCCGAGCCCGAGCCCGCCTGGCCACGGCCGGCCCTGGGCACCGCGCCCCGCTGAGCGAAGTGTCCCCTCTTCCTCCTTCTAGTGGGCCTGAACCAGTTCTCGGATCTGACCTTCGCGGAGTTCAAAAAGCTCTACCTGTGGAGTGAGCCGCAGGTAATGCTGGCTGGGCAGGGGAGGAGGGGTCCAGTGCACCCGTGAGGGGGTTCTGCATGACCTGCACCCCCCTGAGGGGGTTCTGCAGTGACCTGAACCCCCATGGGGGATTCTGCAGTGCCCTGCACTCCCATGAGGAGGTTCTGCATGACCCACACGTGCTGCTGGGCCAGCACCCCTCACTGTGCTGCCTGCAGTCCGCTGTGATCAGGTCACATCCTGTGCCACCAGCACTGGGGAAGAGCCCAGTGAACCCTGTTCCCCACCCTCGGGGCTTTCAATGCCTCGGCCCTGACTCCAGCCCAGCTGTCTGTTCTGCTGTCAGCTCCCTGAGCAGCCAGGGGTGCAGGCTGGCAATGGTGCAGACTGGCAGGGGTGCAGGCTGGCAGGGGTGCAGGCTGGCAGGGGTGCAGGCTGGCAGGCTCCCTGCCACAGTGGCCAGTGTGTGTGAGCTGGTCACCAGCCCTCACCCCGGGCAGGGTGGCTGTCGTGGCCCACTGCTCTGGCAGCTCACCACAGCCCTCCTGCCCCGCTTGCAGAACTGCTCAGCCACCAAAGGGAACTTCCTGCGCAGCTCTGGGCCACATCCTGACTCCATTGACTGGAGGAAGAAGGGGAATTTTGTGACACCCGTGAAAAACCAGGTGAGGGGTGTGTGACACGGCCAGAGAGGGCTGATGGCTGCAGGCAGGAACCATGCCTGCCATGTGCCCTGGTAGGGGCTGAGCTGAAGGCCAAACCCAGCTGCCAGCACGGAGTGGAGACTCTGCACTGCTGCCATGCCCCCCTGCCCGTGTTTTGGGGAGCTGGTGAGCCTGCAGCACCTCCTGGAGCAGTTCCTCTCCCTTTCCTCATGCAGGGTCCCTGCGGGAGCTGCTGGACCTTTTCCACCACGGGCTGTTTGGAGTCTGCTATTGCCATTGCCACGGGAAAGCTGCTCTCTCTGGTGAGAGGTGTTCTGGGCTTAGAGCCCTTTGGGGAGCAGGATGGAGCCAGAGGGGCTGGAGGCTGCTGGGAGAGGCGTGGGGACACAAGCTGTGCCTGGCCTGCCAGCCAGCCTCACTGCAGGCAGCACATTGGGACATGGTGATTTTTCAGCTCCCGGAGGATTTATATTCCTGAAGAACTAGAAAGACAGTAGCCACTTGCACAACTTAGCATAATAACTGAGGGTTGGGCGTGTTAAAAACAAACCTGACCTTTGGAAGACATCTGAGCCAGTCCTTCTGGAGGGGATGGATTCCTGGCAGGCATGGGGAGGAATGCCTCTGGCAGCCAGGGCACCCCAGGCTGCTGTTCCAGGTCTTCCTTGTCTGCCTCCCTGGGACATGGAGCCATTTCCAGGGGATTCCCAGGGGTAAACCACTGCTGTGGTGGTTGTTACAGCCAGCTGCATGGATAAACCAGCTCTCAGTTCCTGCTGAGCAGTTGCTTTTTGTGTCACTGACTCTGAGCACAGGTGTGGGACAATCACTGACTCAAAACCCTTCTCTGCAGGCGGAGCAGCAGTTGGTTGATTGCGCCCAGGCCTTCAACAACCACGGCTGCAGTGGGTAAGTCAGGGTCAGAAAGAGCAAAAGTTAGAGAATCTTACGTCCTGTGATGGACAGCCTTCCTCCAGATCTAGTGCCAGGGTCCTTCCACATTATGGCTTTTGTCTTCCCATGGCTGCAGTGTGCTGGGAAGCAACTTTGGATTTGGTTGCTTATTTTAATTTCACCCTCCCTAGATACTAAATCTCCAGCATTTCCCAACCTCATTTTTTCCTCATTTGTTGGTTTTTATCTGAGGTGTTTTTCACACGGCAGCCATAGGCTGGGCTCTGATGGGCTCTGGGACAGCAAGGGGACTTCTGGCTGTTGTTCTGCCCTGAGTCACACGCGTCTCGTGGCACCCTGAAAAACCCACAGAAACTTTAACTTCCTCTTTGGAAAGTTCCTCCTGGCTTTGCTAGAGAAGGCAGAGAGTAGAGCTTTCTGACAGCTTCTGTTTTCTGTGAGATAAGCAGTCCTAAAGGGATGCTCAGAGCTGAGCAAAGCCACTCTTGGTGCTTTTTATCTCTCTTGTGACTCCTCCCTAGGCGTTTCCACATCAGCACTCCCTGATCATCTCCTTTTCTTCCCTCCTGAGATGTGCTTCTGGAAGGTGGCCGGGGAAGGGAGCAGCTGCTTGCTGGAGGTGTGGGTGTCTCAATGTCCCCCAGCCAGGCTGGGCAGAGGGCACCAAAACCACCTTTCCTTCAGCATGTGAGGCTGCTGCTGTGTGGGCCAGCTGACCTCACGCCCTCAGGGCTCCTGGTGCTCCTCTGCAGGGATGTGGCAGCTGGAGAATGAGGTGTGACCATGCCAGGCAGCCCAGGCAGGGAGGTGCTGCAGGCACAGACTGCAGTGGGTGCCTCTGGGGGCTCTGGGATAGACACTGCCCTTCCCTGGCTGGTGGGAGTGCGCTGCAGAGGGGGGAATGTCGTTGGCTTTGCTGTGCAGAAGCTGCAGCATTACCGAGTTCAGCATTACCATCCTAATTAGCTGTTAGCATCCTAATGGAGCCTGTTGTCTCACAGGGGCCTGCCGAGCCAAGCCTTCGAGTACATCCTGTACAACAAGGGGCTCATGGCGGAGGACAGCTACCCCTACCGGGCCAAGGTACTGCAGCACAGCCCCGGCCACCACCGTGGGGGCACAGCAGGGCTGGCACAGCTCCCACAGCGCCTCTCTGTCCCCACAGAACGGCACCTGCAAGTTCCAGCCCGAGAAAGCCATTGCCTTTGTCAAGGACGTGATCAATATCACACAGGTGAGGCCCCGAGGGCTGCGATTCCAAACTGCCAGGGCTGGGCCAAGGGGAGGTGCTGGGGTGCCCAAGGTGTGCTGGGCTCACAGCTGCAGCCTGTGTGCTCCTGGATTCAGTGAGCTGCAGGGCACACTCCTGCTCTCCTGCACCTGCAGCCTGTGTGCTCCTGGATTCAGTGAGCTGCTGGCCACACTCCTGCTCTCCTGCACCTGCAGCCTGTGTGCTCCTGGATTCAGTGAGCTGCAGTGAGCTGCTGGGCACACTCCTGCTCTCCTGCACCTGCAGCCTGTGTGCTCCTGGATTCAGTGAGCTGCTGGCCACACTCCTGCTCTCCTGCACCTGCAGCCTGTGTGCTCCTGGATTCAGTGAGCTGCAGGGCACACTCCTGCTCTCCTGCACCTGCAGCCTGTGTGCTCCTGGATTCAGTGAGCTGCAGGGCACACTCCTGCTCTCCTGCACCTGCAGCCTGTGTGCTCCTGGATTCAGTGAGCTGCTGGCCACACTCCTGCTCTCCTGCACCTGCAGCCTGTGTGCTCCTGGATTCAGTGAGCTGCAGGGCACACTCCTGCTCTCCTGGAGCTGCAGCCTGTGTGCTCCTGGGTTCAGTGAGCTGCAGGGCACACTCCTGCTCTCCTGGAGCTGCAGCCTGTGTGCTCCTGCATTCAGTGAGCTGCAGGGCACACTCCTGCTCTCCTGCACCTGCAGCCTGTGTGCTCCTGGATTCAGTGAGCTGCTGGCCACACTCCTGCTCTCCTGCATACCTTTTGGAAAGGGGCACCAAGGAGGTGCTGCAGCCAAAACACAGGCCCTGGGTTCCTGCCTGCTTCCCTGGGGTGCCCCTCCCGGCTGGGACAGAGGTCTGGTTCTCCTGTTACAGCTCAGCACTGGATTCCTTGTCCTGCATGAGAGCAGGGTTATCCATCCCCCATACCCTGGCTAGCACAGCCAGGAGATGATGAGGATGATGAGGATGATGACCCTGGATCCTCTCTTGCAGTATGATGAGGACGGCATGGTGGAAGCTGTGGGGAAGCACAACCCGGTGAGCTTTGCCTTCGAGGTGACGAGTGACTTCATGCACTACAGGAAAGGAGTGTATTCCAAGTGAGTGTGTGACCCTCATTTGGTGAGGTGAGGGCAAGGGGAACGTGTAGGGCTGGAGCCACGCGCATCCCTGTTTATCCTGCTGCGTGCAGGAACACTGCACTGCATTCTCACACTTCTTTAAGTAGAAAATAGAAAAAAAAAGAGTAAACAGAGCCTTGGTGTACTGGTTCCTGAGGGGATGAGAGGGCCGCACGGGGAGGAGGGCTGCAGGCTAGGAACCTGTCCAGCCTGGAGACCGGGTTGTGGTGCAATGAAGGTCAGCGAGTCAGGCAGCTTGGGAGCCTCTGCAGCTCCCCACGGGCTGGGGCTGGGGCTGGGGCAGCCCAGCTGTAGAGCACGTGTGGTTCCTTAGGGTAAGCCCCAGCCAAGGTGGGTTTCCCATGGTGTCAGGGCAGCTCCCGCAGTGCCCGAGGTCAGAGGGGCAGTGTGAGAAGGGTGGCTGCCCTCACGCTGCCCTGCACCTGAGCTGGCACCTCGGCAGGTGGTGTCACTGCTCTCCGCAGGGCAGGGTCTGCAGCACCTCACCTCAGCCCTGCCACGTGGTGCTCCCTGGACAGGTTGGAGGAACAGCAGAGAGAAAAACCAGCTTGGGACAAAAAGCAAGGCTCAGGCGTGGTGCCACTCCATGGCCAGGGCAAAAGCCACATGGAAGGCTGATAAATACACACTGGAAAGATGGGAGCTGAGTGAGGCAGCACAGGGGCTGGTACCCAGCAGGGGGAAAGTGAGTGTTTGAGAAATAGAAAAATACTTGGGAGTATTGAACCCTTGGTCACACAGAACTGCAGGGAAAGTGCAAGGGAGAGGCTGAGGGATCTGCCCCAGGGAGCTCTCAGGAAGGAGCAGGTGGTGATTCCAGAGGCTTTGCTGGGCCAAGAGCCAGGGATGCCAGAGGTCGGTGCCAGCCCTGGGCAGGTGTGAGCTGTGAGGGCAGGGACATGGCCAGAGGAACACGCCAGCAGCAGTTACCCTGTGGATTTACAGTCCAAGGTGGATTTGAAGTCAGAGTGCATGGAATAATTGATGCTCCAGTGCTTTCAGCACAGAGCAGCTGTTAACAGATCAAAAAAAAGAAAATCTGAGGTGGATTATTGATCTTTTCCTGTGATGCAGCTTGAAAATGTTTAAAAATAGATGCTCTTGAGATGGGAGCATGTAGCATGAGCTGTCTTGTTTCACACCACAGGCAGCAGCTTTCAGCAAGTGCAGTTTAAAGGTTGAAAATTTAGAGGAAACACATATTTAGACCCAAGAGCTTGCCCTTCCTGTGCAAAACATGAAGCAGTGCCCTTGAATTTCAGGGCAGTACAAACCAGCACTGGGAGGCACTAAGAGCTGCTGGCTCCTATTGGGAAAATTCCTTTGCACTGTAGCTCATCTTGGTGGGCCAGGAGCTCGGAAGTCCACGGATCCCCTAGCTCCAGACATATCTGGAGCTGGTAATTTCAGAGTGGAAAAACAGAGCAGTGTCTCCTTTCCATGGCTCCCCTCCCTCCTCTCCAGAGCTGGGAGTTGAGAGCATCCCCAGTTCTGTTTGCAGTGTGGTCAGCACTGCTGCCTTGAGCAGTCCCTGGCTAATTGCAGGCTGTTTTTCAGAGCCCCCTGTGTTGTCTCCCTGCAGCCCCCGCTGCGAGCACACCCCTGACAAGGTGAACCACGCCGTGCTGGCCGTGGGCTACGGAGAGGAGGATGGCACTCCCTACTGGATCGTCAAGAACTCCTGGGGCCGCCTGTGGGGCATGCAGGGGTAAGGCTGCTGCTGCCCACCGCCACGCTCTGCCTGGGGCTGGGCACCCACCCTCAGCCCCTGGCCACCCTCAGCTCTGCAGATGAACTCTGACAGCCGGCAGCACACGGGGAATGGTGCCAGGCTGGGCGGTGGCACGGCTCACCAAGCCTGGCCTGGGGTCCCTGCCCAGCACAGCCTTGGCTCAGTGGAGCTGCTGAGGTGCCCAGGGCACAGCCAGGCTGTCAGAGCTGTTGGTTCCCCATAGTGCCCAGGGCACAGCCAGGCTGTCAGAGCTGCTGGTTCCTGTGGTACTCAGAGCTCAGGGAGCCTGTCCAGAGCTGCTGGATCCCCCTGGTGCCCAGGGCACAGCCAGGCTGTCAGAGCTGTTGGTTCCCCCTGGTGCCCAGGGCACAGCCAGGCTGTCAGAGTTGTTGGTTCTCCTGCTGGTCACAGGGCTGGCGAGAACAGCTTGTGCCAGGAGTGGGATCCCAGCCTCACAAGTGGGATCCTTGGGAATGAGATGTAAATTCTGGTCCGTTTGGGGTGTAAGGGGCAGGGGAGGGCATTGCCTGGAGAGCTGCAGGGGAAGGGACCTCACAGCCCACCCAGGGCCACCCCTGCCATGGCAGGGACACCTCCCAGTGCCCCAGGTGCTCCAGCCCCATCCAGCCTGCCCAGGGATCCAGGGGCAGCCACGGCTGCTCTGGGCACCTGTGCAGGGCCTGCCCACCCTCAGCTGCCACAGGAGGGCACGCTCACTCACAGCCATTTCTGTCTCTTTCAGCTATTTCCTTATCGAGCGAGGCAAGAACATGTGTGGGCTGGCTGCCTGTGCCTCCTACCCCGTTCCCCAGGTGTAGCAGGGGCAGGCTGGCCTGGGGCACAGGGCTGCAGTGACCGACGTGCTCCAGGCCTGAGGCTGGCACCAGAGGGGCAGAACCAGTGCCAGGCCTGCCTGCTGGGGGTGTCACCTGCTGGGGGTGTCACCTGCTGGGGCTCTCACACACAGCAGCCAGGTTCTCCTGCAGCAGCAGCCCGAGCTGAGCCTGCCCGTCCAGCCGAACCCCGGCGTGCTGCTGTGCCCTGCCAGGTTCCCTCCTCCTGCCGTGCCCAGGTGTGCCCCCAGCCACCCCGGGAGCCGCAGGGCCCGCCTGGGTGCAGGGAAACCCCAGAGAAACCGATTGAGGGCACACAGAGCTCCCCCCGCCCCTCGGGTGGCTTTTCTGCAATCACCAGGTGTAAATTGTAGCGATTTTGTAATTTTCTTTGAAGGCGATTTCCCTGTTCTTTAAAGGAAGGATGAATGACTGCTGTGATTTGTACACTTTTACCAATTTTGATGAAATGCTTGCTATATTTTGTATTAAAAACTAGGGTATTTTAATGCACATAGAGAAGAAATGGGTGATTTTTCTTTAACCCACCAGCGAAGACGCCAGAACCTCGGTGCCGAGGAAGTGAAGCCGCGTGTGAGCAGGGGCACGTCTGTGTTATTTCACAATGAAATCTCTCACTGACAATAAAGCTGCCTCGTCACCGGAGCACTGTGCTGTGAGCTCTGAGCGGGGGCTGAGAGGCTCCGGCCTCCCGGCGCGGGCCAAGGCCGTGCGAGACGCCGAGCGCTTCCCGGGGGCGCGGAGCGGGGCTAAGGCAGGTCCGAGCCCGGAGGAAGCGGGCTCTGGAGCGGGTCCGAGCCGGGAGGGAGCGGGTCCGAGCCTGAGGGCGGCGCCACCATTTCCGGAAACATTTCCATTTCCGCCGCCATGCCTCCCGCCCCTGTGCGTCACTTCCGTCCCGTGCCCCCGGCCAATGGGGAGCCGGGGGCGGTTTTGGCGGCGAATGCGAAGCGCGGGCGGGAGGCTGCGGCGGGCGCCCCCTGGCGGCGGGGCGGCGGTGCCGCGATGGCGGCCGTGCCGCAGAACAACCTGCGGGAGCAGCTGCAGCGGCACTCGGCCCGCGGGGCCCTGCGCGCCCCGCCGCCGCCAGCCCGGGACCGCCCGCCGTGAGTACCGCGCCGGGCGCTGGGGCGGGGCGGCCGCCGCGGCCGGGGAGTCACCGGGGCTCCTCTCCTTGCAGGGGCTTCACCTTCAAGAAGGCGCCGCGGGGCCTCGGCGCCGCCGCGGTGCTGAGGGACAAGGACGTGAACACCTCGCTGGCCCTGCCCGCCTCGGCTCCGCCGAACACCAAGGCGCCGCCGCGGGGCTGTGTTCCGGCCTGTGCCCCTCCCGCGGCTCCCGGGGCTCGGCCGGCCAGCGCCGCTCCCGCCGGGAAGGCCGGCTCCGCTCCCGGCCCCGGCTCCGCTCCCGGCCCCGGCTCCGGCTCCGCTCCCGGCCCCGGCTCCGCTCCCGGCTCCGGCTCCAGCTCCTCCCGGCCCCGACTCCGCTGCGGGCCCCGTTATCACCATCGACGATGAGTGGGATGACATCGATGACTTCGACCTGTCGGGAATCGAAAAGAAGTTCTGTCGGCCGCCCCTGGTGTCCCCCAAGGGGCTGCGAGCCCCCGTCAGGGAGCCCCCGCGGCCCGGCCCCCGCCCGGCCCCGCGCGGCTCTCCCGGGACCCCGGGGCCCGGCAGCGGCAGCGGCGGGGAGGCAGCGGCGGAGGCCGAGCCGCGGCCCTGCTCGCAGCGCTCCGTGATCTGCCTGGAGGACTCGGCTGCGGGGCCCGGCTGCGGGGAGCCGGCCGCTGCTGAGCCCCGCCGGGATGCGGGCAGCGCCGGGGCTCGCCCAGGTAGGGGCTGTGCGCAGGTACCGGGCTGGAAGAGCGGCTGGGTGTGCGCCCCGGGGCTTGGCTCGCTGTGGCTGCTCACGAGTCACGGATTGCTCCGTGCTCGGCGCTGGCAAGCAGCCCCGATTCCGTTCTGGGTACCCCCAGCCTGAAGCGGGGCAGCGTCCTGCCAGGTGCAGGAGCAGCAGCTGCTCCTATACTGCAGTTACAAGATTCATGGCATTCCTGAAATGATCAGTAGCCATTTGGGATGCTATGGAGAGAAAAGCACTTAGAAAATTCACACAGGAGAGAAGTAAAGTCATCTTATGCTTAAATGAAATATTAAACCAGAAAAAGGGATCTCTCTCCATTTTTAACACATACACCCTAAAAGAACTCCAACCCTAAGTTATGATCACAAAATTCCTGCCTGTCATTACTTTGGCAGCTCTGTCCCACAGAACTGCTTTATTTTAGATTCCTTGCCTCCTGTGTTTTGAAATTTTGGACCTTTATTTGAGAAATTAACATGTTTATGCAACTGAATAACATCAAAGAGTGTTCTGGGATGCTGCCCTTACATGAGTGGTGAAAAGATTTGTGAACTGTATTTCTGGTTTTAATATTTTGTTGTCTTTTCCTTTTGCAGTGAAATTAATTTTAATAAGTTAATGATATTGATCTGTCTTTGTAGGGTTTGTCCTTTAAGACACAATACATGTACATTTACCTTCCAGTTCCAGTACAGGGACTGTGCCAGCTGATGAGTCTGCACTCTTTTAAGGCTAGGATTTCATATAATAGGGGCTTTTTATAGAAACAGGTTTTATAGAAATCGTTTTTATAGAAAACTATTGCAGAAAAATAGATCTCTTCAGTGTTTCACTTCTGCCAGCGACAGGTGATGGTAGGTTCAGCTGTATCACTTTTCCACTTAAATGAGTGTTTGTGGAGATTTGTCTGTCTGTTTTAATGGGGAGAAAAGGGAGCAGCAAGTTTTATCCTTTGAAAGTCAGAAGCTGTATCAAACAAGTGCTTTGATATCTGGCTGCTATTTTCCCCTCTGTTTGTGGCGGGCTGAGTGGGCAGTGTTACCCAGCAGTGTCAATGCACTTCTCTTGCAGCTGAAGGGGGTCAGAGCCAGGAGCCACAGAGGGCTGGGAACAGCTCCCCAAAGGTGGATGAGGCCACCTGGCCCTGGGCAGGTGCTGACATCGAGGAGGATGACCTGGACATCATCCCTCCCTCCCCTGAGGAGGAGGAGCTGCCTCCCTTCTCTCCCTCGGTGCAAAGTGCCAGGTAACCAGAGCTCACTGCTGAAACATCTGTCTGGTGCATGGGTACAAAAGTACCAAAACCAACCCAAACTCCTGATTGTTAAAGAGGCACAGATTGAGCTCTGTCTCTTTGCTACTTGTCAGGTTGATGGCTGGCAGCTGCAATTCATGCTTTATCAAATACTAATTTTATGCCTGATGTTTTAGCTTGCTTTCACTTCAGAAAAAAGCAGAGTAACTTGTGTAGTGGGATGGGAGAAAGTTCCACATGTTGGCACCTGGGATGAGTGACTGCTCAGCTCTTGGGTTCTACCTGGGCCTTCAGGAATTTATTTTTCCACATGCCTTAAATCCCTCTGTTCTGTGGAAGTGCCTCAGTTTACAGAGATCTGTATTTTCATGGCTTTTCCTTTTGGTGTTAGCAGTGTTTTCAGAGACTCTCCCACTGGAGGAAGGTGCACACCTGGCAGCTCTGAGGCCAGGCAGGAGAAGGTTCCCTCAACACATCCTGGAGGTGATCCCAGTGCAGGAGATTCAGGTACACAAAATGCTTTGGAATGTCATAGCTCTGATTTTAGGGGTAGTTTGCAACTATTTATTATCCTGTGTAATCCAAGAACATTAACAGATGGAGAATGAACATCTGTAGACAGAGAGTTGACATAAATGGTTGGATTATAGACAGATAATAAAAGACAAGGGCAAAAATAAGTAGATTCATTGAGTTCCTGCACACAGAAACAGTTTCTTTATGCACTGGACTAAAAGTATGTTGGAAGTAGATTGTTTAGACTGATTTACTGCAGTGCACTGTGCTGTGGGAGGGTGGTATCCTGTGGACAGGTGTTCTGATGAAAATGACTGTGCTGAGCTCCCTCCCTGTGGCAGGTGAGGCCGTGCCTGTGGCCCCGCGGCTGCTGGCAGTCATGGAGGCCATCTGCGAGCTGGTGGATGCCATCCCCCTGCAGGAGCTGCAGGCCCTGGGCTGTGCCCGAGCCCTGCTGCAGCACAGGGACCTCAGGTAGGCTGGAGCAGCTCCGTGTGGAGCAGGGAGCTGCCTGCAGGTGTCCCCAGCACTCTGGAGAACGAGGCAGAGGGCTTTAAAGAGCTTGGAACGCTTACTGAGGGAGGGAACAGAGACCCCAAACTGCTGCAAGTGTTGGGGGTCTGTGTGCTGCCTGAGGAGGATCCAGCTCCACAGGCAGCCTGAGGAGCTACCTGGCACCAGGTGCTTCTGCACCCACAGGTGATGTGGTGTGACCTGCCAGGTGTCCTCCTCAGTTCTCCTGCCACGGGCACTCAGCTGGTGCCGTCTGACTGCAGGGATGGTGATTTCTCCTAATATCCCTGAACTTGTCATCTTCCAATGGAATCATTGCTGCCACAACCTGCTGCTCTGTCTGCTGCCTCGTCTGATGGCACAATGCACGAACAAAGTGTTGGGATTTGGGGGTTTTGGTTAGATTCTTCCTGGACTGGGACCATGAGCTTCTGTAAATGTTCTCAGTACAACAACTTATTTTATTTCTCATTGCTGTAGTCAGACATAGTCTTTAGAAAGTACCTAAAAACATGATGTGGTTCAGGCATACTTTTAACTTCATCAGTTTTGCTTCTTAAGGACTTATTTTTTATATTCTACCTTGCCTGGATCTGTTCCTTGCTTTTAGGAATTCTTCTATATTGTGTCTGTAGAGATGATGTCACAGTTTTGTCATTAGTTTCTTCTGGTGGTATTCTGTCTTCCCTAGATTTGTTTGAAATAATTTTCAAACATGGTGACTCAGAACACGATGGAACCACCATATGTTAAGATGTTTAATAGCAGTGAGACAAAACTGTTTAATGAATGTTGTAGAACTTGGTAAATCATTGCTTGTGACTAAATATATATTTTTTTCATTCTTCCTTCCCTTGCTATCTCTCCCAGGAGAAAACTGCTGGCTAATTCTGTCAGTTTGAACCAGAATGGCATAAACACCACTGTTCCTAGAAGCTGGAAGTCTCCCATGGAGCAGGGCCCTCGTGCGTGTCCTGGTGCAGGTCCTGGCCCACGCTGGAGCTTCAGTTCTGACAGAAACTCCCCCAAATCCACAAACCTCCCATCGGTGCTTTCTGTTCATTCCAGCAGTTCTTCTGCCAAAACCAACCAAACCTCGGACAGCTCTTGTGCTTCAAAGCAGGGTGCTGAGGAGATGCCCTGCCCGGGCCCTGCAGAGCTGCCTGGTGCCCGGGGAGGTGGCAGGGAGGGAGCTTCCCTCCGGCTCAGCCTGCAGTCCTGTGACAGCAGCTGGGACAGCAGTCCTGGGGTGAGGAACAGGACGCAGCCCCTGGCCAGCACAGCCCTGAAGGCCCAGGGCACAGCTCCCGCTGCCAGTCCTGCAGGGCACAGCTGGGGCACCGACGATCCCGGCCTGGAGCTGGATGCCTTTGACATTGATGACCTGGAGGAGGAGGACTGGGAGAGCCCGGTGCCCGTGCCCGGCCCCGCAGCGCCGCCCACGCCGCCCTGCCAGCCCGGCCCGCAGGGGCCTCCTGCCAAATCCCTCCTGTCCAAGATCATGTCCAGGGCCAAAGGGTCCGCTGTGGGATCCACTCCTGCTGCTCCAAAGCCAGGCCTCCCCATGGCAACAAAGAACCATCCAGGTGAGCTGTACTCCTGAGGGTTGTTGGGTTTTTCCATTTTCAAATTCTAATTTCTTTTTGAATCTAATACCAAGTAACTACCACAGATCACATCCATGCCTTTTGTTTCTGTGGAAGTTTCCTTTGGTTCCTTTTTGCAAGGTCATCTTGTTTTTTTTTCCTCTAAATGATGCCAAACTTGAATATTCCCTTCCTGTGCAGGTTTCAGGCTGCTGGAAGATGAAGCTGCTAAAATTGGAAATAAGGGTGTTTCTGTGTTTTAGTTAAATAATGATTCTGCAGCTTTTGATTCAAAGCTGCACAATGGTTTTCACTGCAAAATGTTCCAAAATGAGTTTGTGGAAGCAAACTCAGTCCCCCAGGGCCCAGGGTTAGTCAGTGTCATTTCAGGTTAGTGTAGGGACAGGCTGGAAAAAGGGGAGATGAAAATCAGAGTCACAGAATGGTTTGGGGTGGTTTGCCGCTCCTGCCATGGCAGGGCCACATTCCACTATCCCAGGTGCTCCCAGCCCCAACGTCCAACCTGGCCTGGCACACTTCAGGGGTCCAGGGGCAGCCACAGCTGCTCTGGGCACCCTGTGCCAGGGCCTGCCCACCCTCACAGGCAACAGTTCCTTCTGTAACTCGATGTCATAATTTGCTCTGATTACATTTTTTTGTCTTACAGATCCAGTGGTTCATAACCCTGCACTGGAGCGTTTCAGGGGTATGAAATTTCCCCATTCTGCAGAAATGATAAATATATTCCACAAGAAGTTTGGATTGCACTGTTTCCGGACAAACCAGCTGGAGGCCATCAATGCTGCTCTGCTGGGGGAGGATTGTTTCATCCTCATGCCCACAGGTACAGGGTACCGACCTGCAGCTCCTTTCGCAAGCTTTGGGACAAGCTTTTCTCTTCCCCTGTGCCTTTGAGCTGCTGCAATTCTGTGACTGCAGGATTTCAGGAGTACTGTTGCACTGGGGTATTTTGAGTGAGGGGATTGAATTTCTGCCTTCCTTTGTAATTCACACAGTAACTCTTCCTTATCCACCGGTGTCAGTGGCAGGCATTGGTCGAAATGTGTTGTTTCCAGAAGTGCTGCAAAATGGGAAATAAGGAGTAGGTGTCCATCCCTTTTCTTGATATCCAACCCTTGCTGTGTTGTCTCATCCTCACAGGAGGTGGGAAGAGCCTGTGCTACCAGTTACCAGCCTGTGTCTCTGCCGGGGTCACCATCGTTATTTCTCCACTGAGGTCGCTCATCATCGATCAGGTTCAGAAGCTGAAGACTTTAGATGTAAGTTCCAGCAGCTTTATTGAGTGAAGCTGCAGGTAACTGGATTAGAAATCGGAAATTTTACAGCAAATCTTGTGTCTTCCAAATGTAAACTGCATAAATAGATTAGGTGGACACTGTGAATGGTGCAGGAAGTTGCCTGGGAAGAGCTAAATTGGATGAACTCGAATATCTTGGCAGTGTGACCGCTGGATTTATTGCTGCCTCTGGTGTTGGGTGTTGGAGCTGTGTTTTGCAGAGCAGGGGCTGGTTCTGAGTGGGAATGAGCCCTAGGAGTTGCTGAGCTGGGGGGGTTCTGGAGGTGCTAAACATCTTTGGAAACAGGATATACAGAACAGAAATGCAGGTGCAGGAGATCACAGAATGGTTTGGGTTGGAAGGGATCTTAAAGTTCACCTTGTTTCACCCCCTGCTACGGGCAGGGACACCTTCCCCAAGCCCAGGGTGCTCAGATGCGTGTTCCAAATGTGTGTTCCCAAGCCTGACTGCTTAGGAACTGGTTTGTAATGAGAGTTAGGGAGGTTCTTCATTTGGAGCTTCTTTTGTTTTGCATGTAATAGAACTCAGTATATGTATTTATACTTTTTTAATATAGATTGCTGCAACATACCTGACAGGTGACAGAACAGATGCTGATGCCTCAAAAATCTACATGCAGTTGTCAAAGAAAGACCCTGTCATAAAGCTGCTGTATGTCACCCCTGAGAAGGTCTGTACTTCATCTTCAGTTGTAAAACCACAGGGGCTATGAGGAGGGGATGTGAGGTGCTAAAAATCTGCACTCAGAGTAGGCTTCTGGGGAAAAAAATGCCAGGTTTTGGGTAACTCATTAAGAATCTACTGCATAAATAGATTAGGTGGACACTGTGAATGGTGCAGGAAGTTGCCTGGGAAGAGCTAAATTGGATGAACTCGAATATCTTGGCAGTGTGACTGCTGGATTTATTGCTGCCTCTGGTGTTGGGTGTTGGAGCTGTATTTTGCAGAGCAGGGACTGGTTCTGAGTGGGAATGAGCCTTAGGAGTTGCTGAGCTGGGGGGGTTCTGGAGGTGCTAAACATCTTTGGAAACAGGATATACAGAGCAGAAATGCAGGTGCAGGAGATCACAGAATGGTTTGGGTTGGAAGGGATCTTAAAGTTCACCTTGTTTCACCCCCTGCTATGGGCAGGGACACCTTCCCCAAGCCCAGGGTGCTCAGATGCGTGTTCCAAACGTGTGTTCCCAAGCCTGACTGCTTAGGAACTGGTTTGTAATGAGAGTTAGGGAGGTTCTTCATTTGGAGCTTCTTTTGTTTTGCATGTAATAGAACTCAGTATATGTATTTATACTTTTTTAATATAGATTGCTGCAACATACCTGACAGGTGACAGAACAGATGCTGATGCCTCAAAAATCTACATGCAGTTGTCAAAGAAAGACCCTGTCATAAAGCTGCTGTATGTCACCCCTGAGAAGGTCTGTACTTCATCTTCAGTTGTAAAACCATAGGGGCTATGAGGAGGGGATGTGAGGTGCTAAAAATCTGCACTCAGAGTAGGCTTCTGGGGAAAAAAATGCCAGGTTTTGGGTAACTCATTAAGAATCTATATGGATGTAGCTAATTTCAGTCGGTAATTAGCCAAGAATAAGAGCTGAGTATGTCTGTAAAATGTAAATTCCTAAAACAAGCTCCCATGCCCAGCTGTTTCAATCTATCTTGATACGCATTAGTGTTAAACACTGTCCTGTAGCTACTAAATCCAGACTGCTCTGAATAGAGTAATACAGGAAAAATGCAGTATTGTCAGGGTGATAGGAGATTGTCAGAGCTTGCCTTGGGCTGCATTATATGCTGCCTTAAAAATATGTTATTGCACAAGAGCTTTGTAAGAGGGGGCTCGTTAGTGTGCTGGTTGTGTTTCTCTCTTCAGCCTTATTTTTCTCTGTTTCCTGACATAAGTAATTTAAATTTGCTGAAATTTCCTCAGAATGTGGGGCCTTGGGGTGGGTGATCCCAGAACCTGGTGGGAATCCCACAGCAGCTGCTTGGTTAGAACCATGACTGGGATCATCTCTGTGCCTTGAGGACTCCAGCTGGGCAGTGCAGGGGATTCTGCAGCGTAGGACAGTGGTTTCTGTGCTCTCAGCCAGCCCAGCTGACACTTGTAGCCCAGGTATTTTGCTTTCCATTGCCACTGGTGGTGTGTCCCAGGTGTGTGCCAGCAGCCGCCTGATGTCCGCCCTGGAGAACCTCTACGACAGGAAACTCCTGGCACGTTTTGTCATTGACGAGGCCCACTGTGTCAGCCAGGTAAAACCTCCCCTTGCTTTCAGGAGTGCCAGAAGACTCTGCTGGGGCATTTTACTCAGTCGCACCTGAATTGTGTTTTCCACCCAGTGGGGCCATGACTTCCGACAAGACTACAAGCGGCTGAACATGCTGCGCAGGAAGTTCCGCTCCGTGCCCATGATGGCCCTGACTGCCACCGCCAACCCCCGCGTGCAGAAGGACATCCTCAACCAGCTCGAGATGCTCAAACCACAAGTGTGAGTTGCTCAGCAGGTTTCTGAAACCCTTTGTTTGTGCCACAGAAATTCTGAGTGGAAAACTTGGTGAAGTAAAAAAAGCCTCATAGGCCCATCTGAAATCCTTGTGTGGCTGTATCTGATGAAATGAAATGAAATGCATGCATGGAATTTTATAGAAGGTGGATTAAAAATATTAACATAAGAAACAAAAAACTCACCAAGCCCTTCCTTGCATAATGAAGGAAGCTGTTTAGCACAATGTAGCTGTACCCATAAGGCTGATGAGCACCATGAACTGTCACATTTCAGGTTTACAATGAGCTTCAACAGGCATAACTTGAAATATGATGTGTTGCCCAAGAAGCCAAAGAAGGTGGCGATGGATTGCTTGGAATGGATTAAAAAATATCACCCCCGTGAGTACTCAGCATCAGGGTGCCCACAGACCTTTTCATGAACCACTTCTCAAGGCAGTAAAAGCTTTTTATAATGCTGTAATAGTGATATATTTACCAGAAAAGCAAGATGGAGGTAAAGTGATGTTACTGAAAATGGGAATCAGATTTATGTGCATTCTAAAGTTGAGCATTTAAGTTAAGATGGAAAAGTCAATTATGGTGATGCTCTTGAATAACCCTTCTGGAGCCTGCCAGAGCTTTTAGGATCATGTCTTCAGAGAATAAAGGTCACCCAATATCTTAATTGTTTAATTGCATTGTTGGTCTGCTTATCTGTAGTTGCCCTTGAAGCTATCTTCAGAGATTCCCATCTTTCTAGGCTCACTTTGGAGTCCTGCAGCTCCTGCTGCTGGAACTGGATTACACCAAGCTGCCTAAGAGCTTCTCCCATGCTGTACCCTCAGAGAGCATTTACTGGACTTCTCTAACTCTTTAATTATATAGGTTTTGTTCATGTATGCTAAATCCTAAGATTGCACAATACTGACGAGGAAAACATTTCTTCATTCCACCTCACCAAAAGCCCAAAAAGACTGTGTAGGAAAAACTGTCAAGACTATCTGTACTAATAAAATAAGTTCTGTAGTGAAGCAGTTATATCTTCACTCTTATCTGTGTTCCACTGGGGAGAGGTCGGTGTCTGCTTGGCAGGCTGAGCAGGGAAAGGAGCTAAAACTGTATTGTAGTTCAGATTTCTTTTCGCATCTCTTTGCAGATGACTCTGGGATAATCTATTGCCTTTCCCGGCACGAGTGTGACACCACAGCAGCCATCCTGCAGAAGGAGGGGCTGGCTGCCCTGGCCTACCACGCCGGCCTCACCGATTCCAACAGGGATCTTGTGCAGCAGAAGTGGGTTAATCAGGAGGGATGCCAGGTGAAGAAAAAACAGGAGGAAAAGGGAAGAAAATCTGGGCACTTTATCCCTCTTGGCCTGGGAAATAATAGAGAAGTTGTTATCACCGAATACAGTATTGAATAGCTGATCCCAACAGACCTGCTGGGGCACAGCAGCCACCTTTCACTGGGAATTCTGTGATTGAAAGGCTGTAGCACTGCACCAAGGTGTGCTACTCCAGCAGGGAGGACCTGAGCAGGGCAGGGCTTCAGAAACAGCTCCTGACACGCTGCTGTGCAGAGCCTGGGCTTTGGGTTTTCCTGTGTCTGGAGTGGCTCCTCCAACAGGAGGGGAGGTGGTCGCTGTTTTGTACTTGCTCTGCACTGTTACAGCTGAAATTCTGGATCCTCCAGGTTTGCTAATCCAGGTTCCTCATGGAAAGGTCTGTTTTCCATGCAGTGTTGCAGAAGTGATTTCCATAACGTGTGTCTAGAGCATTATGATCTCCTTCCCAGGTGATATGTGCAACAATTGCCTTTGGAATGGGCATTGACAAGCCCGACGTGCGCTACGTTATCCACGCCCCTTCCCAAATCCATTGAGGGCTACTACCAGGAGTCTGGCAGAGCTGGCAGGGATGGAGAGATGTCCCACTGCCTGCTCTTCTACAGCTACAGTGATGTGACCAGGCTGAGAAGGCTCATCCTGAGTGAGTTCTCCTCTGGGGACTTGGAGATGACATTACAGCAGTCACATTGTCGCTGGTCTCACTTAGCCTTTACTTCTCTTTTACAAGTGCCATGGATAGCTCAATAGTGCAGGGAGGGGAGAACTGGGAATCCTTACCTGGATGGTCTTCATTCAGGTGGCAGGAGCAGGATTTTTGTCACTTGTACTTAATTTTAGTTAAAACCACTTTGCTTCACAGAATCATGGAATTGTTAAGGGTGGAAAAACCAAATCCAGCTGTCAGACCAACTCCACCCCCCTGTTCACCACTAAAACATGTCCTTAGGTGCCACATCTAGACAGTTTTTGAGCACTTCCAAGCATAGTGATTCCATTTAGGGCATCCTGTGCCAGGACTTTGCTACCCTTTCTGTGTAGAAACTGTTCTTGTTATCTTATCTAAACCTCTCCTGACACAATTTGAGGCCGCTTCCTCTCATGCTGTCATGCTTACCCTTCTCTTGACTTTTGTAATTCTAGCCTTATTTCCCTTCTCCAGTTCTCTAAAACTTCAGAGATAAAATCTGTCTTACATCTGTTCTGTACTAACCCACTCATCTTTTCTTGAGCAAAGCCAATATTGCGTTTTAAGCAAAGCCAACATTGCAGATTTTTTAAGCAAAGTAATTTTTTTCACATTCCATGAAAAGGCAGAGGTGCAGCTTTAACAAGCACCACTGAATTTGCTGTGTTTCAGTGGAGAAGGATGGGAACAGCCACACGAGACAGACCCACTTCAATAACCTGTACAGCATGGTGCACTACTGTGAGAACGTGGTTGAGTGCCGCCGCGTCCAGCTGCTCGCCTACTTTGGGGAGACCAACTTCAACCCCACCTTCTGCAAAGATCACCCAGAAGTGATTTGTGACAACTGCAGTAGAAAGAAGGTAAACCTCACAGGTTTTATTTGTAGTGGTGTTAAACTGAATTTGTATTTAGTTGCATCCATAAGTAGTTACATGACCTTTGGGAAGGCAAATGGAGGAAAGGAGTACAAGTCCTGTATTTTTGTGATGCTTCCAGGTGTTTTCAGGGTTTAACCATGGACTGATGATGCTCCTGTTCCTGTCAGAGGCATAAAGATGCTCCTTGTAGGAGGCAGGAGCTCATATCAGATCCACTGCAGTGACTGTGGGGAAATCCTTTCAGCTCCTGTCCTGGTGTTTTCAGACCAGAGCAGCATGAGGGCCACATTAGGTGTGTGCTGCTGAAGGTGGTCCAGACATTTGGGGTTATGCAAACTTAGTAGCAGGAGCAGAAGGGAAGGCAGCTGTGGAGGCCAGCAGGGAAGGGATCCTGATCGGTTTTGTACCTGTGGATATTGTTTCTCAGCTCTGTGTTTGAAACATTTCCTTATACAGCTGTGATTGGAACCAAATTTAATGAGGATAATGCCTATTTAATCTCATTCTAATGTTCTAGAGCGCGGCAGGATAATTACAGGAATGCTTCCCAAATGATTTACCTTGATTGCCAGTATTTACCCAGCAATCTTGCACCTCACTCTACACAAATAACCCCGGGGGGATTATATACAGTCAGTTGGACTGGTTTTGTGTTACCACATCCAGAATCCCCGTGACTGTATCACTGTAGGTTTCTAACTAGGAAATGACGGTTTCTTTATTTGGAACAAACTCAATTCACAGCTGAGAAAAGCTCTCATGAAAACTGAGGTTGTCAGTAAAAGCCTGGATTAGGGCAGGAACACGTAATGGCACGTCCTAATGGGGTGTGACTTAACAGGATTATAAATCACGGAATGTGACCGAGGATGTGAAGAGCATCGTGCGGTTTGTGCGCGAGCACTGCGCGCAGGCAGGGCGGATCAACGGCAACAGGAATCCAGGCTCTGGCAGGTACACCCTCAACATGATGGTGGACATTTTCCTAGGTGAGTGTTCTCCCAGAAACTCCTCAATAACCTGGTGCACAAATCCCTGACCAGGAATCAAGAGGGTTGTGCAATGCCAGTAGGCGTTTTAAAAAACGTGTATTTTGCCAAGTTAATTTTCCCAGGAATCTCTTGGTAAGTGATCTAAAGTAAATGAAACTGAAGATTTAATCCATTTCAGGTTGCTATAGTGATAATATTGGTTTTCCACTGTTTAAAGGCTTTTTTGAATGTGAATAGACTGCCTTGGGAATCTCCCACATGTCTGTAAATGCATGTACATGGGCTTTGTGAGTATGGGCTCATCCTATGCTTTCTCTTGCACAGGTTCAACGAGTGCCAAGATTCAGTCTGGAATATTTGGGAAGGGGGCTGCCTATTCCAGGCACAATGCTGAAAGGCTGTTCAGAAAACTGGTCCTGGACAAGATCCTGGATGAGGATTTGTACATCACAGCTAATGACCAGGCAGTGGCATATGTCATTCTGGGAGAGAGGGCGCAGGCTGTGCTGGATGGGTCACTCCAGGTGTGTAACTATTTAATTTCTTGAAGGCATTATTTTAAGGAAGGTGCTGCAGTTTTCCTTTAGCATATCCCCTTGGGTAGCTAAAACAGTTTGCCTCCAGCTGAATAACGTCTGGTAGATGGAAGGAACAGAATCCAACACATGTGATTCCTAGCCCAGTATTCCAATAATAATGTTGTGGGGCAAAAAGTGAGTTTGAGAGGCTTGGAGAGGTCTAAATCTTCTTCCTCACCCATCTGATTCCTGCTGGACAGTGAAGGAAAGTTCTGACCCCCACAGAAAATGGCTAAGAAGAGAAAGAAGAAGAACCAGCACTCCCTTCTTCATTTCCTACTCTATTTTTTCCTAGTCATTGGTGGGATCTGATGGAGTAGGCACTTTGTGAAGGTCATGGAATAATCACAGGTTTCTTGAGGCAACACCTCCTCTGCATTACTGCTGTGTTTGGAGGAGGACAGAGCCCTCAGCATTACCCCAGTGGCCTCTCTTTGAAGCCAGGTGGGAACTGGGCTCTTGGGAGGTTTTCCTTCTCTCTAAATTCTGCCAGCTCTTTGTTGAGGGAACTTGGGTGTGGTTGAGTAGCCTGTAAAAATTGACTTTAAAAATGTGTGCTGGGTGAACAGCTTTTTAGTCCATCAGAGGGTATCTCTGTTTCCCTCGCTGTGTCCCTGTTATCAGTCAGGGTGTGCAGGAACTCCTGTTATGGATGGCTCATTTTAACAGGTGGAATTCCACGAGACAGAGAGTGCCAGTGCCATCAGAAGGCAAAGGGCTTCCATGGCAAAGATGTCCCAGCGGGAAGAGATGGTGAAACAGTGCCTCAGTGAACTTACAGACACCTGCAAAACCCTGGGCAAAGTCTTTGACGTGCATTACTTCAATATCTTCAGTACTTCCACCCTAAAGAAAATAGCAGGTAAGGTCAGGTTTCTCAGAAGTGCTTTGGGGATTCTGAGGGGCATGGAAAGGAATTAATTTCCTTCAGGGTATCTTTGTAAAAAGTTATTTGTTGGACATGACTGAGGGCTACTTTGTTGTGCTGCAGAAACCTTGTCCTCAGACGTGGAGGTGTTGCTGCAGATCGATGGTGTCACAGAAGACAAACTGGAGAAGTACGGTGCAGAAATAATTAAAGTGATGGATAAGTACTCAGAATGCTCCATCCCAGGTGTGCTTTGTACCTCAACATGTACTTCTGTTCAGTGCCTTTCTCTCCTCCTCTAGCAGATGGTTGATTCAAAAGTTACCGTGATCACAAATAACTAATTTTTACAGTTCAGTAATTCCAAAAGAGAGTAATCACTTCCAGAACACACCAAAGTCTTTCTGCCTTCCCACTAGAGATAAATTCAGGGGTGGGGCAGTGCAGAGGAGGTGAGGAACAGCCAGGACAGATGTTCTGACACCAGCAGTGTGTCCGGGTGCTCCCTGACTGAGTTAGTTTTCCCTCCCTGCCTGTGTGTAGAAGATGCCGCCGGCCCGGGCGGGGACACGGCCACGGGGAGCACGGGCTCGCTGGGGAGCGATGGGGAAGCAGAGGATGCAGGCACAACCTCCAGCTATTTTGGCAATAACACAAACCAGAGGAGGAAGAGGAAGCGGGTGCCGACCTCCAGGGACTCCAAGAGGAAAAGGACGGGTGGTGGTGGCAGCCAGCAGTTCCACCCCAGAGGGTACGTGCCTGGGGTCACTTCTCTCTGCACGGTGATGATCCCAGAACTGCAGTTATCCCACTGCATGGGCTTAAATAATGGTGTTTAAACTGTCCAGGTGCCTGGTCAGAGCTGCTCTGCTGTGCTTTTCTGCATGTTTGCTGTTTAAAGCTGGTGTGGAAGGATTTTTAACAGTTGTCCTCACACTTGACTGCCACAGGCTAAGCAGGGAACACTCCATTTCAATGGAGTTCTGCCATAGCTAGCATTAGCAGGCTCACCAGGTTCCTTGCTTGAAATCATAAACAGGTCTTAAAACTTTGGACATTTGATGGGGTATTTGAACTTCAGCCCCTTGTTAATTCAGATTCTCCTGATTGTATCATGCAAAGCAACACCTGCATCTGCTGTTGGTTGGTCTTGAACTTCTCAGGCAGATCTGCCACTTCCCATGGATTTCCCCTTCTCTGCCCCAGTTTTCACCATTCTGCTCCCTGGTTTTTGTAGCAAATGGTTTTCCTGGCCCAGCAGGTTTTGTCCCACCCTTGGCACTTCCCTATCTACTGGAACATCTGTCATTAGCTCTGCTGCCTCTGAAGTGTCACTTGCTGTTGCTGCTCACCCTTGGGGTACATCCCGGAGCAACAGCTGTACTGTTTGCACTTCAAAGGTCATTTTGCAGCCATGTGTGTTAAAAAAAACAAATTCACAAAATGAGTGTGTAGTCCTCTAGAAAATGCAGTAGTGGTGCCTGTGTGAGTGCAGGCTGGTGCAGGGGCCGGGCAGGTGCCACAGGTGTCTCACACACACCCTCCTCTGATTTTTGCAGTGGCTACAGCAGGTACAGAAGGACCAAGAAGCTGCCAAGTTCGAAGGCTCCAGCTCCCTCCGGTGCCAGCTCCGGGTCCTACAGCATTGGTGGCACACAGGGAGCTGCTGGGAAGCTGGCCATGATGGCACTGCCCAAACCCAAATCCAGGAGCTTCCTTCAGCCTTCGTATTCCATATTTTAGCTGGGAAACGCAATTATTGGATGAATTTCCCGAAGATGGAATCACTGTTTATTAAATTTTTGTTTCGTTTGCTGCTGCTGAACCTTTTGGGACTTGTGTATTTGTTGAGTACAAAAGCTCACATTAAATAAGTATTTTTTAACTTGTCAGTTTATTTGGGCCTTTCTGCTTGTGAGTGGTTCTAGAAACTGTCCCCTGTTGGTGGCTGCTCCCTGTGATGCTGCTGTACAGCCCCCTCAGGGACATGATCGTGATCACAGATGCTGGGGGCTGCATGTCCCCAAAGCTGTGGCTGCCTCTGTCCTCGCTCCTGCCTCAGTGCTCCGGAGCTGGGCTGCTCCTCTGGAAAGAACATGGGAAGGAGAAAGTAATGAATGTTTTTAAGTTATCTATTTGATTCCTCACATCCTGGAACTGGGGGTGTCTAATGCTGCCCTGGGTGTGCGTTTTTTCAGTTACTGCTTTCTTTTTAAGCCGAGATCTTGTCAGTGCCGTGGCGCAGGGCGCGGGCCTGCCCTTGGCCGGGCACGGTGGTGTGGGTGTGAGGGCAGCTGTGCACCGGGCCGGGCAGGGCAGGCTGGGCCCTTCCCCTGCGTGCCTGGAGCCCAGCATTTCATCCGCTCTGCCTGGGCACCGAGTCCTCACCGCTGGGCTGGAGAGGGGCCTTAAATCTCATCCCTGTCAAGGCAGGGACCCCTTCCACCATCCCAGGCTGCTCCCAGCCCCAGTGTCCAGCCTGGCCTTGGGCACTGCCAGGGCTCCTGGGGCAGCCACAGCTGCTCTGGGCACGCTGTCCCAGGGCCTCACCCCC
Source organism: Emberiza elegans (assembly GCA_024865655.1). NCBI lineage: Eukaryota > Metazoa > Chordata > Aves > Passeriformes > Fringillidae > Emberiza > Emberiza elegans. Next base: position 523,811 of record JALJVW010000398.1, read on the forward strand.
GCCAGGGAGGAATTTCGCACTGCCCAGCGCTCCGTGCCCTGCGGCGGCGGGAGCCGGGCGGTGCCGGCGCTGAGGGCGCTGAGGGCGGGCCCGGCCGGGCCGACCCTGCGCGGGCGGGAAGCGCCGCTCCGCCCCGCGCGCGCCATGGCGCTGTCCCAGCCCGGGCCGCGGCAGCCCGAGGAGGCGGCAGCGCACCACCAGCAGCAGCTGCAGGTCCGGGAACGCGGGAGGAGAGGCGCTGACATGGGAGGGGACCCGGGGGCTGCCAGGAGAGGGAACACGAGAGGAGCTGGGCTGTGAGGGGAGAAACCGGGGGAGGTGAGGAGCGGGGCGGGCCGGGTTCAGGGCCCGCCGGTGCCGGGGGTCCGCCCGCGGCTCCCGCCGACTCCCGTTCGTCCCTACAGGAGTCCTCCTCGCTGGGCCCCGCCGAGCCCCGTTCACCCCATCAGGAATCTTCCTCGCTGGGCCCCGCCGAACCCCGTTCACCCCATCAGGAATCTTCCTCTCCGGGTCCCGCCGAACCCCGTTCGCCCCATCAGGAGTCCTCCTCTCCGGGCCCCGCCGAGCCCCGTTCACCCCATCAGGAGTCCTCCTCTTCGGGTCCCGCCGGCTCTCGTTCGTCCCCGCAGGAGTCCGCCTCGCCGGGCCCCGCCGACTCTCGTTCGCCCCATCAGGAGTCCCCTCTTCGGGTCCCACCGAGCCCCCTTCGCCCCCGCAGGAGTCCGCCTCGCCGGGTCCCGCCGAGCCCACTTCGCCCCCTCAGGAATCCGCCTCGCCGGGTCCCGCCGAGCCCCCTTCTCCCCCGCAGGAGTCGCCCCGGCGGGCCCCACCGAGCCCCGTTCGCCCCCGCAGGAGTCTCCCCGGCGGGCCCCACCGAGCCCCCTTCGCCCCCCCGCAGGAGTCGCCCCGGCGGGCCCCACTGAGCCCCGTTCGCCCCTCAGGAGTCGCCCCGGCGGGCCCCACCGAGCCCCTTCGCCCCCCCCCGGCGGGCCCCGCTGAGCCCCCGCAGGAGTCTCCCCCGGCGGGCCCCGCCGAGCCCCCTTCGCCCCCTCAGGAGTCCGCCCCGGCGGGTCCCGCCGAGCCCCGTTCGCCCCCTCAGGAGTCGCCCCCGGCGGGCCCCGCCGAGCCCCGTTCGCCCCTTCAGGAGTCGCCCCCGGCGGGCCCCGCCGAGCCCCGTTCGCCCCTTCAGGGGTCGCCCCCGGCGGGCCCCGCCGAGCTGCCGCCGAGCGCGGCGCCAGGCCTGGGCCGGCAGCTGCGGGTGGTGCTGACGCCGCTGCCCGCGGCGGCCTGGCCGCGGCCCCAGAAGCGGCTGCTGAGCGCCCGCTCCCCGGCCGGCAAGAGGCTGTGCCTGGAGCCCGACAGCGGCCCCGCAGCCGCCCCCGGCTCCCCGCCCGGGCCCAGCTCGGCTGCCCGCGGCCAGGACGGGCTGCGGGATGTGGACAGCGACGGCAGCGACGGGGGAGACGCGGCTCCGGTGAGTACCTGGCCCCCGGTTATTATCTTTATAGAAGTAAAGCTTTTAAGTGTTTTTTTTTTTTCTGTGAGTAGGTTTTATTCCCCCTTTTTAACCTCTGGCTGGCAATGTCCCACTTCATTTTACCCTTTCACTGAGGTTTTAAATTCTTTATTGAGTCTCTTCATTATTGCTTTCGTTATTAAAAATTTTGTTACAGTTCTCTTCATAGAGTTGATACCAGAGTAAGTTTTGTAAAGCAAACTGGACCTGTATGGACAGATTTTGTTGTTGATACATGACCACCTCAACTTGTATGGTCTTACATTTGTTATTATATTTGTTAAAAATAATTTAATCAGTTTAGAGACTCACTTCCCTGAGCCCGGGACCACTCTTGCAGCCATGTAAGTATGATGGAGAGTGACTGTTTTTTTTTTTTCTGTAGGATGGAAACTCCCAGCTATCGGCCTATGAAAGGAAAAGACTAAAGAACATCACAGAAAATGCTAAATTCTTTGCTGCTCTAAAGCTGCATGAGGTTTGTATTGTGTCTAAAGAGCATAAAAATGCTCTTTCCAAGTGTCATAATTGCACTGTCATCCCTCCTGGTGTGAAACCCTTTCTTTGCTGGGGCAACTGTATATGAGGAAAGCCATGAAAATCACAGAATCCTGGAATGTTTGGAAAGGACCTTAAAGTGCCTCTCATTCCACCTCCAGCCATGGGCAGGGTCACCTTCCATAGACTAGGGTGCTCCAAGCCCCATCCAGCCTGGCCTGGAACACTTACAGGGATGGGGCAGCCACAGTTTCTTTCTCATTATTATAAATAATGGCAGTAAGTTCATTGCTGCCTTGAGATAATTGTATTTTATACTGGTTAATTCTTTATGCTCATTATCTATAATTAGTCTCTTTTTTTCTCTTTAAGTCAGCTGCAAGACTTAACCAACTTACCACTAAAAGGCAATCTCGGGTCATTAAAAGGTACAGTACCAGTAGATGAGATTTATATCCTTGGTTCTTCATTGTGTGAGGAAAACAAATGTTGAGGAAAAAAGAGAGGGCATGACCAAGGTGCAAGGGAGAGGGTAAGCAGTAAATGTGGAGGAGAAGACATTGGCTGTGCCAGAACAGTGCCAGGTCGAGCAGAAAATGAGCTGAAGCCCAAATAAAGAGTAAGCTGTGTGATGGGAGAAGGTGGGAATGGCTGGGTGGGTAATGAATGAGGAGAACTGGGAAGAGACGCATCCCAGGGAAACAGAGGGGTGGCACCTGCGTGCGCATTGCAGAGTGCTCGTGGTTTGTTCCTCACTGCCATGGATGGAAGAGCAGGGCCAGGAGGGGCTGGTGTCAGCCAGCTGTGCCCTTGGGTCTGTCCCTAAGCTCTGCTCTGTGGCTGAGATGCTCTCCTTGTTGCAGGGCCAAGCCTAAGAAGGCGGAGGATGAGCCGGCGCGGCGGCGATCCATGCGCCTGCTCAGGGAGCCACCGCTGGACGTTCCCTTGCTGGAGACGTTTCCCCGGCCAGAAGCAGAGGAATATGTGAGATGGGGAGGGGCTGCAGGAGGGGCGGGTGCACAGCAGCTTTCTGGTGACACTGATGGGTGGCACTGGGCATTGCACTGAGCCGTTTGGGAGCTGTGACGCAGGGACAGGAAGGAAGGCTCAGTTCTGTCACCCTGAGCAGGTGCCGTGGTCTCACCACGAGCCAGGCATTGCTCTGTGGCCCAGGCTGATGGCATGGTGCAGTTGGGATCCACAGAAGGGTCCTGACATAGAATGTTCCACATTAACAGCCCATGGAGCTGAGCAGCTTTAAATCCAAAGGTTCATTACTCTGGTTTTGCTGTAACTTCTGAACTGGTTTTGTTTTCCTGGGTAATATTTACCATCTCTTTGAAGCAGTGATGGAGCAACAAGTAAAAAGCAGGTTGTTCTGAGAAATGGGAATTTAAATCTTTCATGGAGCTGTAGAATAGATTTGAATCTGTAGTAAAGGTCTTGTTGCAGTATCAGGAGAGGAAGAAACCCAGGGAGGCAGTTGGTCTGTGCTGCCAGTGAAATTCTCTTTATCTTTTTAATAAGGTTATGATCTCACCTTCTGTTTTTATTGTTTATTTCCTGTCCTAATGTAGGTGTGTTCTCAGAATGTCTGGTGGGGAAAGTACCAATTCACCTTGTTTGTGATTTAGTTGGTTTGAGTTACAAAAATTGCCAATGTCCTCCCAGCCTCAGGTTCCAGGCGGACCTTTGCCCATGGTTCCAGAGGATCAGGCAGAGAGCAGTAAATGGACAGAGGCCTTACTGAGCACGTGGATGAGGATAAGTGAGGTATTATTGGTTTTGTTTGTTACTTTTGGATCATGTAATTTCACTTGGGCTCTGATTTTGATTAGATATCTCCTTTCTGTGTGTAGGTGAAAGCGGAAGATGCCGAGCGGGGCACACCTGACATAAAGAGGTAATGTGAAAACAGCAGCCAAAACTGGGGCCCCCTTTCCTCCCCTAATGAACGTTTTGGTGATGGTTGTCATTTTGGTTTTTCAGGTACAAGGAGAACCTGAGCAGCATGGTGCTGAGAGAGGAGAACATCAGGAAGGTGGTGAAGTCCCGGGTGTGTTCCATGGCCATCCACCCTTCTGAAAGCACCATCCTTGTGGCAGCTGGAGACAAGTTGGGGCACGTTGGTCTCTGGAATGTGGTGAGTGGTTGATGTGCTCCTCACCTGAACAGGTGTGTGGTTCAGGACGGCTGCAGGTGGGGCACAGCCTGGGGTGGCATTTTGTTAGGCTCTGAGAGTGTTCTAGGTTTTTTCCATTCTTAGGGATAATACTTGGTGGTTGTCAAGAGTGATTGTCAGAGTTGCCAGAACGGCTTTCCCTTTTGCTCTCCCTTGTATTTTTCTGAAGTTTGAAAGCAGAATCATCTTTGTGGGATGAACCAGAGCTTGGTCCAAAATGACCAGTTCAGTTTCTTTTAAAATACCAAATGATGCAAAATTTAGAAGAGAAGACACAGGAGATCCTGTGTTTGTGCAGTTTGGGTCACTAATTCAGCCTGAGCTCTCAGTAACCCAGTGTGTTCATATTTTGATGTGGTAGCAGAAACCAGCTGTGTGGGTGTGCCAGGTGCTGCTGTCCAGGACCAGGGCTGGTGGTGGCTGCAGTGGCACTAATTGCAGCAGGAAATTGCAGCTTTCCATAATTAGGGACTAGAAAAAAGCAGTCTCATTGTCCATATCACCTGTGCTGTTGTCTCCTCTCACCCAGCACCCTCTGCCTCCTCCAAAAAACATTCAAAAGCCAGAGATTTGGCTCTAAGAGTTGTAGTCATTAACAGAAATAACTGCAGTGATCAGCACCCATGTCTGGGATCTGTTGTTTTGCAGAGCTGCGGGATGGAGGAAGGAGCCCACACCTTCATCCCCCACAACTTCAATGTCAACTGCATGCACTTCTCTCCCTGCAACCCTGCTCACCTGCTGTCCCTCAGCAATGACACTCTGCGCTGTGGCGATGTCACCAGGGCTGTCTTTGATGAGGTGAGGCACTGCTGGGGAGGTTTGGTCTGCTTGTACCAACTCATTCTTTGGTTGTTTTATTAACAGGGAAGTTCAGGTTCTAGTTCCACAAGGACATATGAATCAACATTTAATTAACATCACATAAATAGGGAGATGTTTCCTACTCACCAAAACCCAGAGACAGCCTGGGTTCTCCCACTTTCCAAGTTTACATTTCTGCACATGATTAAAAGCTTCTGGAGCACCGGAGAAGGGAAAGATACCCTTAATCCTCGCTCAGTGTGTGCTCAAGGCCAACAGCTCTTTGATTGCTGGAACACAGAGGTGACAGTGCCTTGTAGGAGCTCTGACAGGGAATTTGGATGTGCTGTTGCTGGTCTGGTTTGGATAGTTAATTATCTCCTAATTATTTCCCCTGTGGAAAGCATCCTTGTTTCACAGAAGGGTTACCTGCACAGGTGGATGAAGCTGTCACATAGCTGCATGGTTTTTAGTGAATGAAAGGGAAAGGATGGAACCCATAGCCCAGGGAGTGTTTGGGTGTTAGAACAACTGCCTGTTCCCTTTAGTTCTGGTGACATTTAACCTTCCCTGGGCTCAGATCTGCAGGAGCGAGAAAGACTTGTCCTGCTTCGACTTCCTGGAGGAGAATGCCTGCACTGCCATAGTGAGTCACTGGGACGGGCCCGTGGCTGTTGTGGACAGACGGACGCCGGGGGTGTCCTCGGAGCTCTCTGTGGACATCGGCTTCAGGAGGACACGGACAGTCCACGTGCACCCCGTGAACAAGCAGTATTTCGTGGCTGCTGGCTCCATGTACGTACCCAGACTGAACAGGCTGGTTTTTCAGTGCTCTCTGTGCTGGGGACAGCTGGGGCTGAGGAGTTTCTCAGCCTCGATTTACAGTCAGAGCTGTCTCGGTCCTTTTAGAAAACAAGTTTTCAGTCCTTAGCAGGATTTAAGGTGAGATTTGGTTTGATTTCCCAGATCAAATGGGAATCAGATGGGCCCTGGTGGGCTTTGGCACAGAGGGACTGTGGAGGGCTGGTTGGAGTGGTTTTGGTGCTCCCAAAATCCCTCAGAGCCACCATCTGAGTGGATATTGAAGCTCTCACACAGCCTGCCATGCTCTGGAGCTTTTTTGGTGAATGAAGGATAATTACTGAAGTGTTTGTGGTACCTTTGCAGGGATGTTTGTGTTTTTGATGTTCGGTACCTTCGGAACACCAAGGAGAACAAGCCCCTGAGCTCTCTGACAGGACACACCAAAAGCGTGGCCTCGGCCTATTTCTCACCTGTCACTGGCAGCAGGGTGGTGACTGTGTGTGCTGATGACAGGCTCAGGTAAGGCTGTGGAAGGAAGAATCCTCATGGAAAATACCAAATGTTTGGGTGCCAAATTGTTATTATTATTATTATTATTATTATTATTATTATTATTATTATTATTATTATTATTATTATTATTATTATTATTATTATTATTATTATCCACATGAGCCATCATTGAGCACCTTCTGTCTTTATCACTTTAGATAAAGATTTACTTGCATTAACATTTTTAATGTAGTTTTTAATTATTTTTGCTTTGGTTGTTTTTTTTTTTAATTCTCATTTTCCTTCGGGGTATTTAAAAGTAAAAACATGAAGGTACTGTTAATCTTTAAAAAACAAACAAAATGAAAACCCACAAAAACAGCCAGCCAAAACCTGGCTGGTGAGCACAAACACAAAATGCTCAGAAATGAAATTTCTTTGTAGCTGGTACTTGAAATAATGATGATATCAGCTCTTCTGTAAATAGCCTACCATTTCATCATTTAAGCTGCTGCGAGTTGCTTGTGTTAGAGATTCTTTTTCTCCTGGTTACTTGTGACTATAATTTAGGTGGTTGCCTGATTTCGTGTGGGCTGGGCAGTTTCTGCCCCGAGGGGTGGCACCTGCAGGTTGATGAGGTGGAGGAGCAGGTGGGATGCTGGGCCGGCCTTTGGGCTCTGCAGCCCCTCCTCCAGAGCGGCCGGCCAGGGTGGGCTGCAGGTCCAGCTGAGAGCAGATCCCGTTCCTGAGCGCATGCAGTGGTTCCAGCTGGGATGGTTCCAGCTGCGGCGCCGGTGCCTGTGGCCAGGCTGGCTGGCTGTGCACACTCCTGGGCCCCAGGAGCTGGAGCTCTCTGTGAGGGAAGGGCTGCCGTTTCAGCACAGGTTCTTGGTGTTAATGTGCTCTTCTGTGCCCAGGGTCTACGACACCACGTCCTTGTCGTCCACTGTCACATTGCTCAGCTCCATCAGGTAAGGACAGCACACCTGGGCCAGGGCAGCGCCGTGCTGCTCCTGTGGGCCTGGAGGGACAGGACACAGGGAGTGGCTCCCACTGCCAGAGGGCAGGGATGGATGGGAGATTGGGAAGGAGTTGTTCCCTCTGAGGGTGGGCAGGCCCTGGCACAGGTGCCAGAGCAGCTGGGGCTGCCCCTGGATTCCTGGCAGTGTCCCAGGCCAGGCTGAACAGAGCTTGGAGCAACCTGGGATAGGGGAAGGTGTCCCTGCCCTGGCAGGGGTGGCACTGGGTCATCTCTAAGGTCTCTTCTAGCCCAAACCATTCTGGTATTCTTGTCCCATCCTGCCCATCCCAGGACAGGGATCCACTGCAGGCATCTGAGCACTGCAGCCTGACTACTGAAGGTTTAGAGGCCAAGGGAGCAGATGGGACATAAATGATGATTTAAAATGCTGTATTCACAAGGAGGAATGTTCCCCTTCCCCTGCAGGCACAACAACAACACGGGCCGCTGGCTGACCCGCTTCAGGGCCATCTGGGACCCCAAGCAGGAGCACTGCTTCCTGGTGGGCAGCATGGCACAGCCCAGGCAGATCGAGGTCTTCCAGGACACCGGGAAGTTGCTGCACTCCTTCTACAACGTGGACTGCCTGGGCTCCGTGTGCTCCATCAACGTGGTGCACCCCAGCCAGAGCATCCTGGTGGGAGGCAACTCCAGTGGCCGCCTCCATGTGTTCAAATAGAAGTGCCTTAGGTCTTTATTTTTTACCTTCCTGCGCTGACTTTGTTTATTCTGTATTAAGCAGTTCCGAAGCTGACTGTTGTTTCTCAGGACAGAAATGTACTTTGAAAGTCTTAAAATAAATAGTTTAAACTGCCTTTGGCACCCATGTCTTCCATGGAAATAAAAATGACCCTTGAGCCCCCACCTCTCTCAGCCACTTCTGGGGCTCCAGCCCCTTCCCTGGACATTCTCCAGCCCCTCAGTGCCTTCCTTGTGGTGAGGGAACCAAAACTCCTGGGTGCATTTGTAAAATTGTGCTCCTGGAGTGTAGAGACGTGCAAGGGACTCACCTGCAGCTCTGGAACCCTCACTCCAGTGAGAAGCTGCTAAAAGACCAAATTTCTCACACTTTGAGCTGTTTTCATAGGAAAAACCAGAATCGCTGAACAAGTTCATCCCAACTCAGCTTTTCATGATATTTAAATATTTATTTAAATTTAAAAATACTTTTCATGGCACCAATGATTTTATGCTAACTAAGGTATTGGATATGTAGAAAAAGGTACATTTTGAAGGAAAAAAGAATGTAACTTACAGTATTTGGCACATGAAAGGTTAATCTCTAGGTTTTCTTTATGAAAACTAAGAAATTCACATTTTCAGGTATTTTACTGTCTACTGCTGAAAGATGCAGTATGCTAGGACGAGATTCATGGGTTTCTGCTCTCAGAACCTATGGAAACAACATTTTGATAGAAAGACGGGCAAAACTAACAGGGCCTGAAACACACGACAGGATCTGGGACCGACGGGAGAAACGTACAACGGAAAATCACCAATTCTCGTGGTTCTGCAGTAAAACGCGGGGGGACAGTGGCAGAGGTGACCTGGGGCTGGCACAGAGCATCACCCGAGGAAAGCCGAGGTGGAGGGGCCCAGCTGGGGCTCGGAGGACGTGTCCAAAAAGGATGGAGAGCGGGATGGAGCTGTGCTGTCACACGTCACACAGAACATTGCAGTGAGGAGAGGAGGAGGAGGAGGAGGAAGGACGACACTGCAGCGTTAACCCGGGGTAAAAAACGTCAGCGTCGGGACGAGCACAACTGCATAGAAACATCAGCGCTATGGGCTGAGGTAGGAACACTACACTAAGAGTTAATTCTGCTATGTTGCATAAAACAGGATTATCATGTAAAAAAATCTCTCCTCCGCCTCCTGGAGCTTCCCAGGGCTCCTGGAGCCTTCCTGGGCTCCTGGAGCCTTTCCTGGGGCTCCTGAAGCCTTCCCAGGGCTCCTGGAACCTTCCCCAGGGCTCCTGGAGCCTTCCCAGGGCTCCTGAAGCCTTTCCTGGGGCTCCTGGAGCCTTTCCCTGGGGCTCCTGGAGCCTTCCCAGGGCTCCTGAAGCCTTTCCTGGGGCTCCTGGAGCCTTTCCTGGGGCTCCTGGAGCCTTTCCCCGGGCTCCTGCCGTGCTCCTGAGCCGGGGCTGGACCCCACCCTCCTCGGGCCTCGTGCTGTGAGCGGGCTGTGACCCGGGCAGGGGGACTGTGCCCCCCACGGGACCTCTCCCCTTATTGCAGTGACAAGGAGTGGCCCAATGTCACCGTCCTGCCTGGTGGTGGGTGCTGGATGCTCAAAGACAACACGGACATCAGGCTTTGTAAAACTGCAGTTATGGCCCCAGCTTATGGAAAAATCTCTCCCTGAGATGAAATTAAACTTGCTCAGCTGTTTCTACCCTTCTTTTTTTTTTTTTTTTTTTTTTTTTTTTTTTTGCTGATGTGTCCAACTTGTCACCCCAGCCTGACCAGAACTGGCTGTTATTGCTCCCTGTGGGTGGGCTGCTGCTCCTGGTGGCCAACAGTCCGGGGGTCCTCACGATGAGTTGGGTTTATTGACTTGCACTCAACGACAGTCGGGGCTAAAGGTGTCCGTTGGCTTCTTCAGTGTCACCTGCGCTTTTGAACTCGTGTCCCCTTGGGAAGAGTCCCAAAAGCAGAGCTCCTTCTCTGTCCCAAACCCAGCAGGGCTCGGCTGGCCTTGAGCTCCTGACATTTCCTCTTAAACCGCTGCCCACTGGGAACCGCTCGAGTACCGGCATCCACGGTCACCCCGTCCATAAAGTAAAAAAAGACTGGATTAGATCTGATAACAAAATAGCATTTCCATGTTAAAATAGACCTTGAAATGTCTCTCTTTTTTTTTGTTGTTGTTTTTTTTTTGTTCTTTTTGCTTGGTTTTTTTACAAAACAGGTACAACTGGCGGAGGGTAAAGGTCATCCCAATAAATCTGACACAGTCACTACAGCTCCACGCCAGGTTTGCGTCCCCTGGCTTCCATGCTCCCCTGCCCTCGGGAGCACTGATGCTTCAAGGCTTAAAAAAGTGGTGAAGGGCCGAGTCCGCAGCAGGGCGAGGGCTCCGGATGGCTGCGCTGGGGAGGAGGGCACGGGGCGTCCCCGAGAGCTCTGTCCCCTCCCGGGAGGCTCCGGTGAGCAGGGAGGGCTCTGCCAAGCGGTTCGTGGAGGGCGGGGGTGGCGGGCACAGTGCGGATTGAATACCGTAACAGTACACGAGTGTTAAATGAAACCTCAGTAGCACCATTGCTAAAGCTCCTGCGGAACGGCCCCGCCAGCCCCGGCCGGGCTGGCAGAGCAAAGAATTCCCCTCTGCTCGGTGCTTCCCAAGTCGTGAGCGTGGGGTCGGGACGGGAGGTGCTGTGCGGGCTCCGGGGCTGGGAGCACGGGGAGGAGGGGGCTCCGGGGGCTGCGCCCACCCTCCTCTTCCTCCCGGAAAGCCGCCTCCTCGGCCGGCCGGCTCTGGGTCGGGAAGGGAGGGTTAGAGAGTGACGGCGGCAGGTCCAGGCCCCCGTGGTGGCTCCTGCCTTCAGGTGTCAATGAGCAGGTTTACCACGGCGCGGAGCTTGCAGGCAAACCATCGCCTGAGGGGACAAAAGTATTGGTAATGGAACTGCTCGAACTCTGGGGTCTGGCGGATATCACGGAAAAAGGCAGTGTCAAGGTCGGACTCGGTAAGGACGATCAGGAGGAGGAGCAAAACAAAGAGGAGTCCAACTGTCACAAGGAGCAAACGGAGGACACTTAAAAGAAACTTATTCACCTGTTGGGCCTGTGCCGGCCCCAGGCCGGCGGCGCCCGGGCACAGCGCCCGCAGCTCGCCCTCCGCCTCTGCCGCCGGCGTGCCCGCCTCCGACTCCTTCTCCTCCTCGATGCTGCACGGGGCCCCGTTGGCCTGGCGCGACAGCAGCATCAGCTCCAGGCTGTGCTCGGCCACGGGCGTGGGCAGCACGCTGTCGGCGGGGCTGTAGCTCTCGTCGGCGATCACGGCCACCCGCTCGCTGCTCTCGGCGCGGCCGCTGCGCCCGGGGCCCGCGAAGGCGTCGCCGTGGGAAGCCGAGCGCACCGGGGTCGAGTGGGCGCTGTCACGGAGGGACTCCAGGCCTGGGGAGACAGGGAGGGACAAGGGGACGCTCAGTGGGGCGCAGGGGGTTCCTCTCCACAGCCGGGAGCTGCCCGCACTGCCCCACACCGCTGTGCCCTGCAGGACAGAGCGCGGCGGCTGCCCTGGGTTGCTGCTTCTTGTTGTTGTCACTGTTGGTCCTTCGGGACCTGCAGCCCCTTCAACGCAACCTGTGACTGCGGTGGTGACACCTCAACACCCGCCTGGCTTGGCACTGGCACCGCCAGCCCCTGGCTGCCAGCCGGGACCGCGGCAGGGTCCGGGCTGTTCCGCAGGCGATCACATGCACGTGTGGGCTGTGGCTGCCCTGAGGTGACAGTGACAGTGACAGTGACAGCCCCCCTGGCAGCTGCCCACAGTGCTTGGGGCCCCTCTGCCGCTGGCAGTGCCAGCTGTGGCGCTGCAGCACCACAGGCACCTGCCCGGGACAGGGTGACATGGTGGGACAGGGCAGGGACGGGTGGCAGTGATGGGAGCCCTGTGTGGGAGGTGCATGAGCAGAGGGTCGTGCTGGGCTGCTGGGGGGGTGTCCCCCAGCACGCAGGGGAGGTGTCCCCATCGGTGCAGGAGCCCCTGCAGCACAGGCTGCTCTGAGCTCACCACAAACCAAATGTTTCACATCGCTCACACCCAAGCAGGAGTTGGGGCAGGAGCTGTGTGCCAGCCCCTGTGCCAGCTCCCAGCCCCGTACCAGGCTGAGCTTTGGTCCTTTGTGCCAAGCTAGTCCTGCCCCTACCACCATCTCCTCCAAATCCCCAAACTGCAAGAAACCACACACATAAGGGACTTGTTTCAGGTAGTTCTGGCAGGCGGGGGAGGATAGGAACTCTGCTGTTGCAGCGGCCCCAGCTCCAGGGAGGGTGTCTGAAGGTCATGGTGGGAACCAGCTGGTGCCCAGGGCCACCCTGCAGGCGGCTGGAGAGGGACGGGGCTGGAGCTGTCACCGAGGGAAGAGCACAGCGCACCGAAGCACCTCGACATGCTGTCACCACAGCCTGGCTGCCGGAGGGTGAAGGGGAACACCCGGAGCTCATCCGGCCGCATTCCCGGGGATTTGCAGCCTCTCCTTTGTGAGCGCTGCCCAGATGAGTGCCACAGCAACGCCGTGCTCCCGGGCAGTGAGGAGGGAACACGCTCCCACCCTGCCAGCCCTGCGCTCTCCCCTCTCGTGGGAACGCTCCCCATGGCACCCACTGTGTCCCCGGCACGGGGGACAGCCCCTGAGGGGGTGCCACTGCTCATCCCCACAGTGACAGCAGGGCTGGCCCCCAGACCCAAGCCCTCCTGCCATCTGCTCCCACAGGACTGCCAGCAGAAGCTGGAAAACCCTGGAAATCCGAGTCCAGCCCCACCACCAGAGCTGCTCTGTGGTAGCAACAACCTGGAGTCCAGGAGACCCCAGCCCACGCCCTGCCACGCATACCCTGCACCCCACAGTCCTGCACCCGCCAGCTCAGCAGCTGACTACGGGACCACAGTCCCTGGGAGCCCCGTGGAGCTCCAGGAGCCCCCAGACCCCGCGGCGCAGCGTTACCTGGCTCGGGTGGGTGCCCATGGCCGCAGGGATCGCCGTGGCCGGGGGCAGCGGGGAGCAGGGGCAGGATGCCCAGGGCCCGGGACAGCAGCCGCGGCCCCAGCGCCAGCACCCGCACCCGCACGGCGCGGCAGCAGTGGTTGATGAGCCACAGGTGCACGCTGACCCGCGTCCTGATCCTCACCAGGCACTTCACCATGGTGGCACAGGGCACAGGGAGCGCGGGGACGGCTCTGGGAGCGGCGCTGCGGCCGGCCCGGGGCTCAGCACTATTTTGGGCACCCGCATTCCCGCGGGACCGAGCTGAGGTGAGAGTGAGGAAAAGCAAAGGGGTGGAACCAGCTCGGGGTGATTTATGGTGGGAGGTGATTGAATGCGCTGGCTGCTTCCCAACGGCATCTGGGGGACAGGCTGTCACATGGAACTGGGTGGCAGAGGTGACCCTGTCTGCTTCCATCCCCAAAACTGGCACAGCCACCGACCCAGGGATCCCTTGGTGGAATTAAATCCTGCCCATGGGGCAGACAGTCCCTGTCCCTGCCTGCATTCCAGGACCAGGACCAGGACCAGGACCAGGACCAGGATCGGGGTGGCTGTGCTGGGGCAGGGCTGGCCCCGTCCAGGGGCAGGGAACAGCCATGTCACTGAGGGCTGGACACTGCTGTCACCAACAGGTAACACAGCCGCCACCAGCAGCACAGCCACAGCCCTCAGCACGTCCCCAGCCCCGTGGGGCACCTCCACAGCTGCTCCCAGCGTTTTGCCTTTTGCCAGACCTTCTTCCCAGTGCATCCTCCTCTGACACAGCCCCAGCACGGGGAGGAGCAGCCTCCCTGCTCCAGCGTGGTGAAACACCAGCTTTGCTGAGGACAAGCCACCGGGGCTGCAGCCTCAGCTGGGCATTGTGTGTGTGTGTGTGTCTGTGTGCACATTGTGTGTACATGCATCTGTGTACCTGCGTCTGTGTGTGTACCTGTGTCTGTGTGCACACCTGTGTCTCTGTGCACACTGTGTCTGTGTGCCCCTGTCTGTGTGTCCCTGTGTGTGCCCCTGTCTGTGTGTCCCTGTGTGTGTCTCTGTCCGTGTGCCCCTGTCCCTGCAGGTGCCCAGGTGTGTGTGTTCCCATGCCCAGCCTGTGTCCCTGTGTGTGTCTTCCATGATGGAGATGTGCCCGGCTCTCCTGCAGGTGCCCAGGTGTGTGTGTGTTCCCATGCCGTGATGGAGGGGCAGCTCCTGCTGGGCACCAGCCCGGCCCTGGGGACACGAGTGGGGACAGGGTCAGGGCCAGGACAGAGCCAGCGCTGCGGGCACACGGCAGTGCCCTGGGCACGCTCCCACCCTGGGCACACGGCAGTGCCCCGGCCATGCTCCCACCCCGGGCACACGGCAGGGCCCTGGGCACGCTCCCACCGCGGGCACACGGCAGGGCCCTGGGCACACTCCCACCCTGGGCTCACGGCAGTGCCCTGGGCACGCTCCCACCCCGGCCATGCTCCCACCCCGGGCTCATGGCAGTGCCCTGGGCCCACAGCAGCCCTCTGGCCCCACTCCCACCCTGGGTTCCCACCCCGGGAGCTGCTGCCAGGCTCTCACCGGTGGATCTCGGGGGGCTCCCTCTTGATCTTGGCGCTGGACTCCATCACCTCCTTGGCGACGCGGCCGCTGCAGGTGGGTCAAGAGCAGCACAGGTGAGCACAGGAGCACAGCCCTGGCAGCCACGTGGGCGCCCCAGTACAAATTCCCCAAGCTTCTTCCATGGCTACTGTCATTCTGGCTTCCACTAGATTTTATAACTTCTTATTTTATCTCATTTTCTGCTCTGCAAACCAGCATATTTTCATACTGTACACCCTTCCATCTAGCATTCCCTACAAGTAACTCCTTGAATTCCGAAGGAGATGGTACAAGAGAAGTAACAAAATTACATAGAAAAGTAAAATGAAATTGTGATCAAAGCTACAGGCAGCTGCTTTCTCCTGGTTTGGTAACATGTACAGTAAGCCCACCATGAGAAGCATTGCAGGAAGACTGTTTTTCATGTTCCTGGTTAAAGTAATACCTATAACCCAGTGCTAACATTGGGGTGGATGTTCTGGAGAATGCTTGGTACATGTAGTTCAAGGCACACTTCTCCAGACTTAACAGAGAGGGCCCGTGCACAGCCTGGGCCCTCCCCACACAGCTCTGGGAAAGCACAAATGTTTTCTCCAGGGGAAGCCTGGGCTGACACCTCTGCCACCATATTTTGCTGCTTCCTCTGGCACGGGGTGCTGGGCACCAGGGGTCCCCTCCCCTCAGCTGAGATGGGCACAAGGTGGGCATCCCGGTCCTGCCATGCCAGGCAGGAGGGTGCCAGCACTGTGCACCTCGGCGAGGGGACATCTGGGGCGCCTCATCCTGCACACAGGACGCCCCCAGTCCAGGCCCTCACTCCAGCAGCTCAGTGCAGGAATTTGGGGATAGTGGTGATTCATTCCACACCCCGCTGCTCTCAACCCTCCCGTCCTCCACTCCTGCCCCTCCAAACCCCCGTGAGCTGGGGACAGGGGTGGCCTTTGTGACACAGAGACAGCGGCAGAGGTGGCCTGGTGGGGTCAGTGCTGCAATGGGGGATCTCTGGAAGACCCTGAGATGTCCCTGGGGCACTGCAGCCCCGAGCTGCTCCCCAAGGAGCACACAGGAACACACCCAGCAGCTGTTCCTGCGCAGGATTTACCTGTGCTGGGATTTAACCTGTGCCGGGAGTTACCTGTGCAGGATTTACCTGTGCTGGGATTAACCTGTGCTGGGAGTTACCTGTGCCAGGATTTACCTGCACCGGGATTTACCTGTGCAGGATTTACCTGTGCAGGATTTACCTGTGCCAGGATTTACCTGTGCTGGGAGTAACCTGTGCTGGGAGTTACCTGTGCTGGGATTTACCTGTGCAGGATTTACCTGTGCCGGGATTTACCTGTGCTGGGATTAACCTGTGCAGGATTTACCTGTGCTGGGAGTAACCTGTGCAGGATTTACCTGTGCCAGGATTTACCTGTGCTGGGAGTAACCTGTGCAGGATTTACCTGTGCTGGGATTAACCTGTGCAGGATTTACCTGTGCCTGGGATTTACCTGTGCAGGATTTACCTGTGCAGGATTTACCTGTGCCAGGATTTACCTGTGCCAGGATTTCCCTGTGCAGGATTTATCTGTGCCAGGATTTACCTGTGCAGGATTTACCTGTGCAGGATTTACCTGCACTAGGATTTACCTGTGCCAGGATTTACCTGTGCCAGGATTTACCTGTGCCAGGATTTACCTGTGCAGGATTTACCTGTGCAGGATTTACCTGTAGCGGAAGCGGCTTCCCTTGAAGAACAGGTTGCTGCTGGACACCGTCCGCACCTGGCTCGACTTCTCCAACCTGCAACAGCCCAGGAGCGCTGTGAGAGTCCTGCCGAGCTCTGGGAGCATCCCAGCAGGGCCCCGGGGGTGCCACCCCGCTGCTGGCAGGGCTGGGTGGCACTGCCCGGTAGGACACGGCACCTGCAGCCACACGGCCCATCCCTGCTGGCAGCCAGGGTGGAGCCGGTGCCAGGGCTCGGCAGGGGCTGGGGCCACAGCTCCTGGGGGTCCCCAGGGCCAGCAGTGACCCCATGAGCAGGGACTGGCACTGTCTGGGGCCAGCAGTGACACCCACGAGCAGGGATTGGCATTGTCTGCCCCCCACAGCCTGGGAACTGCAGGGTGACAGACTCGGCCCCTCCTGGGCAGGTGGGCACTCGCCAGGGAGGGTGAAGCTGCCCAGAGGGACCATCCCATCTCGTCCCCATCCCTCGTCCCCATCCCATCTCGTCCCCATCCCACCTCGTCCCCATCCCATCTCGTCCCCATCCCACCTCGTCCCCATCCCATCTCGTCCCCATCCCACCTCGTCCCCGTCCCACAGGAGCTGGCCCCTCACCCCAGGAGTGCCCAGCAGCCCCTCAGGCCAGCCCTGGTGCAGCCGCAGGGTGCAGGACCCAGCAGCGATCCACGGCCACCATTAATCACAGAGAGATTTGTAAAGCAATATTGCAATTTCATTTCGTGTTCATGTAATGAGGAGCGAAACCTGCTGATTGCAGCTGCTGATTGCAGAATTCCCGGTGGGAATGCATCGCATGCTCTGTCTCGCAGCTTGCTGATTAAAATAAAACTCATTACCAGGCACAAAGTGGCCTGGGTTAAGAATGGCACCAACAGGATGGTGCTGCTTGGCATTCCGGGCTTCATCCTAGATAATTAGTTATAATTTCCTGATGGGAGTTTGCTGAGGAGGGATGAGCACAGAGGGGCTGGGAAAGGAGGGCAGAGACCCCATCCAGGGCACCGGTGCTTTTGGTGGCTGGTGGCACTGCCAGGGCCACTGGGACAAGGTGCCACATGGCAGTGAGTGACCACTGGGACAAGGTGCCACATGGCAGTGACTGACCGCTGGGACAAGGTGCCACACAGCAGTGAGTGACCACTGGGACAAGGTGCCACATGGCAGTGAGTGACCGCTGGGACGAGGTGCCACATGGCAGTGAGTGACCGCTGGGACAAGGTGCCACACGGCAGTGAGTGACCACTGGGACAAGGTGCCATGTGGCAGTGACTGACCGCTGGGACAAGGTGCCACGTGGCAGTGAGTGACCGCTGGGATGAGGTGCCACACAGCAGTGAGTGACCGCTGGGACAAGGTGCCACATGGCAGTGACTGACCACTGGGACAAGGTGCCACATGGCAGTGAGTGACCACTGGGACAAGATGCCACACAGCAGTGAGTGACCACTGGGACAAGGTGCCATGTGGCAGTGAGTGACCGCTGGGACAGGGTGCCACATGGCAGTGAGTGACCACTGGGACAAGGTGCCATGTGGCAGTGAGTGACCGCTGGGACAAGGTGCCACACAGCAGTGAGTGACCGCTGGGACAAGGTGCCACGTGGCCAGTGACCGACCCTGGTTCCTGGATGGAGCCCACAACTGGACACCAACCCATGGAGATGCAGCTCACCCCACAAAGCAGCACGTACTTGTAGAAAGCCTGGTTCTCAATCCCACACTTCCAGAGGTGTTTGCAGGCTTCTGGTGTCGGGGCAAAATAGGTGAGAACAATTTTCTTCTCCTAAAGGAGAAAGACAGGGAGTCAGGGGGAGAGCAGGGAGTGGTGCTCAGACAAAGAATGGAGTATTCAGAGCTGGAGAGTGGCACTGGCACGGACAGACCCTGCTCTGGAGCCGTTTGGGATGCAGGGATCAGCCTGGCGCAGCACCTGGTGTGAGGGATGGGCAGATGTGCCCACACCTCCCAGCCTCTGGGAACAGCCAGAAACACAGGGGGTTTAACAATTCCCGCTCCTGTGGGAGCCAACCCCAGCCAGAGGAGCTCTGGCTGGCTTTGAGGGATGATGATGGCAATGCAGAAGCACCTTGGGGATAACGCGAAGGAGGGCACGGCCAGGAGCTGAGGGGCCCTGGCAGAGGCCCCGTGTGGCCTGGCCTGGGGCTCAGGGGGCTGTGGGCTCCAATGCCCACATCTGGGCAGCAGCAGGAGCAGGGAGGTGACCCCAGCAGAGGCACAGAGCTGCAGCTGCTGTCCCCATGTCCCTGCCCTGCAGGGCCAGGGTGATGCTGCTGTCCCATTCCTGGAGAACCCGCTGAAGGGAGGAGCACGCCGCGCCCAGGATGTGCCACGGGAAGGGGCAGCACTCACCTCCTTCTGACTTACGTACAGATAGAAAGTCTTCCCTTCGAATTTCATCTTGGTCACCTCGTTCCTGGAGGGACAAGGACAGGCAGGTGGGAGCTGTGCCAACCCAGCCCAGAGCCCACCAGCACTCCCAGAGCCTGTTTTCCATCCCAGGAGGTGCTGCAGGGTGCTGAGAGCAGCCCTGGCTCACAAACCTGTGGCTGGAGCGGGGACAGCCCTGGCTGGAGCTGGGGGTCAGCGGGGGCTCACCCACAGGCACTGGCGGTGCCAGCTGCCAGGGACACCCCGGGCACCACTGGGCATCCTGCAGGGACCCAGCGACAGCTGAGAAGGCTCCCGGGGGCTGGGGGGGCTTGGGATGCGGTTGGCATGGGGACAGTGGAGTTTAATGGGGATAAATGCAGGGAGCAATGACCTGGGGCAGCAGAGCTCTGGGGGCACCGAGCACTGCCCAGTGCCCACACAGCTGGCCACCCCTCGGCCACCCCGGGGAGGGAGGGGAGCCCCTGGGGGGAAACCACCCCCGGGAGTGAACTCACACTGGGAGTGACTGGGAGTGAACTCACACTGGGAGAGCTCACACTGGGAGTGAACTCACACTGGGAGTGAGGGGGGAGTGAACGCATACTGGGAATGAGCTCACACTGAGTGAGCTCACCACCTGATGAGGTGAACTCACACTGGCAGTGAGCTCACCACCTGATGAACTGAACTCACACTGGCAGTGAGCTCACCACCCGATGAGGTGAACTCACCACTTGATGAAGTGAACCCTCTTGTTGCCCTGCAGCACGACGAAGCCGAAGGGGGTGAAGGCCAGGAAGGCGGCGTTGCCGGACACGTCCTGCAAGGAACAGCCAGGGCTTGTGCAGCTGCTGGCCACCAGCACAGCTGGCACGTCACTGTGCCCGCAGCCCCAGAGCCGGGCACTGCGCTGCCCTGAGTGCCAGCGCTGCCAGCAGGGTGCCACAGTTATCTGTTATCGTCTACATTAAATACCATATTGGCATTTATAGAATTCATGTTATTAATATAGTACCATGTTATAATTGTTGCAATTAATGTGTATTTATATATATTATATATTTATTATTTATTCTTTATATATATACAATATATTATATATTTATATACATAAATATATATGTATATATTTTAAATATATATACTAAATATATTACTCCATATAAGTATATATAATTATTATACAAATATATGCTATTTATGTGGTATATATAATTGCCAGAATATATATAGTTCAATATGGTTATTTATTATGTTATCACAGAATATTCTGAGTCTGTTATCATCTACATTAAATGTCTTATTGACATTTATAGAATTCCTGCTATTAATATAATACCATGTTGTAATTGTTGCAATTAATGCATATTTTTATATATCTATTTATGTATATATAGAAACTATTATTCTATGTAAGTATATATAATTGTTATATTATTGTTTATAATATTGTTTATAATTGTTTATTTGGTATATATAATTACTATAATATATATATAGTTTAATATGGTTATTTATTATCATCTGTTATCTGTTATCATCTACGTTAAATGTCATATTGACATTTATAGAATTCCTGCTATCAATATAATACCATGTTAAAATTGTTGCAATGAATGTGTATTTATATGTAGAGTTATATTACTCTGTGTAAGTGTATATATAATTGTTATATAGATATATGCCATTTATTTGGTATATATAATTACTATAATATATATAGTTTAATTTTGTTATTTATTATATTATCACAGAATATCCTGAGTTGGAAGGGACCCACAAGGATCGCTGACGTCCAAGTCCTAAATATATATATATTATATATAGCAATTAGCCCAGAACACGATAACCCCCAGCTGTACTCACCTCCCTGGGAGCCCTGCCCAGCCAGTGCCCAGGTGGCACCGAGCCAGTCCAAACCCAGCAATCAGTGCCAGCCCTTCAGCCCATCCCAGTCCAACCCAGCAATCAGTGTCACATTTAGCCCAGTCCCAGTCCAAACCCAGCAATCAGTGCCAGCCCTTCAGCCCCAGTCCAGTCCAAACCCAGCAATCAGTGCCAGTCCCAGTCCAAACCCAGCAATCAGCCCATCCCAGTCAGTCCAAACCCAGCAATCAGTGCCAGCATTCAGCCCATCCCAGTCCAAACCCAGCAATCAGTGCCAGCCCTTCAGCCCAGTCCCAGTCCAAACCCAGCAATCAGTGCCAGCCATTCAGCCCATCCCAGTCCAAACCCAGCAATCAGTGCCAGCATTCAGCCCATCCCAGTCCAAACCCAGCAATCAGTGCCAGCCCTTCAGCCCAGTCCAGGGCTCCCAGAGACAGGCTGAGCTGTAAAGCCCCAAGGAGCTGTGGATCAGCAGCACTGGCTGGATCCATCCCGGGGGGTTTGGCCAGCAGATCCCCGGAGGGCTTTCGAGGGTGCTCAGAAGCAAAAAGTCCATCTCAGCTGTCAAGGCTGAATGGCCAAAGGAAGGCAGAGAGTGCTGAGCCTCAGCCCCACACCTGCACACCAAGGGGGCAGCCCAAACTCATCCCCTGCCTGGCACAGGGGGGACATTCCTGCCTGGCACAGGGGGGATGCTCCTGCATGGCACGGGGGGACGCTCCTGCCTGGCACGGGGGGATGCTCCTGCCTGGCACAGGGGGATGCTCCTGCCTGGCACAGGGGGGACATTCCTGCCTGGCACAGGGGGATGGCACGGGGGACGCTCCTCCTCCTGGCACAGGGGCCTCCTGCCCCAGGCAGCCACAGCCCAGGCCTGGCTGCCCAAAGGGCTTTGGCTCTTCCCCAAATCTGGGAATAGCTCCAGGGAAGGAAGCAGAGTCTCAGCAGAAGGATGTATCCTCCTGGGGGTGCCAAATGGGGCACAGGGCCCTACAGGGGCTCAAAAAAAAGTGTGGATGTGGCATTCAGGGACATGGATAGTGGTGGCTTTGGATTCGATGGCCTTTGAGGGCTTTTCCAACCAAAACCATTCCATGGTTCTCTTTGGCCAGGCCAGAAGTTCTGTCCATCACAAGAAACTGAGAAATAGAGGGACCCCTGCTGTTCTCTCACACAAAAACACACACATTCCTACAGGGATTTACATACAAAACCAGTACCAAGGACAGCCCAGGACCCAGTGAGCCCTGCCTAAGAGAGGAAGATCTTTCTCTGTGTTTGTTTTTGGAGTACTATGAGAGTACCATGAGAACTTCAGACAGGATTGAGTCAAGGGACACTGAACTGAGAATGGCTGCTGAAGGAAAAACCCCTCATCCAAACTTCACAGCCCACTGGGGAAGAGAGACCAGAAGAATCAGCTTCATTTAGCTTTGGTTTCCAGGTCCTTTAAGCACATTAACAGCAGCTCTTGATGAATTAGGCAAATTCTGCTGATAGACATACAAGAGTGCATGTTTGTCCTCATAGGAACATTAATTAGTGTGACTCAAATATGTTCAAAAGGTTCTTTAAGTAAAAAGATGGCAATTACCTGACTTGAGCAGCAAAGGGCACAGGTGGGGGGCTGCTGGCAGGACCACTGCTTCAGAGGGAATTCAGAGCAAAGAAACCTCTTGGGTGCTCAGAAACTGCCCAGAAACGGGGAACCCCCCAGATTTACTGCAACTGTGTGTTTATGTGGCACAATCCAGGGAAAAGCCCCTGGGGAAAGCCACAGCACAGGCACTGCCTGAGAGCAGAATTTGCTCTGTATCCCACGTCCATCTGCATGTGATGGGATTACCAGGGAGCAGAGAGCCACAGGCAGTGACATCCTCAGTCAATAAAGAGCATTTCCAGCAGCAAACTGGATTATGGGCTGGGCAGGGCAGAGGGATGGGCTGTCCCAGCTGGATTAGTGCCTGGTGGCTCCTCAGCCACGTCACTGACCTTGCTCTTGCCTCCGAGTCCTGCTTCTGCACGAGGGCATCGACCACCCTGTCCCGGCTGTCTGTGCTGAAAACGCTTTCCTGGAGCTGCCCTGGGAGGTTCCAGAGCACTGGAGCACCCTTCCCTCTCCCCTGGTGCCCCCACCCTGGCCAGGGATGGGGCCGAGGCTGAGCAAGGCTGACGGCCCCAGCACAGCCCCCTGAGCACAGCCCCAGAGCTGCTGGCAGGTGACAAATGCACTGGGGACAGTCCCCAGCCCTCAGCTGGTCATCAGAGAGGAGCCCAACCCCAGCAACAGCCTCAGGAACGGGTTCAGGAGCTGCTTTACCTTGCACGGGTGCGGGTCAACCCCGTAGGTCTCCAGAGTCTGGGCTTTCCTGAGGAAGTTCAGCTCTGAAGTGGCTGGGGTCTGCCCACTGCAGGAGGGAAAGAAGAACATGCCATGGCAGACAGGGAGCTGAAGGGCAGCTGCAGGGACTCTGCTCACGAGGGAGCATCAGCCACAGCACATTCCCATGGCGTTTTTACGGGATCAGCAGGAGCCCAGCACTGGAGCCTGGCCCACCCTCTCCTGCCTGCTGCACCCACAGCAGCCACGCTGAGCTGGCAGCACTGGCAAGGGTCACAAGGCACCTGCCGAATTTAGGGATGGATTCCCTATTTGCAGCACAAACACTGGAGGGGAAGGAAAGGGGAGCTTGGTGGCAGAGGGCAGCAGCCCCTGGCCCATAAGGACACAGCTCTGATGGGTTTTTGGGAAGATAAACCCACCTCCCTCCCTGGGAACCCTTTGGGACACAGCTCCAGAGGCACCAGCAGTGCCATGGGATAATGGGGATGGCTGATGGTGTCTACAGCTCACGTCCCTGGAGAGGGTGAGGGCAGCAGGGGTTTGCGAGGGGTCCTTGTCCCCCTGAAGGTCACTGCCCCCATGAAGGTCCCTGTCCCCATGAAGGTCCCTGTGCCCATGAAGGTCCCTGTGCCCATGAAGGTCCCTGTGCCTATGAAGGTCCCTGTCCCCCTGAAGGTCCCTGTGCCCATAAAGGTCCCTGTGCCCATGAAGGTCTCTGTCCCCCTGAAGGTCCCTGTGCCCATGAAGGTCCCTGTCCCCCTGAAGGTCCCTGTCCCCACAAAGGTCCCTGTCCCCATGAAGGTCCCTGTCCCCACAAAGGTCCCTGTGCCCATGAAGGTCCCTGTCCCCCTGAAGGTCCCTGTGCCCATGAAGGTCCCTGTCCCCCTGAAGGTCCCTGTGCCCATGAAGGTCCCTGTCCCCATGAAGGTCCCTGTCCCCATGAAGGACCCTGACCCCATGAAGGTCCCTGGGCCGTGCTGGCTGAGGCAGGAGCAGGTCCCAGCTGGATGTGACACATGAGTGACAATCCCGAAGGGGGACAGAGGTGCTCTGGGTGTCACTGACCCCGCAGCTGCCCTACCTCAGCTCTGACTTGTGGATCTCTGCGATTTTCCTCTCCAGCTTCTCCGAGTGCTTGGGGAAGAACTGGAACTTGGAGCTGTAGCCCTCTGGGTGCTTCCCCGGGTCGTAGTCCCCAATCTCAGCTGGGGGGAGACAGATCCAGTGGGGAAGGGCAGCAGGACCAGAGCACAGCGTGCATCCCCATCCCCATCCCAGCCCAGGAATGCCCTCCCGCCCCGCTGCTTCCCGCTGCAGGGATCCTTTGCCAGGGTTCCACTGCATCCAACTCATTTTGCTGTTTGTGTGGCAGCCACCTGGCAGCAGATGGTCACTGTCCCGAATTTATTAATTCCTCAAGCTGCAGGAGCAGGCAGGAGGGCAGGGGCTGCTCCTGGGGACACCCACCCTGTGCAGGTGTGGCCTGGCAGGTGAGCGCCCAGCACCCATCCTCACCCCCCCAGCCCAGCCCAGGTGGGTGCCCCGGTCACTGCAGGTGCAGGGAGCTGCTGTGGGTGCAGGATGGCAGGGGCCTGGCAGGGGCCTGGCAGGGGGAAAGGGAGTCCCTGCGGTCCCAGAGCCTCACCCTGCAGGATGTAGGCAGCCAGCAGCGCCGCGTCCGACGTCTTGCACAGCAGCCGGCCGTGGTACAGATCCCTCTTGATCTGCAGGAAAACCAGGTACCTGGGCACAGGGGGAGAGTTCTTCATTAGGCACAACTCAAATTACCCAAACAGCCCGTTTGGACACGGAACACCTGCCACCAGGCGCTTGCTCTGGCACCTCTCCCCCAGCAGCCCAACGTGGCATTGCTGGGCTGGCCCTGGCCAGGTCTCATGATCTAGAGCCCACCAGTGCCTGCTGCATTTCCCCTGGCCATTCAGCTTCCCCAAAACGTGATTTTCTCCTTCCCAAACTTTTTGTGTCCTTCTACGTCTCGGTGTATTCACCCATGTCCCTCCTGCGTGCTCGCTGCACCACCCGGGGCCAGCTGCCTCCTGCGCTCCCCATCCTGTCTCTGTGCCCAGCTAAAGGACAAAATACGTTGGAAAAGTTACACATTCCAATAAATTTAAACCTAAGTAACGTTTTGGGCTGCGTCATGTGGCGTTTGGGAAAACCTTTAGCTGGTAAAACATAAGTCATGAGGGAAGGAGCAAAATGGAGCGCTCAGAAATGAATTTAAATAACCAGACTTGCACTCTGCAGTCCTCAGTCACGCCTCATTGCTCAAATCTGAGTTTATGATGAGGTAAACCATTAATTTTCACAGATAAAATACATTAAAGAGAAATCTTGGTATTAGAGTGCAGTCAGCCCAGGGAAAAGTGAATTTTAAGCCCGGGTTCCAGCTGCAGCAAGCAGGAGCAGCTCGCCTGCATGGGGGCCTCAGCCTGGACCTGTGGGGGTGGCAGAAGGCAGAGTCAGATCAGGTTTTGGGAGGAAATTTTTCTCTGTATTGCACGCCCTGCCACG
Source organism: Emberiza elegans (assembly GCA_024865655.1). Classification (NCBI taxonomy): domain Eukaryota; kingdom Metazoa; phylum Chordata; class Aves; order Passeriformes; family Fringillidae; genus Emberiza; species Emberiza elegans. Next base: position 549,303 of record JALJVW010000398.1, read on the forward strand.
GGCAGGGCCTCACCCCCCTGGCAGAGAAGGATTTCTCCCCATATCCCATCTCAGCCTGCCCCTGGCACTGGGAAGCCGTTCCCCCTGGCTGGCACTGCGGGCTCTCAGGTCCCGTGGGAGGGACCCCTTTGGCCCCGGGAGCTCTCAGATGTCCCCTCAGAAGGTGCCAGCTCAGAACCCTCCTGTGCAGTCTCCAAGCAGAGCACCCAGGGGCTCAGGGCTGCTGGGGACCCACAGCTCAGTTTCCAGGGCTGCTCCGTGGGGCTCTGGTGTCCTTCCTGCTGGCAGGCAGAGCAGCACGAGGAGCCCCTAAAGATAGAACTGAGGAGAGGCTGTGCTGCCAGCCCTGTGCAGCGCTGCCGACGTCACAGGGACACGCTGGCTGCTGCAGGGGGCTGCAGGGACCCCAGCCTGGGCTGCAGGGACCCCAGGGGCTGCAGGGACCCCAGGGGCTGCAGGGACCCCAGCCTGGCTGCTGCAGGGACCCCAGGGGCTGCAGGGACCCCAGCCTGGCTGCTGCAGGGACCCCAGCCTGGCTGCTGCAGGGACCCCAGGGGCTGCAGGGACCCCAGCCTGGCTGCTGCAGGGACCCCAGGGGCTGCAGGGACCCCAGCCTGGCTGCTGCAGGGACTCCAGGGGCTGCAGGGACCCCAGGGGCTGCAGGGACCCCAGGGGCTGCAGGGACCCCAGCCTGGCTGCTGCAGGGACCCCAGGGGGCTGCAGGGACCCCAGGGGCTGCAGGGACCCCAGCCTGGCTGCTGCAGGGACCCCAGGGGCTGCAGGGACCCCAGCCTGGCTGCTGCAGGGACCCCAGGGGCTGCAGGGACCCCAGCCTGGCTGCTGCAGGGACTCCAGGGGCTGCAGGGACCCCAGGGGCTGCAGGGACCCCAGCCTGGCTGCTGCAGGGACCCCAGGGGCTGCAGGGACCCCAGCCTGGCTGCTGCAGGGACCCCAGGGGCTGCAGGGACCCCAGCCTGGCTGCTGCAGGGACCCCAGGGGCTGCAGGGACCCCAGCCTGGCTGCTGCAGGGACTCCAGGGGCTGCAGGGATCCCAGGGGGCTGCAGGCACCCCAGCCCTGCCCAGCACAGCAAGGACACACGAGCTGGGGACGTGCTGGGGCAGGGCACAGTGCCTGCCCTGAACTGGCGCAGCCTGAGCAGCAGGGATTGTGCCACGGAGCCGGGGCTGTGCTCTGCCCTGCAATGTGGGTCTGGAACTGACTGCACCCAAAGACCAAGCCAGGGACTTTAATCACAGAGCCCAGGGATGGCTCAGGCTGGAAAGGGCCTCAAAGCCCATCTCATCCCACCCCTGCCATGGCAGGGACACCTTCCACCCTCCCAGGCTGCTCCAAGCCCAATGTCCAGCCCGGCCTTGGGCACTGCCAGGGCTCCAGGGGCAGCCCCAGCTGCTCTGGGCACCCTGTGCCAGGGCCTGCCCACGCTCAGCCTGGGCTCCCCACCAAACACAGCAGCTCCAGGTGCTCACCCAGCTCAGGTGGGCACTCCTGTGCTTTCCCCCCACAGCAGGAACAATCCCAAAGCACCCAGGCTGGCTGGGAAATCCCGATGGCTCAACAAAAGGAGCCTGTGCCCTGTCCGTGTGCTCCTGCCCTGGCTGCTGGGGCTGGGCAGGCCCCTGGCAGTGCCATCCTCACCTGGTGATCTCCTCCTTCAGCGCCGCGGGGTCCGTGGGGTAGAACTTGACTCGGAAGCACATGGTGAAGGGGGGCTGGGCTGCAGAGAGCAGGGACAGGTGTCACACAGGCCAGGGCTGTCCCCTGCACCTCCCTGCCCGAGCCAGGTCACACTGGGGTCCCTCCTGCCCTGCTCCCCCCAGGTAAGGAGGGGCAGGCACTCCTCACCGCAGGGCCGTGGCGAGGGCAGGTCCCTGACAGAGCTGTGGGGGAGTGCCCGTGGCTCTGTGCCCACCACCCAGCCCAGTGCCCAGTGCCCAGTGCCCAGTGCCACCTCCTCACCCCACCCCTCCTGTCCTGCTCCCCCTGGAGCTGCTGCCCTGCGCTGGCTGTGGGGCTGGTGGGGATAACCCCGCTCCCAGCCCACCAGAACAGCCTCCGGGGGAGCTGCTCCTGGCACAGGGGCTGGGGACTGACCCGAGGGGCAGGCACGAGAAAATGGGCATACACCTAAGGCGGAAGGAGCAGAGCCTGCCCGGACCTCCTGCAACACTCACCCCGCATCTGCTTCACAACCGACTTGGTGAACTCCAGCCAGTGCTGCAAGGAAAAAAAGGCACTTAACGCCTGACAGCCGTGACTGGGTAAGGTGGGGAGGGTGAGGAAGAGGAGGGTCCTGCTCTGGGTGAGAAAAGCCCTCTGAGTGTGGGTGAGCGGCCCCGGAAGGGAGCAGGAGGCTCGGAAGGTCCCATCCGCAGTGAGGGAACGGCTCCGTGCCAGCTCCTGGCCCAGCATCGGCTGCTCCCTGTGACAGCAGCAGCAGAGGAGCCCCGGGAGCAGGAATTGGCTGTCCTGTGCCTTGTACTGATCGGTGGGGAGCGCAGCACGGGGCTGCTATCCATAGCTGCTATCCATAGCTGCTATCCATAGCTGCTATCCATGGCTGCTATCCATAGCTGCTATCCATAGCTACTATCCATAGCTACTATCCATAGCTGCTATCCATGGCTGCTATCCATAGCTGCTATCCATAGCTGCTATCCATAGCTGCTATCCATAGCTGCTATCCATAGCTGCTATCCATAGCTGTGCCTGCACAGCATTGCCGTGCACAGCCTCGGGGCTCTAAGGGCAAGGAGGGACTGCAGGGACCCGCAGCTCGTTCTGCACCAGCCCAGCCCGGGCAGGGGGCTCTCTCTCACCCGTTGCTTGTCGGGGTCCACAAAGCGGATGCCGAAGTAATCCTTCTCCAGCAGGTTCAGGTGGTGGCACAGGAGGTCGAACAGGTACTGGCCCTTGGCATCTCTCTGCAGGACAAGCAGGGTCAGTGACAGCACGGGGGCGGTGGGGCAGAGCCCGGGGATGTGCGTGGGGGTCGGAAGCTCGTGAAGCGACACCAAGGACGGCCCAAACCCCGCACAGCTCCCGGTGTGACGTTCTGGGCTCCGGGCCCTTCTCGCATCCCACCCGAGGGGCGGCTGAGTCGGTGATGCCCCGTAAGAAGCGATGAAAACCCCCAGGCCCAGGTGGGAATGTCCCGATGGCTCCCGGGGAGGCCGTTTCACACCTGAGCCGGCTGTGTAGGGGCGAACATCGCCCTGCTAAGAAGCATTATCCCCCTTCAGGATCTGCTCCGCATCGGCCTCTCCTCTCCGGTCTCCACACCCAGCCCGTCGCCAGACCAGGGTGGGTTTGTGTGGTCAGCCCCCTCTGCCCCCGGGCTGCTCCTGCGCGGAGATTTGGCCACCGCCTCCCCAGAACTCTCCTCCTCCTCCTCCTCCTCCTCCCGTTGGGCCGGGGGCTGCAGACCCCCGCTGCTGAGCCAATGGGCCGTGGTTGGGGCCGTCACCGCCTCCCGTCCCGCCTCCCCCGAGCCCCCTCCCGGCTGATGCGTTCCCTCTCCGGCAGCCCCGGTGCGCGGAGCCGCCGCATCTCCGCCGATCAAAGGCTGCTCCTGACACCGCTGCCTGCTTCCTTCCGCGAACACGCCGCTTCCTGACAAATACACGGCACACGCGCCTGATCTGATCAAATGAGCGCGTTATCTGATCAAACGGGCGCTCGGCAGCCGCAGGCTGCGGAGGGGGAACCCCACGGGACGCAGGAGCCCGTGCCTGGGGCTCGGTGCCGCGCAGGAATGTGTTTGTGCTGTAAATAAAGAGGGTTTCGCCTCGCACGGGCTGAGCAGCCCCAGCCCGGAGCCCGGCCCTGTTACCGAGGGTGGAAAAGCCCCCCGAGAGCACCGAGCCCAACCAGCCCCAGCCGTGCCGAGGGCAGCACCAACCCGTGCCGCAGGTGCCACATCCGCACGGCTTCCAACCCTGCGGGGCCGGGGCCTGCAGCCCTGCCCCGGGCAGCTGGAGAGCCCCTGGCACCGCGGGGTTCCTCCAGTGCCCGGCCCGAGGCCGCTCCCTGTCCTGGCCCTGCTCCCTGGGGCACAGCCCGACCCTCTCGGGGTCCCTCCTGCTCCCAGGGCCCCCTGGGCCCCCTTTGCTCCAGCCCTTTCTCCACGGCTGTTCCCTGGGCTCGGAGCTGCTGCTGCTGCAGCCCAGCCGAGCATCCCCGCTGCTGGCCCGGCCTGCACGGGATCCGGGAGCTCGAACTCCTGCGTCATTCTGTGAGGAGACACAAAGAACATTCGGTCATCTCTGCCTCGGGCAGAACAAAGTGCGGAAACCTCTGTGTGCGAAGCCGCGAGCGTGAACGGGGGAGACGCTGGCACTCGGAGGTCAGATCCGCGTTCACCCGGCACCGACCCCGGCCTCGACGCTGTCTCTTTGGCTGTGGCGGTGTCGAAGGCCGAACTTCGGTCTCGCAGACAAATTAATAAATCTTTGCTAAATTTGTGACAATTTTGGCTCAGGGTTTAATAATTTTAACAATTCCCAGCTGGACCCCAAGGAAGGACGGCCAGCCCCACCTGGGGCCGCTGCTGCGGGATTGCAGCACGGATTGCACATCCCCAGCATCCCCAGCATCCTGTCCCTCCTCAGGGCAGATCTCACAGGGACGTGCTCGAGGCTGCTCTCCCTTCCCTGCCCCAAACCAGCACGGAGCCGCAGAGCGCTCTCCTCTGCCATCTTCACGGAGGAACTGCAGGGCAGGACAAAGCAGACACCCCCCGGTGCCTGGGATGTGGTGAAAGTGTGAAACCACGGATGGCATTACAGGGAAAATGCTCCCTCTTTGATCTCTCTAACTTGAATTAAACATATTCTAAATTAATCATTAGCAGAATGTCTTTCAGGAAATTATCCGAACTGCCTTTACAAATCACGACTTAAAAGAGCTCCCATTGCATAACACCGGCTTAAATAGTCCATGTTTGGATCTTTACACGTTCTCACTAAAATGAGACTGCTGTCTGTCTGCAGGATTTGAGGTCAGCCTTCCGGGGTGCCCAGGCTGATGGGAGACCTTGGGCAGCCTCTGGCACACGCTGGGGTGCCACGTGCCGGGCTGGCACCAGGGCCCGCTCCCAGTGCCAGCACCTGCCAAGGGCTCTCCGTGCCTGAAGGTGCCTCCGAGGGAGCCAGGGAGGGACTCTCAGTCATGAACTGCATGACAGGCACCAGTGACAATTGGGGAAAGGCTGCCCACTGCCAGAGGGCAGGGATGGGTGCGATACTGGGAATCGGGAGTTGTTCCCAGTGAGGGTGGTGGGGCCCTGGCACAGGGCGCCCAGAGCAGGGTGCCAAACTTTAAGAAGATTAAAGTAACCTTGCATTCTTTGCTTTCCTAAGCTTCTCAGCCAAAATTAGGGTCATCCACAGATAGAAAAATAAATGAAAAAAAAAAAAAGAGAGAGATTTAAAAATAGCAGCTCATCTGCAAATGAGCAGAGGGCTCAGTTCAGGCAGGAGCCTTCAGTCCCAGCCCAGCGACTGAGACCGAGCCCTGTCCCCAAGTCCTGGCTGCAGAGATGGGAGGCACAGCCACTTTCCAGACCATTTTCCCCGTGCCATGGCAGGGCTGTTTCACTCCAGCTCTCATGCAGGTGCGGCACAGCCCCAACCCCAAAGCTGTGGAAACATCTTCACTTCCCAGCCTGCCTCCAGACCCGCTGCCACCCACCCCTGCCACCTCCACAGCCCCTGCAGCATCCCCTGAGCCAGCCCCAGCCCCTGCAGCATCCCCTGATCCAGCCCCAGCCCCAGCCCAGCATCCCCTGATCCAGCCCCTGCAGCATCCCCTGATCCAGCCCCAGCCCAGCCCAGCATCCCCTGATCCAGCCCCAGCCCAGCATCCCCTGATCCAGCCCCAGCCCAGCCCAGCATCCCCTGATCCAGCCCCTGCAGCATCCCCTGATCCAGCCCCAGCCCCTGCAGCATCCCCTGATCCAGCCCCAGCCCAGCCCAGCATCCCCTGATCCAGCCCCAGCCCAGCATCCCCTGATCCAGCCCCAGCCCCAGCCCAGCATTCCCACTCCTGGGGCTCAAATGCCACGTTCCCCCCCAGCTGCTCCATGGATTAAGCCCAGGATTTACAGAAGCAATGGAAGCAGCTGAAAGCGGCTCCTTCCTGCGTTATTTGGGTTGGAAATCTCCTTGTGGGCTGCCCACTCGTCCCTGCTTCCTGAGCTTAGGAGGAGATTATTTTTTTAAAGGAAACCGTCAAAAACAGTCTATTTTACAAAGTGAAGTTTAAGCTTAAGTCTCTTTGGCAGCAACATCTGAGCTGGGAGAGATCAAAGACCCTCCAGCTCCACTGCCAACATGAAGAGATTTTCCCCAGCAATTTGAGTGCAATATTGTGGTTTAAATGCTTCATTTTCCAAGTTCAGCCCCGTGCTGTAGGAGCCCGGGATTTATCATCCCTCAGACAAAGTTAATGTTGGCTCTGCAGGCAGGGCCAAGTCCTGACTGACAGCTCTCGGCCCTCACCGTGAGCCAGAGCCTCTGCTAAGCCCTGGAACGAGGAGGAAATGGGCAAAAATAGGCCTGAGAACATTCATTTGCGGGCAGGGGATAAGCAGCCCTGAAATCCAGGAGGACAGCTGGAGCAGAGCGCTCCAAGGGATCCCTGCCTGCCCCAGGAGGGGCTGGGGGACACGAGGGCTGGGGAGGGGCTCCCAGGGACAGGGCAGGGCTGGGGCTGTGCCTGCACCTCCAGGTGAGGGGGGCAGGAGGGATCCGGGACTGAGGGGAGAGGGCTTGGGTGGGAAGGGGCTTAGAGACCCCCCTGCCATGGCAGGGACCCCTCCCACTGCCCCAGGTGCTCCCAGCCCAGTGCCCAGCCTGGCCTGGGGCACTGCTGCTCTGGGCACCTGTGCCAGGTGCCCACCCTGCCAGGGAACAATCCCTGCCCATCTTCCCCTGAGCACTGCCAGCTTGAAGCCGTTCCCCGTGTCCTGTTAAGATGACAAGAACAGATGCCCTGGGAGCCATAGGTGAAGGCAGAACCTCAGGGGGTTGCCCACCTGCCCAGCAGAGCCCTGCCCACCCAAGGAGACTCGGGAAGGAAAAGGGCTTTTACATAACTCCAGTGTAATCCTGTTATATTTATAGCATATGCATTTCAGTATTAATTCCCTGTTATCTCTAATCCTTCCTCCTCGCTGACACAGTAATTTCTGTCTTCAAGACTTATCTGGGCAGTTGGATCCAGAAGTTTATAACGCTCCTGAGGAGGAAAGTTCCTAATGAAGGGCCCCACGGAGCCTTAAACTCCAGATTATCGATTCTCCTCTTAATCCTCAGCAGGTTTCCAAACCTTTGACATGCTGGCGTATGCAGAAGGTTCCACAGGCTCTCCATCAGGAATTTCAGCCTCTGATGTCCTCATTTAGCAAAGCCTGCAGTGGGACAGCAGTTGGGTGCGTTTTTACCCCCGTTAATAACCAGGAACTTGTGCCAGGAGCATTTCCCAGCTCCCACAGCACCTGGGGAGGGTTTGTCTCTCTCCGGTTTTCCTGACAGCTTCCAAGGGCTTTGCAAAACTTAACTCTGTGCTTTCCCTGGGGCTTGCCCAGCCCTGCAGCTCTGCAGGCACAGCCCTGGGGCAATGGCAGCTCCCAGCAGGGAGCAGGACTCGGCTGGAGAAGAGGAGAGAGGAGAGAGAAGAGAGAAGGAGAGAAGGAGAGAAGGAGAGAAGGAGAGAGAAGAGCCATCCCTCCTGCCCACCCACCTGCCCAGAGGGGCTGGGGTCCCGGGGGTCCCTGCAGCCTGCTGGGGGTGCTGGGAGCTGGGATGATGCTGCACAGCTGCTCCCTGCCCTGCAGCACTCCCAGGGGCTGGGACAGAGCCTGGCAGGGTGAAAGGCTCCTCTCGGCTCCTCTCGGCTGAGCCCCAGCTCTCCCAGCTCCCACCCGTCCACCCAGCAGGGCAAGGCAGGACATCCCCACCTCTGAACCCTGTCCTGGACAAGCTCCTGGCTGGCACCAGCCTGGATCCTGCATGGACTCATGGAGGATGCAGGCAATATTCTGAATATTCTCCAGCCCCGAGAGCTCTCCACAAGCCAGCCCTTCCCTCCCGGTGACTGATGACACGCCACCTTCACTCTGCTGCCACGCAGCTTTTATGAATTACATTTAGGATTTATAACTCTATAATTGAGAGGCACAGAAAACCTCTCTCCATAAAGCCAAATTGGTTTTTCCAATAACTCAAACTCCCTTCTTTCATTCATGCAGCCTGGAGTGGCTCCATGTGGCTCTTGTTGAATTTGGCACTCCCCTGCCATCAGCATGCTAAAGGCCCTGGGCACAACCGGCTCCGGTGTGGATTGTTTAGAGGCCAATAAACGTGTTCGGAGAGACCGTGCCATGCATGGCTCTCCTCAGGTGCCAGCCCTGCCTGCTGCGGGCAGGAGGCACCTGGAACACTCTGCCAGTGGAGCTGGGAAGGGAACGGAGCACCGGGAGGGGCTGGGGGAGCTGGGAAGGGGCTCAGCCTGGAGGCTGCTGCCACACACTGTCCCCAAACAGCCCCAGATCCAAACATGGTCCCCAGGGTCCCCAAACAGCCCCAGGGTCCCCAGGGAGGCTATGGTCCCCAAACTGTCCCCAAACAGACCCAGGGTCCCAGGGCTGCTGTCCCAAACTGTCCCCAAACAGCCCCAGGGTCCTGAGGCTATGGTCACACACTGTCCCCAAACAGCCCCAGGGTCCCCAAACAGCCCCAGGGTCCCAAGGCTATGGTCACACACTGTCCCCAAACAGCCCCAGGGTCCCCAGACAGCCCCAGGGTCCTGAGGCTATGGTCACACACTGTCCCCAAACAGACCCAGGGTCCCCAGACAGCCCCGGGGTCCCAAGGCAGCCCCGGGGTCCCGAGGCCACCCTGGACCAACCACCCCTGGCCGTGGGGCTGGAGGGGATGCTGAGCACCCCTCCAGGCTGGAATGAGCCCTTTGACTCGCTCGCACTGCACAAGTGCCCCCAAAGCCTTGTTTCTGGATTGCAAAACCAGTGGAATAGTTGAGTATGAGCTGTCAGACTGAAGCCCCGGGCCAGCAGTGCCAGCCGAGCAGTCCATCCCGTGAGAGGGGTGCCCTGCAGCCCCTGCCTCCGCCTGAACCAGTGCCAAGGGTTGCAGCTTGCCCCAGATGATTTCCCAGGAAAGATGTGGATCCCTGCAGGGGAGTGCGCGGGGTGCTCCGCCCATGCTTCCCATTTAATACCAGAGCCAAAATAAGACAACAAAATAAGGGAAAATCCTGACTGCAAACAAAGGGCAGACGCTCAAAACCCCAATTCAGACTGAAAACTAACAACAGGTTCAAAAATAATTCATATTTCCATCTCCCAGAACTGTACTTCAAGGCTAAAGAGCATCGTGCACCAAGAGAGGAGCTGGAGCATGTGAGTGAGGCAAAGCAGCTCTGATCCGTGCTGCAGGAATGGCCATATGTGGAACCCTTCTGGGAGACCGCAATCAGTCAGATTAACATGATAATGAACTCTGATTTGCCCAGCCACGGCAGCATCTTTGTCCAGGGAGAAGTGGCACTGCTCCCTGAATATTAACAGCAGGACCGGGCTTTTTGCAGCCAGAGCCAGCGCCGGGCTGTGAGAGGGCCCCCACCACAGGAGGTGATTTCCAGGGAGAGCCTGGCCAGGTGTGAATGGTGCTCACTGAGAGAGGGGCAGGGGGAAGAAACTTCCCGATAAACCTGACACACCTTGAGCAGCAGCAGAGACACAGGCAGCGCTGGGGATGGAACCCTGTCGCAGACATCTTTTCATGAAAAATCTTTCTGTAAGATCTTTTCCTCCTGAGAAGCTGAGAGGCCTCAGAAGCAAAATGCAAACAATGGTTATCTGCTGCTGCGGAATGCAACAGGTGCATCTGGGATTGGTCTCATAGAGTTTTTGTAATTAATGGCCAATCAAAGTGAGCTAGCTCAGACTCTCAGCCCGAGCCACAAACCTTTGTTATCATTCTTTGGTATTCTATTCTATTCTTAGCTAGCCTTCTGATGAGATCCTTTCTTCTCTTCCTTTAGTATAGTTTTAATGTAATATAAATCTTAAAATAATAAATCAAGCCTTCTGAAACAACAGATCCTCGTCTGTTCCCTCAACCTGAGACCCCTGTGAGCACGGTCACAGAACCCTGCAGCACAACCAGGCTCTTTTATCAACAACCCCTGGAGAACACACTGGGCACTGCACGGGGAGCACCTGCACAGGTGGGACGGGCAGAGCCCAGCCCTGGGGAGAGCGGCCTCACAGAAAACCTCACACGGCACAAAACGCTGCTGCCCTGCTCCTAAGGGGGGTCTGGGAGGCTGCCAGCTCCGGGGGGTCTGGGAGGCAGGGGAGGCTCTGGGGAGCCAGGCTCTGAGGGGCCTGGGATGTGGGCCCATGCTAGGGGGCTGAGGATGCTCTGGGGGGGGGCTGGGAGGCTCTGGGGCATGCTGGGGGGGAGGGCTCTGAGGTGCCTGGGATGCTCTGGGGGAGGATGCTCTGGGGAAGCCGGGCATGCTAGGGGAGCTGAGGATGCTCTGAGGGGAGCTGAGGATGCTCTGGGGCAGCCCGGGATGCTCTGGGGGAGGCTCTAGGGGGCTGAGGATGCTCTGGGGGATGCAGGGGATGCCCATCATCACGGTGGGAGCCTGCTGCTCCCTGCTCCCCTCTCCCGAGGGAGGCTCTGCCCCCGGCTCAGTGCAGAAGATGCTGACCAGGGCTCCTGCTGCCCACTCTGCTGGCACCCCGTGCCACCCCGGTGCCACCGCTGTGGTGCCAGCCCCTCCTGGCCATACCAATGTGCTGCTGCCATTTGCTCCATCCAGGGGCCGTGGCAGTCCTGGCTCACCCCTCAGCCAGAATAAACCCCCCCCCAAAACCGCACTTTGCCTCCCAGATGGGTCAGAGCCAGCTGCTGTCCCCCGCTTCCCAAGCAGGTTTTTCTCTCTCAGTGAGGCTTTGGGTTGGAAGAGAAGCTGACCTGGAGCTGCAGTGCAGTGCTGGGATCCCACACACACCACAGACCCTGCAGATGCACAGCTCCTCTCACCTGGGGTTTCACTGCTCAGCTCTGCACTGAGTGTCTGCAGCAGGCCGGGGTTTAGGGAGAAGGAAGCCGAGAGAAACCGCTTGGGCTGGCCTGGCTTTGTTTCCAAAGCTGCTGCAGCGATAGGGGAACAGGCACAGGGAGAGATGCGTTTGTCATCTCAGCAAGGCCCTTGTTTTGCCGCGGGGTTTAACCTCTCAAAATGCATATTCATTTACATGCAAATGTCTGCTTTCACCTGGGACCCGACAAAAGCACCGAGAAGCGAACACCGACCTTTCCCGTGCCTGGCAGCGCTGCGGGGACGGCGGGGACCCGCAGTGACCTCGCTGGGGGGGCTGGAGGGCCCTGCTGGGAACTGCTGACCCCAGCCCGGCCTGGAAGGGGCTGAGCAGCCCCATCTCCCAGCCTGGCCCTGGGCAGGGCTGGAGCCCCTGCTGGGAACTGCTGACCCCAGCCCGGCCTGGAAGGGCCTGAGCAGCCCCATCTCCCCAGCCTGGCCCCGGGCAGGGCTGGAGCCTCTGCTGGGAACTGCTGACCCCAGCCCGGCCTGGAAGGGGCTGTGCAGCCCCATCTCCCCATCCGGGCCCGGGAGGGCTGGAGCCCCTGCTGGGAACTGCTGACCCCAGCCCGGCTTGGAAGGGGCTGTGCAGCCCTGCCACCCCATCTGGGCCCGGGAGGGCTGGAGCCCCTGCTGGGAACTGCTGACCCCAGCCCGGCCTGGGCAGGGCTGTGCAGCCCCGTCACCCCATCTGGGCCCGGGAGGGCTGGAGGGCCCTGCTGGGAACTGCTGACCCCAGCCCGGCCCCGGGCAGGCAGGAGCCCCTGCACGGGCCGGGCTGCAGTGGCAGGTGAGCGGGCAAGGGGGGCCATGTACAGACCACCAACGGGACGGGGCTGCTGTGGAAAGCGCCTCGAGTTGTTTTATTTTCCAGCATCGGCCTCATTCCATGGTTACGACAATGGGAAGAGGCCAGCAGCTCACATCCCAGGCAGCAGGCTGAAAAACTTAATGTTACAACTCACTTTATAAGCTTCTTAACCAATCGCACAAAGCAAAAGCACATTGACAGCAGTTCTATCCAACCACTGTAAGCACAGGTACCTTTGGTTAAACAACGCTTGCTTATTTTGAATACAATACCTGCTTGTAAGCCTTAAAACACAATGCACAGAACTCCATTATTAAGCTTTAACCTTCCTAATACCTTGCTAGATAAAATTTCTGCAGCTTACAGAGCTATTCAGACAAACGTTAATACACGGGCCACTGTTCTATTTGCCCTTGCTTTTTCTACAGTTTAGATAATTTTTCTGCTGACCTATCTCATAGCTGCGGCTTTAGCTCTACTCACAGTTCTGCTATATCTGAGGGCTGCCTTTTGCAGCTTTCCCCAAACCCTCTGATTTTATAGATTCCCACAGCAAGGTGTGCAGGGTGCCATCCTGCTGCCCTGTGCCATGCAGCCCCGAGGATGGGCAGCCCTGGCAGGGCAGGGTGCCAGGGGCACAGAGCCCAGGGTAGCGCCGGCAGGGCCATCCCAGCTGCAGAGGGACGGGCTTCGCTCAGCTCTGTTTTCACAGAAAAGCCCCCAAAAGGCGCCTCTGTCCTCACAGTCACATGCCATGTCACACATGACCTTTCCAGAGGAACCCGGGAGAGCACAGGGCACTCTCTGGGCGCCTGATGTGGGCATGGTGATGTGGGCTGGCACCTCCCTGCACACAGCCAGGGGACACAGCGCTGGGATTCTGCAGGAGCAGGGCACACAACTGCAGCCCCTTTGTCTCAGAGCGGGCAGCGCTGCCCCCAGTGCCACCCCCATGGTGTCCCAGTGCCACCCCCATGGTGTCCCCCCCTCCCTGCCCAGCCTGGGGTACCTGGGCCATGCTGTGAGCCCAGCCCAGCCCCAGCTGGGGACGTTCCCCCACACCACAGGGAGCACACCTGGATTCGGGCAGGATCGGCAGTAACGTCTGCAGGAAGGATGTGCCACCCTCCGTGGCAAGGGAAGCTGCTATTCCATCCACCTCCCAAACTGCCCAGCAGGATCCAGCTGCCCACAGAGCGCCAGAAGCAGGATTACTTGCTTTGTTAGGTTTTTTTCAGCAGGATTATTTGCTCTGTTGGTTTTTTCAAACAGAAAGGAGTGACCTTATTGCTGCGCTCTGTCCTGAGCGCTGGCACAGCCCTGCCTTGGCTGCATCACAGTCCTGGCAGGGGACACGGCAGGGCTGGGCTCTGTCCCCTGCTGCCAGCCACCAGGACACTCTGCTCTGTGGGGAGAGCTGTTCTGAGCCCGAGGTAAGCCCCAGCCCAGGGCATGAGCACAGTGACCCCACAGAGTGAGTCCAGCCCCAGGGCTCCCCTTTCCATCCTCACTTCATGGAAAAGCCCCAGAAAGGCCAGGGAAGGGAACAAGAGCCTCCTGGCACCCCCTGCACCCTCCCTGGTGCTGAATGGAGGAGCAGCCCACAAAGGCAGCCTGGATTTCTGTCAGCAAAGCCATTTCCCACGTTACGCTCTGTGAGTAAGGGATCCCACCCCGCAGGCAGAGCTTCCATCGCTCTGAGCAGCCCTGGTCCTCAGGAGCAGCACCCCCAAAGCTCTGAGCAGTCCCATTCCTCAGGAGGAGCATCCCCATCACTCTGAGCAGCACCCCCAAAGCTCTGAGCAGCCCCATCCCTCAGGAGGAGCATCACCCTGAGCAGCACCCTCAAACATCTGAGCAGCACCCCAGTTGCTCTGAGCAGCACCCCATCACTCTCAGCACCCCCATTTCCCAGGAGCAGCACCCCCAACGCTGAGCAGGAGCCAAATCCCAAATCCCAAATCCCAGACACCGCCGGGAAGCTGCCTTGATGTTAACGTGTTTGCTTTGCACATCAAACCCGGCAGAATAAAGGATCGCGGCATCACTCCACGGCAGCGTGTCTGACAGGGCACCAGCCGCCCTGACAGAGCACCAGAGAGGAACGGGGGTGTCCCAGGGGAGGGACAGCCAGGGGTGTCCCCAGGGCAGGGGACGGAGCCAGGGGTGTCCCAGGGCAGGGGACGGAGCCAGGGGTGTCCCAGGGCAGGGGACGGAGCCAGGGGTGTCCCAGGGCAGGGGACGGAGCCAGGGGTGTCCCCAGGGCAGGGGACGGAGCCAGGGGTTGTCCCAGGGCAGGGGACGGAGCCAGGGGTGTCCCCAGGGCAGGGGACGGAGCCAGGGGTGTCCCCAGGGCAGGGGACCCACCAGAGCCCCCATAGCCATCACACATGTGCCAAACCCATCCCCTGCCACACACACAGGAACCAGGGGCAATGCCACACTCCAGTGGCAAACAGAGGGCAAGGGCAGCAGGTCCAGGTGCTCCGGAGGCCCGGGAACCCCACTGTGACCCCTCCCCGAGGCAAGGCGCCCTTGTCTTGTTCTCCAGCATAAGCAACGCATGGCACACCGGAGAATGGGACATCACCCACCTTACCCACCCTCGTCCTGCTGATCCCCACTTCAGCAATGGCAACCAAACCAGGACTAGTGCCGTTCCACTTCTGACCCCCAGAAGTTCTCCAAGGCTCTCCTCCACCACCAGCTTCCTGCTATCCACCATCACAAAACTGCCCCCAATCTCTCTGCTCTGCAGAACCTCACCCTCACTAAACCCTGCGCTCTCAACCACCCTGGCCATCCTCTCAGCAGCCCCGGGAGGGTGAATGGGTCTCAACCAAACACAAATCTGAAAAATCCCAGCCTTTTCTTCCATCTCCCACCTAGGCTGAATAGCAATCATTATCATTACTTAAACTCACTCTCCTCATCTTCTACCTGTATGCTGCAATAACTGCAACCATTTTCCTCACCTTAAACACAATTAAAGTTGTAAAGCTATCTACCCTAATAACTGCATGAACCAAAATTCCGTCCTTAAACGCAATGCTGCTCCTAACCCTGCTCTCCGTTGCAGGACTCCCTCCCCCGACAGGATTCCTGCCCAAATGATTTACCATTCAAGGTGGGCGAGGCAGGGCCGGGTCCTGCAGGGCAGGAGGCTCCCTGCCCCGCTCGGTGCCTGCCCATCCCCATCCCCATCCCCATCCCCATCCCCATCCCCATCCCTTTATATTCCATTTACATCTGCCCTCCCTGCCCCACCTGGGCACATCCCCGGGCTCAGCCCTTGCCCTGCCACGCGTGCCTCACCCCAAACCCTCCCTGGCTTTCCACGGGCAGCAGGGAATGCTGCCAGCAGGCACAGCGCACACAGGGCTCCCAGCTCCCCCTGGGCTCCATTTCACATGAAATCCAAACCGTTCCCACTCCCCAGACCTGTGGGTGACGGGGAGGGAGTGCTCCAGGGGGCCCAAGGCCTTGGGGCATTTCTGCTCCTGGAAAGAATGTGGGATTGCAGATGGACAGAGTGCCACCAGCCCTGCCAGCTCATCCAACAGACCCCAGCCAGCTCAAATTCCTTTATCACTGCTAAAAACCAACTCCTGGCAACGCTAAAAACCAGAGCCACGAAAGGAAACTGTCTGAATTCCACGTCTGTGTCAGTGTCCCAGACAGCCAGCCCAGCCAGGGCAGTGACACTGCTCTAAATGCTGCTCCGAGAGAATTTCATATTTAGAGATAAAAATAATCCACAGAAACACGGCCCAGGGCTCTCCCAGGGGCCCAGAAGCAGCTGAGCTTGTTCACAACCTGAGTTTCAGGACAGATCTCTGCTGACAGCAGCAGCTCCCGGCCCTGCTGCAGCTCCCCAGGGCAGGGCAGCCCCCCGAGCCCCCATCCCTGTCCCCGTGAGGCCAGAGCAGGACGGGGGCTCTGCCCAGTGTCCCCAGCAGCCCCACGGGCCGTGCCCTGGCAGCAGGAGCCTCTGGGCAGCAGCTCGGAGCAAACCTGGATTACAGAGCCCAGCAGGGATTACTCGTGTCGATGGGCAAAGTCTCTGTTCCCTGCCCAGATGGCCCCTAAGCTCCCCGGGCCCGGATCAGCCTGGGCTGGGAACAGGGCAGGGCTGTGCCAGGTCAGCCTGGGCCAGATCAGCCTGGGGCTGGGAACAGGCAGGAGAGCCTGTGCCAGCCTGGGCAGGTCAGCCTGGGGGACTGGGAGGGCTCAGATCAGCCTGGGGAGGGCTCAGGGCAGGGCTGTGCCAGCCTGGGCAGGGCGCAGGGCAGGGCTGTGCCAGCCTGGGAGGGCTCAGGGCAGAGGCTGTGCCAGCCTGGGCAGGGCGCAGGGCAGGGCTGTGCCAGCCTGGGAGGGCTCAGGGCAGGCAGGGCAGGGCAGGGGCAGGCACAGCCTGGCAGGGCTCAGGGCAGGGCTGTGCCTGGGCAGGGGCAGGGCAGCTCCTCCTGCCCTGCACCCAGGGCTGTGCCAGCCTGGGAGGGCTCAGGGCAGAGGCTGTGCCAGCCCTGCCTGGGCAGGCACCACACAGGGCTCCCAGCTCCCCCTGGGCTCCAGGGCAAACCGTTCCCACCCCCAGACCTGTGGGGCAGGGGCCCAAAGCCTTGGGGCATTTCTGCTCCTGGAAAGAATGTGGGATTGCAGATGGACAGAGTGCCACCAGCCCTGCCAGCTCATCCAACAGACCCCAGCCAGCTCAAATTCCTTTATCACTGCTAAAAACCAACTCCTGGCAACGCTAAAAGCCAGAGCCATGAAAGGAAACTGTCTGAATTCCACGTCTGTGTCAGTGTCCCAGACAGCCAGCCCAGCCAGGGCAGTGACACTGCTCTAAATGCTGCTCCGAGAGAATTTCATATTTAGAGATAAAAATAATCCACAGAAACACGGCCCAGGGCTCTCCCAGGGGCCCAGAAGCAGCTGAGCTTGTTCACAACCTGAGTTTCAGGACAGATCTCTGCTGACAGGGCAGCTCTGGAGGCCCTGCTGCAGCTCCCCAGGCCTGGGGAGCCCCCATCCCTGTCCCCGTGAGGCCAGAGCAGGACGGGGGCTCTGCCCAGTGCCAGCAGCCCCACGGGCCGTGCCCTGGCCAGCAGGAGCCTCTGGGCAGCAGCTCGGAGCAAACCTGGATTACAGAGCCCAGCAGGGATTACTCGTGTCGATGGGCAAAGTCTCTGTTCCCTGCCCAGATGGCCCCTAAGCTCCCCGGGCCCGGATCAGCCTGGGCAGGGAACAGGGCAGGGAGAGCCTGTGCCAGCCTGGGAGGGCTCAGGGCAGAGCTCAGGGCAGGGCTGTGCCAGGTCAGCCTGGGCAGGGCTCAGGGCAGAGCCCAGATCAGCCTGGGCAGGGCTCAGGGCAGAGGCTGTGCCAGCCTGGGCAGGGCTCAGGGCAGGGCTGTGCCAGCCTGGGAGGGCTCAGGGCAGGGCTGTGCCAGCCTGGGCAGGGCGCAGGGCAGGGCTGTGCTGGGCACAGGCTGAGCTGATGGGAGCATCCCAAAGGGAGCACACCTGCACACACACTGCACCCCTGAGCTCCATGGCAGCTCCTCCTGCCCTGCACCCAGAGCAGCCTCCCTGCCCCAGGGCGCTCTCTGAGCAGCCTGTGAGCTGCCTGTGAGCTGAACACTCCCTCCAGAGCCTCTGGAATGAGCTGGAGCCCAGCAGGGGTGAGCACTGCAGAGCCAGTGGCAGCTGCAAGCCCTGCCAGCAGGATTCACCTGGACAGGAAGGAGCCAGGGCTGGTCCCAGGCCTGAGGGGACCCATCCATGGGTACTGCCCATCCTGCCAGTGCCACAGGGCCCCGGCTGCTGGGAGCATTCCCCACCCTAGAGCCCAGTCTGAAACCCCTGGTTCGGTGTGCCCTGTGCGGAGCACCTGGGCCCACCCAGCAACCGGGAGAGGGGAAGGAGCCAGCAGAGCTGGGTGCTCTGGGCAAACCTGAACTCTCAGGCCCTCAATACCATGGGGGAAGGAGAGGAAGGTGGTAGAACCGTGCAAACATTTACACTGGGAAAGCCCTCCATGAGCATCCAACCCTCCCCAGCACTGGGATGGAATTGAATGCTCTGGCTCCTGAGTTGATTTTAAAGCAGAGGCAATAAAAATAATTACAGTAATGAAGTCATTGTGCCTGCACTATCACATCGGATTATCTCAGGGCTGACAGAAGATGAGCCCCCGAGGAGAAGTCTCCCTTTACTCAGCAAGTCAGGAGTGCTGCCAGGACAGCCTGGGCACTGCCAGGGCCAGCAGAGCCCATCATCACCACCGGCAGGGCCAGCAGAGCCCCTCATCACCACTGCCAGCACAGCCTGGGCACTGCCAGGGCCAGCAGAGCCCCTCACCATCACTGCCAGGGCCAGCAGAGCCCATCATCACCACTGCCAGCACAGCCTGGGCACTGCCAGGGCCAGCAGAGCCCATCATCACCACCGGCAGGGCCAGCACAGCCTGGGCACTGCCAGGGCCAGCACAGCCCCTCATCATCACTGCCAGGGCCAGCACAGCCCCTCATCCCTGCCAGCACAGCCCGGGCACTGCTGGGCTCGCTGCCACCATGGAAGTTCCATTAGAAAGCTCCCTTTCCTCCCTGTGCCCCTCTCCCTGTGCCCCCCAGGGGCAGCCACCCTCTCCCAGCAGAAATGTCCTTCTTGCAGCCCCCTGCTCCAGCTGCTCCCCTGTCCCAGCTGTCACCGAGAGCCTCTGGCTGCTGTCCCCAGGGCTCTGTGCAGCCCTGGGGTGCTGTGCCAGCCCAGCCCAGCTCATCTGCCCACCCCAGCCGCCTGGCAGGGATGGGACAGGTGAGACAGCCCCTGCAGCAGGGCTGAGAGGGAAATCCTCCCGTGCCAGGCACCAGAGGAGCCCCCGGGGAGGAGAGCAGGGCTGAGCAGTGGCTCAGCTCTGACCCAGCAGCTCCGCATCCACCTGAGGGTGTGAGGGGAGCAGGAGCCCCCAGCACAGGGGGAACAGCACAGGATCCCCTCTCCTGTGGATGAGCAGAGCACCCAGCAGCTCCCCAGCGTGGCTGCGTCCTGGGGATCCCAGCTGAGCCCCTCCCAGAGGCTGCTCTCCTGGTTAAACCCCCTCCTGGTTAAACCCTCTCCTGGTTAAACCCTCTCCTGGTTAAACCCTCTCCTGGGTTAAACCCTCTCCTGGTTAAACCCTCTCCCGGGTTAAACCCCCTCCTGGTTAAACCCCCTCCTGGTTAAACCCTCTCCTGGTTAAACCCCCTCCTGGTTAAACCCCCTCCTGGTTAAACCCTCTCCCGGGTTAAACCCCCTCCTGGTTAAACCCCCTCCTGGTTAAACCCCCTCCTGGGTTAAACCCTCTCCTGGTTAAACCCCCTCCTGGTTAAACCCTCTCCCGGGTTAAACCCTCTCCTGGGTTAAACCCCCTCCTGGTTAAACCCTCTCCTGGTTAAACCCTCTCCTGGTTAAACCCTCTCCTGGTTAAACCCTCTCCTGGGTTAAACCCTCTCCTGGGTTAAACCCTCTCCTGGTTAAACCCTCTCCTGGGTCAAACCCTCTCCTGGGTCAAACCCTCTCCTGGTTAAACCCTGTCCTGGTTAAACCCTCTCCTGGTTAAACCCCCTCCTGGTTAAACCCTCTCCTGGTTAAACCCTCTCCTGGTTAAACCCTCTCCTGGGTTAAACCCTCTCCTGGGTTAAACCCCCTCCTGGTTAAACCCTCTCCTGGTTAAACCCCCTCCTGGTTAAACCCTCTCCTGGTTAAACCCCCTCCTGGTTAAACCCTCTCCTGGTTAAACCCCCTCCTGGTTAAACCCTCTCCTGGTTAAACCCCGTCCTGGTTAAACCCTCTCCCGGGTTAAACCCTCTCCTGGTTAAACCCCGTCCTGGTTAAACCCCCTCCTGGTTAAATCCCCTCCTGGTTAAACCCTCTCCTGGTTAAACCCTCTCCTGGTTAAACCCCCTCTGGGTGGGACCTGCGCTGATTGTGGGTTTTCACCCACTGCACGGCCAGAGCAGGGGGAACACCCGGGTTCAGTTTGGGGAGGCTCTGGGGAGATCTCAGAGAGCTGCAGAGGGGCTGGGACAAGGCATGGAGGGGCAGGACCCAGGGAATGGCTCCCAGTGCCAGGGGCAGGGCTGGATGGCATGTTGGGAGCTGGGAATTGCTCCCTGGCAGCGTGGGCAGCCCTGGCACAGCTGGGGCTGCCCCTGGATCCCTGGCAGTGCCCCAGGCCAGGCTGGATGGACCTGGAGCAATCTGGGATAGAGGAAGGTGTCCCTGCCCAGGACAAGATGGGCTTTAAGGTCCCTTCCCAGCCACACCAGCCTGCAGAAATCTGTAAAAAATCCATTTCCAGCTAAGCTCAGCTCCTCCCTCATTGCCCATTGCAAACAATCACCAGTCCCTGGGGGCACAGACCCTTCCCTGCCCAGCTGCCCCATCCCAGAGCAGGAGGAGGCAGCAGGAGCACCCTGGAGCTCCTTCCCCCTCCCACAGCATCTTGTGCCACGGATTATTTCTGATTATTCACGTTAAAAAGGGCCCTCAGCCCCCCTCGGCAGTATTTACCTCCCTTAATTAAAGATGGCAGCAATAAACATGAAATATGGACAAAAGGAGATTTTAATAAATGCTGCCTCGGGGAGCCCGGAGCCAGCCTGGAAACTCTTCATATCTGCTGCTGCATTGTTCTGGAATTCAGACAATGTATGGCCGCAGAAAAGCAATATTAAAAATAATTATCATAAATTAGGCCGGGGGCTGGGGGGGAAGAGCCGTCCCACAGGTTTTGGAGGAAAAGCCACGAGCCTGGCTCGTATCTGCTCCACCCGGCAGGAGCGCCCAGCACTGGCACCCTTCCAGCACAATAAATAACCATAAACACCTCTCTGCCTCCCAGTCCCGCGCCCAGTTGTGGATTTCAATGTGGCCAAACCTGAAATAATTGGGCAGTGCCTAATGAGTTTTCCCCTGCCCTGTGGAGCAAGGACCCAGCTCCCAGCCAGCATCCAAAGGCAGGATTCAGATATTTGCATTCAGGAAGGCAAAACTCTTGGCAAAGTCCAGGTTTGAGCATTTAAATGGGAATTTCTTTGGGGCAGGGACCTTGGGCCCTTCAGGGTTATGCAGAAACTCGTCTTATTTTACACCTCTGCAGGAAAGGGCTCCAAAACCTGATGGAAAACAGGACTCTGGCAATAAATGACAAGGATGAGTGTCTTCATGGGCAAACCCATCCTCCGACCCCGATCCACTGATAGCGGAGAAGAGGCACCAAAACTGGTGAAAAATGAACCCTGTCAAATCTGTTTGAGCTTTTGATGAGTTTAAAAATTGGTTAATAAAGGCAACCGTGCCAATGTAATAGATTTAGACTCTGGCAGACACTTAACCTGGTATGGCATGACATTTTGATTAAAAATTAGAGTGATACAAGAGCAACATGACACGCACTAACAGGATTAAAGGCTGGCTGCAGCACAATTAGGATGCTGCAACTGCTGGGTGGCTTAACAGGCATCCTTAACAGGGAAAACAGCTCCAACTCCCAAGGTTTTAAGCAAAAAGCCACAAGAAGCCAAAGCAGTGCTGTGCAGCTGGCAGAGAGCACAGAGCAGGGAGGTGCCAGGTGACTGGTACAGAGCAATTGGAATTGTGAAATAAATGCAAGTTAAAAATCAGCGTCCAAGCTGGAGTGCTCATCAGCATCCCCTGGAATGTTCCAGGCCAGGCTGGATGGGGCTTGGAGCAGCCTGGGGGGGTGGGAGGTGTCCCTGCCCCTGGGTGAGCTTCCAGGTCCTTCCCAATCCAAACCTTCGCATCCCAAACCTTCCCAGCCCAAACCTTCCGGGTCCTTCCCAACCCAAACCTTCCGGGTCCTTCCCAACCCAAACCTTCCCAACCCAAACCTTCCGGGTCCTTCCCAACCCAAACCTTCCAGGTCCTTCCAACCCAAACCTTCCCAACCCAAACCTTCCGGGTCCTTCCCAGCCCAAACCTTCCCAACCCAAACCTTCCAGGTCCTTCCCAGCCCAAACCTTCCAGGTCCTTCCCAGCCCAAACCTTCCCAGCCCAAACCTTCCGGGTCCTTCCCAGCCCAAACCTTCCCAACCCAAACCTCCCAGGTCCTTCCCAGTCCAAACCTTTGCAACCCAAACCTTCCCAACCCAAACCTTCCGCGTCCTTCCCAACCCAAACCTTCCGGGTCCTTCCCAACCCAAACCTTCCGGGTCCTTCCCAACCCAAATCTTCCGGGTCCTTCCCAATCCAAGCCTTCCCAACCCAAACCTTCCTGGGTTCTTCTCTCTGCCAAGCCAGGTGCACACAGCTGGGAATGGAGAGGATGCACATCCATCTTCTTCTCCCTTCCTCAAATCTTTCCCCAGATTCAAGATCCCACCTGGGCTCAGGAGGGGGATGCTTTGCAGACAGTGGGAATTATTCAAGCCCAGGTAGGAATTATTCAAGCCCGGCTGGCCCTGCAGCACACCTCCAGGAGGTGAGAGGTCCCAGCTGCTCCCCCGAGAGCACAGGGGAGGTGGCAGCAAGGTGGTGGCAGGCACAGGCCGTGGGGACAGGGAGAAGGGATGTGCAGGGGGGTGTCCCTGCTCCCCCCAGGCTGAGCCTGCTGCTCAGGGATGGGGCAGGAAAAGCCCCGAGCTGCCCTCACAGACTGAATTTCCCGTGTGCATCCCCATCACCATCAGGACTTCAGTGGTTTTAAATCCACACCCCAGTTCTGGCACTCTCTGAGGAGTTGCCAACAGCTTTGGACTCGTGGGATGTTTACATCTGCGATGAAATTAAACAACAAAACTGAAATGCATCAGATTGTCTTGGCCAAAAGGGAGGCACTGCAGCTCCTCCAGTCCCTGGCCCACAGCTCATACCCAGGGCTGCTCCAGGTGTCTTGGGAGGAGGCATTAATTTAATGCCATTTCTCAGCAATGCATCACCTGGCACCTGCACCCCCAGGGCTGCTCCAGACTCATCGTGGCATTGAGGCAAAGGGCTTCAACTTCAGCTCAGGGGATGAGGAGGAAAACCCCAAACAAACACCCACAGCTGCAGAAATCAACATTCCTTCCTTTCCCTCTCAATTAAACCCCTGGAAACTCTGCTGCTCTGCAAAACCTTTGCCTCAGCACCAGCCCCAGCCTCACCCAGAGCCCAGGGAGTTTCCCAGAGCAGATCCCAGCACTGAGCCCTCACCCAAACCAGGGGGAAAGGGATGGAGGGGCGAAAACACCCTACAGTGTCCTGGAGAGACAAAGGGCTCCCAGCCCCTGGGATCAGCAGAGCAGCACCGCAGGAGTGGGGACTCACCTCAGCAGGGTCCCAGGGCAGCCGCAGCCACGGGAGTGACCACAGGGAGTGACCATGGGAGTGACCACAGGGAGTGACCACACAGCCATGGCCACGGGAGTGACCATGGGAGTGACTGCAGGAGTGACCACAGGGAGTGACCCCACAGCCATGGGAGTGACCACAGGGAGTGACCACAAGGAGTGACCCCACAGCCATGGCCACGGGAGTGACCACAGGGAGTGACTGCAGGAGTGACCACAGGGAGTGACCACAGGGAGTGACCCCACAGCCATGGCCACGGGAGTGACCACAGGGAGTGACCATGGGAGTGACCACACAGCCATGGCCACAGGAGTGACCATGGGAGTGACTGCAGGAGTGACCACAGGGAGTGACCACACAGCCATGGCCACGGGAGTGACCATGGGAGTGACTGCAGGAGTGACCACAGGGAGTGACCACACAGCCATGGCCACGGGAGTGACCACAAAGAGTGACCACCCAGGCACAGCCACAGCACTGACCACAGGAATGACCACAAAGAGTGACCACACAGCCATGGCCACAGGAGTGACCACGGGAGTGACTGCAGGAGTGACCACAGGGAGTGACCACACAGCCACGGGAGTGACCACAAGAAGTGACCACCCAGGCACAGCCACAGCACTGACCACAGGAGTGACCACAAAGAGTGACCCAGGCACAGCCACAGCACTGACCACAGGGAGTGGCCCCCATCACAGCTCCCCCAGGCCCCTCAGCTGCTCCCCATTTCTCACACCATCAATGCCACCTGTCCCACCTGCCTGGGGCGGGGCAGAGCTGCCCAGGGGGGTCCCTGGGGCCACCGAGCCCTGGCAGGAGCCGATTGCAGGGGCAGAGCCCGTTTGCCGTGCCCTTGGTGCTGTGGGACAGGAAAAGCAACCCCTGGGCTCTGCAGCAGCAGGAATTCCCAGAGAGCACAGGCTGGGTTTGTCCTTTGTGCCCCTCCATCGCCTCCTGTGTCCTCAGGGTGGCACAAAGGCCCTGTCCCTGTCCCTGCCAACGCTGCCTGGGCACCACAGGGCCATGGGATCACAGAATGCTTTGTGCTGGAAATTCCCTCTGAGATCCTCCTGCCCACTGCTCCCCAGCACTGCCAGGGCCACCACCTGCCCCTGTCCCCAAGGGCCACATCCCCATGGCTTCAAGCCCTCTGTGGCACAGCTGCAGGATTGTGGGGACAGCCAGGGACCTGCTCTGCTCCTGCCCTTCACCTCTCTGGAACATTGTCTCTGGAATATTGTATGGGATCTTTGTATGGGAATATTGTATGGGATCTTTGTATGGGAATATTGTGGTGGCTGCCCCTTCCAGAGCTGCACGCTGCACAAGCAGCATTCAGCTGATTATTTCCATCCTGGCTTTCTGCAGAGAGCCACGGACCACGCCAGTTGCACCCAGACTCTGCTATTTGGGAGCCACCAGATAACTCTGACTTCTAACTTTATCTTCAGAATAGAACAAGGCAAGAAGCCCCACCAAATGACAGGCGTGCATTACCAACAGCGTGTGATAAAGCAGGCCCGTGGCTCCTGGGAGCTTCAATCAGACAAAGGCACACAAAACCTCCATCTTTTCCCTCAGTAAATGCTTCCCACCCCTCTAACACTTGCTGTTGAGTAACACTCAGCCCTCCCAGCGTTACACCACCGTCACCCCCGTGACCAGATCTGGTGGTATTTTGGGGACTAACTGGGATTAAAACCACATTGAACACCTGGTTTCTCCCCCAGATCCCTCTACCTCCTTCCACCTCAACTGAACTCGTGAAATCACGGTTTCTAGGCTCCTGTTTTTCACTTTTTGTTGTTCTGTGTGGCAGCCACTCCAGGCTGGATGAGCAGCCTGCCCCAGCAGCCGTCCCAGATCCCTCCAGGTGCCTCAAAACACAAGTGCAAATTTAGGTAGGAAAAAAGGCCAAGGTTCTGCCCATTTTAGCATCAGAGCTCACCCCTGGCCTGTCACACCCCCAGCTCTGCAGCAGGGCCCACCCCAGCCGTGTGCCCGCAGCAGCGGTGCCAGGGCAGCGCTCGTCACGCCGATGCTTTTTGACTAATTACTGCTATAAAAAGCAAAAAGCTGTCAGAGGGGATTATTCAGCTTCTGCAAGAGTGAAACAGAGACACGTCTGAGAGGAAATGGTGCCCCTTCAGACTCCAGCGGTGCCTGCAAGGATTAACTCAAGCCCTGCAGCACCCAGCAAGGACATTATTTACTGCGCCCACCCCAAAATGCTCCGGATGCAGGGGAAAGGAGGCGCACGGCAGCTCGTGGTGCAGGACAGGCCTGGGCAGCAGGGCCCAGAGGGAGGGTTTGGCTCCAGGGTTCTGCTGCCAGGATCACAGACTCACAGGATGGCTGGGAAGGGACATTGGGGCCCGTCCAGTGCCACCCCTGCCATGGCAGGGACACCTTCACTGTCCCTGGGTGCTCCAGCCCTGCCCAGCCTGGCCCGGGACACTGCCAGGCATCCCGGGGCAGCCCCAGCCCACACCTGCCATGGCAGCCTGTCACCCTGGCTTTTTAAGGTTTTCTAAGCCTTCTGATGTTGACATTCTTGTAGCGAACTTTCTCACACACTTTCTGTAAATAACTCATTGTTTTGCCTTCCTTTTGGAGGAGGAGAGAGTTGATGGACTGTTGGTTTGTCCAGTGTCATTGGAGAGGTGGCACTGTCACCCTCCAATCCAGTGTCACTCTTGGAAAACTATAAATGTTGGAGTCAGAAAATAAACTTCCTTTTCCCTTCACCTTGAGAACAGCAGTGTGTGCTCGTGTTTTCTCATGTCGTATAGTGACAGCAGCCCTTGCTAAAATCAAAACCTCAAAACCAGATTCAGAGGGAGCAGCGTGGGCAGAGTAACCCAGAAATCCCACAAAAACAGAGGGATTAACCATCCATTAAATGTCCTGAGGCAAAAAACCACAACGAGCTCATTTTTGGCTGAGCTGTTCTGACCACAAAATCTCTTTCATGTCACGGCCTCTCCCCCTTCTTCCACTGCCTTGGGTTTCCAATTTGTTCACTCCAAAGCCTGGCTTTGTGTTTGCATTTAAATTTTCGCCTCCACTGGTTTCCCCAGCAAAAACCCATCGGGTGAGCAAGGGGCTGAGAAATCCCGCACGGGCCCAGGGGCCGCGGCACCGGGGCACAGCTGGATCCACAGAGCTGCTCCCGGCTCTGACATCTCCTCCCCGGCTGCAGAGCGCCCCAGCACCCAGGGCACCTCCCTCCCTGCCCCGGCCGGGCCGGACGGGGCTTGGAGCCCTGCCCATGGCAGGGGTGGGACAAGATGGGCTTGAAGGTCCCTTCTGCTGTGCAAGCACCCACAGCCACGATGCTCTCCGCCCCTTTTCACTCCTCGTTTACTCAATTTACCCCACCCGTTATTTTCTCTTCGTGGTTTGAAAGTAAATCTTTGGTGGGCTGTGCTGAAGGAGCTGGGTCTGTGAGCTCCTCCCTGCTCTCCAGCACGGAGGAAATATTGCCACCAGGGGATGGGATGGGATGGGATGGGATGGGATGGGATGGGATAATGGGATGGGATGGGATGGGATGGGATGGGATGGGGATGGGATGGGGATGGGGATGGGATGGGATGGGATGGGGATGGGATGGGATGGGATGGGATGGGATGGGATGGGATGGGGATGGGATGGGATGGGATGGGGATGGGATGGATGGGATGGGATGGGATGGGATGGGATGGGATGGGATGGGATGGGGGGATGGGATGGGATGGGATGGGATGGGATGGGATGGGATGGGATGGGATGGGATGGGATGGGATGGGATGGGATGGGATGGGATGGGATGGGGATGGGATGGGATGGGATGGGATGGGATGGGATGGGATGGGATGGGATGGGATGGGATGGGATGGGATGGGATGGGGATGGGGATGGGATGGAGTGGGTGGGAGCAGCCGCTTGCCAGGGAGCGCCGGGAGCTCAGCGTCTCATCCCTCAGAGAGCAGAGTGAGGTGACACGGCCATCATCCCCAAATGCCTTCACAGAGAGAAAATATCAGCTGCTAAAGGGCTCTTCAATCAAGTGAAGAGAGGCAGCGCAGACCCAGCCCCCAGGGGCTGCAGCAGCCGCGCCTGGATTAGGAACAAGATGCAGTTTTGAAAAACAAGAGCGATTAAGTAGTGGAATAAACTGCCCCGGGGGTGGTGGATCCCACAGCTGGCAGTGCCACGGAGGGGAGCGCTGCTCCATCACGGGCTCCAGCACAGCCCAGGGCGCCTCCGCAGGGCTGCCAGCTCCACAGCCCCGGGGCAGCAGCGAGGGGCCCGGGAGCCCTGACACCACCAGGGTGGTCCCGGGAAACCTCCCCGTGCCCAGCCCTGGGCTCAGTGTCCGGATCTGCTCCAGACCGTGAGCCAGCTGCCGTTGTCACCCGCTGCCCCATCCCTGGCAGTGTCCTGGGCCAGGCTGGGCCTGGAGCACCCTGGCACAGGGCAGGGTGTCCCTGTCCCCATGGGGCTCCCTCGTGGAACTGGATGAGCTTTACGGTCCCTCCCAGCCCAAACCATTCCAGGATTCCACGAGCACAGGTGGTGGCACACGTGCCTTCTGTGCAAGGAGCTGAGGAGGAAAGGCTGGAAAGCTGGGAGGGGCCCGTGGTACCCAGCCCTCTCCACCGCCGATTCCCACAGACACAGGTTTCTAAACAAAGCCAAACGATGCAATTCGCAGTAAATCCTCGCTCCGGAGCCAGCTCTCCGTGCCCAGCAGGACGGGTTTGCCCTGGGGCGGGGTGCTCCGCTCCCGGGACCACCAAGTGTGGGAAAGGAGGCAGGGATAAATGGGGACACTGTGAAAAGGATGGGCTACGGCGGTGGGGCCGCTGGTTTCACATGCAAATGCCCAGCCCAGGGCGTGAGAAGCAGCTGGGAGCATCGCTGGAGGATGCCATTGCCATGGCAACGGGACGAGCACGCCGCCGCGGATCAAGGCCGCGATTCCATTGTCCAAGCGCCGAGGATTTTTGAGCCCCGCTCCTGGGGACCGCGTGTTAATAGCAGTTGCATCCTATTTATCCCGGGCCCTCGTTGTGCCCGTAATGAGCTCTCCAGGTTTTCCTGGAGAGCGTTTCCTCGGAGGCGCCGCGCCAGAAACGCGACTCCGAGTTAAGTGGTTTGCTTCGCCGGCAATTCCCTGCCATGCCCACACGCTTTGAAACGCAGAGCAGCCTGATTAACTATTAATAACAGGGCACCGGCAAACCACACGTTCTGCCCCAGTTTGTGCCACTTGTTCCTCAGGGCCCCGGAGCTGCCGCCGTGGCTGCGGGGATGCTCCTCACCCTGCCAGGGTGGGACACAATGGGCACCCCCCGCCTGCCCGCTGTGCCCGGCCCTGGCACGGCCTGGCGCCCTGGAGCTGCACATCGCTGTGGTTTGGGGGAGGATCAGCTGAGGTGGATGATGATGATGATGATGGATGACAGGGCACAGCCATGTGTGCGCACAAATCTGCCCAGTGCCCCCAAGGATAACGCCGCAGCCACGTGAGCGAAGCCTGGAATTGCTTTCCTACTTACAGAGGGTTGGACTCAATGGTCTTGGAGGTCTATTCCCACAGAAATGATCCCGTGATTCTGCGAAATACCTTGATATTATTGCTGTGCTGTTAAATTATTTCCTGCATAGAAGGAAACCGTGGCCTTCCCAGGCAAGGTCTGGCTCCAGGGAATCCAACCCCTTGTCCCTTCAGCATCCCTGTGCTACTACAGCTGCTGAAATCTGCCGTGAGACCAGGAGCTCCAAGGTGCCCGCATCCTGGGAGCCCAGAACAGCCCCACGCAGGCAAAGGCGAGGATTCAGCAGCACTTTGGGAGCTCTGAGTGTCTGAGCACTGCAGCAGCACTGGAGGGTGTTTGTTGTGGTCCTGGGCTGTTCCAGAACTCATTCTGTCGGATGAACGTGGCCAGCGCCCTCCCTTCAGTGTTTGGGCAGGAGCACAAATGTCACCGTGCAGCAGGGAAGGTGCCCGGCCTTGTTCAGGGAGGAAGCTGCCCCTGGGTGGGGTTTTTTGAGGGTCACTTTTCCCTGTGTCATTTTTCCCCATGTCACTTTTCCCCGCGTCCGTTTTCCCCGTGTCCATTTTCCCCGTGTCCATTTTCCCTGTGTCACTTTTCCCTGTGTCACTTTTCCCCATGTCACTTTTCCCCGCGTCCGTTTTCCCCGTGTCAGTTTTCCCTGTGTCACTTTTCCCCGTGTCACTTTTCCCTGTGTCACTTTTCCCCGTGTCACTTTTCCCCGTGTGCGTTTTCCCTGTGTCACTTTTCCCCGTGTCACTTTTCCCTGTGTCACTTTTCCCTGTGTCACTTTTCCCCGTGTCACTTTTCCCCGCGTCCGTTTTCCCCGTGTCCGTTTTCCCCGTGTCCGTTTTCCCCGTGTCACTTTTCCCTGTGTCACTTTTCCCATGTCCGTTTTCCCGTGTCCATTTTTCCCGTGTCCGTTTTCCCCTGTGTCCATTTTCCCGTGTGTCACTTTTTGTCACAGTGTCACTTTTCCCCGTGTCCGTTTTCCCCGTGTCCATTTTCCCCGTGTCACTTTTCCCTGTGTCACTTTTCCCTGTGTCACTTTTCCCCGTGTCACTTTTCCCCGTGTCCATTTTCCCTGTGTCACTTTTCCCTGTGTCACTTTTCCCCGTGTCCGTTTTCCCTGTGTAATTTTTCCCTGTGTCACTTTTCCCTGTGTCACTTTTCCCCGTGTCCATTTTCCCCGTGTCACTTTTCCCTGTGTCACTTTTCCAGGTGTCACTTTTCCCTGTGTAATTTTTCCCTGTGTCACTTTTCCCTGTGTCACTTTTCCCCGTGTCCGTTTTCCTCATGTCACTTTTCCCCGTGTCACTTTTCCCTGTGTCATTTTTCCCTGTGTAATTTTTCCCTGTGTCACTTCTCCCTGTGTCACTTTTCCCCGTGTCACTTTTCCCCATGTCACTTTTCCCCGTGTCACTTTTCCCTGTGTCCATTTTCTCTGTGTCACTTTTCCCTGTGTCACTTTTCCCTGTGTCCATTTTCCCTGTGTCACTTTTCCCCGTGTCACTTTTCCCCGTGTCCGTTTTCCCTGTGTCACTTTTCCCTGTGTCACTTTTCCCTGTGTCACTTTTCCCTGTGTCACTTTTCCCCATGTCCATTTTCCCGTGTCCATTTTCCCCGTGTCACTTTTCCCCGTGTCACTTTTCCAGGTGTCACTTTTCCCCGCAGAGCTGCTGCTCACGACCCTCCCAAGTGAGTGGGGAGGTGGGAGGGAGCGGGCTGGGGTGAAAGCCCCCTCAGGACTGTGCTGCTGCTGAGCTGGGGGTGCTGCCACCCCGCCTCACTGCTCCCACCCCGTGCTGGCTGGGCTGCAGCCTCGTCACTCTGTGCTGTCGCTTTAAGCCCCGGTGGCTGCTGCACCCCCGAGGATGAGGGATCAGCAAACCAAAGCCGCAGGGAGCAGGGGCTGCCAGGCCCAGCTCTGCAGCCACTCGCCCTCTGCGCAGCCCAGCTGCCCCCGGATCCTGGGATTTACCCCTCTGCCAGGCACAGCTGCCCTCTCCAGGAAGAAATTCCTCCGGATGCCCAGCCTGAGTCTCCCCTGGCACAGCTCCAGGCTGCGTCCCCTAGTCCTGTCAAACCTCACTGCGTTCCGAGCAGCTCCCCACCCCAGCAATCAGCACACTCCAGTGTGACTCTCCCAGCACAGGAGCCAGGCAGCGGCCCCGTTTCCATTCAGCTGCTGCCATGAGTGCCATCCCTCCTCGGCATTCCTGGCTCGCCATTCCCTGAGCAGCCCACGCCAGCGTGGCAAACAACCCGGCCCTTCAAACACGCACTCAAGTTCTCTTTTCTTCTTTAACCAACAACCACCGTCACTAAACCCCCTTTCTGCTTAATGCAGCTCTGCATCAAAACACCTCCGAGGCAATTCGTTTATACCAGGAGAACTTCTGAGGCTGGAATTTTCCCTGATGGCACTGCTGGAAGGCTACAGCAGCCCAGCAGGTCAGCCAGTTGAAAGCAGTATTTCATCTGGCAATTTATTCAAATAAATCTTTCAAAACATGAAATAAGCTATAAAGATGGAGCCTGTCAAAGGCTGCAGTGGCTGAGCTCCTGAGCGGAATGACCAAGCAGGAGCAGCCGCTGTGGGACACCAGCCCAGCTCCCTGTGCTGGGGACGGGCCGGTCCAGGAGGGGCTCAGCAGGGCAGCAGTGCTGCCTTCACCACGGAAAGCTGGTTTGGTCAATTGCTATCATCACACGTGCAATGGTCTGGGCACCCAGGAGAAGTGGGGAAAGCCACCAGCACCCGGTGGGCCTGGAGGCCTGGAACCCCCGGGCGTGAGCTCAGCAGAGACAGAGACAGCGCGGCCCCAGCGGGCTGAGGGAATTCCAGCGCAAAGGAAGGATTCCCTGCCGCTGTCCGGGTGAAGCAGGAGCCGAACCGAGCGGCCGGGCGTGCTCTGGGGAAGAAGAGCCCCTTTGTGGTGGGCACACCGTGGGCATTGTGGGCATTGCCCCCACAGCCGTGCCCGCAAGAGTGCCCTGCTGGGCAGGGGCTGCTCTGCCAACCTCCACTGCCAGGCTCACCCTGCCAACACCCTCATTCCCTGCTCACCCTCACCAGCCCTGCTGGGCATGGACTCCTCTGCCAACAGCTGCTGTCACGGACATCTTTCATGGAAAATCCTTTCCTTAGGATTTTTCCTCCTGAGAAGCTGAGAGGCCTCAGGAACAAAATGCAAACAATGGTTATCTGCTGCTGTGGAATGCAACAGGTGGTGATTGGTCTCATGTGGTTGTTTCTAATTAATGGCCAATCAAAGTCAGCTGGTTTGGACAGAAAGCCAAGCCACAAGCCTTTGTTATCATTCCTTCTTATTCTATTCTCAGCCAGCCTTCTGATGAAACCTTTTCTTCTATTCGTTTAGTATAGTTTAATGTAATATATATAATAAAATAATAAATCAGCCTTCTGAAACGTGGAGTCAGATCCCCGTCTCTTCCCTCATCCAAGAGCCCTGTGAGCACGGTCACAAGCCACAGCCAGGCTCAGCTCCCCCTCAGTCCCTGCTCGTCTCACCAGCCCCATCGAGGGAGAGAAGAAATGATGGAGACTGAGGAATCACAGATTTGGGTTGGAAGGGATCTCAAAGCCCCTCTCATCCCAGCCCTGCCATGGCAGGGACACCTCCCACTGTCCCAAGGTGCTCCAAGCCCCGTCCAGCCCGGCTTTGGACACTTCCAGGGATGCAGGGGCAGCCACAGCTGCTCTGGGCACCTGTGCCAGGGCCTTATCCCCCTCACAAGGAACAATTTCTTCCCAATATCCCACCTAAGCCCACCGTCTGCCAGGGAGCACACATCAAATCGTTAATTCTTAAGTTGGATCCGCTGTAGTTCCAAAATTCTCAGCCTCATCCAAATCTGAAGGAAATGGTTTTGCTAAAACCAGTCAAGGCTGACCTTGATTGGGCACCTGCTTCATCAAAATTGCTGAATTTTGGAGGAAAAGAGAGCAGGTAGTTGTATTTTGTGCTTGCACTGCATCCCTGCCTGCTGCCGGGGATGGAAGCGGCTGCCCAGGGAACACCAGGAAACAAAGGCGAATCCAGCAGCTGAGGTGCTGATGCTGTTGTGAGGATTACAGGCGTGGCAGGGTCCGTGGGCTTGGCTCCTCTTTCATGGGTCCCCCAAAATGAAAAGCTGCTTTGAAAGTTCTAGAATGGTTGTGCCTTAGCCCGGACCTCACTGTGGGGATCTGGTGGCTCCCACCCATTTCTGCAGTGACTGGTGCAGCCCCACTGTCAGGAGCTTCGGGACCGGCATCTGGGGGAAGCTGTGTCCCTTCTTCATCCCCCCTCAGTGGGGATCAGCCCCTGCCCACGTGAGGCAGGTGCCTGCAGGGCTCTCCCTGCTCCTGCTCCCCATGGCACGGCACAGCATGGCATGGCACGGCATGGCACGGCATGGCACAGCTTCTGCGTGCTGGGCACAGCTTCTGCGTGCTGGGCACGGCTTCCCTGTGCCAGGCACAGCTTCCCTGTGCCGGCCAGGCGGCTCTGCTGATGCCCATTATCTCTAATGGGAAGCTACAGAGCCATTCCTTCCCATCAGGGCTAATGGGCACGGCAGGGATAACAATGTGGTTACCTCGGCCGAGCCACAGCGGCTTCCCAGCAGCTCAGGAGCCAGCAGGGTCACGAGCCATGGCCTCACTCCCCGGGAGACAGAGCCAAATTGGTCTGTGCATGGACTGGGGAAGCAGTTCCTTACAGCAGGGCGATGCAGGGTGAGCGCTGGAGCACAGACACCTCCCGAGGCACAGCCCTGGGGCAGCTCTGAGGCAGCCTGGCAGAGCCTCCCCCTGGCACGGGCAGCACTGCACCCCGCAGCCTCCCACAGATCAGAGCCTGGAACTCTCTGGCCCCGGGAGAGCCCTCTGGGCGGCTGGAGGGAGGAATGCAGGCAGAGAGACACAAAGGGAGCGCTCTTCCCACTCCAGCATCCTGCCCCAGCATCCTGCCCCAGCATCCTGCCCCAGCATCCTGCCCCAGCACCCACTCCGGAATCCCAATCTAGCATCCCACTCCAGCATCCCAAGCTATCATCCCACTCCAGTACCCACTCCGGAATCCCACTGCAGTACCCAGTCCAGCATTCTGCTCCAGTATCCCAATCTAGCATCCCACTCTAGCATCCTGCTCAGTATCCACTCCAGTATCCACTCCAGTACCCCACTCCAGTACCCACTCCAATATCCCACTCCAGTATCCCACTCCAGTATCCCACTCCAGTATCCACTCCAGTATCCACTCCAGTATCCACTCCAGTGTCCCACTCCAATATCCCACTCCAGTATCCCACTCTAGAATCCCACTCCAGTACCCGCTCTGCCATGCCGCTCTGCCATCCCAGCTCCTCCCCACTGTCCAGGCAGCAGAATGGAGACTCTTTGTTCACTTGTTCCACACGATTCACCTTCACTCCCAGTTAATCCCCTGCACCTACTGGGTCGGAACAGGATTTTCACATTTCTCTCCCCTCACAAACGCAGGAGGTGCTTCCCATCCTCAGGATCGAGCCCAACCTGCTCTCTGGAGCAGTTTGCAAAGCCTAAATCCCGATCCTCCCCAAACATCTTGGATTCTGAACAGAAACTTGGTTGTTTCTGGGTCTGCTTTGAATCTGCGGGTTCCACCAGAAGCCGTTTGCAGCATGAGAATGAGGATTGTGTAACGATTTCTCCTGGAGATAACGCTCTGCAGGAGCTGCCAGCCAGGAGCACTGGCACCGATGGAATTGGCAGTGGAGGAGCCCAGCCTCGGGAATTTTTTTTTGGTAAGTGTTAGTATTTCATAATAAAGATTGTGATTCCTAATCCTAGGACAATAAAGCAGCTGAAGAGGCTTCCTGGTCTGATCTGGGCCCTCAGCAGCCCGGCCTGGCCTGGGGCTGGCACTGCTGCCTGGCAGCTGAGCCAGAGTCTGCTCACATCCAGCATCCTGGGGGCGCTGGGAAGGGCTCCAGGACGCACACCCAGCGAGTGTTTCCTTCTCCTTCTTCTGCTCACTGCCCGCATCCCCAGGAATGGGACCCTGCACTCTCAGCCCTTCTTCTCCCCCTCCCCATTGCAGAAGCAAACCCAGACCCTTGTTTTCCTTCCCCACATTATTTCCCTTTGCTGCCCCTGGTTTGCAAAGCCGATTTTTTCTTCTCTTCCTGATTTCTGTGGTGTTCCCCATTTCCTCTGTGCCCCGAGTGCCACTCTGTGCCCTGCCCCAAGTGCCTCTCTGTGCCCTGCAGGGGTGCCCCCTCTCGGGATGCCACCATGCCCAGCCCGGTGGGACACGCTGGGCTCGGAGCTGTGCTGGTGACCCCGGAGCTCTCTGCAGCTGGATATCAGCAGGGAGCAGCTCCTCTCTCCAGCATTCCCCACCCCACGCCATCTGCAACTTTCTGGATGGCGGTCGCTGTTTTTGTCCTGGTTTTGTCCTGGTTTTGTCCTGGTTTTGGGATCAGCTGCCAGCCCGGCTGTGGTGACAGCTCCCACAACAAACCCTGGCCCCAAGGCACGGATGGGTCTGGCTCATGTGGGGAGAAACAGCCTGGGGAGCTGGCCAGCAGTGCCAGAACCCTCGCCCTGCAGCGGGCAGCTCCTGGCACAGCCCCTCGAGGGGTTCTGTGGCACAGGCCTGGCACAGGAGGGGCACGCCCTTGGAGGAGCAGCCTTGGCTCCCACGGTGAGCTCTGCCAGCACTCTGTGCCCCCTCGGGTCCCTCCTGCAGCAGGGTAACCTCTGCCTCCCTGAGCCCCGTGCCGGCAGAGCCCCATCCCCGAGGCACACAGCCCCAGAGCAGCGCGCGTTAATTATTGAAGCCTCTCGTTAAACATTGAGCTCGTGGTGAGGGGGACAGCGACGTCAGCAGCAGCTCTCCAGCTGCACAGCTGCCTGAGCACCGGCCTTGCTCCCGGTGCCAGGGGATCCCAGCTCCCCCAGTGCCGCAGACATCTTCCCTGGAAAATCCTTTCCTTGGGATTTTTCCTCCTGAGAAGCTGGGAGGCCTCAGGAACAAAATGCAAACAATGGTTATCTGCTGCTGTGGGATGCAACAGGTGCATCTGGGATTGGCCCATGTTGGTTGTTTGTAATTAATGGCCAATCACAGTCAGCTGGCTAGGACTCTCTGTCCGAGCCACAAGCCTTTGTTATCATTATTTCTTTTCTTTTTCTATTCTCAGCCAGCCTTCTGATGAAACCTTTTCTTCTATTCTTTCAGTATAGTTTAATGTAATATATACCATAAAATGGTAAATCAGCCTTCTGAAACATGGAGTCAGATCCCCGTCTCTTCCCCAGTCCAAGAACCCTGTGAGCACGGTCACAGCCCAGTGCCCAGGCAGGTTCTATAACCACCGTGCAATCTCAGCAAGGAATTTAGCCCATGGAGCAAATACCAAGTGCTGTTTGTGCACCTGAATCCTCCTCAAACACAGTTAAATCTCTGATGCCCTCTGGGACTTTTCTGTCCACATTTTACAACACCCCCTGGTTATTCCTGTGCTGGAAGCAAACCATCCCCAGCCCCGTCAGGCTGTGGCCAGAGGAATTCCCTGTCCTGCCATAAACCCCATGAATTCTGCAGCCTCCTCCTGGCTCTCCTCAGCCAGGGGACGTGGGCTCGGCTGCAAATGCCACCAGGGCTCTCTATTTAATCTGAATTTTTGATGTTTATGTTTTACCTCGCCTCTCTGTGCAGCGGCTGCACTGAATCACCTCGGTCTGATTAATTCCTGGCTCGTTGGGAAGAGCCCATGTGGTGTTGTCCACATTCCCTGGAAAGCCTGTGTGGGCGAGGGCCACGGATCCACCACCCATTTGCACTGACAAACGCCTCGTTTTTAGTGGGACACACGGAATGATGAACTGAATTCTTACCCCCAAAGCACCCACGGAGCCGGGGGATGCTCCTCCCCACATTCCCACCCACGGCAGCAGGAGTCAGCAGCTTGTCACTGCAATGAGCTGGAGAATTCCTGTCAAGGACTTAAATCAGCCACTCTGGGCTTTCCCACGGAGGTTAATCCACTCCAAGGCAAGGAAAATATTTCTCTCTCCATCTTTAACCCAGTTTGGTGCTGAGGCAGACCCAACAGCTCACGATCCAGAGGCACCTGGAGCCAAGCAGGGCCTCTCCCCTCTCCCCTGCTCTCATGGCTGGTGGTAGATGAGAAACTGGTCCAGCTCCTCCACGGCACAAAAAAATCTCCTGTGAGTTCTGGATCCAATTAAAATTATTTCAGGCTTAATGATCCAAGCTGCTGCTGGTGATGGAGAAGCTTGCTGCTGTGTGAGCTCCTCGTTTCATGCTGTCCCTCTGAAGGCAGCGAGAGAGGGCAGGGATGGAGCTGGGCTGCTCCTGGTGTGCAACACCCAGGGATCAGGTCTGGGATCACACTGGGTGTGTGAGAGGGATCACACTGGGATCACACTGGGGTGTGAGAGGGATGTGAGTAATAGGGATCACACTGGGATCACACTGGGTGTGTAATAGGGATCACACTGGGATCACACTGGGTGTGTAATAGGGATCACACTGGGATCACACTGGGTGTGTGACAGGGATCACACTGGGATCACACTGGGTGTGTGAGAGGGATCACACTGGGTGTGTAATAGGGATCACACTGGGATCACACTGGGTGTGTAATAGGGATCACACTGGGATCACACTGAGTGTGTGTGAGAGGGATCACACTGGGTGTGTAATAGGGATCACACTGGGATCACACTGGGTGTAATAGGGATCACACTGGGATCACACTGGGTGTGTGACAGGGATCACACTGGGATCACACTGGGTGTGTGAGAGGGATCACACTGGGTGTGTAATAGGGATCACACTGGGATCACACTGAGTGTGTGACAGGGGATCACACTGGGATCACACTGAGTGTGTGAGAGGGATCACACTGGGTGTGTAATAGGGATCACACTGGGATCACACTGGGTGTGTAATAGGGATCACACTGGGATCACACTGGGTGTGTGACAGGGATCACACTGGGATCACAGGGGATCACACTGGGATCACACTGGGTGTGTGGGATCACACTGGGTGTGTGACAGGGATCATGTCTGGGATCACACTGAGTGTGTAACAGGGATCACACTGGGGTGTAACAGGGATCACACTGGGATCACACTGAGTGTGTGACAGGGTTCACAGGGATCATGTCTGGGATCACACTGCGTGTGTAACAGGGATCACACTGGGTGTGTAACAGGGATCACACTGGGATCACACTGAGTGTGTGTGACAGGGTTCACACTGGGTGTGTAATAGGGATCATGTCTGGGATCACAGGGATCATGTCTGGGATCACACTGGGTGTGTAACAGGGATCATGTCTGGGATCACACTGGGATCACACTGGGTGTGTAACAGGGATCATGCCTGGGATCACACTGAGTGTGTGACAGGGATCACACTGGGTGTGTAACCAGGGATCATGTCTGGATCACACTGGGTGTGTGTGGGACAGAACACACCCGTGTATAACCAGGATCATGTCTGGGATCACACTGGGTGTCTGCCAACCTCCACTGCCAGGCTCACCCTGCCAACACCCTCAGCCCCTGCTCACCCTCACCAGCCCTGCTGGGCATGGACTCCTCTGCCAACAGCTGCTGTCACGGACATCTTTCATGGAAAATCCTTTCCTTAGGATTTTTCCTCCTGAGAAGCTGAGAGGCCTCAGGAACAAAATGCAAACAATGGTTATCTGCTGCTGTGGGATGTAACAGGTGCATCTGGGATTGGGCTCATGGGGTTGTTTCTAATTAATGGCCAATCACAGTCCAGCTGGCTCAGACTGAAAGCCAAGCCACAAGCCTTTGTTATCATTCCTTCTTATTCTATTCTCAGCCAGCCTTCTGATGAAACCTTTTCTTCTATTCTTTCAGTATAGTTTAATGTAATATATATAATAAAATAATAAATCAGCCTTCTGAAACGTGCAGTCAGATCCTCGTCTCCTCCCTCATCCAAGAGCCCTGTGAACACGGCCACAAGCCACAGCCAGGCTCAGCTCCCCCTCAGTCCCTGCTTGCCTCACCAGCCCCACCGAGGGAGAGGAGAAATGATGGAGACTGAGGAATCACAGATTTGGGTTGGAAGGGATCTCAAAGCCCCTCTCATCCCAGCCCTGCCATGGCAGGGACACCTCCCACTGTCCCAAGGTGCTCCAAGCCCCGTCCAGCCCGGCTTTGGACACTTCCAGGGATGCAGGGGCAGCCACAGCTGCTCTGGGCACCCTGTGCCAGGGCCTTATCCCCCTCACAAGGAACAATTTCCTCCCAATATCCCACCTAAGCCCACCCTCTGCCAGGGAGCATACATCAAATCGTTAATACTTAAGTTTGATCCACTGTAATTCCAAAATTCTCAGCCTCATCCAAATCTGAAGGAAATGGTTTTGCTAAAACCAGTCAAGGCTGACCTTGACTGGGCACCTGCTTCATCAGAATTGCTGAATTTTGGAGGAAAAGAGAGCAGGTAGTTGTATTTTGTGCTTGCACTGCATCCCTGCCTGCTGCCGGGGGTGGAAGCAGCTGCCCAGGGAAAGCCAGGAAACAAAGGCGAATCCAGCAGCTGAGGTGCTGATGCTGTTGTGAAGATTACAGGCCTGGCAGGGTCCGTGGGCTTGGCTCCTCTTTCATGGATCCCCCAAAATGAAAAGCTGCTTCGAAAGTTCTAGAATGGTTGTGCCTTAGCCCGGACCTCACTGTGGGGATCTGGTGGCTCCCACCCATTTCTGCAGCGACTGGTGCAGCCCCACTGGCCAGGAGCTTCGGGACCGGCATCTGGGGGAAGCTGTGTCCCTTCTTCATCCCCCCTCAGTGGGGATCAGCCCCTGCCCACGTGAGGCAGGTCCCTGCAGGGCTCTCCCTGCTCCTGCTCCCCATGGCACGGCACGGCACGGCACGGCATGGCATGGCACGGCATTGCACGGCACGGCATGGCACGGCATGGCACGGCACGACATGGCACAGCTTCTGTGTGCTGGGCACAGCTTCTGCGTGCTGGGCACAGCTTCTGCGTGCTGGGCACGGCTTCTGTGTGCTGGGCACGGCTTCCCTGTGCCAGGCACAGCTTCCCTGTGCCGGCCAGGCGGCTCTGCTGATGCCCATTATCTCTAATGGGAAGCTACAGAGCCATTCCTTCCCATCAGGGCTAATGGGCACGGCAGGGATAACAATGTGGTTACCTCGGCCGAGCCACAGCGGCTTCCCAGCAGCTCAGGAGCCAGCAGGGTCACGAGCCGCGGCCTCACTCCCCGGGAGACAGAGCCAAATTGGTCTGTGCATGGACTGGGGAAGCAGTTCCTTACAGCAGGGCGATGCAGGGGGAGCGCTGGAGCACAGAGACGCCTCCCGAGGCACAGCCCTGGGGCAGCCTGGCAGAGCCTCCCCCTGGCACGGGCAGCACTGCACCCCGCAGCCTCCCACAGATCAGAGCCTGGAACTCTCTGGCCCCGGGAGAGCCCTCTGGGCGGCTGGAGGGAGGAATGCAGGCAGAGAGACACAAAGGGAGCGCTCGTCCCACTCCAGCATCCTGCCCCAGCATCCTACCCCAGCATCCTGCTCCAGCATCCTGCCCCAGCACCCACTCCGGAATCCCAATCTAGCATCCCACTCCAGCATCCCAAGCTATCATCCCACTCCAGTACCCACTCCGGAATCCCACTGCAGTACCCAGTCCAGCATTCTGCTCCAGTATCCCAATCTAGCATCCCACTCTAGCATCCTGCTCAGTACCCACTCCAGCATCCCACTCCAGTATCCCACTCCAGTACCCACTCCAGTACCCACTCCAGTACCCACTCTGCCATCCCGCTCTGCCATCCCAGCTCCTCCCCACTGTCCAGGCAGCAGAATGGAGACTCTTTGTTCACTTGTTCCACACGATTCACCTTCACTCCCAGTTAATCCCCTGCACCTACTGGGTCGGAACAGGATTTTCACATTTCTCTCCCCTCACAAACGCAGGAGGTGCTTCCCATCCTCAGGATCGAGCCCAACCTGCTCTCTGGAGCAGTTTGCAAAGCCTAAATCCCGATCCTCCCCAAACATCTTGGATTCTGAACAGAAACTTGGTTGTTTCTGGGTCTGCTTTGAAGTGCGGGTTCCACCAGAAGCCGTTTGCAGCATGAGAATGAGGATTGTGTAACGATTTCTCCTGGAGATAACGCTCTGCAGGAGCTGCCAGCCGGGAGCACTGGCACCGATGGAATTGGCAGTGGAGGAGCCCAGCCTCGGGAATTTTTTTTTTGGTAAGTGTTAGTATTTCATAATAAAGATTGTGATTCCTAATCCTAGGACAATAAAGCAGCTGAAGAGGCTTCCTGGTCTGATCTGGGCCCTCAGCAGCCCGGCCTGGCCTGGGGGCTGGCACTGCTGCCTGGCAGCTGAGCCAGAGTCTGCTCACATCCAGCATCCCGGGGGCGCTGGGAAGGGCTCCAGGACGCACACCCAGCGAGTGTTTCCTTCTCCTTCTTCTGCTCACTGCCCGCATCCCCAGGAATGGGACCCTGCACTCTCAGCCCTCTTCTTCTCCCCCTCCCCATTGCAGAAGCAAACCCAGACCCTTGTTTTCCTTCCCCACATTATTTCCCTTTGCTGCCCCGGTTTGCAAAGCCGATTTTGCTTCTCTTCCCTGATTTCTGTGGTGTTCCCCATTCCCTCTGTGCCCCGAGTGCCACTCTGTGCCCTGCCCCAAGTGCCTCTCTGTGCCCTGCAGGGGTGCCCCCTCTCGGGATGCCACCATGCCCAGCCCGGTGGGACACGCTGGGCTCGGAGCTGTGCTGGTGACCCCGGAGCTCTCTGCAGCTGGATATCAGCAGGGAGCAGCTCCTCTCTCCAGCATTCCCCACCCCACGCCATCTGCAACTTTCTGGATGGCGGTCGCTGTTTTTGTCCTGGTTTTGTCCTGGTTTTGTCCTGGTTTTGGGATCAGCTGCCAGCCCGGCTGTGGTGACAGCTCCCACAACAAACCCTGGCCCCAAGGCACGGATGGGTCTGGCTCATGTGGGGAGAAACAGCCTGGGGAGCTGGCCAGCAGTGCCAGAACCCTCGCCCTGCAGCGGGCAGCTCCTGGCACAGCCCCTCGAGGGGTTCTGTGGCACAGGCCTGGCACAGGAGGGGCACGCCCTTGGAGGAGCAGCCTTGGCTCCCACGGTGAGCTCAGCCAGCACTCTGTGCCCCCTCGGGTCCCTCCTGCAGCAGGGTAACCTCTGCCTCCCTGAGCCCCGTGCCGGCAGAGCCCCATCCCCGAGGCACACAGCCCCAGAGCAGCGCGCATTAATTATTGAAGCCTCTCGTTAAACATTGAGCTCGTGGTGAGGGGGACAGCGACGTCAGCAGCAGCTCTCCAGCTGCACAGCTGCCTGAGCACCGGCCTTGCTCCCGGTGCCAGGGGATCCCAGCTCCCCCAGTGCCACAGACATCTTCCGTGGAAAATCCTTTCCTTGGGATTTTTCCTCCTGAGAAGCTGGGAGGCCTCAGGAACAAAATGCAAACAATGGTTATCTGCTGCTGTGGGATGCAACAGGTGGGTCTGTCATTGGTCTCGTAGAGTTGTTTGTAATTAATGGCCAATCACAGCCAGCTGGCTCGGACTCTCTGTCCGAGCCACAAGCCTTTGTTATCATTATTTCTTTTCTTTTTCTATTCTCAGCCAGCCTTCTGATGAAACCTTTTCTTCTATTCTTTCAGTATAGTTTAATGTAATATATACAATAAAATAGTAAATCAACCCTTCTGAAACATGGAGTCAGATCCCCATCTCTTCCCCAGTCCAAGAACCCTGTGAGCACGGTCACAGCCCAGTGCCCAGGCAGGTTCTATAACCACCATGCAATCTCAGCAAGGAATTTAGCCCATGGAGCAAATACCAAGTGCTGTTTGTGCACCTGAATCCTCCTCAAACACAGTTAAATCTCTGATGCCCTCTGGGACTTTTCTGTCCACATTTTACAACACCCCCTGGTTACTCCTGTGCTGGAAGCAAACCATCCCCAGCCCCGTCAGGCTGTGGCCAGAGGAATTCCCTGTCCTGCCATAAACCCCATGAATTCTGCAGCCTCCTCCTGGCTCTCCTCAGCCAGGGGACGTGGGCTCGGCTGCAAATGCCACCAAGGCTCTCTATTTAATCTGAATTTTTGATGTTTATGTTTTACCTCGCCTCTCTGTGCAGCGGCTGCACTGAATCACCTCGGTCTGATTAATTCCTGGCTCTTTGGGAAGAGCCCATGTGGTGTTGTCCACATTCCCTGGAAAGCCTGTGTGGGCGAGGGCCACGGATCCACCACCCATTTGCACTGACAAACGCCTCGTTTTTAGTGGGACACACGGAATGATGAACTGAATTCTTACCCCCAAAGCACCCACGGAGCCGGGGGATGCTCCTCCCCACATTCCCACCCACGGCAGCAGGAGTCAGCAGCTTGTCACTGCAATGAGCTGGAGAATTCCTGTCAAGGACTTAAATCAGCCACTCTGGGCTTTCCCACGGAGGTTAATCCACTCCAAGGCAAGGAAAATATTTCTCTCTCCATCTTTAACCCAGTTTGGTGCTGAGGCAGACCCAACAGCTCAC
Organism: Emberiza elegans; assembly: GCA_024865655.1. NCBI lineage: Eukaryota > Metazoa > Chordata > Aves > Passeriformes > Fringillidae > Emberiza > Emberiza elegans. Next base: position 592,764 of record JALJVW010000398.1, read on the forward strand.
GATCCAGAGGCACCTGGAGCCAAGCAGGGCCTCTCCCCTCTCCCCTGCTCTCATGGCTGGTGGTAGATGAGAAACTGGTCCAGCTCCTCCACGGCACAAAAAAATCTCCTGTGAGTTCTGGATCCAATTAAAATTATTTCAGGCTTAATGATCCAAGCTGCTGCTGGTGATGGAGAAGCTTGCTGCTGTGTGAGCTCCTCGTTTCATGCTGTCCCTCTGAAGGCAGCGAGAGAGGGCAGGGATGGAGCTGGGCTGCTCCTGGTGTGCAACACCCAGGGATCAGGTCTGGGATCACACTGGGTGTGTGAGAGGGATCACACTGGGATCACACTGGGTGTGTGAGAGGGATCACACTGGGTGTGTAATAGGGATCACACTGGGATCACACTGGGTGTGTAATAGGGATCACACTGGGATCACACTGGGTGTGTAATGGGATCACACTGGGGCTGTGACAGGGATCACACTGGGATCACACTGGGTGTGTGAGAGGGATCACACTGGGTGTGTAATAGGGATCACACTGGGATCACACTGAGTGTGTGACAGGGATCACACTGGGATCACACTGAGTGTGTGAGAGGGATCACACTGGGTGTGTAATAGGGATCACACTGGGATCACACTGGGTGTGTAATAGGGATCACACTGGGATCACACTGGGTGTGTGACAGGGATCACACTGGGATCACACTGGGTGTGTGAGAGGGATCACACTGGGTGTGTAATAGGGATCACACTGGGATCACACTGAGTGTGTGACAGGGATCACACTGGGATCACACTGAGTGTGTGAGAGGGATCACACTGGGTGTGTAATAGGGATCACACTGGGATCACACTGGGTGTGTAATAGGGATCACACTGGGATCACACTGGGTGTGTGACAGGGATCACACTGGGATCACACTGGGTGTGTGAGAGGGATCACACTGGGATCACACTGGGTGTGTGAGAGGGATCACACTGAGTGTGTGACAGGGATCATGTCTGGGATCACACTGAGTGTGTAACAGGGATCACACTGGGTGTGTAACAGGGATCACACTGGGATCACACTGAGTGTGTGACAGGGTTCACACTGGGTGTGTAATAGGGATCATGTCTGGGATCACACTGCGTGTGTAACAGGGATCACACTGGGTGTGTAACAGGGATCACACTGGGATCACACTGAGTGTGTGACAGGGTTCACACTGGGTGTGTAATAGGGATCATGTCTGGGATCACACTGCGTGTGTAACAGGGATCACACTGGGATCACACTGGGTGTGTAACAGGGATCATGTCTGAGATCACACTGGGGCTGTGACAGGGATCACACTGAGTGTGTAACAGGGATCATGCCTGGGATCACACTGAGTGTGTGACAGAGATCACACCCTGTGTATAACCAGGATCATGTCTGGGATCACACTGGGTGTGTGACAGAGATCACACCCTGTGCATAACCAGGATCATGTCTGAGATCACACCCCGTGTGTGCACAAGTTTCCGTGTCTCCAGTTTAATGCAGGAAAGGTTCTGCCTGTCTGTTCCAGTTACTCACATCACAGTGGGTTTCACCAGGGATTAGCGCAGCCCTGCTAAAGGAAAGGGATGCTCCAGGAGAGCTGCAGGAACACAAACGGAATTAAACCTCTGGGACACCTGTGGGCAAAGGGAAAGCAGTGCAACTGGCACTGGTCTGTGTGCACACTGGTTTGTGGCACAGGTTTGTGGCTCCCCACTTCCATCCCTGGCCGTGTCCCAGGCCAGGCTGGACGGGGCTTGGAGCAATGTGGGAAGGTGGAAGGTGTCCCTGCCATGGCAGGGCTGGCACAGGTGAGCTTCAAGGACCCTCCCAACTCCAGCCATTCCACAGTTCTCTGATTATTTTAACCTCGAATAAACCCTCTGATGACATTTTCTCTCTCTGATGTGTTATTTGTCCTACCAAACCAGTGTGATTTACAGGCACACACAGATGGGGCCGGGAAACAAAGGCGAGGAGGTTCCTCATCCCTGGCCTCAGAGAGGGGTGGCTGATGTCCTCACCCACCACGGGGCCATCCCAGTGGCAGTGCTTGGAAAAGAGCCCCTGGTCCCCCCCGAAAGCTGCTGGGATCTGCGGCTCTGCACAAGGAGACACTGCTGCTGACAAAGCAGGAAAAGCTGCGGCCCCGGGTGCTCCTCTGGAGGAGATGCGCTGCAGCATGGCCGCGCTTCCCACCCGCTGCAGCCCTGCAGGCTCGGGGCTCGAACGGCCCCGAGTGCCCCTGGCAGGGCTCTGAGCTCTCCCTGCAGCTGTCTCCTGTCCGGGGCAGCGCCCCAGCTCTCCCAGCCTGGCTCCAGAGCGGCTCCAGCCCTGCAGCAGCCCCACGGCCCCTCCAGGCTCACCCCAGCGGCTCCAGCTCCTCCTGCCCTTGGGGTCCCGAGCTGGGGGCAGCTCCCAGCCCTGCAGACAGGGCCCCTCAGAGGGAGGCGGGACAGAGGCTCCGTCCGCGCCCCCTGCCCTGTCACCCCCTGCCCTGGTGGAAAGCAGCTCTGCCCCTCAGCCGCGCCTCGAGGGTGCCCCATTCCCGGCTGCTGCTTTTCCTGGGGAGCAGGAAAGCGGAGCAGAGACCGCGTACCACACACCCCTGACCTCTGGGAGCCCCAGAGCTGTGCCAGCCCCTGCTCAGCCCACGCGATCCCGTTTCCCCGGGCTCCGGAGGGCCGTGCTGGGCGCCCACGTCGCTTCTCCATGGCCGAGAGCGCCGAGCTGTCCCCGGCACGGCCCGCAGAGCCACGGCTCCATCAGGGCGGCCTTTGCCCCATGGGGCTCCCGCGAGGCTCGGATTGCCGGCCAGCGGCACGGGGGGCGGCCCTGGCGCTCTGAGCCCCCCGGGAGCTCCGGCGGCTGGGGGCAGCGCGGGTCCGTGTCCGGAACGCGCGGAGGGCACGGAGGGGGAAGGCAGGGAGGAGCTGGGATCCCCCCGACACCGCTGGGTGATGGGCGCTGAGCTGCGCCTGCCAGGGATGCTCTCCTGGACACATTCCTCACGGCTGCCCAAAGCCGCCCCATGACACTGGGGCACAGGCTCTGGTGTCAGCCCCACAACACAGGGACACCCAGCTCTGGTGTCAGCCCCACACTGAGACACCGGCTCTGGTGTCAGCCCCACAATGCAGGGACACCGGCTCCGGTGCCAGCCCCACAACACAGGGACACCCAGCTCTGGTGTCAGCCCCACAACACTGGGGCACGGGCTCCGTGTCAGCCCCACACTGGGACACCCAGCTCTGGTGTCACCTGCACCCCTGGCAGTGCCATTGCACACTGCCACCCTGGTTTTTTTATATTTTCTAAGCCTCCTGATGTTTACATTCTTGTAGCAAACTTTCTCACACACTTTCTGTAAGTAACTCATTGTTTTGCATTCCTTTATGGAGGGGGAGAAATTTGCTGGGCTGTTGGTTTGTCCAGTGTCCACTCCAATCCACTGTCACTTTGGAGATCTATAAATGCTGGAGTCAGGAAATGAACATCCCTTTTTCACCCTGAGAGCAGCGGTGTGTGCACTCGTGCTGTTTCGTGTCCTACAGTGACACCACAGCTGCAGGCTGTGCTTTGGGGTCTGGTGTAAACCAAAGTGATAATTCAGGGAGAAAGCAGCACTGCCTGAACAGCTTCCCAGTGCCCTCTCCAGCAGACTCGTTCATTAGTATTAATTACAGTGAAAATCCCACACCAGCCAGGGTGATGGAACACAGCATTAACCAATTAAAAGACAGGAATTTGATGTCCTGGCCTGCCCGACCCTGCCGCCTGAGCACATCAAACACTGCCTGTCACCGTGGCCCTGCCCTCAGGGTGTCTGTCTGTCCCTCCCAGTGCTCCCCTTCCATGGCCCTGCCCCTCAGGTGTACACGCCTGGCTGCAGGGGCACACACCTGGCTGCAGGTACACACACCTGGCCATATGTGCACACACCTGGCTGCAGATGCACACACACCTGGCTGTATGTGCACACACCTGGCTGCAGATGCACACACACTTGTGTGCAGGTACACACACCTGGCTGCAGGTGCACACACCTGGCTGTAGGCACACACACCTGGCTGTATGTGCACACACCTGGCTGCAGATGCACACACACCTGGCTGCAGGTGCACACACCTGGCTGTAGGCACACACACCTGGCTGCAGGCACACACACCTGGCTGCAGGTGCACACACCTGGCTGTAGTTTTGGGGACAGTTTTCAGGCTGTGACAAGGAGGAGCCCTGGGATTAGAGGGGAAAGGCTCAGCTTGGGAGATCAGCCCTGTGCTGCACAAAGGCAAATTGAGCCAGACAAAAGCGCTCCCCTGGTTTATATTCTTAAGATGGTATCGAGTTCGTTAGGAAGATGGAACAGCAGGAGATGCAATTTACCAATTCCGTACAAGCACTGGATATTCTGCAACAGGGCAAATTGATTTACAGAGCTGGGAGGCAACGCAGTGCTCCCAGAGAGTATTTATAGACCCACAGAGGGCAAAGCCGCTGTGCGGAAAAGGTGGGTGCAGCCTGCCCCAGCAGCCCCCAGCACCAGGGACAGCATGGGCAGAGGGGGGCACCGAGGAGGGGATGGGCACCAAGGAGAGGATGGGCAGAGGTGGGCACCAAGGAGAGGATGGGCACTGAGGAGAGGATGGGCTGAGCATGGGCACCAAGGAGAGGATGGGCACCAAGGAGGGGATGGGCAGAGATGGGCACTGAGGAGAGGATGGGCTGAGCATTGGCACCAAGGAGGGGATGGGCACCAAGGAGGGGATGGGCACCAAGGAGGGGATGGGCAGAGATGGGCACCAAGGAGAGGATGGGCACCAAGGAGGGGATGGGCAGAGCATGGGCACCAAGGAGGGGCACCAAGGGCAGATGGGCAGAGATGGGCCCAAGGGCAGAGGTGGGCCCTCCCAGAGGATGGCCACTGGTGGGGCAGGATGGGCAGAGGATGGCCCTTCCTCAGCTGAGGCCATAACCCCTGTTAGGACAGCGCCCAGGCATGGAACAGTGCTGTGAAATGAGGCTTTGAGGAAATGAAAGAGATTAAAACATTCTTTTACAGCAAACTGTTCCCTGTGAGGAGAGGATGGGCACCAAGGAGGGGATGCCCACCCGAGGGAGGATGGGCACCCCAGCATCTGAGCCATCCCTGCGAGGAGGATGGGATCCATCCTGTGTCCTGTCCCAAGGGAGGATGGGTCAGAGGATGGGCCCTGAGGAGAGGATGGTCCCTCAGAGGATGGGCACCAAGGAGAGGATGGGCAGAGGTGGGCACTGAGGAGAGGATGGGCACTGAGGAGAGGATGGGCAGGCCCATGGGCACCAAGGGATTAGGATGGGCACCAAGGAGGATGGGCACCTGGAGGGATGGGCAGAGGATTTTTACCAAGGAGAGGATGGGCACCGGGGAGGGATCCACCAAGGAGGGATGGGCAGAGGATGGTCACCAAGGAGAGGATGGGCACCAAAATGGGCTTTGGGTTTTTTGGGCAGAAACCAGTTCCTGTCCATTCCCAGCCTCTGGTGGGGCACAGCTTGGCAGAGGATGGCCCTTCCTCAGCTGAGGGCCTAACTCCTGTTAGGACAGCGCTCAGGCATGGAACAGCGCTGTGAAATGAGGCTTTGAGGAAATGAAAGAGATTAAAACATTCTTTTACAGCAAACTCTTCCCTGTGAGCACAGCGAGGCCCTGGCGCGGGGCAAAGGGCCTGCCCACCCTCACGGGGAGGATTCCATCCCAGCATCCCATCCATCCCTGCCCTCTGGGCGGGATCCATCTCTGTGTCCTGTCCCAAGCCCTGTCCGGGTCCCTCAGCCCCTTGCCAGAGCACGGAGCCGTTTCTCAGCCGCGCTCCCTGTCAGCCCAGCACGCCCTCTCGGCCCTTTCCACCAGAGGTAATTACCTTAAGAGCTCATTAGGGCGGCAGGATGTGCGCTGCTGCCTGGAAATCGGCCTCTATTTTTATCCCCTCGGAGTGAAACGGGGCAGATCCACAAGAGCTGTCCCTGCGGCAGGAAGGCCACGGCCTTGCTACAAATGGCTTTTGTTTTTTTTGCTAAAAAACCAGTTCCTGTCCATTCCCAGCGGGTGGGACCCCCCTGCCGGCCCGGCCCCCTCTGGGGCATCCTGCCCCAATTCCAGCGGCGTGGGCAAGGACAGGGTGAGCCCGGCACCCGCAGGGACCCTGCATCCCAGCACACCCCCTGTGCAAAGCCCCTGCTGCACCCAGGGGCTCTCCAGGAACGGACTCCATGGGTCCTTCCCAAACCCCACCAGAAACCTGCTCCCCACAGCCCCTGGGCACCCCCACGGCCCCTGGGCACCCCCACGGCCCCTGGGCATCCCCACAGCCCCTGGGCACCCCCACGGCCCCTGGGCACCCCACAGCCCCTGGGCACCCCCATGGGTCCTGGGCACCCCACAGCCCCTGGGCACCCCCACAGGCCCTGGGCACCCCACAGCCCCTGGGCACCCCACGGCCCCTGGGCACCCCCCCGGCCCCTGGGCACCCCCACAGGCCCTGGGCACCCCATGGCCCCTGGGCACCCCCGCCCCTGGGCACCCCACGGCCCCTGGGCACCCCATGGCCCCTGGGCACCCCCACGGCCCCTGGGCACCCAATGGCCCTGGGCACCCCCACGGCCCCTGGGCACCCCCACAGCCCCTGGGCACCCCCATGACCACTGGGCACCCCCACGGCCGGGCAGGTGCTCCCAGAGCCTCTCCACCAGCAGGAGCCGAGCTGGAGGATGTCAAACACGCTGGAAATGTGGATGGATTGCAAGGCCATAAATATTTGAAGGGGCTGAGTGAGTCTGTTCTAACGCTGTGCAAGCTCCAGTGCCCCTCAGCCCTTCCCCTGGCCAGGATGCCAATCCCTGTGGCTCCCTGAGTGTCCAAATAAAGACCAGGGTAATTGCAGCACTTACAGGAGTGCTGTGTGGGGCCTCTGCCGTTTATCAGAGGGATGTTTTCCCCAAGCACACCTGAAAGGAGCCAGAAGCACTCACCCCTGCCATGCCCGCTCCGTGCAAGGCTTCTGTGCTGCCAGGCTGCTCACCTGGAAGAGCGCAGCAGACAAAGGGCTGTAATTCCTCTGCTGGAGCCTGAGAGCACAGCCTGGGGATGGCACAGCTCCTGTGGGGGCTCTGGCACCCCTGGAGCACAGTCTGGGGATGGGAATGGGGATGGGAACAGCTCCTGTGGGACCCCAGCACCCCAAG